>OY821518.1:133722106-134922106 GCA_963682025.1 Cordilura impudica
TAATCGCCTTTAAATGCCTTTACTATTTTTAATACTTGGTTACACACCAGGCACTTCGCTTCATTTAGCGCGTTTAAAGAATAGAAAAAATACTTTCCCATTCCTCATCCCACATGATTGCTTTCTTTTGATTAAAAAATCTATTTATATATATAAGCTTTAATAAAACAAAAAAATTGTGCATTGCTATAAATATTCTCTGTGTACCTATTAAAAAAACAATGTAAGAACTTCAATAGATAATGCGACATAGACCTGCTTTGTTCAAAAGCTTTCATAAGACTGAATAAAATTGTTGTTTACTTTTAATCTTTGGTGAATATTTTTGTTTTCGTTAGGCTGTATACATAAAAGAAGCCGATTTGAGTTCGGATCCCTGGTGCCAGTATGGCCAGCTATGATCTACTTCATCATATTTTTAAAACCCCATACCTGTGGTGCGTAAAACATGATTGACCTTAAGGTGGCTTGTAATGGCTTTGTGCTGATTGACTTAGTCCAATTTTTTATTTTACCGATCGATTTAGAGATCGATTAAGAGATGATGAAATTTGTTACACACAGAAAACAGATTCGTCGTTATAACGGAATTTGTTGCCAAACGAATTTTCGTAGTTCCATGTAGTATCACATTATTTTGTTGTGATTAATGAATTATATGACACATTTTACCCTAAAATGGTAAAAGCATATAAATTATATATGAATTATATATAAATTATATATAAATTATATATAAATTCGATCGTATAAATTTTTATATTTAGTTTATACAATGGAATTCTTTTTTTAATTTTTGATTGTTACAACCATTAATCGGGATTTTTACTAATACATATGAAATATAAAAATAAAAAATTAAAATTATTACTTCAGTAATTTATGCAATTTACATTCAAATAAATCTTATATGCTAAAAACAATTATATTATTATCCCTGGCTTTTTATATGATCTCATAAGATTAAACGGTTTTGAATTAAAATCACCAATTTCAAGTTATACCATATTCTCATTTATCTGCTAACATTTCTAAAAGCGTAAATATTATTACTATTAAATAAATATTATTATTAAAGATGTGGCCATTTATAATTTGTTGTTAGATTAAAAAAACGGTTAAATCATAAGGATATTATAGCCATTGTCACCTTGAGATATATCTAGATTCATATTGAATTTGAATATAATACTTGATAAAAAATTGGTATTAAATAACATGACTTATATATTCTAAAGACATTTACTGGATCATCATCTATCTATATACATATATAAAAGAGTTGCGAGGATGATCATCGCCCAGCCCAAACCATTCGACCCAGAAGCTTGAAATTTGGACTGTAGGTTCCTCTCTCGGCGCAAAGATCCACTAAGAACGGATTTTTAAAAATTCGAACATTATCGGGATAAAAGCGGACAAAAAGGGGAAAATGATAACAAATTAATCTAGGAATATGAAATTTGGTGTGTAGACTCCATCCGAGAAGCAAATATGGGCTCAGAACTAATTTTTTCGTAATTCGACCATTTATGGGGAAAAACGGCCAAAAAGGGTAAAAATTGTACCTTTCTGCATCTTTTTCACATATTAATCTATATATATATGAACTGTATTACACAGTCTCACCCGAATATGTGAACGTCTGTCAATAATGATTTTATTGCTAATTCTTACGTCTAGGGGAGGAAAAACGGCCAAAAAGGGGAAAATTGAATTTTTTATTTTTTTTATTTTTTTTATTTATTTATTAGGTCAATGGAATAAATCCTTACAGACATGTATAAATGATATAATTACATATGTACATATATTGAAACAATTAAATGATTTACAAATAAAAACAAATAGTTAGGAATTTAAGAAAATAATGATATTATGCTTAATTACATCAGTGTTCAACGAAAAATCAATTAATTGATAAAGATTATTATAATCACAACAAATTCTTCTAAAGGGATCAGCTAGAGCATAGTTGGTTTGAAAAGATTTAACAAAGAGTGGTTGGAATTGGCGTGATACTCATTGAGGAACATTAAAAGTTATATTGTTGACAAGAAAGTCAGAACAGATTTCACCATTAATTAGGTTGATCATAAATGTTACTTTTAGCATAGTCCTACGGCTTTCCAAAGTAGGTAATTTTATTAATTTAAGTCGATCAACGTATGAAGGTAGATTAATTGCAGCATTCCAAGGTAAGCCACGTAAGCAAAAGAGTAGAAATTGTTTCTGTACAAACTCGATTCGTTGAATATGAATGTTATAGAAGGGATCCCATATTATTGACCCATATTCTAAAATAGGTCTTACAAGAGATGTAAAAAGTTGTTTGGTTATGTAAGGATCAATAAATTCTTTTGCCCATCTTTTAATAAAGGCGAGTGTACCTCTAGCTTTATTAACTGTCATGGTGACGTGAGATACAAAGTTTAATTTAGGATCAAGTAGAATCCCTAAATCCAGAAAAGTATCAACAAGTTCAAGCTGATATCCGCCCAAAAAGTAGTTAGCAGGAAAAACATTATTTCTAGAAAAACGCATACATTTACATTTTTTCAAATTTAGTTCCATTAGGTTACGTTACACCACGAAAAGAAATTGTTGAGATCTGAGAAGATGAATGTGATCATTATGTTGACAGTAATTTAAAAAAAATTTAACATCATCAGCGTACATTAAAACGTTGCAAAAATTTGTCACTTTTGGAAGATCATTGATGCAAAGGGAGAAAAGAATTGGTCCAAGATGGCTGCCTTGAGGAACACCAGAAGTCACAGTAATATCTTTAGATGACATATTGTTATACATTACACGTTGTGTTCTCTCAGAAAGATATGATTTTATCCATTTAAGGCTTAATGCTGTTAAACCTAATAAATACAATTTGATCAGTAGAAGGTTGTGGTTTACTTTATCAAAAGCCTTACTAAAGTCGGTGTATACTGCATCTGTTTGTTTTTTTCTTGACAAAACCATCGTTAATTATTGTTGTAAAATGAAGCACATTTGTAACGGTAGATCATCCTTTCCGAAATCCGTGTTGAAATGGTGACAAAATTGACGATGAGTGATAGGACAAAAAATCTGTAATAAATTTCTCGAAAAGCTTAGGGATTGCACTAAGTTTAGCAATACCACGATAATTAGAAACATCCGATCTATTTCCAGATTTAAATAATGGAATGATGTAAGAAGCTCTCCAAAATTTTGGAAAATAACTGTTTTTTATTGACGCATTAAACAACAGAGTCAGTGGTGTTGCCAAGGAAGTAGCACAATAATTGAGTATAGAACTAGGTACTCCATCCGGTCCATGAGTAAATGAAATTTTAAGTTTCTGCAGGCTATTAACAAGTTCTGCCTTATCAATTAGGGGAAAAGATATAGCTTGATTTGTGTTTATTGGATATGAATAGCTGTTGGAACAATATTGAGCAACAGAATATGTACTAGCAAAAAAGTCTGCAAACATGTTACTTATCATAGTATCATCACTAGATTCGATATCGTTAAATTTCATTACAGATGGATAACCAGTAGTTTTTCTTTTTGAATTAACAAAGTTGTAAAATGCTTTAGGATCACGATTGAAATCTTCCTTCATTTTGTTTAGATAGTTTTTGTATAAACGATTGTTGAGAATATTATATTCGGCACGATGAATGGGGTATTTTTCAAAAAATACAAGAGAACCAAAAATTTTATACTTTTTATAATACTTGTTCTTCAAATTTTTTAATCTTGACAGTTGTTTTGAGTTCCAAGGCGGGCCATAAAAGAATACAAAGTTCTATAAAAGACCTCCACCATTAAATCAATAGAAGTATGGCACAACAAATCATTCCAGTTAGTGTTAGAAATTAGATCAATCAATTTGCTATATTTGGTTTGTTTAAAACAAAAAACTTTATCTTTATTAACACGAATATTTGATTCGCCAAAAGTAGGCTAAACACAGCTAATTTCAATAGTTGGATGAAAGCGATCTTCCGGCAAAGTCATAGGATCAGAGCGAGGAATTATACAATCTTCTGGATTATTTGTAAATACCAGATCTAGCAGTTTACCGTATTCATTAAATACGCCATTCATCTGGTAAAGACTAAGATCAACTATCTCATTCAATATTAAATCATCACAGTTATTAGCATTAATTGGAATAAAATCCGGAGCATCAGGCGAATTTTTCCATATTATAGATGGTAAATTAAAATCTCCAACAACAAAAATTAAATCCTCAGGTTTAGCACGTTGAGCAACTGATTTGATGGCCTGAACGTGTTCAAGGTATATTTCTTCGGGAGAATTAGGAGGTATATACGAACAGGTTATGAAAATGATTTTATAATTAAGCTTTATCATTACACTGACAAACTCAATATTTAGAGAAGATTCAGATTGAAGAGATTCGGAAGCAAACAGGCATGACACAGCAATTAAAACACCACCACCATTACGATCGTTTCTGTTATATCTATATATTTGATAATTGTTACATAGTAACTCAGAACTAAAAACATTATCTTTCAGCCATGTCTCAGTAAAGATGATAACATGAAAATTAAAATCATAACTGTTAACTAGTAGATTAGACATTTTAGTATTTAAACCACGAACATTCTGATACATAATGATTAGTCGTTCAACGAGTAAAGAATCCAGTTTTTTGAATTAATGTTGAAATTCGTATTTTCAGTTATTCGATGTCGGGGCGGAAGCTCAGCAATGTTGTTTCTCCGTGGATTTTCTTTAAATTCATAATCACGTACTAAAGTATTCACAGGCCAGAAACCAGGGTTAACGATTTGCTCATAAATATCGAACGGAACGGTTATTTTAAAAGATGTAATCCTTCTTGGTACGGAATAGGAAAATTTATATATCATAACATCAGCTTTATAATTTAGTTTAGAGTTTATATAAAAGTTAATGTCATCAGTGGAGGTATCCGAAGAAAAACGCGAAATAAAAATAGATTTTTTTGGCAGTATTACTTTTAGTTGTTTCGGTAACGCCTGATCATGATAAAGTTTATTTATTTCGGATTTAATATCGGTTTGTTTTATATATAAAGTTTCGTTATAGATATATTCACTTTACATTACTCATTAATCATTCCATTGATTAACTCCATCCAATCTTTCTATGAAAATTCATTAAAAATTTAAAATGTATGTATAAAAACAATATACCCTGGAATGAGGATATAAAACGTTATTATTTAAAAATAAACAGTTGTAAAAAAATTTTTCACGTATTTTATATATATTTTTTATGTCGTTTTCCATTTCATTCAAATTTATCTCTTTTAACGCTTTTTGTGGTACTTTTTTGAAATTTGTTCTTAGGAAAAGTTGACATTGCTGATACAAACAAAAATTATTTAAAAAATTGCTATTAAAATAATAATTGATTAACATTTTCGTTGTTGCTAGATTTGAATACCTTAGATTATTTTATGTTGGTATGTTGATATGGACCGTCACCTCTTCCTAATAACGTATAGTTAGTAACCGTTTTTATCTCGTTTTGTTAATCTTTCTTGATTTGCCCTTGCATAAAAGTTTTCATAGATGTACATGTATTCGCTACAGGTACAGGTAGGTATTGATACTAAATTAACATAATTTTTGTCATACTTGCTTCAAATGCTAAATTGTTGTCAATCCTTCTCCAACTACTTACATATATTAAAATAAATTACCTATTGAAATTTTCCGACAATAGTTACATTTTCTAAAACTTGTCTCCAGGCCTCAAAACAAATGCACTAATTGTTGTAATTTAATATAATTTAAAACAATTGTATTGTAATATTTCAAAATTCTACTTTGCACATGCACTGAATAATAGGTGTCAATTGTTTTATGAACCTGCACACAAACACGATATCACTTGACTGGTGAACAATCGTTGAAATCGTATACAATTATTTTAAATTTGATTATTAAAGAGAAAAACAAAGTGCAATATTGAATTATGTGTTTTTTTTTATTAACAATTAATTTATTAAGTGTGCATAACCCAGCAAAATATTTTCACTTTGCCTTCTTTTATTTTCCACTTTTTGATAAAAAATAGTTGGTATTTTCTTTTTGTTTCAATTCGTGTAGAATAGCGCAACTAATACAATTGGACACGGCGAGCTTTAAATATCCTTGTACTATTATATTAAATATTGTTTTGGAGAGAATATACATTCCTGAATGTATGTTGTGATTCCGATGGGTATAAATATGTACTCGCATTTGTTCCATTGTCCCACATCTGATGACTGTTGGATTTATATTCACTACCTTACAGATAGAAATGTTAAATTCAAGAAATATTATTTTCTATAGCTTAAAGTTTCAGTGAAATGGATGCTAGGGTTGTCAGTTATTCGGGTTTTAACTTTGGTCGATTAAAAATTTGAAAATATTTTTCTTGATCAATCAAGCGATAAAGTTTTAAAAAGTCTTCGATTAATCGATCAAATAACGAAAGAAGAGAAAAATTAAAAAAGATTCCAGAAACTCCCAAGCAATTCCAACAAATAAACATACAAACTTAAAATAAAATAAAAGAAATTGAAATCATATATTATATATATGTATATCGAGAATTTTCAAATTCCTTATTTACAAAAGAATGAAAAAACGATTCAAATTAAGACTTAAAATTAATTGAAATCATAAGTTATGTATTTAAATGCAATTGCAAACAATTATAAAAAATAATTCTGAAACTCTTCCTATATCTATAATATAAATAGGCTAGGCGATTTCTTGTGACCGATGTTTTGTTCTACCATTTTATCCCGATTTTGACCAAATGGATATTATTTTAAAGGTATTTCTTTTTCGCCGTTTTCTAGATTTACAGATTTTTAAATTTTTTCCTTTATTTTGAGTAAATTGCATTTAAAGTTGCTACTGACACATACATAAAATTATACATATGCTATGTGTGTTTTATAAAATTTTTTAATGTGTTTGTTAATGAGTTTGTTATATTCATTCACAATAATAATAAGCCATAAAAGTGTGGGTTTGTGAATTGGCTAATTTAAGAAAATAAGCTGCCCAGAAATTGCATTCGAATTTCGAGTGCTGGAATCCGCTAGTTTTTCTAATTAGACGAAATCATCTGCTATGTAATAAGTCAAACTTACATATGCAATGGATGTGGCCATCTACTTTTTTAAATTTATGCTGATGCTGATTGCCTTAACTATTCTTGTACCAAATTTCATTAGGAAGTGCACATTGGTTCCTTAGCTGGGCTTTTTCTTTTATCCTCAAACTCTTCGAAAAAAAAAAATCCAAAAAATAAACAAGAACCTAAATTAAAATAAACTACCGTTTTTTATGTAATGCATTTTAAATATATTCATTTTATATAAGTTAAGTGTACTTTGTGCCAATAGAGAACATATATTTGAGTATTAGTATGCAATAACTATTCTTGAATATACTATACATTTTCGTTTTTAATGCAAAAAGGCCTATCTATCATTAACCATAAAAAAATTCAATTTAAATCTACCCTTCTTATAGTCGGATACTTTTCTACTGCTATAATTACGGTAAAAATACATAATGTGCTTAAATTTAAATAAGTACATACATAAACACATTTATGTAAAATAAAAAAACACAACGATTATAAACATACATCTTGAATATTATCATACAAATCTCGGTAAAATTGTGTTCATGTGTGTTTATTACACTTGCGGTCATATTTGGGTCATGTATCTTGTATAACTAGTAGTCCAAAAATAAACTGTTTAGAAACAAACGTTCACTTAAATCTATCAAAAAACAAAAATAGTGCAAACATTTTTCTCAAATTTAATTTGTTTATATTTTTGTTTCGAAGAAAAGTGACTTTACCAAATATGTTTCATTATTAGACCTACATAGTTACCATATAGAAATAGCATTCGTTACGAACATTTTTATATCGACAGTCAAAAAATTTATAACAATGCAATTTATAAGGCAATTAATTTGACCTTTTTTTCGAAACTCATGAAATAGGATATCGTATAGTCGGTTTACACCGATTTTTTGTGATGTTTCTGCCTAAATGTAAGAATTTGAACTAATTTAACATGAAAAATATTATCATAGTAATTTTAAAGGAATTTTTCAGAGGTTAGTACGCCTAGGGTGTAGAATAAAATATTTCAAAAATTTTTTGAAGATTGATTGAACAAAATTTTCATAGTGGGTGAATAGAACAATTTTATATGTTATTAATATCCCTGAGTACCTCAAAGCTTCAACCCAACAGTAGTTTTCCCATTATTTATTTTAGCCGTTCGCTTTTGGGTAAAAGGTACTAAATTCACATGAAACCAAAAGCGCTAGTCATATGTTAAAAAAAAAATAAAATTAGTTTTAATAATTTAAAAAATAACTTACATATTATTTGCAAGTTTGAGATCATGCAGTATTTAATTTAAAGTATATAGCAATAATAAAAAAACATATATGGGGCGTTTCATGTCAAGTGATCCAACTTTTAAAACCAATGTCTTCCGATCGGGATGAAATTTGTACCAAGTAGTAGTTTAGACACAATTTTTCAACAAGATCGGTCCAGAACTCTCTGAGTTAGAGGCGGTCAAAATTTGACATTTTGACAAAACAGGTGTTTTTTCTCATCCATGTAACTTTTTACCTATTGTTCTTAGCAAAATTTGTCCCAAATAGTTTAGATAGCTATTTCTTCAGTCATTCGGAAAAAATTTTTGAAAAGTACAAAAATTTTGTGACTTTTTTTTCAAAATCAAAATTTTTTTTGATTTTTTTTCAAAAAAGGATTTTTTTTTTGGGCTCAAAAGAAAGCTTAGATTTTTTCCTTTAAGAGCTTTTTGGTCGCTGAATGGGATATCTACAAAAAAAAAAAATATTTTGTAACTCAAGGCAACGGTTTTTCAATTTTATAAATTTTGTAGAATTTTTTCCAATTAGTGTGAAGTGATTCCAAAACCTTAAAAATAAAGCATACACTGAAAAACTAGACAAATTAACTTTTCCGACGGTATGTAACATACCTAACTAAAATTTCATACCTTCGATACTGTATACACGTAATATGTTAACCTAAAAAAAAATTATTTTTTTTAAAGAAATGTTGAAAATTAATTTTTTTATTTATTTATAATAATAATTAAATTAATATATAATAATAATAAAAAAAAATAAATAATTTATTAGATCCATTTATAACATAACGATTATTTTAATTAATTTATTGTAGCTGATGAAGTATTTAAGTTTTGTAAATTTTTGAATACCCAGTCTTTCATCCAGCTTATTTATCGCCTTTATTTGCTGCTTAAACTGATGTTTGCTTAAACTGATGTTGAAGGAAATCAACTTAAAGTGCTTAACAGATGGCTCGCCAGAAGATTTACACGAATACCCCGATTACCTTAAATTGACTATGTGTCCTAATGCAACAACTTCTTGCCACTTAAGTAAAGTTAAAATTGCCCGGAAACCACATTCATCAAAGAGAATTTAATCAACTCTTTTGATCGCGAATATATTGAGGAGGTGAAATTTGAATCTTGGATTCAGACTGACAGATGCACATTGAAAACAATAGTATTAAATGTGGATGATTTTGTGGAAGAAATGTGTACAGGATTGCTAAACTTGAGAACCCATGACTTTTTAGTCAAAGAGCAATGGTCATTCTTCAAGGATTTGAAGATACATTTGAAGTCTGGTGAATTCGTTATTTCATATGATTTCACAGAAATCTATAAATATGTTCTTCAGGATGCCATACAAGCTTTATACTTCAATAACGACCAAGCAACTATATTCACAGTAGTTATTTACTACATGAAAGATGATAAAGTCGAACACAAAAGTATGGCAATCATATCCCACGATTTTAAACATGATACCATTGAAGTTTATGAGTACCAGAAGATAATACTAAAATATCTAAAATCTAAATATACAGTAGAGAAGGTATACTATGTTTCGGACGTAGCTCGTCAATTATAGCCTCTAGTGCTCTCATCAAGATCACATTTTAGTTGCGACTGCTTTATTCCATTGGGCAATGAATTATTGCAAAGAAACTAAAATAGTTTTTAGTAGCAAAGAGAATCATGAGAAAACATTTAAAACATCGAAGAGCAGGTTCGATGCTGCGGTAAAAATCGATGGCACCGCTCAATACCATGTTTTTTCACAAATAAAGGTGATAAATAAGCTGGATGAAAGACTGGGTATTTAAAAGTTTACAAAACTTAAATACTTCATCACCTACAATAAATTAATTAAAAAAATAGTTATGTTATAAATGGATCTAATAAATTATTTATTTTTTTATTTTTATTATTATTATTATATATTAATTTAATTATTATTGGAAACAAATAAAAAATTAGTTTTCAACATTTCTATAAAAAAAATGATTTTTTTCCCTGAGGTTAAAATATTACGTGTATTACAGTATCGAAGGCATGAAATTTTAGTTAGGTATGTTACATACCGTCGGAAAAGTTAGTTTGTCTAGTTTTTCAGTGTATGCTTTTTTTTTAAGGTTTTGAAAACACTTACACACTACTAGGAAAAAGTTCAAATTAGTGCATATGCTAAAAATTGAAAAACCGTTGTCTTGAGTTACAAAACATTTGTTTTTGATAGATATCCCACTCGCATCCCACTAAGCGACCAAAAAGTTCTTAAAGGAAAAATCCTAAGCTTTCTTTTGAGCCCAGAACAAAAAATTTCCTTTTTTGAAAAATAAGTAAAAATTTTTTTTAAATTTTTTTAAAATTTTTTTTCCGAAAGACTGAAGAAATAGCTATCAAAACTGGCTAAGAACAATAGGTAAAAAGTTACATGGAAGAGAAAAAACACCTGTTTGGTCAAAATGTCAAATTTTGACCCCCTCTAACTCAGAGAGTTTTAGATCAATCTTGTTGAAAAATTGTGTCTAAACTACTATCCTATAGGACTAACCTTGGTGCAAATTTTATGCCGATCGAAAGACATCGGTTTTAAAAGTTGGATCGCTTGACATGAAACGCCCCATATGTAATTTTTTCCTCATCTACAGGCCATAGAATTATTTTAATATATAATTTTGATTTTTTATATGTTTGAAGGGAACTCATTTTAATAGAAACATTTACTGGAATTTTATAATTAACTAGCTGCAACTCGATGCGCTACACCCATCGTAACGAAATAAAAAGCTATGAATAGGTTGAGTGAGATAGGTTAGAAGTGGCTGCTAATCCAAAGGAAAAGCACACTTAGACTCTGGGGTCCATTGTGATACCACGGGATGAATAGGTGTTCCCCTCAGTCCCCACCGTAGAATCAGTTTGAGCTCTTGATGAAGCCCCTGATATGTGAAATTTCCACATTTGAGAGATCAGAGAGATCGTTAAGAAACGACAGAAGTCATTTGACGAGACCCTGAGGAGTTCAGTATGTCTCCCTATGAGGCAGTGCCGAGTGATAACAGCAACTACTGTTTAAATCTCCCCACGGGTGATAGTAGCGCACTGGTGCGTTTATGATTCAGAGCCGGCCAGATTTGTCTCATGATCCTACACGTTGATCCATTGGCCCATCTGTTATCCGTTATTCCAGCGGTGTGAAGCCTAAGTTCCAGCTTCCACGATTCCAGGGGTGTACCAACACATTCCAAGTCAGCTGGAACCCGTAAGGTAGTGTCCTGTTTGCCAGCTCATCAGCTTTACAGTTTCCCGGTATTTTCCTGTACCTGGGACCCATATGAGTCGGATATCAAACTGCTTGGCCATATCATTTAAAGACGTGCCCTGGGACCCATATGAGTTGGATATCAAACTGCTTGGCCATCTCAGTTAAAGACGTGCGGCAGTTAAGGGTGGTTATTGTTTTCAGAAACATTGACCCAAGGATTTTACCCTTACTATCAGAGTAGATGTTGGCTGCGGTTGTAGACAGAATATTCCGACCCAACCACTCAGCAACTTCCTTTATTGCCAGTACCTCCACCTGATATACACTGCAGTGGTTTGGCAACCTGCGAGCCAGATTTAGTCCAAGCTTCTTTGAATAGACTCCGAAACCAACTTGGCCCTACAATTTCGATCTGTCAGTGTAGAAATTTATGGAAGCCTGCTACCTGGAATCCTCCCAGACCAAGATTCCCCGGTCGGCATTAGAGTGTTGTAGTGTCGGTCGAACACACTTCTCGGAGTGGTGTAATCCACGTTCAATGGTAAGTTCCTGTCAGTCAAGATCACTCCACGGCCACAATTATAACCACGACATTTTAGTGTGTTTCTTAGTCGAATGGCCGATGACGCCGCCAACTGCTTTCCTAATATGTCCAACGGTATATGGTGTAAGAGGATGTTCAAGGCATCCGAAGGTGTAGTGCGAAGGTCACCAGTGATACAAATGGAAGCCATTCTCTGTACCTTTTCAAGAAGGTTGGCATTGGAGGAATTCTCTACGATGACCCCGTACAGCAGTATTGGGCGGACCACCGCTGTATAGATCCAGTGAGCAATTTTCGTGCTGAAGCCCCATCGTTTACCAATGGCCTTTTTGCAGGAGTATAAAGCTATAGTCGCCTTTTTCGCCCTTTCCCCCAAGTTACGTCTGAAGTTCAGCTTCCTGTTCTGGAATACGCCAAGATACATGGCTCCATCAGAGAAGGAGGTTTCAGTACCGTCAAGAAAAGACGTGAAAAGACCGTCATGAAAAGAACAAGTTCCGTTTAAGTCGCATTTACCCCCAGACCGCAACTACTTGCCCGGCTAGGTAGCCTCATGAGAGCCCTCTGTAGAATATCTCTAAGTGTGGATAGAAACTTCCCATTTACGGCAACCTATGAATACACTTTGTAGAAAACTATTTAATTTATTTTTGGCGATTTTTGATTTTCGCGATTTTTGTATTTGCGATTTTAGATTTTGGCGATTTTTAATTTAGGTGTGTTTTGTTTTTAGCGATTTTTGTAATTCTCCATTTTGGCAATTTTTAATTTAGCCGATTTTTGTTATATTCGATTCTCGGCTTTAGCAATATCTGACTTGGCGATTTTTTTTTTATATTTTTGATTTTTGCGATTTTTGTTTTTTTTTTTGCCATTTTTGACTTTGGCCATTTTTGGTTTTTGCGTTTTTTTTTCGGGATTTCTGATTTTGGCGATTTTTTATTTTTATTATTCGCGATTTTCGATTTGGCCTTTTCGATTTTTGATTTTTGCGATGTTTGTTATTCCAGATTTTCATTTCTTGCCATTTTTTTTGTGATTTTTGTCTTTGTCGATTTTTGTTCTTTGGCATTTTCTGTTTTGGCGATTTTGGATTATGACTATTTTTGATATTGGTGGTTTTAGTTTTTTGCGATTTTGTACTTTGACGATTTTTGATTTTGCCGATTTTAGTTATTCGCGATTTTCGGTTGTGGCGATTTTTTATGTTGGCGATTCCACCCATAATTCTTACGACTACTCAAATTGGTAATTAATGTACTTGTGATTAGTTTGAAGACTGTCACATTCATAGCACATTTTGTCCTACCATTTTTTGTCCGGCTCTCACTCAGACAAAGTTCCAAGGCTTTCACTATAACAGTACTCCAGATATAAGATATTTATATTCGCTTTGTATGGCTTGTTTTCCGAGTACTAACGTTGATAACTTATGAACTCACACACGGTCTTAAAGCTTTCACTATTATAGTACTCCAGTTATATGCTGTTAAATTTTCACTTAGTATGGGGGTGCCACGCCCATTGATGTGATCCCTCAAACAAACAAACAAACAAACATAAAAACTCCTTTTTATATAAATATAAGATACACCTGGAATTTTTAATGCTTAGTTCATATTTAATATATATTAAATAATTTAACGTGTTTGAAGACATTCTATGCCATATTTTGTATAAAAAAATTTATTGCACTGAACGCTCCTTCGACTTCAGCATGTGAGAGCGGAAAAGTCAATATATCTACAATGTGATTTGAGACTTAAGAAAAACACGAATTCATTGACTGATGTTTTGAATTTATGTACTGCAAAATTAAATAATATAAAATTGTTAAGATTTATTTTTTATCGTTTACGGGTACCATCTACTACCATCTAAAGCAAGACCTCGATCGGAGTTATGGGATAACAACGTTTGAAGCTAAACGGAGTTATGCTAGACCACTTCAGTGAGTTGTATTTAAGACTTTTTGTTTACTTTTCACGTTGCCATTAATTCAATTACTATTATGTTGAATGAGAAAATCCAGCACTGCTTCTATCAACTACCATATGTTAGTAGACTGCTGTTAAACTTAGAGAAATACCTGTCATTTAGTTTATCTTTGGCAGCTATTTAAATCATACAAGCTCGATATTTTTTGCATAAAAGGAATAAAGTGCATTTAAAGCGCTCATAAAACTTTATTTTATGCGGAAGAAACCAAAACTCACACCAAAACAAGTAAAACAAGTAAGAAAATTATAGTCGGTCTAGACCGACTATACGATATCCTATACCATGCGTTTAGAGACCCTATCTCTTAGGCCCAACTAACTGGACATAGAAAATAAGCAAAAACCAAATTTGATTGGGATTTTTATTAATTTTTTTGGCTGCAGATATGAAAAAGTTCATATCGGATGCTATATCTATATAGGGACTTGGTCCAAAAATGGACCGATCCTGATCATGGTTGGTAAAGTCTCTTGTATTTTGCAAAAATATATACAAACAAAATTTGAGAAGAATCAGTGCTCTATATGGGGTCAAAGGGATCATTTTTGGACTACTCATTAATGGATGTAATGAGCTTATACAAACCCAATTTGAGTAAGATCTATATGACAATTTGGATCTTATGGCAATTTATGTCGATTTCATAGGGATAATTTGTATGGGGGCTAGGTCTGAACATGGACCGATTCTCACCAATTTCAATAGCGTTGATCCCATGGCAGATAAAAGCTTATATACCAAATTTCATCAAAATATATTCATATTTGCGACCTGCAGTTTGATTACAAGGTTTACATGGACACACAGACGGACGGACGGACGGACATTGTTAAATCAACTCAGAAAGTGATTCTGATTCGATCGGTATAATTAAAGATGGGTCTAGGTCAAATATTTTTGGTTGTTACAAACAGCAGCACAAAGTCATTATACCCAAACCACATAGTGGTATAGGGTATAAAAATTATAGACGGTCTAAAGCGACTATACGATACCCTATACCAAGCCCAATTAACTGGATATAGAAAATAAGCATAAACCAAATTTGAGTGGGATTTTTTATTATTTTTTTTGGCTGCAGATATGAAAAAGTTCATATCGGATGCTATATCTATATGGGGACTATGCCCAAAAATGGACCGATCCTGACTATGTTTGGTATGGTCTCTTGTATTTTGCAAAAATATATGCAAACAAAATTTGAGAAGAATTAGTGCAATATTTTTGTGTTTTGATAGATTTAAGTGAAGATCGATTTAAGCAGCTCTATATGGGGCCTATGACCAAGAGTTGCCTCATAGGGGTAATTTTTGGACTACTGATTAATGGATGTAATAAACACATACGAACCCAATTTGTCTAAGATTTATATGACAATTTGGAACTTATGGCAATTTATGTCGATTTCATAGGGGTCATTTGTATGGGGCTAGGTCTGAACATGAACCGATTCTCACCAATTTCAATACCGTTCAAGCCTATATGCCAAATTTCATCAAAATATATAAATCGAATCAGATAGTGATTCTGATTCGATCGGTATAATAAAAGGTGGGTCTAGGTCAAATATTTTTGGTAGTTACAAACAGCAGCACAAAGTCATTATACCCAAACCAGATAGTGGTATAGGGTATAAAAATAATAATGAAGTACTTCAAAATTAAGACAATTTGCATTTTTTATACCCTATACCACTATGTGGTTTGGGTATAATGACTTTGTGCTGCTGTTTGTAACAACCAAAAATATTCGTCCTAGACCCTTCTTTAATTATACCGATCGACTCAGAATCACTTTTTGAGTCAAATGGCAATGTCCGTCCGTCCGTCCGTCCGTCCGTCCGTCTGTGTGTCCATGTAACGCTTGTAATCAAACTACAGGTCGCAAATATGAACATGTTTTGATGAAATTTGGTATATAAGCTTGCATGGGCCACGGTATTGAAATTGGTGAGAATCGGTCCATGTTCAGACCTAGCCCCCATACAAATGACCTCTATGAAATCGACATAAATTGCCATAAGTTCCAAATTATCATATAGATCTCAGTCGAATTGGGTTTGTATGTGTTTATTACATACATTAATCAGTAGTTCAAAAATACTCCCTATAGGAAAATTCTTAGTCATAGGCCCCATATAGAGCTGCTTCCCGATCTTCACTTAACTTTATCAAAAAACAAAAATATTGCATAGATTTTTCTCAAATTTAGTTTGTATATATATTTTCAAAGTATAAGTGACTTTACCAAATATGGTCAGGACCCAGTCCCCATATAAATACAGTATCCGATATGATCTTTTCCATATCTGCAGCGAAAAAAATTTAAAAAATACCACTCAAATTTGGTTTATGCTTATTTGCTATATCCAATAGTAGGACCGAAGAGATAGGTTCTCTAAACCATGGTATAGGGTATCGTATAGTCGGGCTAGACCGACTATAATTTTCCTACTTGTTTTTTTATTATTATTATATACCAACACTCAGGGGATGTCACCCACAAATGCATTGCTTTGTTTTGATCTGAGATAAATGAATTATAGGAGGGAGGAAAGAGGGAGAAGTGTTTGCGCATATTTGATGCAAATTTTATTATATTGTAACTGTCAGAAAAGTCTTCTGCTGGGAGTTTACTCCAAATACGGCTAGTAAGACTGATAAACGAATTTTTCCTGTAATGGGTTGTGCGGCCAACTGGACGAGAGTTTATAAACAGATGTGATCTATTAGAAAAGCGTGCAGTATGAACTGAAGTAGGGCACTTGGAGTGAGTTCATTAATATCAGCTGAGTAATTCCCATTGTTGTTTTTCCAGTAGCTTCAAAATAGACATTGCTGCACCAAGCAGCAGACAACCACGGACAATCTCAACACGTTTATCCAGAGAACAAAGTTGCCAGTTGACATGCTTGAAAAAATTTTTGAGCTCAGTCCAACGTCTCTTTTCGTTAATAAAATGCGAGCTTATCATAGCTGGTGGTGAAACACTTTGAAGTACAGAGTACGAAAAGAATGCGGAAAAGTTGCAGTGATCAGAATTACAGAAAGATGCAAATAATTTTACTTCATACTTGTCAAGTATGAAAGTTCTGAGTACTAAAATCGTCGACAATCACGATTCCACCGACTCTCTAGGATTCTTGAATATCATGGAAGCCATTAGTAATATGCTCCCTTTGGGTTTCTATATAAAAACCCGATGTGCAAAATGTTTGACCTGATTTTGCAATTAACCCAAAGTGAGTTACATTCTGCATCATTACATACAAAGTAACACAGTTTAAAAATGTTATTGATTTTATTTGTTGTTGCTTTTTTCAATGGAGATCTCAGAAACACGCTCCAGAAATTACTGTAAAGTTGTTAAATTTATAATGTGAAAGCTTTTCTCTTATAACAGCATAGTATTAAATTCATTGGTGATTCGTTTAAATTGAAACTGCATACACTTAGAATTTTAGTCATTTCACTGATTCGTTTGCGGAGATCTTAAATGTTTTATATGAAATTATTATACTTCATTCCCTTGTAAATAAGCTATCCTGAAGCTGCATTTGTTACTGGGTTGTTGTGTTTATATATAACATGCTCATCATCACTTTACGTTAATGTAATGCAAACAATTATTTAATGTCAACTATTTACAAAATTATTGAATTTATTAAATAAATACTTATTTTAACTTTGGATTTACGAAAGCTATGTTAAGGTTCCCAGCAGTAATAATTAAGTGTAAATTTTATTGTTTGTTTCAAGTTTGAAGAAAAAAAAAACGGAACAAAGATACATCGACTGACTCATACTACTACCGCCCAAGGTGGTATGCCGATTATAAAATTAAATATTACTCATACGTCAAAGCGCATCAACCACAGTCAAATTAAACTGAATACGAGCATGTTGGTATTTTAAGTTACTGAATTGCGATCAAATTGTTTTAAAATGTTTGAATTATTAGACCAAATAAGAAATTGACTTATGACCTGTTTTACAATCTAAAACCAATTAATTTTACAATTATCAATTACAATACATAATTTTTTTTGTTAAATATTCATTGATGTATTGTATAGAGGGCTGTCGTAAGGGCGTATCGGACGATTATAGATAATGGAATGCAGTGACAACGATGTCTCAAAATTGGCAAATTGGTCAGTACGCCCTTATGGCAGGAAGCCATCATTATAGTAAAAACACACTATTATGTACGTTAGGAGTATAACTAATATCACATTGATATCACAGTGCAACAGGCATGCTGATGGGTGAGAAATTCCAAGTTAGGCTAAAAGTACTAGTAAAACTTCTAAAGGGTTTGGCGTTCTAAGTCCAAAATTTCCTTATCTTAATGTTTGTTTGCTAAATTTTTCAGCTATAACTTAAGAACTATTGATGATTTCTCATTTTATCCGTCAGCAAATCAAGGTGGACTAATTTTATCGAAAGAAATCTTTAAAAAATTAAAATTTTTCGTCATTTTTAAAATCAAGTTTTTGAGTAACATAACATTTTCAGGGCATATAATTATTATTTGTTAGTTGAGTAGTAGAGATGTATACATGCAAGAGATTTTTTTTAACTTTAAATCATACATACATCATGAATATATTATATGAATATATTAATAAAAATTATTTATTTAAGCCTTATCTACAATATTAGTGAAGAATGTAATAGCCTGAGGACGCCAAACCCTTTGGGACCTTTACTATACTGGCCTAGGACTGTTACACTGACTTGGAATTTCTCACCCACACACAATGCCCCTGAAAATGTTCCACAATATAATCCGTTAACTTTAATTTAAATAAATTTTTTTTAGCTATTCGAAAATTTGTTTAAAATTATTTTAATTTAAATATATCTTATGTATAAAAATATTGGTTTAAAAATGCACCAAAATCTTAATAATTCGTATATTTTCTTTTTTTTTTTATCATTAGATTACATATGTATATATACATATGTATAAATGAAATTTTGTCTGGCACTGGCTGGATTTAATATTTAAGTTTTAGTTTTAAGATTTGAATAACTTATTGTTAGTTTACAAACCTAAAAAAAAAAAACTTTTGTATAACTTTAGCATGGCAGGCGCTAACGGAGTTACGCATGAAAAAATAAAAATGGCACCATTTGGTATTTTTTTTTGAAGCTATGTTAGAGAACAAAGAAAAATTTTCCGATACTAAATTTGAACTTTAGAGTGTTTCTATGCAATTGCAAAAACGTTCATGTATTCCAAATTTCGACATGTGATCGACCGCGAATATATTGTACCATTTATTTCTTAAAAGTTTTTCACAGAGTATTCGGTATGGTTAGGGCCGATTTAAATATTTTTGTTGCTCATAGATATTTGTACAAACGTTATACCCCTAATGTACAGACACACTTGTTCGGACTTCTATTATTTGACATTAAATTGAATTGGCAATTTGAAAAGTATCAATAAATTATGTTTATCCGTACATACACACATATCTATTTATAAATTATCCACTCAATTATAATGAAATAATTTATTAAAAACGCCTGTGTATCTGTCAGACATTTATCATTGAATTGTCATAAATATTAATGCAAAGTGACATATCAATGCAATGTTATTATAAATCATATCAAAGAACTCTTGGTTTCTTTTTTTTTCAAAGAAAATTCCAGATAAAACAAGGAATGGTAGATAATCCGTGCATGGTATGAGCTTTGAATTTGATATAGTAATATTAAGGATATGTTCACAGTCTTATGTTAAACATAAGGCAAAGAGTAAATATTTAATTCACATACATACTTAACTTATATAGGTAATTATTTATATTAGCAAGAGTTTTTTACATTTTGTTCGAGTTCATTTGTTTCTATTGGAAATAGCAATATACACGCATTGTACAAAAACTAATTCAGGGAAGCTGTCTGATATTGAATGCAGGATGAAATGGTCGAATTACAACGAAGAAATCATTCGCCAGCTCGAAAAAAAAAATGGTTGGTTGCAGTTCGCCCATAACTATAGAATGAACAATTTTTCCTTCTAGAAAGACGGTTATGGTTACGAGTTACGATTAAGGGTAAATACATTTTTTTTTGCGTGATGATAGAGTCCACGTTAACAGAAAACCTAATGAAAGGATGCATCCAAAACACTGGCGACCAACAGTTATTGAGAGAATTGAGGGTGAAATGCAATTCTTAAATATGTCAGAAAAAATAAGTATAATGGATGCATTTCATACAAAGCATATGTCCAATGTGGATTTTAAGTAATTGCCCAAGCGTTAACTTGAATGTAATGTAAAATTTAACGCAAAAATTGAGGTGGAAAACTGGAAATAAAAAAAATTTTTATTAAAAATGAGCTGAAGAGAGTAGAATGGATGAATATGATAAAATAAACCCAGATTATACAAGAAAGCTTCTGACACCAATTCGAAGCCGCCTTTCATCAGCAATCGCACAAAAGGATTCCCAATACTAAATTATTATTCAGAAATTATGTTTACTTGTTTTTGTAATTTTATACTTGGTGGGCCATTTTAGTTGTGATTTTAAAATTTGGCATTTGTAATAATTTGAAAAAAAATCTGGATGCCATAAAATAAAAATAAAATTTTTGATACTTATAAGAAGAGGAGTTGATATAGTGATATCCGTGTGTCCGTCTGTGGAAATTGCGATCATGTCGTCAATAGGTCAGTTTTAGTAAAAACCATTCATTAACACCTTGAGCAGGTTGTAGTTTTTCTTGTTGTTTTTTTTTTCTTGTCTTTATTTTTAATTTTCTAATTTTTGTATCACAGCTGTAATTTTGGTTATAATTGTGTAGCTGTGTTTACAGCACTTACTTAAAAAGTGTGTATGTAGAGACCCCTATCTTTGGTCCAACTAATTGGATATAAAAAGAAGCGTAAACCAAATTTGAGTGGCATTGTTATAAATTTTCTTGCCTTGGGATATGAACAAATTCATATGGGTACTATTTTCAGATGGGACCTAGGTCAAAAAATCGACCAATCCTGACGATATTTGGTTAAGTCGCATATTTTTTTAGCTTTAAGTGAAGATCGGGAAGCAGCTTTATAATGAAGCAATGACTAAGTATTGTACTACAGGGCATATTTTTGGATTGTCGATAAATTTATATAACAAATACAGAAACCAAATTTGACCACTATCTATATGACAATTTGGATTTTATGGCAATTTAAGTCGATCTCAAAGGGGTCATTTGTATGGGAACAAGGCCTGAACATACATGATTTTTTCAAATTTCAATAGCGTCCGTCCAGCTAATTTGAGCTTCTATAACAAATTTCATCAAAATATATTCATATTTGCAACCTGTAGTTTAATTACAAGGTTTACTTGGTCAGAAGGGCAGACGGACGGACATCACTAAATTCACTTAGAAATTGAGAAATATATATCAAAACAATGAAAGAAAAATAGTGATGTACATAAAATCAAAATAACATAGTGTTCGATTATTTTAAAAATCAAATATTATAAACGCTATTTCAATAATTTTTATATTAATTGTTGTCATTTTTATAAGGTAAATATACAGTCAGTCAGTTAAGTTTGTATGCAAGCGAGTAGCTTATCCTTACAACATCATAAAATATATATTCACTGTACAACGATGAAAGAAAATGTAATTGTTTAAAAGAAAATATTGAAAATTTTATTTCGATTCATTTGTGAATCAGCTACAATATAAACACCAGGATAGAATTTTGACCGATTTTCAAGCCATCATTTTCAAAAAACACGTTTATATCGTCACCTAAATTGCAAAGGCCGTAACTAACAAAAAGTTCAAAATTGACTTTTACTCAAAAACTACTATTTTACCATAAATTTGTTTTCATAAAAAAAATCCATCTTTATTTTTCAGCTTGATTCTAAAATTTGGGTATTAAGTTTAAAGTAGTTTTTGTTTAATGAACTTTTTTGCTTCTCCTGTAAAAAAGTGACGATATGTAGTTTTCAAGAGATATTACAAACCCAGTGTAATACTTAAAAAAATATGTTTTTATATAGCGTTCTGACTATTTTTCTGAGACTCAAATGATATTTTCTGAAATTCAATTCATATTTTCTGAAGTAAATTTAATAATTTCTGAAATACATTTGATGTTTTCTGGAATACATTGGATATTTTCTGAAATACATTTGATGTTTTCTGAAATACATTTAAATTTTCTGAAATACATTTGATGGTTTTTGAAATACATTTGATAGTTTCTGAAATACATTAGATGTTTTCTGAAATACAGTTGATATTTTCTGAAATGCATTTGATAATTGCTGAAATACATTTGATTATTTCGGAAATACATTTGATATTTTCTGAAATACATTTGATAATTTCTGAAACTCCATTGATATTTTCTGAAATTCAATTGATATTTTCTGAAAATCAATTGATGTTTTCTAAAATTCAAATGATACTTTCTGAAAGTCAATTAATGTTTTCTGAAATACAATTGATACTTTCTGATTTGTGATTTTGCTAAACAGACAGCGAACTCGGCGGTTGTGCTTACTAAAAAAGTTCTGTCAATAGCAACTATATACTTGAAATTAGAAAAAAGAACTCTGTAAGTTTGTGAACATGTTAAACTCACAGAACACCTAGAGGTCAATAAGTTGAATATTAAAAATTAACGAAAAAGATTTGTGATTTTGCTAATCAGACAGCGAACTCGGCGGTTCTGCTTAATAAATACACCAATACACTTACATATACCACACACCGTTTTTCCCTTACGCTGTTTATGTGAATGTATTGTGAAGTAAGATTTTACGCCCCCTGAGCGCATAAATGTTTACACATCAATAACTTTTTCGGGAACTTAATTTTTGTATTGTGTCATAAATTATTCTAGAACATTCCCTCCTCTTAAAATTCCTCACTTGGTAGCTGTTACAAATCTTGGTAGCTGTTACAAACAAGTATTTTTCATCGTCCTAATACAACATTCAGATTTGTTGATGAAATTACGTTTAATTTATTCGTTATTTGGCCAGGCAATTTTTTGAAGTCTTTGTATTCTATTTATCGAGCGTACTGGTCGTTTTTTTTTCCCCAATGCAAATAAAATTCTAAATGACCTTCATTTTTTTACCCGACGTTTCGCCGATTTGTTGTCGACATCTTTAATAACAGAGTTGTTTTTTTAAGCCTAGTTCCTAGGAGACGAGTGGCTTGTCTGCAGATTCTCATTTGGGGTCCAGGGATAAACCGGATGTGGCTAGTTTTGCAGCGACAGACCAAAGCCTCTGGTGTGAATCGAACCCACGACCACCGCATGATAGACGAGCACTCTACCTACTCATCTACCGGGGTGATGCAAGAAGTAAATTTTGAGAGACATGTTCACTCCAATTTTGTCACAAGAGCGCGGTAATTTTGTGCTCGCTTACTTCCCAAAAAAAATCATATGACTTTCTTCACTGCCCTCTACGCAAGGTAATCATTACTTACTAAAGCGTCTTTAAATTCTTTTGATTTCATGAGCTTCCGTATATCGGGCCCACTCAGAACATCTTCCCTCAATTTTGCTTCGCTGATTCGTGCGAAAATATTTTTCAAAGAATTTTCGGTTGCTTCACAATGCCCTTGATGAAATTTCTTACGATTCCCAGTTTGACATGGAGAATGGGCATGAGGAAGTTCTCCATTGGCCCGAATGGATCATTTACGCAGTTGTATCCTTTCTCCGTTGGATCTCGAGCAATCCAGTCATGGGTTTCGTTTTGGTTTCCTTTAAATTGGGTATCCCTCAGCATCGCCACGACTTTCAGATCACAACTGATCCGCCACATGTGATCAGTGTAGCAAACTTTTTCCAAAATTATTTTCATTAATCGTATGTTTTAACTCATATCTGTGCTGTATCCAGTGGGAATGCTTGGAAAATATTAATAAAATTAAAAATATACTGTCCGATAATAATTTTCCAAAGAAGATAGCGAATAAGTTATTACGTGAATATAACAAAGAAAAAGAAGTAAATTTAAAACGCGCTGAAAGTCCTAAAATATTTGAATCATTGACCTATATTCCGGAATTGTCTTAAAGATTTGAAAAATCAGAATGATTACGGAAGACCTAAAGATAAATGAAATAAATTTGAAAAATCTGACGTCATATATAAAATACCGTGTAACGGCAACGAGCAGGATGATTGTAACAAGTTTTACTTAGGTCCCACAAAAAATAAACTTAAAACTAGAATAGCACAACACAAATCTGATCAAACCACTACATCTACACAGAAAACAGCGTTAGTGAACCACTGCATATATGAAATACATGCACCAGATTTCGCTAGCGTACAGGTATTACAAATCGAGAATAATTATAAACGACGTTTTTGCAAAAGATGCTGCATATCATCAATATTCAAACAAACAAGAGAGTTAATTTTAAAGCCGACGAAGAAAGCTTTGCTCAATCGTATCGACATCTTGTTAGCCAACGATCATTGATGGAGACTTAGTTAGTTGCTTTAAGCATTTATGTTTGTTAGATATTAATGTAAGAACTTAGTTTGGTTGTTGCTTTTTACTGTGTGGTTATTTTTTTTTTAATTGTTTACAAATTCCAAAACCAAGCCCTTAGGGCCTAATATAGTTTTAATACTACTTACTGTATATTATACAGTAAAAAATTAATATATATATACATATACTAGTTGACTGTGTGGCGCCTCGGCGCCCGTTTAAAAATTATGAATAAAACAAACAGTTTAAATTTAAATACACGAAAAATTTATAATAAATTATATTTCTTTTAATATAGTAGTAAATTGAAAATTATATTGTTACATATGTACATGTGAAAAAAGATTGTGTCTCTAGAAATTATATACATAAGTATCAAAACAGATAAGAAATATTTGGCAAAAAAGTTTTTCAGTTTAGAATCTCTTGAAAAACTATATTTCATGTGAAATATCGTTGGTCATTTAATAGTTTTCCTTGCTGTGGGTTCGGTTGAATACGTATCTTAACTGGGCTTGCAACTTTTGATCGTGACAAAGCCACATAAAGTTGGCCGTGTGAAAATACCGCGGTCTCCAAATTAATGCCAAATCAAATGACTGGCCTTGAGCCTTGTTTATGGTAATTGCGTATGCAGGAATTACTGGAAACTGGCGGCGTTTTAATATGAAAGGTAATGTGGTGTCGGTTGGGGCGAGATCAATCCTAAGAATTAGAACCTATCATTTTGGTCAGCGTTACAGAATCAGTCAGTCTCTCAGTCACTCAGTCAGTGAGTCAGTGAGTCAGGGATCAGCGTAAATATATTTAAGATATTACCCGGCCTTCACACGTTCAATTTTTGGCTTTCAGGTTGTAACGCACTCCTACTTTTTTACTCTTTTTTACTAAACAATCATACGTTTCAATTCTCTCTTTTAATTTTTCAATGGAACAGTTGCTTAACAATTTTTTGACTATTGGATGTGTGATCAATTTGACTTGAACATGGGAAGGCCGGGTGAAGTGAGGAGATTGGAGATTCCCAAAATTATTAAAATTTAATACAATGTAGTTCGCTTATAACGAACCCTGGTTGTAATAAATTTTTGTTTATAGCGAAGAATTTCTTCGGTCCCAAGAGTTTTAATCACATTTTTCATACAAATTGCTTCTCTTATAGCGAACAGTGGTTATATCAAAGTTTTGACTTTAACAAACAAAATTTTTTTTCCATTTCAGAATTTTCGTATATTTTATATATTTAAAAAAAATTAATTTCAATTTAATTTAATTTTATTTTCATTTCATTTTAATACAAAACAAAAACTTCGATTTTCAAATGAAGTTTTGTAAAAGGTCCTTTTATGTATATTTTCGTAAAAGTTTGCCAGTAGCCAACCTTTGCTTTGTAATTTCTGCTTCTATACATAAGGAGTTTTTAATATTATATGATTTTAAAAAAATATTTTATTTTGATAGAAACTCGGTAATTTTAGTCTTATTAAGATAAACAATTAATATGTATCTTTTTAGTAACTTAATTTATGTTTTATAACTTTTTAAAATGCCCCAAAATAAATAAACTTATTCAACTAAAAAAACTTGTTAAACCTTTCAGACAAATCAAAAAAATACTACGGTTATAACGAAGTTAGTCTATAAGGAACTAATTTGGCCGGTCCCCCAGAGTTCGCTATAACCTAATTCCATTTTATTGTAGAACGTTTTAGAGCAAGGTTCCTAAAAGTTTCTTAAGGGGGGTAAGATTTTAAAAGTTAAAAAAAGTCGTATTTTCATAATTCTTTTTTGAAGATATGAATAATGTTGGATTATTTATTTCATATATACGTTATAGCATTATATTTGAAGAAAAAAATCGAAACGCGTTTCAAAGGTGACATGTTTCCTGTGGTAGTGGCGAAGAGTTTTTCATTTTTTTTTTGGCAGCATTTTGAAGTGAAAAACGATTTTTGGTATAAAATTTCGGGAATTTGTTGTTAAAAAATGGGAAAGAAAATGGAATTAAAAAAACCCTTCGTGGTTACGTGATGATTTATATCTAGATATTGTGTCTAAAATTGTAAAAGAATCGGTCAAGTAGATTTTGAGTTATGATGTTGCCGGACTTCGAATTTATATACTATGATTTATATACTATATACCTATGAGGCCCGTCGTTGGAAACGCTGTATCTTCTTAAGTTTTGCTCTGATTTACTTAAAGTTTTGACACAACACTCTCGATATGTTGTGCATTCAGAAAGAGAAATGCAAAAAAGGTTTTAAATCCTACCACCCCTTAAGGAAGTGCAAACACCAATACACCTACAAAAAAGAGAAAAAAATATTTCATATGTCATCATAAATGTGAACTGTAAAAAGCGAACATTTTTTCCATTTATCTATAAATCCAAAAAAAAAAAAAAAAAATAAGGGCGTATTAGTTTTACTTAAAAAACAAAATTATTATTCCAAATCGCCTTTAATTCTTCTATGATAATTTCAATAAATTATTCAAATTAAAATCTTAAATAAACCTATTTACGTAATTTATGTTTGTCTAAAGTTTTTGAAAGTAAATTATGCAAAAATTAATATTATGAGTGAAAAAAAATTATTTTCCCACCTCTCTTCTGAAATTACAATGTAATGTAATTATGCAAAGTTACAATAATTAAAATTTTAAACTTAATATTGCACTATTTTTTCAAGGGCTTTTCAATACAGAGCTTTAAACGAAATCATACGTTGGACAACAACAAAATCCACATTGAAGATCTCTTTTTTCTCAAATATTTATCAAAAAAAAAAGCATACTCTTTGGTAAGTGCTGGCCATCAGAGAACCTAAGCGAAAGCACTCCTAACAATTCAAAACAATTTTGAGATGAAAAACAAAACAGACAAACGTTAAAGTTTAGTTTGATAAAAAAAACTATATATGCATATCGGACGACGTTAAATGAGAAAAATAAAAATGTTTAAAATTTCCTTCATTCCTTTTTTTTGCAGAATTTTTTCATTGACCAATAAAGGGAATTTAAAGAAAAATTTGAATAGATATTAGTTTTTTGATGCATTTTTTGCGTTCATTTTATTCCATATGTAACACGAAATCTGCATATGTAGTGCAGTGCTGCAAATTTTGACAACTTATTTTAATTTCGACGTTTTTTCAATTTGTTAAAATGATTTGTTAAATTTGTTAAAATGATGATTGAAGATTTTAAATTTTCAGTAGTATAAAAATTAGGATTTCAAGGGTTAACAATTAATGGGTTGTAAATCGAAAATTAATAGTTTTAGTTCAGTGTAAATGTAAATTACAAAATATATATAGATTTAATTCTGGGTCAAGTCGTTTAAAAACGGAAACACCTTGAATAGCATCTCCATTTAAGATTTAAGTTATAATTACGGCGATACTTTAAACCTATATTATATGTTTCAGCTATAGATATATATCAATAAAATTATTTAGTTGATTGCTGTGTTAAATGTTTTTCGTTGAAATTTCACCAATAATACATTTTTGTATATAGAAATAACCAATGCTGTAATAATATTCGTAATATGAATGATATAAATAAATTTTATTGCTTCCTTTTGTAATATTTTTTCGAGTTTTATAAGCGGTAAAATTTTCTTGACAAATTCTTGTTTTAAAAATGACAATTTTGGCGATTTAGTTTCGAAAATTGTAGATTTTCAGAAAATTTTATTAGCAGCACTGGTCGGTAACAAAGAAGAGAGAAAATTGTGTGTGGGTTTGTATAAAATGAGAAAGATTAAATTTTGTTTGTGTATTTCCCATAGCTTTGTAGGGAGTACTATGTGTGTGTATTATTTCAGCGTTACAGAATCAGTCAGTCAGTCAGTGAGTCAGGGATCAGCGTAAATATATATAAGAGATTAGGGTGAAAGCGGTTTGTATGAAAAAAATTTTGGTCGTATTTTGAGGTGCGCTGGTCAGGTTGTTGTGACACTGGATCTAAAACTTTAGTGCGCAAAATTTGAGCCAAATCGGACAATGTTTTCTGGAAGCGCATTGAGTTCAAAGTGCACATATGCATTTATAAGTAAAAATTAAAAATAAATAATTTTTCTCAAAAATTTTGATATTAGTAATTGGGTTTCAATTAAATTGATTAATAAACCATAATCAAGAGTAAATTATTTTTCTAATAGAATAACAAAATTAATTATCGGTTAAAAACCAGCCAAGTTATATCAACTTCCCCAGGCAATAAATGCGCCGCAGACCACTTGATTAAGAAAATCAAGCTCACATTTTTAAAGACATTGAAGTAATTTACAACAACAACATTTTTCCATTCTCCTGATTCCAAGATGATCTTATATAAAGTCTTTTGCATCTCATCTATTGTTATGTCGTTATAAATTAATGTCAAACAGGTACGTATTTTTTAGCACTATTTCAAAATCTCAAATTTTAATTTTTAAAAAATTTTGTTCAAGAAATATTCTGAAATTAGCAATTAGACTTTAAGGTCTTATTAACAAAATATATGTAATTAAAAGTGGCAAATAGTGTAGCTATCCTGTTCTTAATTTGGCGAGGGCAGCGTTTTTATTTCAGCGGATTTGAAGAAAAATGTGATTTTTCGTACGTTTGCAACTTTAAGGATACTTCTTTTTGGTGTTGTCATATTTCAAATATGTTTTATCAAAATATTACACTAATTGATATAAGTTCTTAATCTTGTAAATTAAGGTTAAATTGAAACACTATAAACTTTAAGGTCAAAAGTCAAATTTAAGGAGATTTAATTTTTTTTTAAAGAAAATATTGAAATAATATATATTTGTGGAAGGATTTAGATAAAACTTGTTGAGTATATATTAATAATTATAGAAAATTATATTCTAGACTTATTTTCTGAAATTAACCCGTGGGGTACTCTTGATGTCAAATAAAACCATTTTAATGTATTTACAAAATTCCTAAAATTTATTCGTTATTTTATGAAAATATGTAGGTTAATTAGTTTTGTATATTTGATACAGTATAAACAAATTTTTATAAATTTTTATTTCAGAAATAAATTAATTATTATCGTAATCTTTTTGTAGAGATTGTAAATTTACGATATTAATTAATTTATTTCTGAAATAGAAATTTATACAAATTTGTTTATACTTTATTAAATATAAAAACTAATTAACCTACATAGATTTTTTACTTAATAAACATCTTGAATTCATCAAAACATGAAAAATTGTGTGCAAAAAATGTAATTAGGAAAAATTGGAAATTTTTTAAACTTAAAATTCTTGTAATATGAACATATTTCTATAGGTTATATATTCGAGTTCTTAAAAGAGATTATGAAAATGATGAATTTTTATTTTTTTTAAGGTCTTTAATTAGTTGTTTAATTGTATTATTGGTTTTGCTTTCATATTGACGATTTTGTGTACATATTTCATGATACCGTTAAAAAAAAGTGTGGCAGGCTAGCCCAAACTAATATGACATGCTGAGTGTAACAATTCATACACACTAATTAAGCAAATCGCTACAAACACAACAAAAACAAGTAAGAAAATTATAGTCGGTCTAGACCGACTATACGATACCCTATACCATGCGTTTAGATACCCTATCTCTTAGGCCCAACTAACCGGATATAGAAAATAAGCATAAACCAAATTTGAGTGGCATTTTTATTAATTTTTTTGGCTGCAGATATGAAAAAGTTCATATCGGATGCTATATCTATATGGGAACTAGGCCCAAAAATGGACCGATCCTGACCATGTTTGGTAAAGTCTCTTGTATTTTGCAAAAATATATACAAACAAAATTTGAGAAGAATCAGTGCAATATTTTTGTTTTTTGATAGATTTAAGTGAAGATCGGGAATCAGCTCTATATGGGGCCTATGACTAAGAGTTGTCCCAGGGATCATTTTTAGACTACTCATTAATGGATGTAATAAACGCATACAAACCTAATTTGACGAAGATTTGTATAATAATTTGGATCTTATGACAATATATGTTGATTTCATAGGGGTCATTTGTATGGGGGCTAGGTCTGAACATGGACCGATTCTCACCAATTTCAACAGCATTCATCCCATGACAGATAAAAGATCAAATGCCAAAGCTTTACATGGACACACAGACGGACGGACGGACATCGTTAAATCGAATCAGATAGTGATTCTGATTCGATCGGTATAATTAAAGATGGGTGTAGGTCAAATATTTTTGGTTGTTACAAACAGCAGCACAAAGTCATTATACCCAAACCACATAGTGGTATAGGGTATAAATATCACTGAAATGTATACATCCTTTATACTCTACTAATACATAATAATCATACGCCCTAAATGTGATATGTTATTGACAAAATTTATTAAAGAAGGAAAGAAGAAGATTTCATTCGATAAAAATTCTCCAACATGGTATTCTGGAGCTCTTTACTGAAGAAATTAGAAATCATAAATGATCCTGAAAAACTAAGCAAATAAGCATCACAATAAACAAACAATACAAAGGGTCATGAAAAACAAGTTGGCTTGAGAACGCCAAACTCTTTGGAGGTTTTACTATACTGGTCTAGCACTTTCACTCTGACTTTAAATCTCGCACCTCAAGACAATGAGCCGGAAAATGTTCCATAGCGCATTATGCCTTTTAGCATAATACCAAATTTCAAATTATTATCACTCATACGTCTAAGTTTCAAAATAATTTTACCAGAAAATTTAGTGTTTGTTATGATCATACATAGAAATAGCGAAATTTTGAATATCACGTCTTTTTTTTTTCTTTTTTTCATCCTTTACTACTTCATATGATCTGTCGAGTAACTTTATACAGAAAACATTTGAAACGTGTAGGGACTTTTTATTTTATATATTTTATTTTTTTTCCTGTATTACTTCATGTGAAGATGGTAATCACATACATCAGGGTCCTTTATCTGTTTTTTCCTATTTACTAGTTCTAAATATTAGGAAGAACGAAAAATGTTCCATATTCCACTTTCAAGAAACTCTTTAATTCAACATTTAAGAAATCATTTAATTTTTTTACATATGTAAGTTTTTGTCGCAATATCATATTTAGAAAAACATTATATTGAAGATAAAGTTTCATTATAATCTTCAAGTGCTAACTGGAAATTGTGAAATCATCACTTCGTACTCAGTACAAGTATTTCAAACAAAGTATAAAATTCTTAAACCCGATACACACAATTAAACAACAAATAAAATTTAATTTTATGTAATATTCTTGATTTCATAATTACATTTAAATTAGATTTTAAGCAATTAATTCTTTTGTGTTGTTGTTCTTTTGCACGATTAACGATGCCGGAAAATTTGAGGAATTTTACAACATTCGCAAGACAATTTAATAAAATTTTATCTGTTGTTGAATAGCTTTGGGTTATTATCAACGCCTCAATGATTTCATTATTAAATAAATAGTAACAATGGGCAAACAAATAGGACAAGATTATTATACATACCCATTTTATTTATTTTAAATATTAAGACATTAATCTAACTTGATAGAGAAGTCTATTAAATCAATTTAAAAATTAATTTTCCATTAGGATGTAGCTGCGCTTTACGCCATTAATAATCCTTATCAAGTTTTTATTACATTGCTATATATTTTAAATTTCCTCGCGAACTATGAATAATTTTTTTATTTTTGTAAATTTTTGTGGACACTTTTTTGTGGGCATATTCTCAATTAACTTTGTACACATCTTTCATTGTTATTTGTCAATGTCCAGCTGGTGAATTTTTGTGATAATTATTTAAATTTTTTATCACATTGGAAAATGCATTTTCGGGTGTTATATTAAAAAAATAGTATGTTTGTATATTTTTTAAAAATCACACTAAATTAACATATAGGTAAATCACAACAACACCACATGTAGAAAAAGTAATAATATCGAAAATGAACCAAAAGCAATTATCAATCAATTATAATACGCTACATAATACCATGAACGAATGCAGCGATGACAACTTTTTTCAAGCAAAAGTCTCAAAACTGTACTCTATAAAGCGACGAAAGGAACTAAATTAGAATAAAATTAAAAACGCTAAAAAGAACTAGTTATATGTTTGTAAGAAATTAAAATTATTTTTACTTATTTACAAAAACTTATATGTATATTATTTGTACACTTTAGATCATTTAGCATTTAATGAAATTTATAATATTGAAAGGCTAGGCGATTTCTTGTGACTGATGTTTTGTTCTACCGTTTTATCCCGATTTTGAACAAGCATATATTATTTGAAAGGTATTTCTTTTTAGCCGATTTGCAGATTTACAGATTTTTAAATTTTTTCCCTTATTTTGAGTAAATTGCATTCAAAGTTGCTACTAACACATACATAAAATTATACAATGCTATGTGTGTGTTTATTAAATTTGTTTGAGTTTGTTTTTTGTGTTGATTTGTGAATTGGCTATAATTTATTAGCATACTTTTAGGGTCATTATTTAATGAAAAAATAAAATTTCCTAGAATTTGCGCTCGAATTTAGAGGGCTGGAATCTGCTAGTTTTTATTACTATTTTTATAAAATAATATAAAAAAAAAACATTAAAAGGGGAAAATGAAAAGCGCAAATTTAGCTCTATTTTTTTTGAAAAACCTGTAATTGAAAAAAATTCGTTTCTTGGATACTTAAAAGGTGCAAAATCTATAAAATTTTTGGAGTCATTGTCTGGGAGGTGAGAAGTTTCAAGTCATGATGAAAATACTGTGCCAGTATAATAAAAAAAATAACCCAAAAATATCAATTTATTGCCGATTCGGTGAAATTATCGCCACAATGATTTCCAATTTTTTAATTGCTCACGGATTCGGCTGAACATCATATACCACTATGTGGTGAACGTATAATAGTATGTGCTGATGTTTGTAACTACCAAAAATATTAGACCAAGATCCATCTTTCATTATATCGGCGCTTTTTCTGAGTCGATTTAGCGATGTCCATGCATCCGCTCGTCTCTATCTATATAAACCTTGTAATAATATTTGGTATATACGTTTCTATTGACATTGGTGAAAGTCGGTCCATGTTAAGACCTAGTTACCATACAAATGACCCCTATGAGATCGACTTAAATTTCCATAAGATCCAAATTATCGTATATATCTCAGAAAAATTTCGTTTGTGTGTGTTTTTAATTACCAAAAATATTTGGCCAAGTTCCTTCTTTCATTATACTGATCTACTCAGAATTACTTTCTGAGTCGATTTAACAATGTCCGACCTTCCGTCCGTCTGTATGTGTAAACCTTGTAATAAAACTAAAGGTCGCAAATGTTAACATGTTCTGATCAAAATTGGTATATATATGTTTTTATCGGTTGGAGTCGGTGCAAACGCATAAGATTACCAAGACTATAAAGTCTATTCAAAAAGGAACATGATTTCGTCATAAAAACTGTGTGTGCCATCGGTCGGTGTATATGTGATACTAAACAAAGCCAACAGCAATTTGTAGAGTACACTGGCATGCAAAATTCATATCATTGTTATTCTTTCCATTTAAGCTCTATTGTAAACTTTTCAACGTATGCAAATACGGACATACAAAAACACTTACACACTAGGCTGGTTCGTACATGGGATTTTATTTTTAGAGTCTGTAATAAGACACCTCATTCTAAGATTCATGAGATAGTAATAAAGGGTCCGCCAAATAACTTTTTTTTTTTGAAAATGCTATAAAAAAAAACTACTGAATATTATCTCAAATTTCTTTTTTTATTTGAAAGTACAATACTTCCGATTAGTAATGGAAAATAATTTCATTCAAATGGCTGCCTCGGCTGGTTATGCAGTAGCCTACATGATCGGTCCAATTTTTAAGCACATTATCGATTCTGTGCAGCTGTATTTCACCAATGGCTTCACGAATATTGTCTTTTAAAGCGTCAATTGTCTCTGGCTTGTTGGCGTAACACTTATATTTGAGAACACCCCACAAATAATAGTCCAACGGTGTCAAATCGCAGCTCTGAGGTGGCCAAACGACATCAGCTCTGCGGCTGATAATGCGATCTTCAAAAACAGGGCACAAAACATCGAGTGTAGCTTCAGCTGTGTGGCATGTAGCGCCGTCCTGTTGAAACCAAATGTTGCCAATATCCTCCTCTTCAATTTTGTGAACAAAAATTCGTTCAGCATGGCCCGATAACGATCGCCATTGACTGTAACGGCCACCCCTTGCTCATTTTCGAAGAAAAATGGCCCAACAATGCCTCTGGACTAAAATCCGCACCATACAGTGACTCGTTTTGGGTGTATCGGCTTTTCAATGTATGCGTGCGGGTTTTCTGTGCCCCACATGCGACAATTTTGCTTGTTTACATACCCGCCAAGATCAAAATGAGCTTCATCTGAAAAGATGATTTTTTTTTGGCAAAATCGGCATCTTCTGTAAGTCGATCACAGGCCCACTTAGCGAAGCGAAGACGCATTGGATGGTCAGTTGGCTTCAACTCGTGAACAAATTTGACTTTGTACGGCGTCATACTAAGGTCTTTATGCAAAATTTGTCTCAGTGATGCCTCCGAAATGTTCAATTCTTGAGAACGACGGTGAATTGATGCTGATGGCGCTTCACGCACACTTTCTGCCATAGCAGCAATATTCTCGGGTGTACGCATTGTTTTTGGCTTTTCACGCTTTGGTTTATCGATGAGGATGCCAGTTTCTTTCACTTTTTTCACAAGATAACGAACATACGGAGCTGAGGGTGCTTCTCTTCTTCCAAAATCCGGTCCCAATTTTCGCACACATTCTGCAACATGACCATGATTTTCAAAGTAATGTCGCAATATTTCCCAGCGTTGCTCAAGCGTATACACAACCATATTCGTTCAGCGGAAGGATAAAACTAATTATCTGTCAAATCAGACATGAGCTAAGTGTTACCATTCACGAAATAAGCACTAGTTGAAAAAAAAAAACGTTAGATGACGGACCCTTTACATGATTTTTTCTATTGGTTTCATTAAGTTTAGAGGTTTAATTTTTGAAAAACCATTACCGTTATGTCATTATGAGCTTGTAAGGGTCTTTAAAAAATTCTAAATAATGGTTGCTATTTACACCATCATTGCATGAAGATTTGAAAATAAAAAAATATATTTTTAAGAATCTTTTTCCTAGTCGCTTTAGCTATTTTAGTCCGTCTATCCGTCAGATTGTAAATTTAAAACTTTTGACAAGTTAAGAGTATTCTATATAGAAATATCTCCACACATGAACTTTGCCTTATTTGCATACCACAGATTAATAACAATAAAAATTTATTTAAAATAATTTTTTTTATCCAGTTATCGCCTCAAAGAGTTGGATCCAAGAAACTCTCACGAAACGTAACGTATTGGGTATAATATAGTCGGTCACGACCGAACATAATTTTCTTACTTCTTTGAATTGAATTCATTTATTTAAATACGTAAATGGAAACTATTATATATATATATATATATACTATATATTAATGGGGTCTCATCTAATGAGTTTTAGCTTAATTCAGGGGTACCCCAAGGTTCCGTTCTTTCTCCTTCTCTTTTCCTTATCTTTCTGAACGACTTTCTTGGTCAAACGTTTAACTCTATATACTCTTTGGCAGATAACAGCAGCATTTGTCATTAATTTTCCTTTAATTGTAGGCCAAGCCTCTTGGAGGTTGGGGGCAAAAGGCGGACAATGAATGGCACACTCAATCAAGACCTTTAACAATCTCCGAGTGGGATAAAGCGAATAGGGTTGATTTTAATGCGCTGAAGACTCAATGTTGTATGTTGACCCATAGGGCCATGGATTCAACAATGTCATCTATATAAATGGGTGGTATAGGTTTTGAAGAATCAGATACTCTTGATGTTCTAGGCATGAGAATTCATTGTGATGTTCGTTGGAACGAGCATGTTTTTCAAGTGTCGAAAGAAGCATTCAAGTGTCTTGGTTTTCTAAAACGGTGCAAAAATTACTTCACTCCCTCTGATCTTCTTAAAATCTATACTGCTTACATCCGACCGAAAATGGAATACAACTCCCATATGTGGGCAGGAGCTTCAAATTCTATTTTGAATCTACTGGACCGTGTGCAAAGGAGGGCGTTGATGCTCATCAGTGACAGTAGGGTATCCAACTCGATTGACTCATTGGAACATCGTCGGAATGTGGGTTGTGTATCACTGTTCTATAGATACTACCATGGGAAATGTTCTTCTGAGATTAGAGAACTTATTCCAAGTAGCCGAGTTTCGGTTCGCTCTACCCGCTTCTCTAGTAGATCACATCCGTTTGTAGTTTATTGTCCAGCTGACCGCACAACGCATTACAGAGAGAATTCGTTTATCATTCGAAATAGTCGTATGTGGAATAAACTAACCGCAGAGGTCTTTCCTGACAATTATAATCTAATAAACTTTAAGTCAAATATCCACAAACACTACTCCCTCTTTCCTTCTTCCCATAACCTATTTTCCTGAGATCACCACAATGCACTGCATCTGTAGTTGTTTAATAAATAAAAAAAATTTTTTGAAGTGATTTCATTCCGCATTTTTATATAAGAGTATTTCCGTAGAAAGGTCTACCGGTACTGAAAATTAAAATGTTAATAAACAAATGCCTATATTTTTATAATATAATGTATTTGCCATTTAACCCATAAAAACAAAGTTTTTATTGAAACTCTTTCTTTCCATATGAGTTTTGAATCTCTCCGTGACTATGCGTGACTGTTTCTGACTATCTTTAAATTTATCTTTGGCCCCAACAAGTCTATGGACAAAGTTTCTCATGGATCGGATGAGCGGAAGTGAGGTTTTAATCTCTTCGTGACTGTGCGTCACTATGCGTGACGACTAAGTTTCAGATTGATCGGATAAGGGGAAATGGGTTTTAAAGCACTCCGTGACTGCGCATGACTATTTAAAAAGTAATCTATAGTCAGGGCAAGATTATGGGCCAAGTTTCAGATCAATTGGATGAGGGTTCCCTCATGGCAGACAGACAGACAGATAGACAGAGAGTATAAGTTAAAAGAAAGAGTCTAAAAATGGTCTGGAAGCTGCAAATACATTTTTTCTTGCTCCTAGTAACTTTTAGTGGAATTTACTCTTTAGAATTTATAGTTAAAATATAGTTAAAATTTTTTCACTTTTAATCAAAAAGGAAACGCTTTTTAATAAATTATTTTCCAATTTCCAGATTTTTGCATTTTCTCAGATGCAATCGAAACATTGTTCTATATTTATGTCGCGTTCTTAATCTCATGTTTACTGTTAATATATTGGAAACAAGAAATCAACAAAACTAACCTTTTGCATTAAACATAGTGCTACTAAAATGCTATCGAAAAATTAAAGAAAAGATATTGTAAAGATTTTTTATTTTTTCTTTTAACTTCAAAGGCTTTCAGATATCACATTCTTGAATATGGAAATGCCCATATATATTTTTTTTCGAAGACGAATTGTCTGTCGCGCGCCTAAAAATATATTGGGAGCCAAAACTTATTTTTCTTTTACACTACCATTTACCGCCTGTTCGGCATGAAGCATTTCCATCAGAATATAACATTTTCACTTACCTAGGGGAGGAGGAATCATAGTGGAGAATAGGTCAAAATCTGGATCGATTCTTATCGAGGGATTGTCGTTGGAATATAAACAGCATTTGAACTAAATTTGATGAAAATATTGAAACTAATTCGTTGCCAAAAATTTTAAATTTTAAAACAGACGGACGGACTAACAAAAATAACTAAATGAAATCGGGAAATGAACCTGGAAGACATCGTATTATATTGAGCAGAAAGGCAAAATGTTTACGAGTTAAAAAAACCCAACTTCAAGACCTGGTAAAAGTCTGAATGAAAAAATTTCAAATATTAAAAAAAAATATTTTTACTTTTTCATGAGTCTAAATATAAATTCAGCGTTCCCCATTTTAAAACCGACTTTTATTTTTATGAACTACCCCAATACCTGCACAAACTCTTCTAAAAAAAATACAGTCATTTCCATTTAACCATCATAATAAAGTCTTTTTTAACACACACCAATACAATAGAAAATTTTTTTTTAACAAATTTGGTTAAAAATCATACGCAGACACAAAAAAGTAGCAATGTTTTAGTCGCTAAAGCCGACTTTACGATCGTATGTCATGAGTGTCGAAAAAGGGTCTAACGTCTAACCGTACTGTGTATGGTCCTTAATACATATGATAAACAGCCCAAAATGAAATTTAAATGAGATTGTTATGTAAATATTGCCTAAAGAAGTGCAAAAGTACATATCGGATAAGTCTGAAATATGGGAAATTGGTAATAATACGGTCTGACCAGAATCTTATTTATTAAGTTTACTTAAGTTTTTTAGAAACTATAGTCCATTGATGTCATAGGGAACATTTGTATGGGACTAGGTCTGAGAATATTCCAACCATCACTAATTTCTACTGATTGAAGCTAATCTATCAAATTTCATCAAAATTTATTCATTAGTGAACTGTAGGTTACACACAAATTCTAAATGGACACTTGGAGAAAATGACGGAAGGACATTGTTAAATTGAGACATGAATTGCATTTGAGTGGATCGATATAATAAAACAAACATTAGTATAAAACTTACCATGACGACAGAATGGTATAGTGTATAAAACTCTTAAAAAAAAGAACATAAATCACTATTGTACTGAAAATGTTTGCAAAAAAAAAAAAAAAAAAAATTGTATAACCAAATATAAATTGTGTGTATATTTTTGTGAAAATAAATTGCAAAGATTTATCAGACCCTGGTGCATTTATGGGTGCTGAAGAGTAGCATCAAAATTTTAAATTGGAAAATATACTATTGTAAATTGTGTACACACGCATAAACTTGTATATAACTATTTCTTTTCTAAATGAAAAATCATATTGTTTTTGTTCTATTAGTTACGATAGAAAATCCTTGAAAACAATACTAAATCAATGTAATCAACGACGCTATTTATTTATATCTCCTATTTGTCATCTGCTCTATCATTGTAACCAAATGTCTAAGCCTAAACGGTAACTGTTATAACTAGGTCTGCGACTCATAGTCGGTAGCCCAAAATTAATTTTGACGAAATACTTTTCCTTAATGAAAGGATTTGCAGCAATATTGCATCGATTTGTTGTAGCGAGTTTTTGCATATTTTGTTATAAATGCAAATTTTAGAATATATGTATATGTATATATGAGAAATGCCCAGCAAAACTTTCCATTACATGTAATGAGCTTTAGAATAAGAAATCAAAAGTGTTCAGTAGTTACCTTTTCATTACGAAACCCATTATTTTAACATGGAGGTGTCATTGTAGGAAAGGCCTTATCGGCACCTTACTTACTCATGTGAGTCCGATCACAGGGGAGGTGTGTAAACATCTAGTAATTAAAGATTTTTTTATGTCGCTTTTTTAAAATCAAACAGGAAGCGTCATCTATGTATCACTTATAGCAAATTTGTGGGGTTGTTGAACTATGTATATGTTATACGTTTATATTGTGAAATTTTTAATATTTAACAGCAAAGGGTTGTTGAATTGGCTGAAACAATTTTATATCGTAATTTTTTCACCAATACAATCATAAGTCACACCGATTTGTCTTACGGTTCAGAGCTTAACATGTAAACTCACATGTTACGCTGTTTTTGTGATTGTATTGTGAAATAGAAATTTACCCCCCCTGCGCTTATAGATGTTTACACATCAATAATAGTTACTGTATAGATAACAAGAAGGGTTTTGAGCAATTTGTTACATGTGGGGAGTAAAGTTAATTTCTGTAAAAACAACACATTGGTATCGCACAATATGTTTTAAATAATGTAGTGTAAAATTAAATTCTTTTGCTGCGTTTTTTGGCCAATGATAACTACTGCCGCGAACTAGTTTGTTTCATTAAATTTAACTCATTATTTACAGTTTTTACTAATATAAACAGTTCATTACCAGTAAGTATTTACATAAATCATTACCAGGAAGTTCTTACATTTAGCTTGAAATTACTCAAAAGGTATGGGGTTAAAATTACCATGTAATGCAGTGGTAATAACTTATCATTACCAAAATTTTGCTGGGTAAGTAGAATTATCTATATATATATATAAATGAATCGTGGTTTGTTCGTCCGCTTAAAACTTGAAAACTACAAAACCAAAAGGGATACTTTCTTCTGCGCGTTTGTTTGTAACTGCCACGCGAAGGTTTAGAAAAAAAGAAAAGTACAAAAAGTCTCAACAGATGGCGCTGTATGCGGTTATTCCATTTTAACATCATAAATATTGAGTACTATGAGATGGAGAGCTTTGTAAATTTGTGTGAGGCCATCTATTATTAATATAGATAGTCATACCGAAAAGGTCGGTATCGGTTAAGTGGGCATGGTACCTCCCATACAAAATTAATTTTTAACATCATATATCTTGAGTACTGTTTTAGGGAGAGCTTTGCAACTTTGTATGAGGTCATCTATTATTGCTGTGAGTTGCTGTGAGTAGCCGCTGTAAAAATTAGCATTATCGGAACAGTGGGCATGGCACATACAAAAAAATAAATCACTGAATATCATACTTAATATCATGGCAGGAAGAGCTTTGATACTTTATGTGACGTCATTTGTTATTTGTGTAAGTACACCTGACGAAAATAGGCTGGATCGGATAAGTGGGCGGTGTACATCCCCTACAAAGTGCTGATTAAATATTATGTACATATATCGAGTATAATCATAGGGCGAGCTTTGCAAGTTTGTGTGAGTTCTTCTATTATTTTTGTGATTAGCCCTGGCGAAAATATGCGGGATTGGACAAGTGGGCGTGTCACCTACCGTATAAAATAAATTTTCAAAATAATAAAAGTTTCTTGAATATTATTAAAGGGGAAAGTGAAGATAATTTGTGTGAGTTCATATGTTATTAGTGTGAGTGTGAAAATGTGCGGAATCGGATAAATGGGTGGGGTTAGTTCCATAAAAGTAATTATTTAACTTTAATATATTGGATCATTTTGAAGGAAAATGTTGAAGATAAAAGGCAATTCCAGGAGCATAACAAAAATTAAAATTTCCGCAATTTTCATTCAAGTTAATTGCTACTGCTGTAGCATAAGATGAAGGAGTGAATTTATCAAAAGACTTTTTTATGTACTTTATTTGCCAGGTCTTCCATCGCATTAATTGCAAAGTTGGATCTTAAAATAATAAACTTAAATTTAAGATTATATAAGCGTTTCAATTTAAAAAAATTGGTCTTTTATTGAATAACTGCTTCTTTAAAAATACATATTCTTTTTGGCTTTCGGATAATTTGATCATTTTTATAACGATGCCAAGAAGAGTTCATGGTAACATTGGCCGGCGTTGCACAGTGGCGCAATTTGAGTTTTTCGTTACAAAAATCATATCTTTTGAACCGAATAACATAATTGAACAGTTTAAACAGCATATGATAGATAGCTGTTCAGCCTATGAAATGAGCGTTTGGAAAGGGTGCTACGCTTTGTAGGGGCCTACTTATGGGTTATCAAATTTAAAATTTGTAGAAAAATCTATTTTATGGTAACTAGAAAAAATTATTTTTACATTTTTAGATTGCTTTTATTTTTTTTCTTTAGGGTTTTATGTTTTAAATTATTACCCAACAAATTAAAAGACATTACTTCCTTTTTAAATTTATTTTTTCAATTTTCTGTAAAATATTCATCACAATTCGTAAGAGAAGGTATATCTAAAAGACTAATCATTTCTAAACTATAATTATTTTCTAACTCTATTCGTGACTTCACATGCCGCAGGGAAGAAATAAGTGGATCGGAAGATGCTGCCAACATGTTAAAGAGGTCCTCGTTTTGCCTTACCCTTGATGCCTTGATGCTTTGAATATGTTCTGCAATCTATATTTTTTATAAAATTTGTTAAGAGACTCCTGTGCTTCTTCAGAAAGCTCTCCAATTGGCAAAGACTGGTACTCATTTATATCTTTGCCATGCGCCAATATTTTATGGACGGTCGGGGTCAACTTCTTCTGTGGATACATTTCTGCTAAAAGAGATGCAGTTTTCGATGCGTATTCTCCATATTTTTTAGAATTGACATTTTCTTTGCAGTTTAAAACATTCAAGATCGTTCCCAATCTTTTCACGATTTGATTGTCAGTGATTCTAGTTACTGCCTCATCATTTTCAAAAAATCTCCCAGAAGTGTTTCCATCGTTTGAGTTACCGTATCCGTGCTTGGGACAGTCTATTTTTAGCCCAACTTGTTTAAAAAAAGCATCCTGTATTTGCTTCTTTCTGGTCTTTTCCTTATCCTTTATTGATGTATTTTCATCGAAGTTTTCCTCCTCTTGTGGTAGGGTATACGCCAGTTTTAGCAAGAACTCCATACACCTTATCCTTGCGCGCAATGGTGACATTCCATATTCGTAATTCTCCTCGTTTGTAGAATCGTTTAAATTACCAAAGTTCTTCTGACTCTTTTTGCAAATCGGGCATGACAATGTTGAGGTTGTTCCTGTCAGTTCGTTTATGACTTTTCCATCAACCATGGTCAGGTGGAACTCGTAATTGCATTCAATATATTTTCCTTCTCCAATTTGCAGCTTTGTAGGCTTAATCTTGCTTATTTGTTCTTCAATGTCCTTCACCGTGGTCCTTATGAGTTCTGCCGATTCCCTTGCAAACTGAAACACTATTGGTCGGCAGTAATGCACTGATGACAGACGTGGATTTTTCCAGTGTAGGGAAACATCAGATTTTAGCCGCAAAGGAACAACAGATGCCATAAACATATTTCCGTCCGATATTGTAGCGTCATCGGAAGATATCCTTTGCTTATAAACGCTTTATCCGGATGATCCATTGCAGCCCCATTTGCTGATCAATGTCAGTTTCTCAGGAAGAATTTTCACCTCATTTTCAGGAAGACTCTCCAACAACCGGTTCCTGCAGATTGGCTTTCACAGAGACTTCCGTAAATTCCGTATGCAGTGGTCGTGAATTTATTTTGGCTTGCGTAATATGCTTGTATCCTGGTAAAACGTCAGTCCCGTGTCGCATCAAGGATGCCCGTAGTATCTCATATTTTTCCTTGGAAAGTTGTAAGTCCATAAACAAGACCAAGGCTTCTTCGGAACCATGCTTTTTAATGTGTGCGTTTGTGGGCGTGGGAATGCTTTCCTTAATCCTTTTTAGTCGCAGTGGGCTTGCATCAGCAACAGATTCTGTAATCTGCGAACTAACTCTTTCACTATCCTTTGTATATTTAATAGACAGCGCGTCCGATAAATGCTTCGTGGTCAAGTCATTGGTGGCATCGGCAAGTTTCCTCTTTTTTGTGAAAATTGAACACTCCTCAATATTTTTTTTGGCCTTCCTTTTGCTCCTCTGGTTGATGTGGTGGGTTTATCTACTGCCAATATATCCAGGATGGTGTCTTTATTAAGCCAGTCCTCGTATTTGGAGTTGAAGTTCTGAATGGTTCGATTAGACTTCACCTATTTTGCCTTAATATTTGCATATATCAGATAAAAATTATTTTTTATAATTTCGCTTCTCTCAATATTTCCGTATAAGCTATCAAGTTCTTCTAAAGCAGCTTCCGTGAAAAACTTTGGTGTGGTTGACCTTCTAAACAGTTCAAATAATTTTAAATTGTCCAACGCCATGTTTTCAGTACTTAAATTGTTTAGCGCCATGGTTTCAGTACTTCAGTACTAATCTAGGCATTATGCTTATTTTGCAATATATAAGCTTATGCTACCATGCCTAAAAATTTACCTGTTCCCTGCATACATATGGATTTAGGCTGAATTGTGCAATTTTGATATTATGCTCGTGTCTAAATAAGATTTGTGCCTACCTGGAGGGACCATAAGTCATTATGCTTATAAAAATAAGGCGATTTGTTACCTATTTTTCGTGATATTACACCTGAAATCGCAACAAATTGACTAAAAATTGTGTGTTTTTTTGAAAACCGAAAGTCGGTCAACTTTGAGCGGTTATATCTTCTAAACTAAAAATGTGATATTATTAAGAGTAGCATATTTGAAATCGTTGAAAAGTTTCCTATAACATGGGTTTATTCAAAACTTCGTCGGCGCACATGAAAATTTTGATTGTTGCAACCTCGTTTGCTCTACGGGCGCCACTGTGCGTTGTCAGGATGCAACGCAGCATCAAAATGTCGCAACACGTCGAACGGTAGGGGAACGTGCTATTGGAAGAGAGTCAGTTCGACCAGAATGTTTGGAAATCGTGCGCGACAGTCAGCAGAGATCAACGAAGCACACAATGAGCAGCAATGATTGAGAGGAAGGGAAGTTCGTGCTCGGCAAAGTGATGAAGCCAGACCACAATGTGCGAATTTTGAACGACAACGTAGGCTACAACAAATTATTCAGGTGAACATTGAGCATGCACCCTTTCGATATGAGCCCAACATTCAATACAGTTCGCACACATCAGTTCAATTCGGCCAGATGTCTGTCGTTTGTGAGCATTGCAATGCAGTTAAATTTGAGAAAGAACCGCCTGGATTGTGTTGCGTGGGTGGAAAGGTGAAATTGCATAACTGCTTTCAACACCAGAGCCATTATCCACGCTGATTTACGGTGAATCTCCTAATTCGAATTAAAGTTGGATCTGTCATCCTTATGCCCCGAAACTATGCAATGGAACCCGACTGATTGTGACGAAATTAATGAGTTATGTGATAGTGGTAAGGATTTTGAAAGGGCGGTTCAAGGGAAATGCTTAATTCCGCGAATTCTCTTGACTTCAATCTATTTGACGTTCCAGTTCAAACGTGTTCAGTTCCCAGTGAAAATTGCATAAACAAGTCACAAGGACAGTACCTGGAAGTGTGCGGCATAAATCTGAAAATGACATGCTTTTCACACGGCCAGCTATATTGTTCTTTTGTTTTTTTTTTTTAAGTAATATTTGATTTTATTCTATTTTCACCAGATGTTGGACGGGACGAAGACCGTCGGGTCAGCTATCTGTATAATTATAAGATATTGAATTCAACCGAATTCGAAAAGTGTAATATTCAAATTACATTATTGCGTCATCAGTTCCGGTCGATAATTTTCGATAAAAAAAGAGTTTCGAATTTATTTCAATCAAAGAATCTTTTTGAGCCAAAGCGAAGTTTGCCGGGTCAGCTAGTTTATTTATATAAATGAAAATTTAATTAGAATTTATTTATTTATTTTATAGATTTCATACCTCGTAGTTTACAATGAACTAAATTTTTATATTTTTTTTGCAAGTCTTTTTATATATATATATAAATCGTTATTGCAACTGCACTTAAAAATACATGCTCGTTTTTAGAGTATATTTCTATGTCTTAAGCGCATATTTCCATTTTTTAGTGCGTCACAGATCACATTATATAGATATATTGAGCTTAAATATTATATGAGAAATTTGAATTGCTGTCAGGTCTGAATATTAACTGATTTTCAAAGGGTTAAAATGGAGAATTGGTATACCTAACCTTACCATGATGATTTTTGTAACTACTCAAAGTACTTGGTTTAGAATCACATTCCATATCGATTTAACGCTGTCTTTCTGTCCGTCTGTGTTTTTTAATTTATTTTTCCTTCTTTTCTTTATATTTGCTCTATATTAATTATAGTCAAATTTGATAATAAAAAACAAAGTTCTATTTAACGGTGTATGAGACATGCACAAGCATCCATTTACTTTTACACTTTTCCTTAAACCATGAACATTTTAGGTGTATAGTAAGTTCGGATATTGGTGAATATGCGACCATCCCCATGTTTCGATAACTAATGATTTTTTCGTAAATCTGAGCTTATGTACACGTGAAATATCGAAATATATCAAAATTCTTCGGAAGGATTTTTGTGTGTTTCGATTCTTTTTGAGTGTGTTCGAAGTGCGATTTTTTGCCTAAATTTTACACATAAACTTGTTTTGGAAAATGATTTTCAAATGTATATAAATTAATAAATATACAGTGCAGCATCCACTCTGGGGGAGTGAATAATTCCAAGTCAGAGTGAAAGTTCTTTGTCAGTATAGTAAAAGCTCCAAAGGGTTAAGCATTCTCACACACAGAAAACAGATTCATTGTGGCTACCGAATTTATTGCCAACCGAATTGCGATAATTCTAATAACCGAATTTCGGGTTCACTGTGATTACAATTTCATTGCCTTAACAGTAACTATTTTATTATAATAGAAAATTTGCATATGGTATTAAATTTCTATTGATACAATCGAAAACACGATTGTTCCAAGCGAAATATTTTTTATCCTTAGGAATAGAAACAAAACATTAGAACAACTATGGAACGTATGATGAATATGAATTTATTTGTTTAATAATTATCATACGCTCAAAGTTGTTCCGATGTTTTTTTCTATTCCTAATCAAATTAAGCAAACAAACATCAAAATAAGGAAATATATGTATAAAAGGTCATAAAAACTTTCATTTAGTTTATTGAACTCATGAAGAATATCTTTATATGTAAAAATTCATACATATGTAAATAATTTTCTTTTTTATGTGAATAGTCTCATAATTTCTAAATGAGATTTGTAATTAATTTCCTTTAATTTATATTTTATAAATTAACTTTGTAAAATATTTTCTGAATAAATAAATATATAAATAATATTATTTTCTTATCGATAACTTAATATAATACATTGAATATATAATGACTTTAAAAAAATATATAAATTATTTAATGTTTGATTCAGAATTGCAGTCCTTCCCATCATGGCCATAGTGTTGCTTATTGTTTACACATCCTTTATACTTTAAACAAAAACAAATATATATATATATATATATATATATATATATATATATATATGTATGTAAACTTATGCAGGTGCTCTGAAAAAATAATCATTTTATCAGGATGTTTTCCCCGTTATTTTTGCTGTCATCTGCAGATATACAAATTTTTTTTTTATTTTTCCAAAGAAAATAAACAGTTAATTATGATTTCGTTTGTTATCTTAAATAATATAAATTTTATTTAATTCTAAAAACAACAGAACAGAATAATTTGCCTAAAGATAAAAATAAAAGATAATAAAAAAAAAACAAATGAATGTAAATATGAACTTCATGACTTTCCATTCGAAAAGAGTTTATTTGTGCAAATAATTAAAACCAGAATAAACTGCTTTTTGGTTTATTTAAAACAATAAACAACATGAGTTCATGCTATATTTGGCTGTTCCGAATCTTCAAACACAATCTACATTAATGTGTGGTTCCATGAAGGTAAATGAAAATAATATTAAAAGTAAAAAAATGGTTTATAGAAACATGATTTTTTGATTTTTAAACGATAGCGTAAATTTATTTCAAGAAGAAAGACCAATGTGTCAGATTTTCTTACTACTTAGCAGTAATTTAAAAATGCATAATGTGGTAATCATTGATCGGAGTTGAATTGATAATTTTGTGAGGATTTAAGAATGACTTTTGGTACCAAAATATTGTAGTAGAAGAAACTGTACTAAAACATGAAAATGGTAGCAAATAGGACGCCCGGAAATATCACATTGCCGAAATTGCCAAGGCTTATTTCACAGTGCCGCAAATTGTTCTCTTCAAACAAAATACATAAGATGCAATAAAGAAAAGTACTAACGACCAAGTGACAACAAATTAAAAAGATAAAATATACTGCGAAACTTGTATAAATATAGTCATCAAGATTCGTATAAACAAAAAAGTTAGAGAAAATATCTTTGCCAACATTTTAAAGGGTAGCAATAATTTGAACATTCTAGAATTACATAACATGATATCAAATCTAAATAACCAAATGGGAAACCTAAAAAAACAATTAAATTTACAAGCATCTCGTATTGATTCAAGCTTTTGTATGGAAGCTATGTAAATAATTTATCAAAAAATCTTATACTTATACATACTAATGTGGATTACTTTATATATGGGGTGTTACCAAGTTACCAATGGTCATTTTTGAATCTCTCGATTGACAGTATTTAAGTAATTATTAGTCGGGGTGATTTGAACGGCAGGCATACACACTGGGGTAACCCAATTGTTAATCAAAAGGGAAATAAGCTTAAAGAATTGATGGCAATAAAACGAAATTAATTTTAGATGTCGACTTTAGTTCAACTTCATACTCTATAGCAGGGTTGTATAAAGATGTTTGTATTGCAGATCGTATATTGCATATTGTTTACGTATCATCTAATGGTCGCCTACAAGATTGATACGACACAGGCAGAAACGATTTGCCAATCAATTCGAGCCCATTTAATTGGATGTTTTTTTTTTCTTTTCGCCGCCAACAAGATCGGCGTTTTCTTGCCGCCAATGCGGTTGGAGTTTTCTTGCCGCAAGCATTGAACACTTCTTTTATTTTAATCATTCTACCTTTTTCTATGCATCATATAAGAAGCGGCCATCTTACCGAAAATATAAAGATTTAATTAAAAATCTATGTTGTTTGATTTTTATTTCGTTGTTTTTTTTTTATAAGTACAAATATAAAAATAAATAATAATTCTCCGGTTTGTTTTGTGGAATAAAACATACATCAAGGCTTTTTGCGTACGCATATGTAACAGCGAAGGGGAAATTAAGTGGACACTGGAAAGGCATAGTGGCTCAACTTCGGCACTTTCCTTTTCAACACAACAGCAACCAGAGGTAAATCTTCCCTTTGGACAACAGCCCTTGGATACATTTGTTCAACAAAAAAAATCGTCGTTCCGTGAAAACATTTGGTCCTTCTCCCGGTAAGCGAAACCATTCGACAAAAAGCCACAGGATTCAAGGTACGTACGCTGTGAGATTTAAATAAAGTGAAATAAAGACATCAGTGGCTCGAAAAAATTTTTTTTTGGGAGGTTAAACATTTAACTTAAACGTGTTAACGCCATTTGACTTTTCGTAGTCCATTAGTGCGCCATTTTGTTTTTCGACTTTAATTTACGGAGCCATCTTTTTTTAAAAAGTGAATTTTTAATTTGTCGATCAAACCACGCAACTACATTTGAGGTTATGTGAAACCTTTTCATAGATTTTTTTTGATTTTTTGGAGAATTTGTAGCCCTCGAATAAATTTTTTAAAATTCGATAGCAGAACATTTCGTGAATTTCTGATTTTTTTGAGATTTGTAGCCCCTCTACATTTGAAAAGCTGATCTTAGAACAGTTCGTAAATTTTATCGTCATCTTTGAGAAAAATTTAAGGAGATTTTGTGAAACTTTTTTTTACAAAGTTTTATTAGGCAAATTTATACAGAACAAAGTGGTTCTTTGACATTTTAAATTAATTTGCGGTGACACCAAAACTAAATTATGTCAATGTTAGACAAATTTAATGAAACGGCTGATGAGATAGCCAGATTTGAATTACGGCTCAAAGATGAAGATTTTTCAATTTACACTTTAGAAGCCCTGGAATTTGAGAAAGCAGAATTAGCTAGACTATGGGCAAAGTATAAAAATTATTACGAACAATGTTCAGGGGAACCAATAGAAAAAAAGAAAGATATATTGGCCATCCACACAAAGCACAATCAAATTCACAAAATTCACGTCAGATGTGTTAACATAATTGCAAAAGCAACGCGTAGGATATCTAAAGAGCAAGCAACATCTTCAGATACAGTAGTTCACAAACATGGGAGCTCTATACCAGTTCAAGCTTGCGATATTGATGTTTTTCATGGAGATTATGCTGCGTGGCCCACATTTAGAGATTTATTCACTGCGATTTATATTAATAATGATCGTTTAGCCCCGTAGAAAAATTATGTTACCTTTTTAAAAAAACAACTGGTGATGCCCGAGAGGTGAATAGAAACATTACCGTGACAGCAGATAATTTTGACATTGCTTGGGAAAATTTAAAGGCACAATATGAAAATAGGCGCGTTTTATTTAATGGGCAACTAAAATTATTATACGGTTTAGCTCCATGTTTGCGGGAAACTGCGACAGAAATTAAAAGACTACAAAGGGAAATAAATAATTGCATGTCAACTTTGAGGTTATATAAAATTGATGTAGATGCATGGGAACCATTATTTGTCTTTCATTGCTCAATCAGGCTACCAGAACAAACTTTAAGCCTATGGGAGCAATCTGTGAAAAATAAGACAGAGATTCCAAAATGGAAAGAATTTGATGATTTCTTAACTGATAGATTTCGTGCACTTGAAAGTTTTTCCAACCTTAGATCCAGTGGTTCCCAAGCAGGTTTTCAAGATAGTCAAAATAAAACCAAACCATTTAAAACACATCATACTAAAGTTGATGTAGCTCAATGCAAATTATGCAAAGAAGCCCATGCGATTACCTCATGTAAAAAATTTTTAAACATGGACTACAAAACACGTGTTTCTACATTAAGAAAATTCCATTATTGTTTTAATTGCCTCAAAATGGGTCACATGTTCACAGATTGCCCTAATGAAAATGGTTGTTCGAAGTGCAACAGAAAACATCACAATCTTTTGCACAAAGATTTCGCGCAAAACAAAGGGCAAAGAAATCAATCTTCTAATGTGACCCAGGGTAATTATAAGTCGGCCTTGTTTCAAAATAATATACAGTCCACTCAATTGCCGACTACATCCAATATGGTTCAAAATCACCATCATTCTGTGGCCAAAAAGGTGATGCTAGCTACTGCATGGGTTAATATAGCACATTGTGGTTCTAATTATAAAATACGAGCCTTAATTGACCCATGTTCGGATGAAAGTTTCATTTCCGAAAAAATTCAAAAATTATTAAATTTGCCTACTGTACCAGTGGCTGCTGAAGTAGCTGGACTAGGTGGAGAAGTTATTAGTAGAGTCGAAAAAATGGCGACCTTTTCTGTAGCTTCGATAGTAAATTCAAATTTATCTATTAAAATTGATGCTTTAGTGGTTCCACAAGTCACAAGTGATATTCCAACGCACACTTTTAATCCCTTAAATATGGAGCTACCAAATCTGAGGTATGCAGATCCAAATTTTTATAAAAGTGGTGCAATTGACATTTTGTTAGGGGGAGACGTTTATCCAGCAATTTTGAGAGGTGGTGTTCAACATGGAGTTTTTGATTCACTAGTTGCTCAAGAAACAATATTCGGATGGATTGTTACTGGCCCTACATGTCCCCGTCGTTCCGTTAGACTGTCGCATTTCACTAAAGTATCTATTGATGAACAATTATCTAAATTTTGGGAGCTTGAAGAAGTTTCACGTAAACCAATAATGTCTGAAGCTGATAAATTATGTGAAGAAATATTTCGGTCCACTACAGTGAGAAATTCTGAAGGGAGATACATAGTTGATTTGCCTTTTAAATCTGATTTGTCATTGCTCGGCCCTAATAGACACATAGCTTCGAGCCAATTTATGAGAAACGAAAAATCGTTGTTGCGTAAACCTGAAAATAAAATTTTATATGACGAAGTTCTTAACGAATATCTAACTTTGGCACATATGGAAAAAATTGAAAATCTTGTAGCTGGTCCGAGTTACTATCTGCCTCATCATGGCGTTTTCAAACCTGACAGTACAACAACAAAGTTGAGGGTGGTTTTTAATGCCTCTAGCGCTACGTCCAGTGGGACAAGTCTTAACGACATTTTGCACGTTGGCCCCATTTTACAAAAGGATTTGGTTTTCTTAGTTTTAAAATGGAGGTTCTACGATATTTCAAAAATGTATAGGCAAATTTTAATCAACCCAAAGCATACTCCATTCCAACGAATTGTTTTTCGTAGCTCTCCTAATGAAGAGCTTCAAGATTATCAGTTAAAAACTGTTACTTTCGGCGTCAATTGTGCTCCTTATTTGGCTCTAAGAACACTATTGCAATTGGCGGATGATGAAGAGGGCCGTTTTCTATTTGGCGCAAGAATTCTGCGAGACTCCATATATGTCGACGATGCGTTGGTCGGATCTCACAGCTTACCAGACATTTTAAAGTTCCGTGATCAGCTAATAGCCATTTTAAAAACAGCTGGTTTTGAATTGCGAAAATGGACGGCAAATTCAACAAAAATTTTAGATGGGTTGCCCTGTGACCATTTATTAAATGAAAATTTTCTATGTCTGAATGACAAAAGTAATGCGAAGACTCTGGGTGTTCGATGGAATTCTTCAGCTGATTACTTTTATTTTGCGACAGAAAAAATTCCACTAAAATCTTCTTACACCAAAAGAGAGGTTCTTTCCGTGATTGCTAGACTGTTCGACCCTGCTGGTTGGCTCGCTCCGGTTATTATAACAGCGAAAATCTTAATGCAGCAAATGTGGCTCGATAAGATTGACTGGGATGAAAAAATAAAGCCGGTGGCGCTTAAAAATTGGCAAGATTTTGTCTCTCAATATAATGATGTAGATGCAATTACTGTCCCTCGTTGGATCCAATATTCTCCAAATTATAAAATCGAATTCCATGGGTGTTGCGATTCTTCGGAGCTGGCGTATGCGGCGACTTTATATGCAAGAGTGCAGATTGGTGAAAAGGTATTTACAAATCTTTTAGTGTCAAAGACAAAAGTAGCTCCAATTAAAAAGCCATCAATTCCACGATTAGAATTATGCGGTGCGGTCCTATTAGCGAAGCTGGTCGATAGTATTATGCCTCAATTTAATTTGAAAACCTATTCGCTCTTTCTGTGGTCCGACTCAACGATAGTTCTTGCATGGCTAAAAAAACCACCATGTAATTGGAAAACCTTTGTTGCCAACAGAGTCGCCACTATTCTTGAAAAGGTCGGAAATAAACATTGGTCACATGTAGTGTCACAACATAATCCTGCCGATCTAGCAACCCGGGGGCTGACTCCTTCGGATTTGAAATGCTGTAATCTTTGGTGGCATGGTCCAGATTGGTTGAAATTGCAGAAATCCTCATGGCCTTCGCACCCATCTAATTATGAAACAAATGAAGAAATTAAAGTTGCTCAAGTTTATGTTGCTAGATCTACCGAAAAGGAAGATATACTGGATAGATTTTCTAGTTTGCCCAAAGCCATTCACGTTATCGCCTACATGTTTCGCTTTTTTCATAGAACTCAGCTAGAATTTCGAAATAAAGTTCAATTTAAATCTTTAAAATTATCAGCTGGAGAATTGGGTTTTGTCAAAAACCGGCTATTTTCATTATCTCAACAGATGCACTTTTCAAGAGATTTTTATTGCTTGTCGAACAAGAAGAAAATAGAATCTAGTAGCCCATTGTTGACGCTTACGCCTTTTTTGGATGAAAATAAAATTATTAGGGCAAATGGTCGCTTGATTGCATCACCGCATTTATCTTATCACGAACGGTTTCCGATTATTTTGGCATACCACAGTATGCGGTTTGCGGTTGGTTCACAGCGTCATTCGGCATGAATGCTGGATAATAAAGGCAAAAACTTTTATTAAAACATGCATCAACAATTGTAAGGAATGTGTAGTGCATCGTAAATTACGTCAAGGTCAAATAATGGCAGCGCTGCCCGAAGAGAGAACCACTTTGAGTCGCCCCTTTGCAAATACAGGCATTGATTTTGCAGGCCCATTCGAAATTAAAAGCTTTACAGGCCGATACTGTAGAATCACCAAGGGTTATATATGTCTCTTTGTCTGCTTCTCTATCAAGGCGATTCATCTCGAAGCCGTCAGCGATTTATCAACTCCAGCCTTTTTAGCAGCATTATCTCGTTTCATAGCTCGACGTGGTTGCCCAAATTGTATCTATTCAGATAACGGCAGAAATTTTGTCGGTGCTGCAAGGGAAATAGATTCGAACTTTGAAGAGCGTATAAAAGAACTGCGTGATATTGTAATCGCCAAACATAAACACCATCGCTTATCGTGGCACTTTATCCCCGCCGCAGCACCCCATATGGGAGGATTATGGGAAGCTGGTGTTAAAAGCTTTAAAACCAAGGTTCAGAAAATACACACACGAAACACACAATGTTCTGTTCAAAAGCAGCCAACACATATCTTTATTTTCATATCAATTATGTGCGTTTCAAAATTTTCTACGGTACCCAACACAACCATGACTGTGTTCGTTTTAATATTTCGTTATTTACACGAACATTTTTGTATCACATACTTTTTGCTTCAATCACACATAAAGCACACATTTTTGAGTGTTGCTTTATTTGAAGTTGATGTTCTGGTACGTGTAGTGAAAAAAAACACAGAACATGTAAAATAAACAGGTTCGAGTTCAGTTATATTTTAAGTCGTGTTGTGGCTCGTGTAGTAAGAAACAACAGAACATGTACAGTAAACAGGTTCGAGTTCAGTTATATTTTAAGTCGTGTTTAAAATATAACTGAACTCGAACCTGTTTATTGTACATGTTGTGTTTTTTCTTACTACACGAGCCACAACACGACTTAAAATATAACTGAACTCGAACCTGTTTATTTTACATGTTCTGTGTTTTTTTTCACTACACGTACCAGAACATCAACTTCAAATAAAGCAACACTCAAAAATGTGTGCTTTATGTGTGATTGAAAAAAAAAGTACGTGATAGAAAAATGTTCGTGTAAATAACGAAATATTAAAACGAACACAGTCGTGGTTGTGTTGGGCACCGAAGAAAATTTAAAAACAAACATAATTGATATGAAAATAAAAATATGTGTGTGTTGGTCTAAGTTATGTTTGTTTACATATATGTACGAGTTTTTTATTCAGTGTGTGTTTTTTTCTGAACTCTGTTTAAAACACATTTCAAAAAAATGGCTGGTCAACTGAAATACACCTTCGAAGAATTCTCTACTCTTTTAGCCACTATAGAAGCTTGTCTTAATTCACGTCCGCTCGGCCCGCTGTCTGAAAGTGTTGAAGATCTGTCTGCTCTTACTCCTGGCCATTTTCTGATTGGCTCTGCGTTGCTTACTCCGGCTGAACCTGAAGAATTGACTCCGGCAATAAGTATCGTGAACAGATGGCGGAAAGTAAAGGCTATGCAACATGAGATCTGTCGCCGATGGAAGGACGAGTATTTAAAAGAATTGCATAAGCGTAATAAATGGAAATTCCCTCAAATCGACCTACAAGAGAACGACCTCGTTGTCCTTAGAAACGAGCCGCTCTGTCCCACTGAATGGCGCTTAGGTCGCATTACTAAGATTTATCGTGGGGCAGATAGCAGAGTACGGGTAGCTGACATAAAAACTCAAAATGGTGCAATTACGAGACCGATTCACAAATTGATCCTCTTACCACGTCATATAAATTAGAAAAATTCCATTTCTCCTATACGCCACGATCTCTTTATTACTCTTCTGATATCTTACGAACTAATAACTCTTCTATTTGCAGCTCATAATGGCACAAACGTGGTTTAACACCAATTATGGCTGCCCTCTCTGTAACCGCCTGCACGCTATCAGAGTCTGCACTCGATTCCAGGTCATGAACATAGAGCATAAATTGCGAGCGGTCGCTGACCATGGTCTGTGCTCCAACTGCTTCGCCCATTCCCACTCGGTGCGTGACTGCCGCAGCCTCGACCGTTGCAAGCGCTGTAAAGCCAAACATAATACTATGCTACATGCGGTTGCAGAGGGAAATTTGTGGTTCCCGATGACTGCAGATGTCTTAGTGTATACTACCCAAGGATCACACAAAAATGCACTCGTTCGTGCCCTGCTCGATCCGAACGCCGCTCGCTCCACCATTATCGAAAAGAAGGCGAGAAACATCGGTTGTTTCATCCGTCGAGGGCGAACCACCGTTACCCTGACTCATCGTCGGTATCCCAGTAAGCGACTGACCGTCGAGCTGAGTGTAGAAGATATGAACCCGAAATTTACCCCTGCCGGTGAAATCGATAATAGCTGGGTACGCAGTCGTGGTCTTGAGGTGGTCCATGCCGATGGTTGTTGGTACATGAGGGACACGTACCACATAACCCTAGGTGCAGACACCGTGAAGAAAATATTTAATGGTCCGGCGACAGGAAGACCGGGCCACATTTACATTCAACCCACTTTATTCGGTGACGCCTACTATGGAGAGGGAGTAGAAAATAAAAACCCAGACTACATCTCATATGAGTGAGCAGAGGAGAAATACATCGTGGCCCCATTATTTTTCTTTTTTATTTTTTTTTATATACATATATAATAATTGAAATATTCTTTTAATTTTGTTCCTTTTTTTTGTAATTGAAACATTTGTCATTAAAATGTATTTTCTTTTCCCTCCCATATAAATTGTAAACCTTATTTAATATCTTAAATTTTTAATTTGTATGGTGTGGCTCAATTGACTGTTGCACTGACGTCGCAAGGGTGGCGGTATGTTTACGTATCATCTAATGGTCGCCTACAATATTGATACGACACAGGCAGAAACGATTTGCCAATCAATTCGAGCCCATTTAATTGGATTTTTTTTTTTTCTTTTCGCCGCCAACAAGATCGGCGTTTTCTTGCCGCCAATGCGGTTGGAGTTTTCTTGCCGCAAGCATTGAACACTTCTTTTATTTTAATCATTCTACCTTTTTCTATGCATCATATAAGAAGCGGCCATCTTACCGAAAATATAAAGATTTAATTAAAAATCTATGTTGTTTGATTTTTATTTCGTTGTTTTTTTTTTATAAGTACAAATATAAAAATAAATAATAATTCTCCGGTTTGTTTTGTGGAATAAAACATACATCAAGGCTTTTTGCGTACGCATATGTAACAGCGAAGGGGAAATTAAGTGGACACTGGAAAGGCATAGTGGCTCAACTTCGGCACTTTCCTTTTCAACACAACAGCAACCAGAGGTAAATCTTCCCTTTGGACAACAGCCCTTGGATACATTTGTTCAACAAAAAAAAAATCGTCGTTCCGTGAAAACACATATTATAACAAAGAATACTACCCTGAACTGTCTTGAAATTTTAAAATATGATAGTGACCATAACGCTCTGCAAATAAATGCTTATATGAATAATGAACAACAAAGTTTAAGATTCATAAAAGAAACCCATACTTCGACAATAAGATTAAAAATAGATTAAAAAGTAATAAACAAAAGCCCAATAATTGTATCGTCACAAAAACTGAAATAGATTCTCAAATTCAGATACTTGATGACATAACAGTGGAAACTTTACATGATTTTACACCTAATTTTTAAAATCTAAAGTCAAATACAATATGACGAAAATACAACGAATTTTAATCAAGAAAAAAATCAAACAATTTTAATGTAAGCTGGAGATTATTTCATAACGAGATTTCTTTCTCGTCACTATATTAATGCGTTATAGATTTTCTCAGAAGTAAGTGAATTATTATCTTCAGGGATAGATAAGGTGCCAAATATAATTTTACAAATTTAACAGATATAATGATTTTTGGGTATTGTAATCTTTTTAATTATATGTGAAATAATTTTCTAACTTTTCAGTAGAAGGTATAACTTCAAAGAATGAGTGTCAAAATCAGTATCATAAGGATGCAGTAGAAGTTTTTGAACAAATAAAAGAGAAATACAAAACATCACAGAGTAGAGTTGAAAGAATTCAAATTCTCACACTTGTTCCATCGACATGGAGTTGTGCAAAAATAAAGACTGTGTCTCACCGAAAAGCAAGAATTGTTAAAAAATTGGTTGCAGGGCATGGGATTTTCACACTCCCAGTGAACTCAGTTTTATCAGTAACTCAGTTTTATCAGCAAGATGATATGAGTCGCTTGATGCCAGGGATGAAAGACTGGGTATCTGTACGAATCGATGGCAAGAAGGTTCAAATGCAGAAGAGAATGGTTCTCTGCAACCTGAAAGAATTATTTGTAACATTTCAGTCTGACCATGAAGATGTAAAAATGGCTTCACAAAATTTACCCAACTGAGGCCAAAACATTGCGTTTTATCAGGAAGCAGCGGAACTCACACAGTATCCGTTTGCATTTACCATGAAAATATTAAACTGATGTTGAAGGAAATCAACATAAAGTACTTAACAGATGCTTCGCCAGAAGATTTACACGATTACCGCATTCACTCAGGTGAATGTTCCAATTAACCGGAAACACATTCATCAAAGAGAATTTAATCAATTCTTTTGATCGAGAATATATAGAGGAGGTCAAATTTGAATCTTGGATTCAGACTGACAGATGCACGTTGAAAACAATAACTTTAAATGTGGATGATATTGTGGAAGAAATGTGTACAGGATTGCCAACTTGAGAACCCATAACTTTTTAGTCAAAGAGCAATGGTCATTCTTCAAGGATTTGAAGACATATTTGAAGTTAGGTGAATTCGTTATTTCATATGATTTCGCAAAAAAACTATAAATATGTTCTTCAGGATGCCATACAAGCTTTCCACTTCAATAACGACCAAGCAACTATATTCACAGTAGGTATTTACTACATGAAAGATGAAAAAGTGGGACACAAAAAATCATATCCGACGATACCGTGCAGTTTATGAGTACCAGAAGATCTAAATTTACAGTAGAGAAGGTATACTACGTTTCGGACGGAGCTCGCCAACATTTGATATACAAAAGTAGCTTCGCAAATCTTATAGCTCATAAAAAAGATTTTGGAATGCTAGCTGAGTGGCATTTTCATCCTACTGCTCATACCTCAAAAGAAATGCAGCGAGGTATAGCCTCCAGTGCTCTCATCAAGATCGCATCTTAGATGCGACTGCTTTATTTCATTGAGCAAAGAATTATTGTAAAGAAACCAAAATAGTTTTTAGTAGCAAAGAGGATCATGAGCAAACATTGAAAACACTGAAGAGCAGATTCGATGCACCGCTCAATACAATGCTTTTATACCGCTTGTCTATGGAAGACTCAAGATGAAAAAGTTTTCTGCCTCTACTCAATGCGATTTCTTTCCAAAGCCAAAAAAGAAACCAGCAGCGAAATCAACAGCTGAACCTAGTAACGCCAAGAAAGGGTTGGCTAAAAAAGCAGCAAATAAATGCGACAAATAAGCTGGATGAACAACTGGATTTTTAAAAAGCGGCAAAAACTTTACTTCATCAGCTACAATAAATTGCGTATAAAAATAGTTATGATATAGTTGGATCTAATGTGATTAAAATTAAATTTTATTAAATTATCTATCTATTTATTTTTACTTATATTATTATTATATACTATAGTGTCCTGTCGTGCTGCGCTACGACTTTTCGAGACTAACTGACATGTACAAATTTACAAGTTTTTCGGCGTTCCTACTCTGGAGTAAGACACATATAGCTGCCCATGAGAAAAATATGGCCATTCAAAATTAAATCCGGTAACACTTAACGATGGCCTTGAATTTAGAATATCATTTGGCAATTGTTTTATTTTAGCGATTTTTAATTTTGACGATTTTTGATTTCTTCGATTTTTGATTTTTCCGATTTTTGGTTTTGAAAATTTTTGTTTTTGGCGATTATTGTTTTTTACTATTTTTGGTTTTGCCGATTTTTGAATTCGGCGATTCCACCCATATTTTTCATACTTTTTTGTATAGGAGGTTCCATGCCTACTAATCCTATACCGCCCAATTTTGCAGACTACTCACACTAATAATAATTGCAAAGTTGTATATGCCGTAGTACTCGAGATATATCATATTGAGTAATTGCTATGTATGAGAGGTGCCACGTCCAGTTATCGGATCCCGACCATTTTCGGCATGGCTACTAACATAAATAATAGGTGACATCACACAAATTTGCAGTTATTTCTGTCGTTGTACTCAATATCTATGATACTAAAAATTCACTTTGTATGAAAAGTGCCACGCCCACTAAAAATATCAAAAAAATTTATAACCTATAGCACTTCCCATATCTGCAGTAAGACCCTGTGAAAATTTCAGGAAGATCAGATTAGCAGTTACGGAGATTACCTCCTACAAACAAACAATCAATCACACATTACCTCTTTATTATATTAATCTTATATATATTTACGCTGATCCCTGACTCACTGACTGACTGACTGATTCTGTAACGCTGAAATAATACACTCACAACACTCCCTACAAAGCAATGCGAAATACACAAACAAAATTTAATCTTTCTCTTTTTATACAAACCCACACACAATTTTCTCTCTTCTATGTTACCGACCAGTACTGCTAATAAAATCTTCTGAAAATCGACAATTTTGGAAACTAAATCGCCAAAATCATTTTTAAAAAAGAAATTGTCAAGAAAAACAAAAATAAAACTCCACAAAATATTACAAAAGGAAACAATAAAATTTATTTATATAATTCATATTACGAATATTATTCCAGATTTGGTTATTTCTATATATAAAAATGTATTAGTGGTGAAATTTCAACGGAAAAAATTTAACACAGCAATCAACTAAATAATTTTATTGATATATATCTATAGCTGAAACATATAATATAGGTTTAAAGTATCGCCGTAATTAAAACTTAAATCTTAAATAGAGATGCTATTCAAGGTATTTCCGTTTTGAAACGACTTGACCCAGAATTAAATCTATACATATTTTGTAATTTCCATTTACACTGAACAAAAACTATCAATTTTCGATAAACAACCCATTAATTGTTAACCCTTGAAATCGTAATTTTTATACTACTGAAAATTTTAAATCTTCAATCATCATTTTAACAAATTTAACAAATCATTTTAACAAATTGAGAAATCGTCGAAATTACAATAAGTTGTCAGAATTGGCAACACTGCTAACGATAATAGCACTACATATGCAGATTCCGTGTTACATATGAGCCCAAAAAATGCATCAAAAAAAACTAATATCTATTCAAATTCTTCTTTAAATTCCCATTGTTGGTCAATGAAAAATTTCTGCAAAAAAAGTAATGAAGGAAATTTTAAACATTTTTATTTTTCTCATTTAACGTCGTCCGATATGCATACATACTTCCTTTATCAAACTAAACTTATCCGTTTGTCTATTTTGTTTTTCATCTCAAAATTGTTTTGTATTGTTAAGAGGCTTTCGCTCAGGTTCTCTGATGGCCAGCACTTACCAAAGAGTATGCTTTTTTGATGAATATTTGAGAAAAAAGAGATCTTCAATGTGGATTTTGTTGTTGTTCAACGTATGATTTCGTATAGGTCTGTATTGGAAATGAAAAGACCTTGAAAAAATAGTGCAATATTGAGTTTAAAATTTAAATTATTGTAACTTTGCATAATTAAATTACATTGTAATTTTAGAGAGAGGTGGGAAAATAATTTTTTTTTCACTCATAATATTAATTTTTGAATAATTTGCTTTAAAAAAAATTTAGACAAACATAAATTACGTAAATAGGTATATTTAAGAGTTTAATATGAATAATTTATTGAAATTATCATGGAAGAATTAAAGGCGATTTTTTTTTAAGTAAAACTAATACGCGCTTATTTTATATTTTTGCTTTTTTGGATTTATAGATAACTTTGCAAAAAATGTAGTTCTCTTTTTTCAATTTACATGTATGATGTAATATGAAATTTTTTTTTTTTTGTGTAGGTGTATTGGTGTTTGCATTTCCTCAAGGGGTGGTAGGTTTTAAAACCTTTTTTTAGCATTTCTCTTCTTGAATGCACAACATGTCGAGAGTGTTGTATCAAAATTCTAAGTAAATCAGAGCAAAACTTAAGAAGATACGTTTCCAGCGACCGGCCTCATAAGGTATATAGTATATAAATCCGTTTTTAACAAAACTTTAAACCGATTTTCTCGCAAATAAATGTTCGAAGTCCGTGAACATCATAACTCAAAATCTTCTTGACCGATTCTTTTGTAATTTTAGACACTATATCTACACATAAATCATTAGGTAACCACGAAGTTTTTTTTTAATTCCATTTTCTTCCCCATTTTTTAACAACAAATTCCCGAAATTGTATAACAAAAATTGTTTTTCACTTCAAAATTCTGCAAAAAAAAAAAAAAAAATTGAAAAACTCTTCGTCACTGCTTCAGGAAACATGTCACCTTTTGAACGCATTTCAATTTTTTTATTTCACATGGTCCGGTAAGGGGTTATGATGGTCACCGCAAAACAACAACGCCTCCGGATATTGGATGTTGCGGACTTATTTATTAAAATTTTTATAAATTCTTCAAATGTTATGTTACAACGTGTATTCATGTCTTCAAAAAAGAATTATGAAAAATACGACTTTTATTAACTTTTAAAACCTTACCCCCCCCTTAAGAAACTTTTAGGAACCTTGCTCTAAAACTTTTGTTTTTCTATGCTATTCTATTTTTTCTACAATAAAATGGAGTTCGGATATAAAGAACTCGGCGGGACCGGCCAAATTAGTTCGTTATAGACTGAGTTCGTTATAACCGTAGTATTTTTTTGTTTTGTCCGAAAGGTTTAAAAACTTTTTTTATTTGAATAAGTTTATTTATTTTGATGCATTTTAAAAAGTTATAAAACAAAAATTAAATTATTTAAAAGATACATGTTAATAGTTTGTCTTAATAAGACTAAAATTTCCGAGTTTCTATCAAAATAAAATATTTTTTTTAAAATCATATAATATTACAAACTCTTTATGTATAGAAGCAGAAAGTATAAAGCAAAGGTTGGATACTGAACCTTTTACAGAAGTTAATTTGAAAATCGAAGTTTTTGGTTTGTATTTTTTACAACTGTTTTTCGATTTTCTTTTTTTTAAAGAAATTTTAAAAACATTAAATTTATTTTTTTTAAATATATAAAATATAAGAAAATTCTGAAATGGAAAAAAAATTTGTTAAAGTCAAAATAAACGGGCGCCTAGGCGCCACACAATCCTCTAGTTAGTATAGATTAGTATAGATAAAAAATTTACTTTGTATGGGAGGTGTAACGCCCACTAAAAATATTAAAAGAAAAAATACAGCGTGTTTTTTGTTTTTTCATTCGATACAACAATTATCCGATTTTTCGGCGTTCCTACCCTGGAGCAAGGTGCATGGAGCTGCCCATGAGAAGAACATGTATTTTCAAAATTAGGTCTGGCAACACTTACCTATAGGCCTTGAACTTAAAATATCATTGGCAATTTTTCTTTTTAGCGATTTTTGATTTGGCCCAGTTTTGATTTTGATGATTTTTGTTTATTGGGCGATTTTTATTTTTCGCAATTTTTTGGTTTGGCGATTTTTGGTTTTGGCGATATAGTTTCCACGACAAATCACATTGATAACTAACGTATTTTTCAAAAAACTGTCGCTTTTTTGGACTACCCAATATTTTTTGGACTACTCACATTAATATCTGATGGACTCGTGCAAACTTCAAGTCTTTCCCTTTTATAGTACACCAGTTATATGGTATTAGATATCTACTTTGAATGGGCGGTACTACGCCCACTGCTTCGATCATTTCCATTTTTTTGTTCGACTAATCATAAAAAGAACATATGGGCACACGAAACGCCACAAAGCTCTCTCCTTTACAATACTCCAGATATATGACATTAAATAGTTACTTTGCATGGGGTGCCACGCCCATTAGGGTGAACCCGCCAATTTTTTGTCCGACTACTCATACTAAGATCTGATGGGGCCGTGCAAAGTGTTAAAGCTTTTTTAGTGCACCAGTTATTTGATATCATGTACTTACCTTGTACGGGCGGTGCCATGCCCACTGCTCCGACCACGCCCTTTTTTATATAACTAATCACATGAATAACTTATGGGCTCCTACAAGGTCCCAAGACTCTCACTATTAAAGTACTCCAGATATATGGCATTATATATTTATTTTGTATGGCAAGTGCCACGCCTATTGGTCCGATACTGCCCGTTTTTTGTCCGACTACTCACATTAATAATAGGTGACACCAGACAAATTTGAAAAGCTCTCTCTATCACAGTACTCGAGATATATAATATTGAATTATTACTTGCATGGGAGGTACCACGCCCACTTAACCGATCACGCCCATTTCCGGGCTAGCTACTAATATTAACAATAGGTGACCTCACACAAATTTGCAAAGCTCACCTTAACATAGTACTCAATATATATATATTGGAGGTGCCACGCCCACTAAAAATATTTTAAAAATTATATCCGCAGTAAGACTTTATTAGTATAGATTAATTTAGTTATTATTTCAAATAAAAAAAAAGTAATTTTTCAACATTTCTATAAAAAAAAAGTGACTTTTTTCCTGAGGTCAACATATTGTGGGTATTACAGTATTAAGGGTATGAAATTTTAGTTAGGTACACACCGTCGGAAGGTTAATTTTTCTAGTTTCTCAGTACATGCTTTATTTGTAAGGTTTTAGAAACACTTACACACTAATAAGAAAAACTTCAAATTAGTGCACATGCTGAAAATTGAAAAACCGTTGTCTTGAGTTACAAAACATTTTTTTTTGATCCCAATAAGCGACCAAAAAGCTCTTAAAGGAAAAAAACCTAAGCTTTCTTTTGAGCAAAAACAAAAAATCTTATTTGGAAAAAAAGTGGTTTTGCAAAAAAAGTCAAAAAAAAAAAATTTTTTTTTAAATTTTTTAAAATTTAAAAAATTTTTTTTTTCTGAAAGACTGAAGAAATAGCTATCTTAACTACTTAGGAGAAATGTTGCTAAGAACAATAGGTAAAAAAGTTACATGAATGAGAAAAAACACCTGTTTGGTCAAAATGTAAAATTTTAACCCCCTCTAACTCATATAGTTCTGGTTTATCCATAGGACTAACCTTGGTGCAAATTTCATCGTGATCGGAAGACATTGGTTTCAAAAGTTGGATCACTTGACATGAAACACCCCTTTATAAAAAAAAAATTCTCTTTTGTGACTTTATCCAGCTGCCTGCTCGTATTCGGAGGGTTTCGTATCGTCAACTTTGAACCCTTAATCCTTCAAATTGTTCAGAGTTTCGCACAGAAAAATAATTCTCAGCTACTGGTATCGTGGCAAACTTTACAATTTAATCGAAATTCAATATAGATACAACTGATGTCCAAGAGTTTTTAAAAAAATAATTATGTTTTTACAGAGATTAGATTTTTACAGAGATTTAAATACAAAAGGCAGGTTGAAAAGTATCAGATTCCGTGGCATTTTCTTTATCAAAGCCAATCAGAATCTGATTCCTTATCTATATCAACCGCGCTTTTATGTCGCTTTTAATAGAAATTGATCTCAGATTTTTGGCGAGAATTGCTGTTTAAACGATAGACAAAATTTTCTCAATTTTAACAATTATGGTGAGAATTGTGATCATAATTGTAAAATTTTAAATTTTCACCAATACGCCGAATTACGGACACAAGCTTTCTTATAATATATCTTTTAAACTTCCAATGGTCTACATCATTTAAAAATATCAATTGATTTTCAGAAACTATCACTTTTGCTTGAAAATATCAATTGATTTCTAGATACTCTCAATTTTATTTCAGAAAATATGAACTGAATTACAGAAAATATGAGTTGAAAGAAAATATCAATTCAATTTAAGAAAAATCAGAATCCGGTGCCACGATGAAGCCAAAACTTTTTTACCGATTCTAGTCCGGTTTTTGATTTTGTAGATGATTAGAAAACTTATCTTCGTCCTCACCCCACGAAAAGTCCGCCCTTGGTATTTTATTTTGCAGTACATAAAAAGTAGTCCAAATGTTAGTAAGTATTTTCTTTGGCCGGAAATCACTGATGAAATAATAACAACTTTTCGATATTGTGGGTTAAACTGTTTTTCTGAAACTCAATTAATATTTTCTGAAATTCATTTGAAAATTTCTGAAAACACTTAATAATTTTTAAAATTGAACTTACATATATTTTCCGAAATACAATTGATAATTTCTGAAAATAAATTGATGTTGATATTTTCTGGAATACAATTGGAAAAGATGTAATTAAAAAAAAAAAAACCTTCAAAAACATTGTCATTTGGCAATTCCAAAACTAAAAATTTTGAGTTATACTCAAAAAGTTTGTTTAAATTGGGAAGGCTGTTCAATTCATACGTTATAGATTAAACGAAACGATTAATTTATCTGATTTCTTGGTGTCATCTTATATATTAAAAGAATTTATGAATAAACTTTGCATTCAAGATTTTTTTCAATATTTTTCTTCTCTCAAACCTCTATAACTAGAGTTCTAATTAATGTAGGCTGTTGACATAGGTCTAAGAACACTCAGTGGATCAACCTCCTTCTGGTGAGCTATCAACCTCCTTCTGGTGAGAATCAACTTTTCTTTTACTGTACGTTGACTTCTCTTGGTAAATTTTGGTATTACTGTACGTTAACGTCTCTTGGCATATTTTGGTATTAATGTACGTTAACTTCTCTTGGCAAATTTTGGTATTACTGTACGTTAACTTCTCTTGGCATATTGTGGTATTACTGGACGTTAACTTCTCTTTTGGTATTACTGTATTACTGGTATTACTGTACATTCAGAAATGTAAAGGTAGAAATTAAACCCAAGGACCGACGCACAGCTAATATTGTCTGGAAGGAAGTACTGTAAAATGATTTTATGTAATAATTAAACCCTCTAATACATAGTCTATCTTAATGCTGCGGAGCGGCATGGGTCCTTGAGAAGTTTTCCATGCTAAAGTAGAAGAGGACGGACAAATAAATTACACATTTAAAAAAACCCCGGCTCAAAAAAGTTCAAAAAAAGGATTCACAAAAAAAAAAAAAAAATTGAAAAAATAAAAAAATTTTCAAGTTTAAATTAAAAACCCACAAAATAATTATAAAAATTAATATAATTTAATGCTGCGGGCAGCACGGGTTCTCTAGTCTTATATTTTAAAAGAATTTATGAATAAACTTTGCATTAAATATTTTTTTCAATATTTTTCTTCTCTCAAACTTCTATAACTAGAGTTCTAATCAACGTAGGCTGTTGACATAGGTCTAAGAACACTTAGTGGATCAAGCTCCTTCTTTTGAGCTATTAATTGCTTAAATTCGTTGGGTTTGAGGAAAGTTATGCGTGGAGAATCAACTTTACTTTTACTGTACGTTAACTTGTCTTGGCAAATTTTGGTATTATATTATAAAAATTAATATAATATAATATAATGCTGCGGAGCAGCGTGTTGGTTTTATATTTCTGGAAGATTTCGGGAACTTTATTTGCAAAATACGGGTCAAACAATAAATACAAATTTGATATGAAACATAAAATATGTTATTTGTAAATTTGAGATAATTATTTGTAAATTTGAGATAATTATATACATATGTATTTATATCAATTAAAAGAATTAAATTGATAATTTTTTGTTAAACTATTCATTATCAAAAAAAAATTTATAGTTTTTGACTTTGTAGCGAATTGATTTAATTAAAAATATTTGACGGAATTTTGTAATTAGCACCACCTATCTCCATCTAAAAATGAATTATTTACCTTAAAAATAAACTTCTAATAACTTAAAAAGAAAATATATAAACGGTGTTTATGTGCTTAAACAGAATTTACAGAAGGGTTAGCTGTCAAACGAACAGTCATACTGCGCTAATTTTTTGACATTTATAATCAGTGTACTCTGGAAAATCACCACAAATAGATGCACGCTTGCACAACGCTACCAAATTATCTAAACTTACTTTTAAAACCAGTCATCGATCCGCGCAACTTATAGACAATGTTTTATTACAAAATTGTGTTCAGCAATGAGGCTCATTTTGATTGGCAAAATTTCCCCATATTGAGTGAGGCCAATCCACAACAGGCACTCCAGACTCCACTACATCCAGAAAAATTCGCCGTTTGGTGAAATTTACATTGAAACTACATATCCTGCAAAAATGAAGCCGGAGCTCGCACTACGGTCAATTAAAAATTTGGCAGCAGCAATTGGCGCCTTGGACGCCAACATTGTTCGTGTTATTCGTGACACACGGCCAGCAGTGCTCGAAAAGTGGCCCAAAATTGGACGTCAAATTTTAATGCCATGCAAATGTCTTTCTAATAAAAAATTTTTTGATTAAAATTTAATGTTTGGTGTTAAATATTTTCGGGGTTAAAAAATATCCTTTACGATTATAATTTTATAATTTTATATTTTAGTGTGTCCATCTCCATCTCAAAAAAAAAAAGAACTACATATTTGCCTGTAAAAAAACTTCTTGCAAATTACAAGGAAAATATATTCATGTCTATATGTATTATTTTATTTTCATATTCGTATACTTCGAGTGAACAGTTGCAAAAAATAATATGATCATCTGATCAAATATGTACAATTTTGTTTAGCATAAACTGTTGTATTCGAAAGGTGTTAAACTGCAAAACTAAAAGCGTGTTTTCAAAAAAATCGCTTTTTGAGTCGTTAAAAGGCTCTAAACTAGCGCGATTAACATTTAGTATGCAGCGCTGGAATTAATAAGTACATTTAAGCGTTAAACCCCTCTATCTCTCTCTGCCTCTCTCACGATCTCTCTATTTTCAGCTTCTTATAATATTTATACAATTTCATGACTCATTAATTAACATATATATTAAATCAAATATCTTATCTGTGAATTTAAATGAGTCTTTAATAAGATTCGTTGTCAAAGAAATTTTCCCTTCTTTCTATCTTGTAACATACAAAATCTTTGAATACATTTCTTTAGTGTAATTTGTTTTTGCTTTTATATATTTATATGGGTACATCATGATTACAATATTAATTGTTTTAAAAGGTCAACATTTCAACATGCCAAAGTCAGTTGGGGGTTAAATAATAATAAAAAAAAAATGTGTTTATAATACGATAATGCTGACAGCTGTAGAACGTGGATTTTTTGTGACTTATTGGGCAGTTGAACCAATAAAAATATAATTCAGCTTAATTTTTGGTAGGTGGTAGGCAAAATTGCTTGGTTATTTGAAAATACCAAAACTTATTTTAATAGTTTTTGGTGGAATAGTTTTTCTAGGGCCATAACCATATTAGGTCTAAAACTTATCAAACAACCTTTTTTCAAACTATCATGCCATACAGTAAATTTGTCTGCAGTTTGTTTCGGATTTTTTAATTTGTTTTAAATTACTGAATACGAGTACATGATTGAATTTATTGGGGTGAAGAATATGATGATGATGTTGTTAATGACAACATAAAGTTCATGTTCAGTTAATGTGGGTGTTTTTCGATTATGGTTAAATTTCTACTTCTTTTTTTTATTTTATTAGATATGTGAAAATTTATTTTTGTGTTTGTACACAGAAATAAAAGTTATTTTTCAAATTATTTTTACTTAAACTATATGAATCTAAGATGGATTTTATGGGAAAACTTTTTTATTTTTGTAAAAACTTTTTTATTCTGATTACGTAACTGTTTCATAAAATTACAACCTTTTATATTCGACATACTTTGCTGCCATTATTCAATATATTTGCATATACTTAAAAAGCTATCAAATAAATTTTTACAAATGTATGTGATATAAACTGTATCTTAATATACTTTAATAATTCTATTTTTTTTTTTAATTTTTTTACAAATTTAAAATATGGATTGCAAAAAAATGTTGAACATTTATTTTTTTATATTTGTAAGAAGTCCCGTTGCAAAATATTTGAATGAAAATTGATTCCATTTATCAGAGTTCAGAAAAAACACACAATGAATAAAAAAAACTCGAACATATATGTAAACAAATATAGCTCAGACCAACAAACACATATTTTTATTTTCATATCAATTATGTGTGTTTCTAAATTTTGTACGGTGCCAAACACGATCATGACTGTGTTTCATTTAAATATATCGTTATGTACACGAACATGTTTCTATCACGTATTTTTTGCTTCGAATACACATAAACCACACAGGTTCGAGTGTGGCCTTATTTTAAGTTCGAATTCTTGTACGTGTACTGCTAAAAAAGCACAACATGTTCTTGAACGCGTACATCTAAATTTTAAAACATTATCCACTTGCGATCGGAAAAATCTTATACACCCCTATAGTAACGATAACAATTGTTTCAACCAAATTTACTAAAAAAATCTAAAATAATTCATTAGCAGTTATAAAAAAATAAAAATAAAAAGATAATAATAAAAATAAAAAAATAACAATTAAATGATAGCAATAAAATAGAAAACAGAGAAATTTTATATATTGTGCGAGTGGATAATATTTTAATTTTTAGATGTACGCGGTGCAGCACATGTTCTGTTTTTTTTTAGCGTACACGTACAAAAAAAAAAAAACGAAATTAAAATAAAGCTACACTCGAATCTGTGTGGTTTATGTGTGTTCGAAACAAAAAATACGTGATAGAAAAATGTTCGTGTTGATAACGAAATATTAAAGCGAAACACAGTCATGATTGGCACCGTACAAAATTTAGAAACACACATAATTGATATGAAAATAAAAATATGTGTTAGCTGCTTTAGAACAGAACATTGTGTGTTTGATGTGTGTATTTTCTGAACCTTGCCATTTATTGAAAATGGGTCCAGTTTTTTTTTAAATGGATCAGTGTTTTTATTTTTTTTTTTTGAAAAAATGGTGACTCCCGAATTCCAAAGCATAGAACTATGGAAAAAAAGAAAATTCAATTCGCGAAATCGGTAGAATATCTAAAAACCACACACTATCATCACACTATCAATATACTGAAAATATATTTGTAACCAATTAAGTGGTCGCACAAAAGGAAGAGAAAATCCTAAGGTATCTATCTGTATACATTTTAAAAAGGCGGAATAATTGATGTTGCTCCACAAAGAATAAGAACAATTTTCTGCATTCGAAAAATTTCGGTGGCTCGTCAAAAGCCCCTACATCTAAAATCAACATACATATACGTCACCTGTATTCCAATGATTTTGTTAGCAAAGGTGATATGTTCCGGTATACGTTTATTTTCACGGACTAGTCAAAACTCAACATTTTTGGATCGGATGGCTGTCTGCTTGAGTGCGGAAAGGAAGTAGAGGCTTTAAATTCCCATATATGCAATATACTTTTACGCACGATGGAGGAAGCGACATGGTTTAGGGTTTTATGAGTTCATTTGGAAATGGAAACGTTGTTTTTGTTGAGTGAGTCAAAATTGATTACTTGAGTATTAAAAAAAACAATTTGGTTCAATCAGCAGAAATTGTTTTTCCGTTTTTGTTCAACATTATGATTAGAAACACTCCGATCATACTGTTAAGGAATGGCTGTTATATACCAACCTCAAAAGCATTGCCTCACCCTCTCCAAAGCACAGATCTGAACACAGTTAAACATTTTTGAGCATTTATGGACACAAAATTAAAATTCTTTCATTATAACATTAATTCAACAATATTAATCAAAGTAAGTTAAACATATTAAACAAATAAGGCATTATTACACCTAAATTCTAAACAATTAATGTTAATAAAAATACCTATATTCCAAATTAATAACGTAAAAAGCACGTTTATAATATAAACGCCTTGGATTTCAACAGATCTCAAAAAAGATTCCTTTTTAATAGGTATCTGAACTTTTATTTAAAAAAAAAGAAAACTATAAAGACTTTCAACAACAGCAACAAATAAAAGAGATTTTCGAAAATATTTAATACAAAAACCTTCAATGAATGGAAACAACACAAAAAGTCTTAGAAAAACTTAGCAATTCATAAAAAAAAGAAACCTGATTTACATGTACGCAACGCGTGGAATGGGAAAATTGTAAGAACAATTTTGAGAAAAATCCTACAAACAATATAAAAAGCAGTAACTAATTGTAATAAAAATATTAAGAAACTTAAAAATAACGAAAGTTGGTTACTCGAACGGAACATATAATATAACAGTGCAAAAGTGGAAAACACTTCTAGAAAAAGATAAATTTGTACAGTCAATCCGGTTCGAAAGACCATGTATTTTTGAGATGCTACTATTTCCAATTAGGGCGATGATAACTGTCGGGTTAGGGGTAGTTGGGTTTGTAAATATGGTTCTAGTCACCAATAAAATAGAAGTAATATAACATTTCTTACAAGGAAACGCTAACAAGCTCACTGATAGATGTAAGGAGCCAAATTCCTTCAGACTCCAGAGCAAAACCTGCCCATTTGATGCCTTTTAGAATCCTCACTACCACAGAAAATATTAGTGTTTTTGTTTAATTTTAAGTATAAGTGTTTTTCGCAATGAAAACTGGGTTGTTGAAGTTTTCTGTTATTTTTTAAATACTAAGGATTTTATATGAACTGTTCACTGTATTTGGTTAGAGTCATCAAAGTTGGGCATTGTAGCTTATATCAACAAAGATTATGTATGCAACAATTTTCCAAGTTTATATTTCTGACTGATAAAACTACAGTGTACCTATATTTTGATAGCTTAATACATCACACTTTCTTTAAATTGTTATGTTATTATGTGTTATCGGTGTCCTACACTATTATGTTCTGGTACTTGTAATTTAATCCAAAATTTTATTATACCATGAAAATTTTCCGCAGACGGGCCACAAATGAATAGTTATTTACAGATATATAAACAGATGTAATAGAATTGCAAATTCAATTTTTTTTATTCAAGTAATGTATGAATATAATTAAAAAAAAAAAAGTAGCAAAAATCCATAAATGAAGCTCAATGTAAAAATGGGAATTTGTGTAATGCTTAGACAAAATCACTACTTTGTTGTTAAACTTTTTTGCTTAATCGCCGATTTCAAACGGTTTGGCAATGACTTAACCAACTTTTTACAATTAGAAGGTTAAATTTTTAACAATTCCGCGATGACAGCGGCTTTCGATTGGTCACTGTTATTAATCGTCCTATAAGCAAAAAGGAAACACAAATTTATTTAGTTTAAATGAAATGTTTTTATTACTACTTTGCTTGAGCTGAACAGTTTAGCTCTTTAAAGTCGAATAGCAAAATAAGCTTACAAAGTTCTTTGGTTTAAAGCAAAGAAGTGTAGCAATGGACATAACATTTGGTCAATTTTACTTATATATCTCAACGATCATTGTGCAACACCAAAAGGGTTGACTGTTACAGTAGGCACCGTATTAGCTTAATTGCACATAGCTCTGCTTGTGTACGCTAAATCAGGAGCTCTCGCAATACTGTATAAGCAGTGCTGATCGTGTTGGTAGCTTTTATTATTTTGTGTGTAACATGATCACTCCTTATATTTTATTACCCAAAAATGTTCTTGTTGGTAATGATGACTTCTGTTTTACGCTACAGTACTTAATATAACACAGTAGGTGCTCGATAATATAACACAGTAGGTGCTCGATAATATTTATTTTTGCAAATCCATACGTTTTGTTACTTGCTTACAGCTCTGTCATTAAACTCATGGTTGCGTAGAATTATATTAACTAATTCGGGGTTAGCATCTTTTAAAATATATTTTTGGGCTTCTGCAGCTAATTCTGGAACACTCAACAACAAATTATCGATTTTGATATTTAGTAAAATTTTTAAACGATATTCGCTATTGTTAAAGTCAGCTGTTGTTGTTATCTAAACGACAACAATTATTGTGTTGTTTATTCAATTGTTAAAAAGTTTTGCTTTTATTACAAAAACTTTTTATATAAATAAAAATATTAAATAGCTTATTCAATTCATTATTTGATATTCAAATAAATAAGCAAAAGATATTAATAAAAAATAAAGAAATCTATACCAATATAATAAAGAGGTAATGTGTGTTTGTTTGTTTGTTTGTTTGTAGGAGGTAATCTCCGTAACAACCCATCTGATCTGCCTGAAATTTTCACAGAGTCTTACTGCGGATATGGGAAGTACTATAGGCTATAATTTTTTAAATATTTTTGGTGGGCGTGGCACCTCCCACACAAAGTAAATTTTTAATATCATATACATATATTGCGTACTATGATAGGGAGAGCTTTGCAAATTTGTGTGAGGTCACATATTGTTAATATTAGTAGGTACGCCGAAAATGGGCGGGATCGGATAAGTGGGCGTGGTACCTCCCATACAAGTAATAGTTAAATATTATATATCTCGAGTAATGTGATAGAGAGAGCTTTTAAAATTTTTCTGATTTCACCTATTATTAATGTGAGTAGTCGGATGCAAAATGGGCAGTATCGGACCAATAGGCGTGGCACTTGCCATACAAAGTAAATATAAAAAGCCATATATCTGGAGTACTGTAATAGGGAGAGTCTTGGGACTTTGTGTGAGCCCATAAGTTATTCATTTGATTAGTTAGACAAAAAATGGGCGTGATCGGAGCAGTGGGCGTGGCACCGCCCATACAAAGTAAATATATGATATCATATAACTGGTGTGCTAAAAAGGGAAGCTTTGACACTTTGCACGAGCATATCAGATCATAGTATGAGTAGTCGAACACAAATTGGCGGGTTCACACCAATGGGCGTGGCACTCCCCATGCAAAGTAGATATCTAATATCATATAACTGGTGTACTATAAAAGGGAAAGACTCGACATTTTGCATGAGTACATCAGATATTAATGTGAGTAGTCCAATAAAAATTGGGCGGGATGGGATTAGAGGGCGTGGCACCTCCGATGTAAAAATATGAAGCATTACGAAAACGACGGTCTTTTACAAGTTCATTAGTTATCAATGTGATTTGTCGTGGAAAATATATCGCCAAAATCAAAAATCGCCAAACCCAAACATCGCGAAAAAAAAAACCCCAAAAAAAAAAATTTTGGAAATAAAAAATGGGTAAAATCAAAAATCGCTAAAAAGAAAAATTGCCAAATGATATTCTAAGTTCAAGGCCAATAGTTAAGTGTTGCCAGATCTAATATGTATAATCCATCTTCTTCTCATGGGCAGCTACATGTACCTTGCTCCAGGGTAGGAACGCCGAAAAATCTGACAATTGTTGCACCGGATGAAAAAACAAAAAACATTGTATATCAGCAAGCATTGAAATTAAAAAAAATCTACTAATAATCTATACTAACATAATAAGGAGGTAATATTTGTTTGATTGTTTGTTTGTACGAGGTAATCTCCGTAACTACTTGTCTGATCTTCCTGAAATTTTCACATAGTCTTACTGCGGATATGGGAGTGCTACAGGCTTTAATTTTAATATCATATATATTAAGTACTATGATAGAGAAAACTTTGCAAATTTGTCTCAGGTCATCTATTAACAAAAAAATGGGCGGGATTAGACAAATGCGCGTGGTACCCCCACACTTAATATTAAATGTGATATATCTGAATTATTGTATTAGTGAGATCCTTGGGACTTTGCGTGAGCCCTTTCATAACAATTCGGAAGGGGGGAAGGGGGAGGGTGTAGCGAAGCACACCGGGTTACATCTAGTTAAACATAAACATAAAATCATCCTGCCAAACTCGAAATGATTAGTTGTGTCTTCTATTCTTTGCGTTATTCGCTTATTTTGACAGAGACGCCACTCGTTTACAATTTAAATAAATAGAAAACAAGTTAGATAATTATAGTCGGTCTAGACTGACTATACGATACCCTATACCATGCGTTTAGAGACCTATCTCTTAGGCCCAACTAACTGGATATAGAAAATAAGCATAAACCAAATTTGAGTGGGATTTTTATTAATTTCTTTGGCTGCAGATATGAAAAAGTTCATATCGGATGCTATATCTATATGGGGGCCAGGTCCAAAAATGGACCGATCCTGATCATGTTTGGTAAAGTCTCTTGTATTTTGCAAAAATATATACAAACAAAATATGATAAGAATCAGTGCAATATTTATACCCTATAACACTATGTGGTTTGGGTATAATGACTTTGTGCTGCTGTTTGTAACAAACAAAAATATTTGACCCACACCCATCTTTAATTATACCGATCGAATCAGAATCACTATCTGATTCGATTTAACGATGTCCGTCCGTCCGTTCGTCCGTCCGTCCGTCTGTGTGTCCATGTAAAGCTTTTAATCAAACTGCAGGTCGCAAATATGAATATATTTTGATGAAATTTGGTATTTAATCTTTTATCAGCCATGGGATGAATGTTATTGAAATTGGTGAGAAGCGCTCTATGTTCAGACCTAGCCCCCATACAAATGACCCCTATGAAATCAACATATATTGCCATAAGATCTAAATTATCATACAAATCTTAGTCAAATTGGGTTTGTATGTATATATTACATCCATTAATCAGTAGTCCAAAAATGATCCCTATTGGACAACTCATAGTCATAGGCCCCATATAGAGCTGCTTCCCGATCTTCACTTAAATCTACCAAAAAACAAAAATATTGCACTGATTCTTCTCAAATTTTGTTTCTATATATTTTTGCAAAATACAAGAGACTTTACCAAACATAGTCAGTCGGTCCATTTTTGGGCCTAGTCCCCATATAGATATAGCATCCGATATGAACTTTTTTATATCCGCAGCCAAAAAAATTAATAAAAATCCCACTCAAATTTGGTTTATGCTTATTTTCTATGTCCAGTTAGTTGGGCCTATGAGATAGGGTCTCTAAACGCATGGTATAGGGTATCATATGGTCTACTTGTTGTGTTTATACCCTATACCAATATGTGGTTTGGGTACAATGACTTTGTGCTGCTGTTTGTAACAACCAAAAATATTTGACATAGACCCATCTTTTATTATACCGATCGACTCAGAATCACTTTCTGAGTCGATTTAGCGATGTCCGTCCGTCCGTCTGTGTGTCGATGTAAACCTTGTAATCAAACTACAGGTCGGAAATATGAATATGTTGTGATGAAATTTGGTATATAAGCTTTTATCAGGCGTAGGATGAACGCCGTTGAAACTGGTGAAATTCGGTCCATGTTTAGACCTAGTCCCCATACAAATGACCCCTATGAAATCGCCACAAGTTGCCATAAGATCCAAATTATCATATAGATCTCAGTCAAATTGAGTTGGTATGTGTTTATTAAATTCTAAAAGTAATCCCTATATGACAATTCTTAGTCATAGGCCCCACATAGAGCTGCTTCCCGATCTTCACTTAAATCTATTAAAAAACAAAAATATTGCACAGATTTTTATCAAATTTGGTTGTATATATTTTTTCAAAATATAAGTGACTTTACCAAATATGGTCTGGATCGGTTCATACTTTGCCCCAGTCCCCATATATAATAGCACTCAAATTTGGTTTATGCTTATTTTCGATATCCAATTAGTTGGACCGAAGAGATACGGTATCTAAATCTTGGTATAGGGTATCGTATAGTCGGTTTAGACCGACTATAATTTTCTTACTTATTTTGTTTTTTGTTAGATTTAAGTGAAGATCGGGAATCATATGGGGCCTATGACTAAAAGTTGTCCCATAGGGACCCATTTTTGGACTACTCATTAATGGATGTAATAAATGCATACAAAATCAATTTGAGTAGGATCTGTGTATGACAATTTGGATCTTATGGCAATTTATGTCGATTTCATAGGGGTCATTTGTATGGGGGCTAGGTCTGAACATGGACCGCTTCTCACCAATTTCAATAGCGTTCATCCTATGGCTGATTAAAGCTTATATACCAAATTTCATCAAAATATGCTCATATTTGCGAACTGCAGTTTGATTACAAGGTTTACATGAACACACGGACGGACGGACATCGTTAAATCGAATCAGATAGTGATTCTGATTCGTTCGGTATAATAAAAGATAGGTCTAGGTCAAATATTTTTGGTAGTTACAAACAGCAGCACAAAGTCATTATACCCAAACCTCATAGTGGTATGGGGTATAAATAGATTTGTCGACTATCGTTTAGGTGTAGTTAGTGAATCACTTAATCGTTAGCGCTGTCGATATATTTTGCGATTGTCGGATCGTTGAAATTTACAGAATCGCACTGCAGGACAACATTTTGGCTTTTTTAAAAAAAATTTTTGCTTTTTTTTAATGTCTTGTTATATAAAATACTGTAGTTGGTGCAGATCAATATTTTCCGCTATTTTGCCCAACATTTTTCCTTCCCTCGATAATTTTTTTTATTACTTCTATCAATTCAGGAGACGTTTGTGCTTCTCCATATTACATATATGACAAACTTCTTGATGACTAACATACAAACATATGTCGCCCGCTTCTCAGACCGGGTTACAATCGACTTTCTCATTTATGAATACTTTAAGTTTAATATTCCAGGGATACTGACGACAACGGAAAAATAAATAGCAACCGTTAAGCAGCAATCCACTAAAAAGCACCAAATATGAAAATTCTTAACGTTTGTAAATTAGAAGTCTACCGTTACAATGTGAAATACTTTCTTGGGGTCATTGTCTGGGAAGTGAGAAATTCAAAGTTAAGGTGAAATTACTAGGCCAGTAGAGTAAAACAACCATTTATATTTATTCCTTTTTCAGCTATACCTCAGTAACCATTGATGATTTCTCATTTCATTCTTCAACGAAATTGTAGCTAAAACATTAATAAATGATTTTTATTAATATATCCATGTAAAAAATGGAACAAAAAGTAGTGATGTATGTTTGATTTAATATTAAAAATATTACTTATACATATACATCGCTTGTACTCCACTAATAAATAATAATAATACGTACTGAAAAATGAAATGAGAAATCAGCAATAGTTCTTGAGTTATAGCTGAAAAACAAAGCAAACAAATATCAAGATAACGGGAAAATATAAAAGCCTGAGAGTGCCAAAACCTTTGGAGGTTTTACTATGCTGGCCTAGGACTTTCACACTGACTTGGAATTTCACATAACCCGGAATGTCTGTAATAATTTTTAACATCAGCGGTAGGAGGAAGATTTATGCTTACGCATATTCCATTACAAAAAAATATATATATTAAAGTTATAATCATTTAAACTGTTTAAACATTTTTCGTGGACGCCCAACATAATTTTGTCTATGTATAGAAATTTAATGAGGAGTCAACACATGAAAATTCCTTAATGTTACAATTGTATATTTCAACCATAGTGAGGAAATGTTTTCAAAGGTCACGCGGTCTTCTGCTTAAAAATAATTGAATATATGTACAATGATTTTAATTTGTTCCCATATACGTCCATGTAAGTAGAAGTATGCTTATGTTTTTCAAATTCCAAAATAATCTATTAGAGTATGTTTACTATGCAAATCTGTGCATACGTATCTGCGTGTCTGGTTGTTAATGGAGGAATTTACTCTTATCAAATTTCGTTTAAAATATAGCGCACATTGTATTGCTCCTCAAAAATACAAACATTGAAAAGGTACATCTTTAGAATCCTCCTTTTTGATGTTGATGTTCATTACATTTAAAAATACTATTCTGATGTACGCATTATACACTGCAAAATGCATTTGCTTAAATTTTTTTAGTGATAAGATGCCAGATTTCAAAACGAGTAATGCAAGTTATCCTATGGTATCACTTTTTTGTTGATTGCAAAGCATATGAATTCCATTTAGACCTGATTTATATTCAAAAGCTATTGGTAAAAAGCTTTTCAAGTGTTTCTCTTTGAAAAAATGCTATTCAAAATCAAGTAAGAAAATTATAGTCGGTCTATACCGACCAAATTTGAGTGGCATTGTTATTAATTTTTTGGCTGCATATTTATATGCAATATGCTTGTTTTTTGATAGATTTAAGTGATGATCGGGAAGCAACTCTATATGGGGCCTATGACTAAGAATTGTCGCATAGGTATTATTTTTGGAATACTGATTAGTGGATATAATAAACACATACTTACCCTATTTGACTGAAATCTATATGATAGTTTGGATCTTATGGCAATTTATGCCGATTTCATAGGGGCATTTGTAAGGACACTAGGTGTGAACATGGACCGAATTTCATCAATTTCAATAGCGTTCATCCTATTGCCGATGAAAGCTTATATACCAAATTTCACCAATATATATACTCATTTTTGCGACCTGTAGTTTGATTGCATGGACACACAGACGGACAGACATCGCTAAATCAACTCAGAAAGTGACTCTGAGTCAATCGGAATAAAAAACAAGTAAGAAAATTATAGTCGGTCTAGCCCGACTATACGATACCCTATACCATGGTTTAGAGACTCTATCTCTTCGGTCCTACTAATTGGATATAGCAAATAAGCATAAACCAAATTTGAGTGGCATTTTTTTAATTTTTTTCGCTACAGATATGAAAAAGTTCATATTGGATACTATATTTAAATGGGGACTAGGTCAAAAAATGGACCGAGCCTGTCCATATTTGGTAAAGTTACTTAAACTTTGAAAAAATATATACAAACCAATTTGAGAAAAATCTGTGCAATATTTTTGTTTTTTGATAGGTTTAAGTGAAGATCGGGAAGCAGCTTAATATGGGGCCTACGACTAAGAATTTTCCTATAGGGAGTATTTTTGAACTACTGATTAATGGATGTAATATACACATACAAACCCAATTGGACTGAGATCTATATGATAATTTGGATCTTATGGCAATTTATGTCGACTTCATAGGGGTCATTTGTATGGGGGATAGGTCTGAACATTCCCACCAATTTCAATGCCGTTTATCCCACGGCTGACGTAAGCTTATATACCAAATTTCATGAAAATATATTCATATTTGCGACCTGTAGTTTGATTACAAGCTTTACATGAACACACAGACGGACGGACGGACATTGCTATTTCGACTCAAAAAGTGATTCTGAGTTATAATTAAAGATGTGTCTAGGACGAATATTTTTGGTTGTTACAAACAGCAGCACAAAGTCATTATACCCAAACCACATAGTGGTATAGGGTATAAAAAACTTTAATACTACGAGTACATGCCGACAGAAATCTGAATTTATATAAACGTAAACAGATAAGAAAGTTTTACTGGGCTAGGCTATAGCTTTCTATAGCTTTCACCAAAGCTGCTGGAAAGGGTTGTAGTTTAAATACACGTCCTAAAAAACAAACAAAACTAAATTTTAATAGGAAATATTTAAAAACAAAAAAGGTCCGTCTAGATAGTATTTAATAATATCACTGATATGTTCCAAAATCATGTGCTTTATATGGGAACAATAACTGGAATTGGAGTGGTGATCTTTGATTAAAATGAACGCTCTCAAAATATTTTTCATTACCATGATTGAGTTTGAAATTATTCAGGCTCAAGATCAAATGTTTTTACTTTAAATAAAGCAAAAACATTGGCACATTTGTTTCAAAAAATTGATCTTATTCTGCATGCCAATGTTTTTGCTTTATTTAAAGTAAAAACGTTTGATCTTGACCTGAATAATTTCAAACTCAATCATTAAAATGGTAAAGATCGAAAATAAGATTTTTTATTTTTATAAAAACTAATAAAATATTTTTCATTACGATACATTTTATAATTTGAATATTATGAGGGGTTAGGTCTATCTTTAAAGGGTTTTTGGATGTGCGATTTTCACCAATTTCAATATCAATTGTCATATCGTCCGAATTACATCGAAATGTCAGCATAAAATTTCACATGAAAATACAGACTGACAGACATCGCTATATTGACTCAGAAAAATATTCCACGTCGATGGCTACAATAAAAGCTAGATTTCCGACAAATATTATTGGTAGTTAGAGACATCGGTATAACTCATAACCGTACCTTAGAGTGGTGGGAAATTGGAGAGTGAGATTGCTCGATTGTATACCACTGTGTCCAAATGAAAAGTAGACTTTTTTTGTAAAATGAACAATTTTATTTATTTTTTGAAATCAATTTCTTCATTAAATCTTGATTAAATCTTCGAAAGAGTTATTAGAGTCAGTTTCCGGAATGGCCTTCAAAGCGTGCAGCGACTCATCTTTTATCCACCTCATCGATTTTAAATGGCGGCCCCGAATATTAGATTATTGAATAGCCAGTGGTTGTGGAACGATATGAGTCGAACTTTTTGCGAAATAATCTCGAAGAATGAATGTAGTGTGAGTTGGTGCATTATCGTGGTGCAAAAACCAAGAGTTGTCGCCAAAAGTTATAGCCTCTTTTTGTAAGTAGCTTCATGCAAATGAGCCTTGTCACTAAAAGACCGTCGGAAGAAATTTATTATGCAGACATCATAATAATCGAAGAAAACTGTTAACTTTTCGGGGTCTTCGAATTACCAAATGTGCCTGCGATACTGCTTTCTAGTATTACATCGCAGGGGTGGTTAGCTGAAACAGCTCTTCTCTATCTTCTCTTATTCCATTTTCTTCATGATTGTGTCGTTATCAGGACCTCCTCTGCTGTTCGTAGTGCGTCATGTACGATGCTAATGAATTTATTGACTGCAATCTAATTTGTCGACTTGAATCTTTGGGACCGCTAGGTTTCGTTCACTTATAGTTGGACTTTTGCTGGGTGTCTCGTTTGCACTACTACTGAGACATCATCTGCAAAACCAACAATTGTCAGTTCATCCCGTATTTTTAGTTACACAACAAGTGTCCTATAACCGAGCCTTGGTGTACTCCAGCCATAACGACTTGTGGCTCTGTACACCTGCCAATTTCGTACCATAGCGTGCTATCTGAGTAATAGGCTTTGACCATTCGTATTAGGTAAGCTATCCCGCTGAGTTAAAATCGTTCTTTACGTGCAAGGTCGCTTGAGTGGCCAGTTGTTTCGGGATCGTAGGCATAAATCCCATTCTTGTTATCCATATTGATGCGATTCTTGTCCTTCTTATTATTAGAAAAATTGTGTCAGATATATTAAGAGGATACTATTTAAGAAACATTTGTGTTTTTGGAATTTCTTTACCAAAGAATCTCTTAATAGAGGATTGACTGTTTCCGCTGAAATTCTAGTTGTAAAAGGAAGATCTTTAGTTCTCAACGATTTCTTTTTCTTGGAACTGTTTGTAACACTTGTTAATATTTTTTTTTTCGGTAAAAACCTTCTGTAATAACCTTACAGTTTTTTGTGGCAAAAGTCCCGGCCAATTGCAAGTTAAGGGATTTATAACTCCATACAGTATTCAGTCGGTTCTTTCCCTTGATAAGAATGACTTTAAGACTTTAACGGGATTCTTTAGGATCTTAGATATCAGTAGCCAGTCTGCTACAGACACGTGTAGGCTCTGCGAACAGGGGGTGAAAACAGCGGAACACATTCTCTGTGAATGTTCAAAACTAAGTGGCAAAAGAACCCTTGCCCTTGGAGGATACACTGTGGTACCCGGGAACATTTGGTATCTCATGCCAAATAGGGTAATTGGCTTTATAAGCCTTAATCTTTCGGACAATAATGAGCTGCACAAAAGATCAAATCTAATCTAACCTTACTGTTTATGTAGCATAAATTTAATGCCGCAAATAATATTTTATGGAACTTTTTATTCCAAAAAATCAGACATAATTAATATCGTCTAATTCGCTTTTTGCTGTTTGCAGAAAGGAGAATTTCTAATGATAAGATAAGAAAAAAAATGGAGTTTCCTGCCCCACGAGGGGCTGTGTTATGTGAAGGGCTATTAAAATATTTGAGACTAAAATTGGTCTGAAGGTGTTAATGTTATTGTTAATTAAGGATTATTTAAAATTTTTCTAATATTGATCCGTCCATCACTCCTCGCCCTTAATATATTCCGATTTGAAAAACTATTTCTGTACTGTTGTCTAAGTGTATTTTGAATTAAGACACTATTAACTGTAGTAGACAGATGAAACTTCACAGACCGTTGTTTACAATCTGTATGCGGTTAACTGTTCCTCTATGAATTTCGTGCAAAATGTTTTAACAGTCACTGATAGATAATGAATCAACAAAAACCCGAATGCGTGTTATGCATTTCAACAATATTCATTGTTGTTTGGTTTGAAACAAAAAAAAAATGGCTTTCGCTGTTTAATGAGTGTAAATTTTAGGCAATATGTAACAATGAATTTCATGGTGTGGCCTCCAGTGTATCATATGGTCGGCATGTAACATGCATAACTGTAACTGTTAACTTGTTAACACATGCAATGTATTGCAGAACGTTTTTTTTTTTTGTAAGAGCTTTTTTAAATACGCTTCTTCATAAGCAATGAAAAGTGATTCTTTATGAATGAAAAGTGATTCTTTTTTTCGATATTGATGTTGGTAATTAATATTTATATTTCATATTTCCCTTCAGTTTTGAAAATAACGATTTTTTGGGTACCTAAGATTTTTCTTTTATTGAATACTGTGTGGGATTTTTTGTTATTTATAAATTCATCTTTATTTACATCTTATACTTAGCATATAAATTTATAATCTTCGAGATTTTACCTGTAGATTTTGCTACGAATAATTCTGATAACAAAAGATCTTGATATTAGTCGTTTTGTTAATATATTATTTAAAGGAAAATAGGAAAAACTTTTATATTGAAGGAAAAATAAGTTTATATATGTTAGAGAATATACGAGTATACAATGAAATTGTTATTATTATACTGTGAAATATATTAAACTAAGAAGAAGCTTTAAAAGAAAAACCCAACGATCTTCAAATATAGCCGAGCAAACTTTTTATAATCAATGTACTAAGTTTCTAAGTAACATGTTTGATAAAAGTATTAATTCGGAGCGCAATAAGAAATGGTCTCAATTATTATCCAATTTAAAACCAAGTGATAAATCATTTTGGAAAATAAGCAGGAACTTACGAGGTAAAGGAAAAAATCAAATCGCTCACTTCAAAGTTGGAAATACAAAAATAACATCTGATAAGAACAAGGCTGAAGTCCTGGCAAATACATTTGTCCAAGCAAATAACCTCGCTTCGAACTATAACCACTCGGCAGATACACTAATAAATACAACAGTAAATAATTTTAAGAAGAAAAATCCCAGTTCTGAATCTGCAATTTATACATGTCTTGAAGAAGTAACGAATATTGTCTCATCAATAAAACCCTGGTTTTGACAATGTTCCCAACCTGCTCTTAAAGAAACTACCACTCAAAGCTCTTAAATTACTGGTTATAATATTTAACAGCTGCATCAAACTCAACTATTTCCCAAACCATTTCAAAAACGCTAAGGTTATAGCTATCAATAAACCTAGTAAGCCAAAAAATAACCCAAATAGCTATAGACCTATTAGTTTATTAAGTAACTTAGGTAAAATATTTGAAAAAATACTACATTCTCGTCTTAGTGAATTTGTAACGACCAATTCAGTTGTTGCTAAAGAACAATTTGGATTTAAAAAAGGGCATAGCACTACTCACCAAATAAACAGAATTAAAAATCAAATAATCAGCAATAACAAGTAAAAAAATTATAGTCGGTCTAGACCGACCATACGATACCCTATACCATGCGTTTAGAAACCCTATCTCTTAGGCCCAACTAACTGGACATTGAAAATAAGCAAAAACCAAATTTGAGTGGGATTTTTATTAATTTTTTTGGCTGCAGATATGAAAAAGTTCATATCGGATTCTATATCTATAAAGGGACTAGGTCCAAAAATGGACCGATCCTGATCATGTTTGGTAAAGTCTCTTGTATTTTGCAAAAATATGTACAAACAAAATTTGAGAAGAATCAGTGCAATATTTTTGTTTTTTAATAGATTTAAGTGAAGATCGGGAAGCAGCTCTATATGGGGTCAAAGGGATCATTTTTGGACTACTCATTAGTGGATGTAATGAACGCATACAAACCCAATTTGAGTAAGATCTATATGACAATTTGGATCTTATGGCAATTTATGTCGATTTCATATGGGTAATTTGTATGGGGGCTAGGTCTGAACGTGGACCGATTCTCACCAATTTCAATAGCGTTCATCCCATGGCCGATAAAAGCTTATATACCAAATTTCGTCAAAATATATTTATATTTGCGACCTGTAGTTTGATTACAAGCTTTACATGGACACACAGACGGACGGACGGACGGACGGACGGACGGACGGACGGACGGACATTGTTAAATCAACTCAGAAAGTGATTCTGATTCGATCGGTATAATTAAAGATGGGTCTAGGTCAAATATTTTTGGTTGTTACAAACAGCAGCACAAAGTCATTATACCCAAACCACATAGTGGTATAGGGTATAAAAACAATAAACGTTCAACGGGTCTAATATTGTTGGATATCGAAAAAGCGTTTGACACCGTTTGGCATAATGGCCTAGTATTTAAACTTCTTGATGCAAATATACCAAAATATTTATGCAAACTTATTTCAGATTTCATTCACGGCATAAGCTTTAAAGTTGCGATTAATAATGAAACATCATCTCCAAAAACCATTACCACAGGGTTACCTCAAGGATCAGTCTTCTCGCCATTGCTTTACTCGATATATACATCCGATTTCAAAGTCCCGAAATATATGAAAATTGCTTACTACGCAGATTATACTGCGTTAATTTCTTCAAACAAACTTACAAGTGCACTCCTGAAGAAAATGGAAAAGGGACTTGTTAATTGCAGTAAATATTTTCACAAATGGAAAATCAAAATTAATCCAAACAAGACCCAAGCAATTATTTTTCCGTTCAACAAATCTCCCAAAAGACTGCCAAGACGTCATCTTCATATTGGAAATAATACCATAAATATACTTAATCATGTCAAATATCTCGGAGTTGTCTTGGACAAAAAGCTTACTTTTAAACAATATATTATGGCTACGTGTCAAAAAGCTATAAGGCCATTTAAAGCATTATGGCCACTACTAAATAGAAGGTCACTTCTAAACCCCAAAAACAAAAATCTACTCTTCAAAAGTGTTATAAGGCCGATATTAACATACGCGTGTCCTATTTGGAGTGACGCTGCCAACTGCCACCTAAAAAGCTTACAAATTATACAAAACAAATGTCTTAAAATGATAAATAAAAAGCCCTGGAGGTATCCTACAAATCTTCTTCATGAAGAAACAGGTTATGAAAAAATTATCGATTTCATAACAAGGATTAATAACAATTACTTTGCCAAAATTGAAAATTCCTCTTACCCACTGATAAGAGAATGTAGAGAAATAACGTAAAATTAAAAAGAAATCACCAAATTGAAAATTAAATGCTTATAGAGGTCTATTATTTCAAATAAACCTCCTATAAGCACATAAATATTTTTCAGATAGTATTTGAATTTATTAAATCATATAAAGGTTTTTTCCTCCCATTTTCCTTTAAAAATCATTAAAAACTATTTAATATCTCTAGATCCTATGTATTATTTGTTGCAATATCTATATGTAAAGATAAGATCTCATATGTAAATATCAAAATTTGTTAAAATATGTAAATAAAGGAAGAATATTTAATTGAATTGAATTCTAACGATAATACCAGTATACACGTCATTTTCTGCTTAATAATTTGTATTTCGGAGCTGCACTTAAGGCCTTATTATTTGATAAGGAGAATTTTGGATGGATTCATGGTATTTATTGTTAAGTTTTTTTATGGAGTCGAAAATTAATTAATATTCGGTGTCGTTGTGGATAAGTTGAGTTGAACATCTCCAATTTTTTTCGTTTACTGTGTTGGAAAAATTGAAAAGAACAACAGATTTTCTTTACATTTTCTTGGAGTTTCATATGATTTTTCCACACTATCGCTATAAATGGCTTACATTGTGAACTAAACCATTGTGGAAACGCCACCAAAAATCATATTTTTATGAATAAACAAGTAAGAAAGTTATAGTCGGTCTAGACCGACTATACGATACCCTATACCATGCGTTTAGAGACCCTATCTCTTAGGCCCAACTAACTGGACATAGAAAATAAGCAAAAACCAAATTTGAGTGGGATTTTTATTAATTTTTTTGGCTGCAGATATGAAAAAGTTCATATCGGATGCTATATCTATATAGGGACTTGGTCCAAAAATGGACCGATCCTGATCATGTTTGGTAAAGTCTCTTGTATTTTGCAAAAATATATACAAACAAAATTTGAGAAGAATCAATGCAATATTTTTGTTTTTTAATAGATTTAAGTGAAGATCGGGAAGAAGCTCTATATGGGGTCAAAGGGATCATTTTTGGACTACTCATTAATGGATGTAATGAACGCATACAAACCCAATTTGAGTAAGATCTATATGACAATTTGGATCTTATGGCAATTTATGTCGATTTCATAGGGGTAATTTGTATGGGGGCTAGGTCTGAACATGAACCGATTCTCACCAATTTCAATAGAGTTCATCCCATGACCGATAAAAGCTTATGTACTAAATTTCATCAAAATATATTCATATTTGCGACCTGCAGTTTGATTACAAGCTTTACATGGACACACGGACGGACGGACGGACGGACGGACATTGTTAAATCAACTCAGAAAGTGATTCTGATTCGATCGGTATAATTAAAGATGGGTCTAGGTCAAATATTTTTGGTTGTTACAAACAGCAGCACAAAGTCATTATACCCAAACCACATAGTGGTATAGGGTATAAAAAAAGAGTTATTTTTTTTAAAAAGAGTTATTTTTTTATACCCTATACCACTATGTGGTTTGGGTATAATGACTTTGTGCTGCTGTTTGTAACAACCAAAAATATTTGACCTAGAACCATCTTTAATTATACCGATCGAATCAGAATCACTTTCTGAGTTGATTTAACAATGTCCGTCCGTCCGTCCGTCCGTCCGTCTGTGTGTCCATGTAAACCTTGTAATCAAACTGCAGGTCGCAAATATGAATATATTTTGATGAAATTTGGTACATAAGCTTTCATCGGCCATGGGATGAACGCTATTGAAATTGGTGAGAATCGGTATATGTTCAGACCTAGCCCCCATACAGATTACCCCTATGAAATCGACATATTGCCATAAGATCCAAATTGTCATATATATCTTACTCAAACTGGGTTTGTATGCGTTCATTACATCCATTAATGAGTAGTCCAAAAATGATACCTTTGGCCCCATATAGAACTGCTTCCCGATCTTCACTTAAATCTATTAAAAAACAAAAATATTGCACTGATTCTTCTCAAATTTTGTTTGTATATATTTTTGCAAAATACAAGAGACTTTACCAAACATGATCAGGATCGGTCCATTTTTAGGCCTAGATCCCATATAGATATAGCATCCGATATGAACTTTTTCATATCTGCAGCCAAAAAAATTAATAAAAATCCCACTCAAATTTGGTTTTTGCTTATTTTCTTTGTCCAGTTAGTTGGGCCTAAGAGATACGGTTTCTAAACGCATGGTATATGGTATCGTATAGGCGGTCTAGACCGACTATAATTTTCTTACTTGTTATATTTAAAAGAGGTTCTGCAATAAGGGATTCTGAGAAGCAGCCTATATAGATATGATATTATGTGATTTTATTTAATTTTTTATTTTCTTTTCAGCTATTTTTTTATATATTGTTTGGAAGGAGTATATTTTATTTTTTTAACACATAAATCTCATAAAAAAGTACAGTTAAATCAAAATAGATTCCTTATCAGTTACTTTCATAGATCCATATTTATAAGTTTTTAACATCTGCAATGCAAGAATCTAGCAAGGCAAGCACATATAGTTCTTTCTGCGAATACGATGTACCATTTATCTTTGATTTTGTTCGCACATTTTTGTTTTTGGATTAATTTCCGTTTTCGGTACTCATTTCAATTACGCCCCTCTCACACGTTCTTGTCAAACGTGCAAAATTTGTAAATATCAAAGATGGCATATCATAGCGAAATAATTTATTAACAAACAAATATATGATATAAAATTTTAGTGATCGTCCCGCACCGAATGCGATGAAGATTTAATTATAATTTGCTTTTTGAATTATCATGACTTTTTAAGCAAAACAACAAATATTTTGAATTTGTTCTCTTTTCGCGGTAACAAAGAATCTGGAAGTCTATATTTGAAAGAGAAGGATTTCTTCCGAATGTTCCTTTTAATTTTTTACTATTACTAGATTCCCAAAGGAGAACTATTTTTTCTCATCTTTGATATCTTAGAAATATCATTAGCGTCGGAAAGGGTTTTTCAAAAAAATTACATCAACTGTATTTTCCAATGGAGTTGATATTGCAAATGCCTTTGCTTAATTTCTTGCATCCACATTTCCCATAATAATGTTTAACAGCATACAATATCCTAAGCCTTAAGAGCGTAAAAAGTGTAAAAGCTAATTTAATCTGCATCAGTTGGTATTCCCAGCTGCATCTTGAAAAATAGTACCGAAGTATTGGCTACTCCGTTAACTCACTTCTATAATATATCTCTTAAATTTGGTTTCTTCCCAAAGTGATGGAAAAACTAATTTATTATTAATAACTGATTGACTACCACACGTAACGTCATCAACTCTATCTCCAGCTCAACAATGGTTTTAAGAAAGAATGGTCTACGGCTATTAATCTAATGGAATTGACGTCTTATATCAACTCGGGATTCTGCAAAGGTAAACAAATAAACAATTCCGTCTTTGCCATAAGGGCACACGTGGCCCGTGCCCAGGGCCCCGAAAGGCCGATATATTCGATTACACGAAAGAAAGAAGTTAAATATTTTGTATTTTCTGGTGATTTTCAGCAATTTTTTTTTTGTTAATTTCAAAAACAAAAAGGAATAGAAAAAAAAAAATTAACCGAAACTTAAATATTAACAAATACTAAAAAAATGTATTTGGGCGATTTTTCAACTGTATTTGGCGATACAAACAAAAAAAAAAAAAAAAAAACTGGCAACCCTGGCTGGTGCAGATAGTAATAGTTGACATTGTGTATATAGGGGATTTCCCGTATGAATGTCAAAGTTTAACGCAGTCAATAAGTGTAAGGTCAACTCAGTGAAGGCGTGTAAGTGTTCAATGTGAATTATTGAACTTATTTAAAAGAAGTTTTTACCAGTTTGACGTTTTAGTTGTAAACAACTTGTCTATATTGTTTTATAATTAATTCATTTATGTCGAAAATAACATATTTAAGTGGTTCACAAAAAAGAAAAAAAAAGTTCTAGCTCAAATAGAAATAGCCGAAAAACTTCCTAAACTCACTTCATTTTTTACGGTGGAAGAAACAAACAGGATGACTGATTCTTCGCCTTCATCATCTCAAGATCCGCTTACTTTCGAATTTCAACGGGAAATAGAACTTACGTCTGACAAAAATGATAACATTATGCAAGTTCCAGATGTAGAGACAGTAACAGGTACATTCGATACTGAATCCTCCAATTCAAGCTTCTTTGACTTATTATTTACGAGCATAGAATGTGTATCTACTGATCCTGGTATGTACTGTGATGAAATTTTAACGGAAGAAGTACGCGATATTTGGACTCAAAAAGTGCCAGAATTTTTTCAAAATAAAGAGTGTGACTTCTCCGAAACTTCTAAAATTTTTCCAGATTCAAGCGGAAAAACAAAAACTAATACTTGACTAAAAATATGTTCACCCGTATATTGACGAATGGTGAGTCTTTAGAAAGAAAATGACTCCTATTTTCACCGTCAAAGAACTCTGTATACTGTTATTGCTGCCGTCTATTTAATACTACTACTGGTACTGGTAGTAGTAGTAGTAAAGACTGGAAACATATAAGTAATTTATTAACTGAGCATGAGAACAGTTTACAATACAGGGAATCAATGATGAAATATGTCGCAAGAAGCAAAACTGCTGGTCGAATTGACAGCGAGTTTTTGTCCCAATATAATACACAAGTTAATTATTGGAAAAATGTACTTCAAAGAATTGTTGCAGTAGTTAAATTTTTTGCTTTTCGTGGTGATAATGAAGTATTAGGGTCTCAAAATAACGGAAATTATTTGGGATGCTTATAACTAATTAGTGAATTTGATCCTTTTCTTGCTGATCACATGCGAAACTGCGGAAATAGTGGAAAAGGAAATACATCATATTTTTCTGCAAATATTTGTAATGAATTTATTAATATAATGGGACAGCAAGTGCTAAAAGCGATTGTTAATGAACTAAAAGCTGCAAAATACTACTCTATTAGTGTGGATTGTACACCAGATCTTTCACATGTTGACCAATTCACCTTTATCGTTAGATACCTCAAAGACGGAGAGCCTATTGAGAGATTTTTGCAATTTTTGCCTATAGATGAACATAATGCTCAATACATAACAGCTGCCATTTTAAACTTTACTGAAAGTCTTGATATTCCTATAAAAGATTGCCGAGGGCAGAGTTACGATAATGCATCAAATATGGCAGGAAAGTATTCTGGTGTTTAGGAAGAATTAAAGAAAAATGTGAATTTGCCATTTTTGTTCCATGTGCGGCACATTCATTAAATTTGGTAGGTGTTGAAGCTGTTCAATGTGTTTCAGATGCAGTATCCTGCTTCCAATTCGTCCAAAAATTATTTAATTTTTTCTCGGCTTCGACCAAACGATGGAAAATTATAACAGCGAATTTGGGAACAAATAAAGTTTTGAAGTCTCTCCCGGATACTAGATGGTCTGCACGTGCTAATGCTATTAATGCTTTGCAAAATGGTTATTTTCATATATCTGAAGCTTTAATATCAATTGCAAATGCCATAAATCAACCAGGAGAAAAAAGAAACGAAGCTCAAAGCCTAGCCAAAAAAATGGAAAAATTTGAGAATATGCTTCTAACGGAGATTTGGAATGATCTTTTAGGAGTTATAAACAAAACAAACATAAGTTTACAAAAAAAAAACACTTTGACACTGGACTTTGCAGCAAAACTTTACGCATCTTTAATCGATTATGACAGTAACGCACGCGATAATTTCGATCAGTACGAATCGGGCGCTAAAGAAAAAAACCCAATGGTGACTATAAAGATATGTTTGAAAGAAAAAAAATTCGCAGCACACGTCTTACTTTTTTTGACGGATCAGCGGAGACTGTACAGTTAAATGGCAAACAAAAATTCCGCGTAGAATCATTTATTCCCATAATTGACACATCACATGTTCATTTAAAAAAGCGTTCTGCTGCATACCAAGAAATTGATGAAATTTTTAGTTTTCTTTCTCAATTAATAACAATTGATTCTGACCAGTTGTCAAAAAAATGGAAAGAATTTGCCGAATTCTACCACAAAGACATTAATGCTAAGGAGTTCATATCAGAATGTTTTCAATTAAGGCTGTACCTCAAGAACATAGCAACGGAATCATCGGATTCGGATTTGAGTATCTCAGCTTTACATAACCTAATAAAGTCCGATAAGTTAGAAGAAACTTTTCCAAATGTTGAAGTTGCTACAAGATTTTTTCTTTGTTTAATGATCACTAATTGTAGTGGAGAGCGGTCATTTTCTAGGCTAAAGAGAATAAAAACTGAATTACGAACGTCTATATTACAAGAACGCCTAATTAACTTGTCAATTATGTGCATTGAAAGTGATGTCCTTCAAAAAATTGATTTTGAGGATATAATAAAGGGTGATTTTTTAAGAGCTATAGGAAAGTTTTCCAAAAAAAAACACATAAAATTCAGAAAAATGCATGAAATCTTTATTTGAATCGATAGTACGGTCCATATAATTTAATGTTTGAAGATTATTTCATGCAAATGTTGACCGTGATGGCGCCTCAAATGGTCCATCCGCTTAGTCCAATTTTGGCATATTCTTTCCAACATTTCGGCCGGTATCTCACGAATAAATGCTTCAATGTTGTCTTCCAATGCGTCAATTGAAGCGGGATTGTCTGTATAGATATGAGCTTTAACATAGCCTCACAAAAAATAGTCTAAAGGCGTTAAATCGCATCATCTAGGCGGCCAATTGACCGGTCCCGAACGTGAAATAAAATGTTCACCGAACTCGCCTCTCAATAAGTCCATTGTTGCGCGTGCTGTGTGACATGTGGCACCGTCTTGTTGAATCCACATGTCATGCAAGTCAAGCTCTTGCATTTTGGGCAAAAAAAGTTGGATATCATCTCTCGGTAGCGCTCACCATTCGCAGTTACGTTACGATTCGCATCATCTTTGAAGAAGTACGGTCCAATGATGCCACCAGCCCATAAACCGCACCAAACTGTGACTTTTTCTGGATGCGTTGGTAGCTCTTCCAATGCTTCTGGCTGATATTCACTCCAAAATCGACAATTCTGCTTATTTACGTACCCATTGAGCCACAAATGAGCTTCGTCGCTGAACACAATTTTTCGGTAAAAAAGTGGATTTTCGGCCAACTTTCCAAGAGCCCATTCACCAAAAATTCTACGTTGCGGTAGGTCATTCGGCTTCAATTCTTGCACCAGCTGTATTTTGAAAGGCTTCACACCTAAATCTTCCGCAAAATTTTCCACGTTGTTGAGTAACAGAGGCCCAATTGCTGCGAACGGCGAGTAATCGATAATTGATGGTCATCATTAACACTGGCCGATACAGCTGCGATATTTTCTTCAGTTCGGACTCTACGTAAGCGAGTTGGTGGTTTAATGTCCAACAATGTAAATTTGGTGCGAGATTTAGTCACAATACCCCGAATAGCCGCTTCAGTGGGTCGACTAAACTGACCATAAAATGGAAGAAGTGCGCGATGAACTTTCTTAACAGAGAACGCATTTTGATAATAAAATTGAATAACTTGCAAGCGTTGTTCGTTTGTAAGACGATTCATGGTTAAATTATAGACCAAACTGAAGATATTTGACAATGAAACAAAACACGAAACGTGCGTCAGCTGTTTAAACCAGTGTTGCCAAAAAGATAATAGCTAAAAAATCACCCTTTAGAAGATTTAGCAGCACAGAAATCCCGAAAAAAAACCTTTAGCGTAGCCAATTTAAATCAGAACATAAATACCTAGGTTATATTTCTTATAACATTAAATAACATGTATTAAATTTGTATTAAACATAGGGTAATTCCATGTCAAATCAACCAATGGGTGTACACTACCTTCTCCAAATTGTATGATTTTTCGTAGGAAGACAGATTATTACAGAACTAAAATAAGTGCAAAGTTTGAGGGCACTGGCACTTCTGTATCCGGAAATATGTGGTCTTGAAAATCGTAAAAAAAGGTCAAAATTTACAAAGTTGTACTTACTTAATTATCATTTTCTTGAAAAGTGTTATAGTTATGCAACTCATCAAGGTTGCATTTGAAAGGTTAATTAATTACCTTTAATTTGATATACAACATGATTTTTTTTTTGGAAAGGTCCAAGGTCACATCTCTTGACCTATAATTCGGGAGGCTATAGCTGTAAAAACGACAATTTTAAAAATCTGAAAAAATATATGTTTAAGATTGGTTCCCTCCCTAAAGTTCCAAAAAATTTCAGACTGGGGGTATGCTTGGATCCAGAAATATTTATCATAGAGTAAAGGTAGATATTTAAAAAGTCGGTGCTGTTACTGTTACTGTTTATGAATGTGGTTGGTTGTGCTCGTGAGCGTCGGCGGGCTATGTACGCACGCCGCTATTTGTTTCTGGTTCTTTAGCTCTGTACTGTACTCAGTACAGACCTGTGTTAGGGTTGGTTTGACAGGTAATTATGTTAGAGCGAGACAACAGTATAAATGTTGTCGGGTGTGGTTCGTAGTGTCAAATAACTTGGATATAGAGAAATTATTGAAAAACGAGAAGTCAAAGGAAGCACCACGAAAAAAAAACCATTCTAAGCACGTTGCTTTAAAAAACCACATGTGTTGCTATAAAATCAATATTTTTAAATAAAACCAAAAGTGTTCAAAGTGATTGTTTTTTGCCTCTGTAAACAATATGTCATTTAATACAATATATTGTTGTAATCCATTTAAAAAAGTTGCTCATGTCCGGAATCCAAGAGGACTTCGAAAAGTTCAGCAATGGATGACTGGAATTAGTAATAACATTTCAATATCAAATAAAATATGTGATATATGCAGAAGAGAACTTTATAAATTAAAAGGAAGTGTAAACAATAATATTCAATCTATGAACGAGCCAGAAAACGAGACTTCAGACTCGGAAAGTGAAGCATCAGTTTCGGGAGATGTTCGAATTTCTAAGTTAAACGAAAGTTTAACATATTTACAAGAATCTCCAATATGTTCGAGAAAAATTCCATTAAAAGGGTATACAACTAGAAAGTTAGAAAAAATAACAACATCAATTAAAACCAACATTTTCCCAAATTCAACACCTTCAACCTCTCACGTATGCCCAGAATCGGAAATAATCGAACAACTAAAAGAAAAGTTTAAATCAATAACTAAAAACAGTGATAAAATTCAACTTTTAACTATTTTACCTAAAAGTTGGACATTGAAAAGAATGGAGGAGGAATTTCAAATAACAAATTTCATGGCACGAAAGGTAAAAAACTTGGTTGAGACAGAAGGCGTATTGAGTACACCGAATCCAAAACTTGGAAAACGATTGCCATTAGAAATTGTTGATGTGGTGAAAATCTTTTATGAAACTGATGATGTCAGCAGATGTCTACCAGGATGTAAAGACTACGTGTTAATAACAGAAAATGGTGTAAAAGTAAAAAAAAAATAAAAGACTTTTACTCGAAAATCTTCGAGAAGTTTATGCTTTATTTAAAGAAAAACATGAAGGGATAACTATTGGAATTTCTAAATTTTGTGAACTTCGGCCAAAAAATGTGGTTCTAGCAGATGCGTCAGGAAGCCATAATGTATGTGTTTGTAAAATACATCAAAATACAAAACTAATGCTCCACGCAATAAACCTGAAAAAATTGACAGAAAATGTACAGGATTTTGTGCTGGAAACTTATAAAGATTGTTTAAAAAGACTTATATGCAATCCCCCATCACCAAATTGATACCTTGGCAGATGTAGCATGTGTCCAGATATACAAAATTTTAAAGAGAAACTTGGTGAATTATTATTAGAAAATGAAATTGATGAAATCATATATAAACAGTGGATAAGTGTAGATAGAGACTCTTTGGAAACTATTATTAAAGAAACTGATTCTTTTCTGGATTCTTTATGCGAAAAACGAGTATTTAGTAATTTGCGACTTCTCCGAAAATGCAACTTTTGTGGTTCAGGATTCTGTGCAAGGCTTTTTATGGAATAATAGCCAGGCCACACTATACCCAATAGCAATTTATTACAAATCAAATGGAAAATTAGAAACTACAAATTTTATAATAATATCAGACTGTCTAATACATAATACCATAGCAGTTCATTTATTTCATCGCCACCTAAATGAGTTTTTAAAAAACAAGTTTTTGAAAATACCAAAGAAAATTTTTTATTTTTCGGACGGTTCTTCCGCTCAATTTAAAAATAAAAAAACTTTGCCAATTTATGCCATCATAGCGAAGATTTTAATTGTTCCGCTGAGTGGCATTTCTTTGCTACCAGTCACGGCAAGGGACATAGTGATCGTCTTGGGGGAACGGTAAAGCGTGAAGCACGAAGAGCCAGCTTGCAACGTCCATTCGAAGATCAGATAACTACTCCTCTCCACTTGTATAATTGGTGTCAGCAAACTCTTCAGAACTGCAACTTTGCATATTTAACGGAAAAAGATTATGAAGAAGAAGAGAAATTGCTAACTGATAGATTTATAGGATTACGTGCAATTCCGGGAACTCAAAAGCAGCACAGCTTCATACCAATTTCAAAAACACAATTACAAGCTAAAGTTTATTTCGCTGATAGCAAATTTGTAATTGAAAACATTTATAATAAAACTAAACAACAACAACAGCATTCATCATAATAATGTCAACAACAACAACAACAACAACAACAACAACAACAACAACAACAACAACAGCATTCATCATAATAATGTCAACAACGCCAACAACAACAACAACAACAGCATTCATCATAATAATGTCAACAACGCCAACAACGCCAACAACAACAGCATTCATAATAATAATAATTCACTTGTTTAATATCTACCTTTACTCTATGATAAATATTTCTGGATCCAAGCATACCCCCAGTCTGAAATTTTTTGGAACTTTAGGGAAGGAACCAATCTTAATCATATATTTTTTTCAGGTTTTTAAAATTGTCGTTTTTACAGCTATAGCCTCCCGAATTATAGGTCAAGAGATGTGACCTTTGACCTTTCAAAAAAAAAAAAAAAAAATCATGTTGTATATCAAATTAAAGGTAATTAATTAAGCTTTCAAATGCGACCTTGTTAAGTTGCGTCACTATAATATTAATCAAGAAAATGATAATTAAGTAAGTACAACTTTGTACATTTTTATAATTTTTCCCGATATTCAAGACCTCATATTTCCGGATCCAGATGCGTCAGTGAACTTAAATTTAGGATTTTTCTTATTTCTCGGATACACTTTAATCCTGCCAAAATTCAGCCAATTTGGAAACAGCGATGTAAAAAGAAGCCATATTTTAAGTTGAGTTCAGATGGTTTAACCCCATAATAAATTTAAAATCATAACAAATTCTTGTTATTCGTTTTTTTTTATTTTCCAGTGGGGCGCCAAATTATTTTGTGCCCAGGGGCCCCGACATACCTTAAGACGGCCCTGCAAATAAGTGTTATATACAAACACTTTAGTAAAACATTTGATAAATTAAGCCAAGATCTATTGATAGTGAAGCTTGATATTATTGACTATTTTTATCTATCGTTATGAAAAAATTGTAAGCAATAATTTTCATTAACTCAAAATCGATATATATATAGTGTTACTTCCGGTGTTCCTCAAGTGAGTTACCTTGGACCTCCCCATGCTTGCTGTTTATCAATGATTTTCCAAAGTCTATCTAATAAAACCATATCCTTATGTATGCCGACGATGAAAAAAATCTTCTCAATCCCTATAAATAATGAAAACAGTTTACATCTTCAATCTGATTTTAATAGCTTCTACAACTGGTGTAATACCAAATTATTAGAACTAAATCTTAAAAATGTTATCCGACAACTGTGTCTAGATATTGGCCATCTATGAATGACAATTTTGTCCTTGATACAGCACTCGATTAAATAGACTCATTCATTGATTTGGGAGTTCATTTCGATAAAAGAACACTTAATAAGGCAAATTGTATTTTAAGTTTTATAAAACATTGAGCCATATATAAAAAAAATCTGTCCACACCTTTGGACATGACTATACTTGAATGCGCATCAGTAATCTGAGATCCACAGTATGATGTCTACATCAAAAAACTCAAATCATTAAAAAAAATCTTACTACTCTGTCTTTGATATCATCGGTTGAAAGCGGTATTAAATCTTCCACTTCCGACATTGAAAAGTTGAAGTATCGTTTTTAACATAACTTTTTTCCTCAATTTAGTTAATTGATTCTTAAGGCGTTCTTGGGAAGATATAAATTCCTAACAGACAACTTCGATCTTATTAACAGATAATATTTTTATCAATTTCGATTCGAAAGAGTTTGTACCGGGGTGAATAGACAGTATAGTTTAATTGATTTATGGTGATTAAAATCTAATGATTATGTTTATTAATGTTTTTAAAGTTTGTTTACTGTTGTAAAGTTTTTATATTTTTTGCTCAGATGTTATTTAATTGTGGCTTAACTAAATAAAAAATGTACAAGTAAGAGTGTCGAATTCCTCTGAGCCTAACCTTTGATACCCTCCACCAGTGTCTTATACTCAATATTATAACCAAAGTTGGGTTTCCGACACTTAACCTTTAAACTCTAATACCACATGAAGTTGAAATTAACTATTACTGATAAAAGCAGCACCAGCGATCGCCCTACCTCATCTTCAACAATCGGCTTCAAAAAAATCACCAATAAATATAAATATCCATAGCGTTTGCCGCAAACTACCCCGCCTTCTTTTCAACAAGGACCAACACTCAAACAAAACGTAACTAAAGTGAACTTTTACTTTCTAACCACACAAAATAATAAGCACACACACCATACAAGTACAAATTATTTTATTAAAAAATTGGTCTATTTTATTCTAATAAAAGTAAATGAAAGTATTTGTTTATGGTCCTTCGAACCGGATCTGAACCAGTGACCTATCGCTAACGGCTATTCAATTAAGCAGCGGACCTAACTAGTGAGAGTACATAAGTACTGCAGTATTTGTTTCAGCATAAGCCACACCATGGAGGGTGCACTTCGATGGGGCGGTGTAAACACTGTGGTGATCTCCACCACACCGTGCTCCATCCTCGTGACTTGAAGTCCTAGAAGACTGATGTAGTGCCTCTGAACGGACAGGGTGTTCAGTGCAGGACCGCCACCAGAGGCCAGCGCATCCAAGCCATGATCTATCTCGGGGTGAACCACCATAACAAAAACGTTAGCGGCAACATCAGCGACAACAACAATAGCAGCAGTATAACCGGCAATCAGCGCTGAGTCATTTTTCGCCTCAACCTCCAGCCGGTTGGCGAGAAGGCATTCAGAATCAATTTCACCTTGAACTAAGTTAAGGAAGAATGTTGTATGGAAAATGATCCTTCCACTTTTCAAAGTTAGAAGCTTTATTAGAGCTAAACGACTGCGATGCGGTGGAGGACTCTATTCCGCATTCTACCAAAGATATCGAAGACATAATAGTAAGAATTGTTTCTGAACTGATTTAAGTTTTTTGATGATGATATTGTACTGTGGATCCCTGACCAAAGACGTGAATAGATTTTTTGCTATATAAAGATTAATAAATGCCTTTGCTTAACGTTTTATAAAATATAAAACACCATTTGACTTATTAACAGTCATTGTTATAAGAGAATTGAAACTTAGCATTTTATCGAAGTGAACTCCCAAATTTATGAATGAGTCAACAGGGTTTAGTTTTGTGTCGTGGATGACATAGTCATCGTAGTTGGAAAAAAGAATTTTTTGTCACATTCTTGGTGAGCAGTGGCAAACTCAAACTTCTTTGCCAAAACATGTCTATGCGAGGAAGTTTTACTGTGTCCATATATCCATGTAATCCAAAAACTTCAATTTCCTGGGTAGTGCAGGAGTTAAACCACATTTCATTTTGCATTGCTGCTGCTTTTTGGATGAATTCTGGCGGTAAATATTGTTGTAAGTATGAGTTTTCACATCGTTACTGCTTGGAACTTCATTGTAATCAGTGGAATTAGGCAAGATACTCTTTACATATCTCCATTCAATACTTTTTTATGAACAGACTCATAATCCTAAAGAGGAGATGACAATATGTACTCAACTGATTTGGCCGTTGCCTTGTTTTTGCCTGAAATTCTTTTCGATGTTGTTAGTTTCTCGTCCATCAAACAATCATCTGAACTAGCATGAGAAATTCTGGCTCTAGTTGTAGGTACTAAATTTTCCTCATTTGGCTGAAGAAAGCTTTCTTTGGGACTATTTATCATTTTTACTTAGTGCAGCAAAATGATTAACCTTCTCAGCATCATCATCATCGAGATCCTCGTCACTATAATCCTGGTTGTTTTAAATATCCTTAACCATGACAGCTTCTTCATCAGAAAAATTACCATCACCTATGTCTGAACAATCTTCCATTTTAACTTAAAAGTTAAAACCACGATTACAATTTCTCTTTTGAACCCGTGTTTAAAACTTAAAGATGACAAAACGCAGCGAATACAACAACCATGTGCACAGTCACCAAAAATTGCAACTAAAATGAACAAATGATCAAATTTTTAATTGAAAGTGCTGTCATGGCCAACGCTGCAAAAAATTCAAATACGGCAATCGGGCATGTTTGAAATTTTTTTTTTGGAAAATGTGTACCCTGTAGTGTACCATGGCAAAAGGGTTAAGAACAGTCAAAACATCTAAGCATGACATATTAAGTGATGTCAGCCTCGAAATGTCATAAGGATATTGTGTGCTGTTTAACGTCATTGTGGAAAATGTGGACACAAAAAATGAGCACAAACATTTGCAATATCAACATCATTTCATTTTCGTGGGGGTTGGATGTGATGAAATTTTACGTTTAGAATTTACAAAGTTGTAAAACATTTTTGGATTTTTTAAAATATTTGAATTCACTATCTCAGTAGAGATAGGTTAGGTTAAGTTGGAAGTGGCTGCTGGTCCAAGGACCAGCACACTTAGACTCTGGGGTCCATTGTGATACCACGGGACGAATGGGTGCTCCCCTCAGTCCCCACCGAAGAACCAGTTCGACCTTCTGATGAAGCCCCTAAGATGTAAAATTTCCACGTTTGAGAGGTCAGAGAGATCGTGAAGAAACGGCGATCCCAATGTCCGTAGTCTTGTTCTGGATATCGCCGGGCAGTGGCAGAGGCAGTGTTCTACGCTCTCTACCTCCTCCACATCCAAGCAGCTACGACAGAAGTCATTTGACGAGACCCTAAGGCGCTCAGCGTGTCTCCCTATAAGGCAGTGCCCAGTAACAGCAGCAACTACCGTTGAGATCTCCGCACGGGGGAGCGATAATAGCACATTTGTGGCTTTCGATTCAGTGCAGGCCAGATTTATCTTGTGATCCTACACGTTAATCCATTAGCCCATCTGTTATTCGTTATGCCAGCGGTGCGAAGCCGAAGTTCAAGCTTGCACGATTCCAGGGGTGTACCAGCACATTCCAAATCCGCTGGAACCTGTAAGGCAGTACCCTGTCTTGCCAGCTCATCCGCTTTGCAGTTTCCAGGTATGTTCCTGTGCCCTGGGACCCATATGAGCCTGATGTCGAACTGCTTGGCCTCTCATTTAAGGACGTGCGGCAGCTAAGGGCCGTTCTCGTTTTCAGGAACATTGATCGCATGGATTTTACCGCGGCTTGACTATCAGAAAAGATGTTGACTGCGGTCGTAGACAGAATATTCCGACCCAACCAGTCAGCAACCTCCTTTATTGCCAGTACCTCTGCCTGATATACACTGCAGTGGTCTGGTAACCTCCGAGCCAGATTTAGTCCAAGCTCCCCTGAATGGACTCCAAAACCAACCAGACCGCACAATTTCGATCCGTCAGTATAGAAATTTACGGAAGGCCTACTGCCTGGTGTCTTTCCAGACCAAGATTCCCTGGTCGGTATTAGTGTACAGTAGTGACGTTCAAATACGCTCCTTGGAGTAGTGTAATCCACGTTCAATGGCAAGTTCCTGTCATTCAGGATCACCCCCGTGGCCACAATTGTAGCCCCGCCATTGTAGTGTGCTACTTAATCGAATGGCCGATGAGGCCGCCGACTGCTTCCCTAATATGTCCAGTGGTATTAGGTGTAATAGGATGTTCAAGGCATCCGAAGGTGTAGTACGAAGGGCTCCAGTGATGCACATGGAAGCCATTCTCTGTACCCTTGCGAGAAGGTTGTTATTGGTGGCCTTCTCCAAAGCAGGCCACCAGACGATGACTCCGTACAGGAGTATTGGACGGACCACCGCTGTATAGATACAGTGAGCAATTTTTGGACTAAAGCCCATCGCTTACCAATGGCCTTCTTACAGGAGTATAAAGCTATAGTCGCCTTCTTCACCCGCTCCTCCAAATTCCGTTCAGCTTTCTGTCCAGGAATACGCCAAGATACTTGGCTCCATTAGAGAAGACGATTTCAGTGCCGTTGAGAGAAATGCGATCGAAGGTAGGGATCTTATACTTCCTAGTGAAAAGTACAAGTTCCGTTTTGGTCGGATTAACCCCCAGACCGCAACCCCTTGCCCAGATAGATAGCTTTGTGAGAGCCCGTTGCAGGATATCTCTAATTGTAGATAGAAACTTCCCATTTACGGCCATGGCCACGTCGTCAGCATATGCGACTACGCTGCAGCCCTTGCCCCTCCAACGATACTAGCACTGGAATTAGCGCCAAGTTCCAGAGAAGTGGTGATAGAACGCCACCTTGTGGCAAATCGGGATATTTCCGACGTTCCCAGTTTAGACGTTATCCGCCTGTTGACAAGCAGATTTCCAATCAATGAGATGATCACAGAATTCACTCCTAGACTAGATAGTGCCGCTATTATCGAGTCCGGTGTGATGTTGTTAAAATCCCCTTCTGTATCCAAAAAGGCTGTCATAGTGTATTCTCCTGCCGAGAGCGATTTCTCGACGGTACCTACAAGCTCGTGTAGAGCTGTTTCAGTTGACCTTCCCTTGCTGTAGGCATGTTGCCTCGTTGATAGCAGTTTAGGGTCAATAATTCTACGTAAGTAAGAGTCTATCATACGCTCCATTGTCTTCAGTAGGAACGATGATAGGTTTATTGGTCTGAAATCCTTTGGGACAGTGTGTGAGCTCTTTCCAGCTTTTGGAATGAACACCACTCTTTTCTCCCTCCATTTCAAAGGAATATTCGCTGTGTTTATGCAGCAAGTGAAAAGACTGGATAGCCAAGGGGAAATGTAGTCCGACACATGCTGCAATTTAGCTGGAATTATACCGTCAGGTCCCGGAAATTTGTAAGGTTTAAAGCTTTTAATCGCCCAGGTCAATGTTGGTACATTAACTATCTCCGAAGCAATGTCCGCCGTGCTAGCGTCAGAGTATTCCAACGCCTGTAGTGACGTATGAGAAATGCCCGGAAAATGGGTGTCCAGTAGCAAGCTAAGTGATTCTCCACTGGAGGTGGTCCACACCTGGATCCTTCAAATAGCCTAATGTGTGAGGGGTAGAAGCCAGAACCTTCCGCAGCCTGGATGCCTCGGAAACGTCCTCTATGTTATCACAGAATTTTTTCCAAGAATCGCATTTTGCCGTTCTAATCTTCTTCTTATAAATCCTAAGCTGCAGCTTGTACGCCGACCAATCCTCGACCGCTCTTGAAGACTTTGCCTTGTTAAAGAGTTTTCTGCAGGAGCCTCTACCCTGCTGCAGCTCGCTAGACCACCGTGGCTACGCCTAAGGGCAAGAAGAATCTAAAGACTTGTTAAAAACCGTCGGAATATGATCTACAAGACAATCAATGTCTGTAGAATTGCGCGGTTCGGTTAAGGGTATTGTTTCCAATAACCAAGCAAAGGTTTTCCTATACTTAACCCAATCTGTCCTCTGGGGACACTCTCCGTTGGGTCCTTTTCTCTAAGTAAGAATTCGATATAACAATGGTCAGAAAAGGAGTGGTCATCCAACACCCTCCAACCATCAATTTTATCAAATAGTGTATCTGATACAAAGGTAGCGTCAAGAACCTCCCTTCTAATACTAGTCACAAAGGTTGGTTCATTTCCCTTGTTATATATATACAGGTTAGTACTAAGTAAAAACTCAAAAAGCAACTCACCTCTTTCGTTTATGTCCGTACTTCCCCAGATCGGATGATGCGCATTGACGTCACAGCACAGCACCAGTTGGTGTGCAGTCCCTTCGGCCTTCCGGATCAGATTTGCCACGCTGTCCGGGGGAATAGGCCCAGGATCGCAAAAATAGGCGGAGGCGAGCCAGATTGTTTTACCACCTAACTCCAGGCTAGCCGCTGTTACATCTCTGTCACTGAAATTAGATAACAAGAAAATATTAAAACTGTTCCTCGCCAAAATGCAGGTCCTTGGTGTACCTTCATCCTTAGCGACGAGCAGCTTATAATTAGGAGTCTTCAATCCGCAAACCCTGCCACCACAAACCCAGGGCTCTTGGATGAAGACTATGTCTACACCGCCTGTCTTCAACCAGCAATGCAGCCGTTGCTGCTTTACAGTGGTGAAGATTTATCTGTAGGAGCCGCATCATTTGCAACTGCCTGCACATCCATCTTCACCACCGTGATTTCGGCTTCGTCCTCCGTGCTTTCAAGGAGGTCGTCGAGGAATAAGCCAGTAGCATCCCCTAAGTATCCATCTTCCTCCATAGCTGTGTGGGATCCCACCTCAGCTTGAGCTTCACCAGAGGTCCCCTCCCCAGCAGACTTCTCTACTGGCTTGACGATCTCTGGGATTGGTCCCTGATCGCTTTTATAGACCTTGATCGTAATCTGAGATAACTATGTAACATTTTATATTTTCGGGGTATAATGACCTCTGGCTATAAAATATAGACTTTGATGAATTTGATTCTTACTTTTCTTAAATTTTTTATAGAGGCTGTTTTTAAATTTTTTAGCCATGCCAATGTGGTTTTTATTCCATAGAGGAGCTTTAGCAATTTTTATTACAGGAACAGTTTTCGTTATATTTGTTGAAAGTATCTTTTATTTGATCAAATTTATTTCCATCATTTGAAAATGGAATGATTTCAAGCCAGTTATAGTATGATAGTAACTGATTTAACATTAGGAAGATAGTTTGTTTAAAGCACAATGAGTGCGATTGGTGTGGATATTAAGAGGGTTGGATGATAACAATCCTCACTAAAACATAACTGATTTGTTCTAATTACGAACACGAGATCCAGCTTTCTATCATTGCAGTTAAGAACGTCACTTATTTGGAAAACACACATATCAGCAAGAGATTTAAAGAAATTATGAGTCCAATCAGTTGGAGTAATTGGAAGTAAGAAATCAGTATCATCTAAGATTATCCAAAATGCTGTCGGGATATTAAAATTGCCATATAGTTACGGACACCAAACAGTTTTAAACATTTATTTACATAACTTTATTATTATTTCTAAAAAAAACACGATTTATTTATATTTTTATCATTTGTATCTGAAAGAAACCGCTTCTTCATTTACGAAGTAGTTTGCCAATCTAATCCTTTTAATAATTATAGAGTTTTATTTAAAAAAATTAAATAAAAAAAAAAATTGCATATTATGTATATTATTTACAGTATTAATTGCTATGTGTCTGAAAAATGACGTCGAATCTAACAAACTATTAAAAAATTTCGCTTCAGAGCATCATCTCAAATGTAACTAAAAAGTGCAATATGTAGAATGTGCAAACCATACATCACATCTGGCAACTCTAACGAAACTGAAAATAGTGGAAATTAGAAGTATAAATGTAAAAGTATTAAAAAATTCAAAAATAACTATTGTTTGTTTGAACAGAGTTGTATCTTCTGAAATTAATACGAAGTAAAAGCTGTTTGGTATGAAAACAGATTCTTAACCACGTTCTCGAAGGCCTGACTTTCGGTGAGTGTGTTAAAGCGCTGACCAAAAAGTGCAAGTGCGAGTGTATGTGAGATAGACGCAGGTTCAAACTTCACGGCCGCCCTAAGTAGAACAGTTTCATATAGAAACAATCTATTCAATTATAACATAACAATAATTATCACAATGTTTAATAAATCGCTGATGAAGGCTGAAATGCCAGAAACCGGTCCGATTAAGAATACAGCGTAGTTATTAATTTTTGAAATATCTGACCTTCTCCGAGAAAAGGGACCTAGTGTGTGAAGATTAAGTTTTGAGAAAAAAACGCATTTAAAGTTTTTACACCCTTTTAGGTACCAGAATCCACCGTTTTTGACACAACCCGTTTTTTGACACACTAGGCCCCTTTTCTCGGAGAAGGTCACAGATATGCTTTCTTCTTCTCTACCACGCACTATTGAAAGAATATTAAAATTTGCATATTAATTACAGTATTAATTGCAATATTTCTGAAAAATGACGTCAAATCTAACAAAATTTAAATGTTTGTGGAATTCATTGACAAAAGTTATTTATTATATTATTTTCTTAACTAAAATTTATTTACATATTTATCAGTTGATTTTGGAACGAAACAGCTCCATCATTTACTAAATAGTTTACCAATCTGTTTCTAAAATGCATTGCTGTTTCGGAAGATCTGCGAGCATATGCTGTTGAGGAAATGATGGTGAAGATGGATAAAATGGTTTGCCTGAAGGCACAGGTATTTTGTCTGACATTACAGCATCACTGAACGGGGAGAAACCTGTTATTTACAAAAAAAAAAATTTAATTGGATATTAAAAACCAAGGTTATAGTATAAACAAACTTAATTCCAAATTTTCATGGCTCTGAATCACTCTGGCTCCCATAGTTGCTAACACTTACTGCTGTAAAAGTGTACTTAACGTCGCATACTGCCATTAAAACAATGCTAAAGTACTTTTATAATTGAGGAACATCGATCCAGAATTTGAAGGACATTTAATGGCCATATGCTTTCCTTCAATAGTTCCACAACAATTCGGTTTATTCCAATGTCCCCGTATTGCTTCGTTGTATATGCACTGCAATAAACTGGAGATAATACGTTCCACAAGGCTCTGCACGTGTTCAAAACAATTTTTTTTACAGTGGATTTGCAAAGGTCATGACTCCAAGCAATCGGCTGGATAGAAGTCCCGTGTGCTAAATATCTAAAATATGTATTTTTATATGTAATTCGTAAAATATTATATCATTGATTACTTATAGCAACGAAATATCAAACCTTTCTTGTATACAAATTCTATGTTTGTAGTGAATCACCAAGCAAAATTAAAAGTAAGTCGAATAAAGTTCTTAACATCCCATATTTTTTATATTGGCAAAAACATTCCGGTGAAACCAACTTGTGACCCAATCTTTGTTTATTGGGTAAAACTCCATTTTCGTATTCGTCGCTTTTTTCCCTTAAGCTCGAATTTATTTTGTACAAATTTAGGAAGCTTAAGGCAATTAATAATTTAGTAGCATCAACACATATGATACATATACGTTTTTCTATAACTGCACAAAAATTGCTATTTTACGTTACCTTTGCGTACGGTTAAGTTTACGCTTGGCTAACCCAGTCCTTAATGTTTGGTACGGACTTTAGGCTAGAGACATCGATGATAACTAAATACTGAACGTTTCTGGATAAAAATTTGACACGATCAGTAACTCAAATCTGCCTCGTTTTTAGTACAAAGCTTTGCTAGTATATGGTTGAAATTTTTTTTATAATAAACGTGAATTGTGAAGGAGATGTTGTGTGTGTATTTATGTATTCATTAGACTTTGTTTAAATTATGGCAATGTAAATTTAAATAATATTTACTGTACTTCGATAATACTTAATTCTTACCCAAATAATATTAACCACTGTGTATAGGGTCCGCAAAAAAAGAAGCAAAATTAAAATTTAGAAATAAAAATAACTATTATAGTAATAACGACATTTGTCTTTGGCAGATTATTTCAGTTATCCTTATGTATTGAATTTAGCATTGAGCATTGCTAAGTTGTCACCAGTATGTATGTTTATCAAACACATTTTACTTTTGAAACATTACAAATTTAGTACATACATTGTTGTTATCAACAAATAATTTCTTTTTCAAGTTTTTTGTCAAAGAAAAGTATTCTTGAAACTATCATGTCGTTGCTCTATGTTGACATGTTGAAAACATTAAACAGTTTTTCAGTTTAGGTTTTGCTATGTATTTTGTAGTTTTTGTCTTCTATTCTACAACTAACAATAAAAACAATCCTCTCGAATGCTTCATTTTCAGTAAATATAGTTCACGTATTGTGTGTCATTAAAACTTAACATTTTTGTTTTGACACGATACACGATAAAAAAAAAACGGTGCACGGAAAATGGGGATTTCTATAGAAACCGTTTTTAATGAAACCAATTAGCGTGCTTGCTGTGATTTTTTTGATGGTCTTTTTGGTTTTGTTGTTGGTTCTGCGCAATATTTTATTTCCTAACAACAAGATTTGATGGCAGGGCAATAATTCAAGTGTTTTCATATATCGCTTCCGTTTAGCAGATTGTATCAAAGCGAACAATATTTTGCATGAACCGCATAATACCATTTCTAGTGCATTTACACTCAGTTATCTCGAACACAAATTTAGTAAGACTCACACTTACACAAACACATACACATACGCATACATATAGAAATGCACACTCATGCAAACAATACCCAAACACAGATATGAAAGTATGTACGGGATTTTGAGTTTTTGTTATACAAAGTGTTGTTTGTATAATTGTTGTTTGTGACATTTGTTATTTTCGTTACTTAATCCTTTTTCTAAATAGACAAACAAAAAGCAAAGCAGCCATTGCACTCAATGTTTAATTGTGCTTAAAGCATTTCCGGTTTCAGTTAGTTCTGTGTTTGTGTGCACTCACACATACTCATACATATGTCGGTGGAAATAGAGACTTTATATACTCGTATCTTCTTTTTTTGGGCTAAAATTTTGATTAATATGAGGATAATTTTTTGTGTGAAGGAAACTAATATAAACTAACTACTCGTGTAACAACTGAAATATCCCAATAAACATTTAATATTGTATTTAATTACCTATCGTTTTGATAAATAACTTTATTTTCAAATGCAATGCTTGAAAATAGCATTGAAAATTTCTATTTCTATTTAAGAAACGAAATGTTCTGCATAAATATAAAATTTATAATGAATATAATTATATATTCCAGCAGAGCCCAGTCCTCGAAACTCGAGTGCAAATTCCAGCAAATTTTATCTTTTTATTTAATTCAATCTTAGCCATATCACAACTAAACACTTTTTAAATTAAATTCATTAATTTTATTATAAATATTTCTTGAACACACGGAAGATATGTCTATATATATAAAATTCATATTCTGTTTGTTTGTTTGTTTGACCACTATACAAATTTTTATTTTTCAACGGATTTTCCTGAGATTTTGTACACACGATCTCTATACCACAGGAAAGAACGCCATATACTTTCTACCGGCCACGCCTACTTATACGCCCACTTTTTATGTAAAATTCATTTTCTGTTTTATTCATATTTGTTCTGTACTCCAGAGAGGTCGCCATATGATTCTTACCGGCCAAGCCTACTTCCACGCCCACTTTTTATACAAAATTAATTTTCTGTTTTTTGGTATATTTGTTCACTATAGAAATTTTTATACCCTATACCACTATGTGGTTTGGGTATAATGACTTTGTGCTGCTGTTTGTAACTACAAAAAATATTTGACCTAGACCCATCTTTAATTATACCGATCGAATCAGAATCACTATCTGATTCGATTTAACGATGTCCGTCCGTCCGTCCGTCCGTCTGTGTGTCCATGTAAAGCTTGTAATCAAACTGCAGGTCGCAAATATGAATATATTCTGATGAAATTTGGTATATAAGCCTTTATTGGCCATAGAATAAAAGCTACTGAAATTGGTGAGAATCGGTCCATGTTAAGACCTAGCCCCCATACAAATGACCTCTATGAAATCGACTTAAATTGCCATAAGATACAAATTATCATATAAATCTTAATCAAATTGGGTTTGTATGTGTTTATTACATCCATTAATCTGTAGTCCAAAAATGATCCCTATGGGACAACTCTTAGTCATAGGCCCCATATAGAGCTGTTTCCCGATCTTCACTTAAATCTATCAAAAAACAAAAATATTGCACTGATTCTTCTCAAATTTTGTTTGTATATATTTCTGCAAAATACAAGAGACTTTACCAAACATAGTCAGGATCGGTCCATTTTTGGGCATAGTCCCCATATAGATATAGCATCCGATATGAACTTTTTTTATATATGCAGACAAAAAAATTTAAAAAAATACCACCCAAATTTGGTTTATGCTTATTTTCTATGTCCAGTTAGTTGGGCCTATGGGGTAGGGTCTCTAAGCGCATGGTATAGGGTATCCTATAGTCGGTCTAGACCGACTATAATTTTCTTACTTGTTATTTTTCAAGGGATGTTTAAAATTTGTTCACACGATCTCTATACTACAGGGAAGGTCACCATATTTTTCTTCCAGGCCACGCCTGCTTTGCGCCAAATTCTATGTATATAAAACTTATTTTTTCCTTTTATTTGTTTCTTTATTTGATTGATATACAAACTTTTATTTTTCAATGGCTTTCTACGAAATTTAGTACATATTTCAGGAAAGGTCGCCATATGATTTTTACCACGCCTACTTTTACGCCCAATTTTCATATAAAATTCATATTTTGTTGTGTGGTATATTTCTTCCCTATACAAATTTGTACTTTTCAACGGATTTCTCTGAAATTTGGTTTGCACGGTGAACAAATTCCCCAAACTTAAAAAAAAGGTACCCAAAAGAAGTAAACAAATTCCCCATTTTTTTAATCGAAATAAAAAATGAACTTACTCCCCAAATTCATTCTTAAATTTTTACATATTTTTATTTAATGAATATTGTTAAATATTTATTTTAGTAAACATTTGCATACTGCTCTCAATATATGTCCTACAATAAATGCATTTAAAATAAGTATTCTTTTCAATAGCATCATTTCGTTGCGCGGAAGCTACGCGTACGGGGAATACAGCTTAGCTAGAATATCGGAATGATCTGAAAAATATATTTTGACAATTAAAATAATACTGGGCTTTTGATATTTATAATAAACACACATAAAGTACGCGTTTTATGTATGTGAAAGAAATACCGTTCAAATCAGGTATGTTTGGTCAAAATCGGTTGGTAAATAAAGTTTTTACATGCAAAGTATTGCATGCAAATTCCATTGAATATTCCATGTAAATTTTTACCATCAACATAATCAATCACGTTTAGACGAAGACCATAAACCACAACTGAATTTTCATTTTTTAAACACAGAATCTTTAATTCTTTAGTTTCACTCTTAAGTGTACCAATTGCGTCTGCCACTTTTTTTTAGCTTTGAACTCTCTCAGTTACATAATCAATGTCTCTTTGGAATTTGATAAGAGAACGTATTCTATCAAATTCTGTTAAGAGTCGATTCTCAGTTTCCAAGAGTACGTTTGTCTAGTATTTGAGGAAAGCGAAGACGGGAATCAGAAAGTCTGCGAGTTCGCAATACATTTGCAAGGAAGGACTCTTCTTTTACACGTTTTTGAGAATTGTTAGATATTTTGTTTGTTATAGTGATGCTATAACTTTGAATTTGATTATTTAATTTTGTATATAGAGTCCGGGTTTCAAGTATATAGAAAAACTTATACCGTAAATAAAAGCTTTCTGTTTATAATTTTGGTTAACGTTTATTTACGTTAAAAATAACGTTATATGAAGAGCTTATACAAAACACGTCTTTACACTCCGAATGATATATGCTCAAAATTGTTTATGTATCTGCATTAGGGCGGGTCGATTGGTAGGGAGGCAAACAAATCGCTCAAGTGACAAGAAAAATAATATTCTAGGGATCAAAATAAGAAACTTTGCCCAAGGAACTAACGTCTAAAACGAATTCTTATGTCCCGACTTTTGACCTGTCTGTCTGTCTGTCTGTCTGCCATGGGGCAACCCCATTCCCCCCTCATGCAATTGATAATGAAACTTGGCCCATAGTCTTGTTGCGACTAGAGATTATTTTTGGGGTAGTCACGCAGAGTCACGCATTGTCACAGAGTGATCTAAAAGTTATTTACCCTCATCCGATCGATCTGAAACTTGGTCCATACACTTGCTGTGAAAAAAGATTAACTTTGACATAGTCACGCACAGTCACGGAGAGATGAAAAACCAACTTCCCTGAAGAACATGTTGTTGATTACACAGGTAGTAATTTATATATTTTTAAAAATATCGTTGGAAAGTTTTTCCATAATATTATATTGCTGCAACAGTCAAATTTTTGAACATAAAAAGGACGTTTATTTGGTATAGTAACCAAATGTGGTTTAATTTACATCATAAGCGTTGCACCTATTGAATAATTTAACTAATGAAATAGTTCAGGTATATATAAGTCTTTTCGGAATTATGACCAATTTTAAAAAGTGAAATGAATCAGGTATATTTTATACAATTGATTTTTCTTTCTTAAAATTTGATTGGGATTTCTTCCTTAAGGATGAATAACAATTATAACGACTATATGTGACAACGGAAAATCTAGATGAGAATTTAAGAATTCTGGTTGAATTTATTATTAAATGTTATGTGCCAATGTACTTCAATATCCAGTATTACAGCTCTGTCGTGTACGGTAGTGCAATATTTTTCAAGTTCATAAGTTGGTCACGATTTCTAGAACTTCGTTCACGCAGAATTGTCAATCAAGTAAGTACAGATAATTCATATTATGCGCATTCGGAAAATATCTCGTAATCAATGTTGTTTGATGATAGCAAAGAAAAGCGCGACTGTGCTATAAAGAAAATTCTACGCTCGAACCGATGTTGACGACCCAACGGAACTTAAAGAACAAGTCAATACTCGGGACATCAGAATTCGTTTTAGAGTTATTGTTCCTCGGGCATAGTTTCTTATTTTGATCCCTAGAATACGATTTTCCTTGTCACTTGGAAGATTTTTAAATCGACCCGCCCTAATCTGCATATATAAAAAAAATATTTATCTTTGCTTTATTTTGAAGGGATAATAATAATTTTTCTACTCTTATAATAGAAAAATAATGCAATATAGTAGACAACAAATAAGAAAATTATAGTCAGTCAAGACCGACTATACGATACCCTATACCATGGTGTAGGGACCCTACCTCTTCGGTTCAACTAATTAGCTATAGAAAATAAACATAAACCAAATTTGAGTGCCATTGTTATTAATTTTTTTGGCTGCATTTATCAAAAAGTTTATATCGGGTGCTATATTTATATGGGGACTAGGTCGAAAAATGGACCGATCCCGACCATATTTGGTAAAGTCACTTATATTTTGAAAAAATATACACAAACCAAATTTGAGAAAAATCTGTGCAATATTTTTGTTTTTTGATAGATTTAAGTAAAGATCGGAAGCAGCTATATATGGGGCGTATGACTAAGAATTGTCCTATAGGGATTTTTTTTGGACTACTGATTAATGGATACAATAAACACATACAAACCCAATTTGACTAAGATCTATGTGATAGTTTGGATCTTATTGCATTTTATGTCTGAACATGGACCGATTTTCACCAATTTCAATAGCGTTCACCCACGGCTGATTGAAGCTTATACACCAAATTTCATCAAAATTTATTAATATTTGCGACCTGTAGTTTGATTTCAAGGTTTACGTGGACACACCGACGGACGGACATCGCTAAAACAACTCAGAAAGTGATTCTGAGCTGATCGGTATAATAAAAGATGGGCCTAGGTCAAATATTTTTGGTAGTTACAAACAGCAGCACAAAGTCATTATACTCAAACCACATAGTGGTGTAGGGTATAAAAATGCAAAATATAAGAAATTTTATAATAATGGTCAAAAAAGAAAAGCAATTAACTTTAAAATTAAATGGTATTAGAATTTAAAGTCTAATAATCGGCAATTGTATTAGAATGGTAACAATACCCAAAATTGTTTATAATGTTGAATTTAAGACACTGGTGGATGGTATTAAAGATAAGGCACAGTCGAATTTAACACGTTTATTTTTTTTTTGTTTGATGATGGTTGAGGTTAACTAGTATATCACTTTCAGTATAACTAGTATACCACTTTTCTCTTTTGCCGTTTATAAATAAAGCTCATATTCATGAGCTTGGTCCATCAAGCTCTAAGACATCTTATTCTGAACATGTTACTCCACAATCTGCTAATTCTCAAATACCTGATCAATATTTAGCCCAATCCGAATGGTCTCAACATACAACAACTTACATCGAATCATCTTGACGGCATAATAGCACCATCTACTTCTAATGAATTCATCAAACTCGGAACAAAACAACTAAATATTATTCCCCCTAGAAAGTCCATCTTCATTTCCCGTTCTGTATTCGATACATCTACGGATGATATTGATAATTACATAAATCGAATTTAAACCTCGCCCCGGATTTGTTAATTTCAATCAAGAAATTCACATATTCTGAACCGAGAGATATAACTCCGTTCAAGCTAACAGTGCCTTTTGATCTCTACGACATAATTGTTGATCAGGGCTTTTGGCCCAATAATACATTCGTACGTGAGCATATAATTAAGAAGAACCATAAAAAAAATAATATTGTTCGTATTCCGTCACAAGTGGATGACATTTCAAAAAACTAAATATATTCACTGATAACCAACACAGCCTCGTTTATCAAAACGTTCGTGGGTTAAATATGAAATTAATAAATTACTTACCTTTTGTATACAGGACAACAGGTACTTTAAATATGAAGAACATATATATGAACAGCTAAAAGGTATACCAATGGGTTCTCCAGCTTCTCCCGTTATAGCTGATATTGTAATGGAAAAATTGTTAGACACATCAATTGCTAAAATGAATACAAAACCTAGGATTTTGACTAAATATGTAGATGAAATTTTTGCTATTGTTAAGAAAGACACTATAAAAGATACAATTGGAACCCTCAACTCATTCAATCGTCAAGTACAATTTACAATGGAGGTAGAACAGGATAATAGTCTACCATATTTAGACTCTATTATAATAAGAAAAGATAACCAGTTCAAATTAAACTGGTATCAAAAACCGACAGCCTCTGGACGATTAATCAATTTTTACTCGAACCAACCAAGACGTATTGTAATGAACACTGCTCAAAATTTTATTCACCGTGTTCTCAACATAAGTGACACCGAATTCCACGACGCCAACATAAAGATTACAACGGAAATATTGATAAAGAACGAATTTCCTCGTAAAACGATAGAAGATCTGATTAAAAATAGAAGTAAAAAACAATATAATGACGAACCACGAAAAATATATAAAAGTATATCCTATATTCCAGAGTTTTCCGAAAGATTAAAAAACTCAAATATATATGACGGAGAAAAATTTCAATTAACATTTAAAACAAACAATACATTAAACAAATTATTCAGCAAGACAAAATCCAAACTAGAAAAAGATTAAAAATCAAATGTCATCTACAAAATTGGATGCAACGGAGACGGGTCCAACATATGCAACAAAGTATATGTTGGTACTACAAAGACTAAACTGAAATCTAGAATAGCATCGCACAAATCTGACCTAAAGGCAATAAACAGACCAATTGAACAAAAAACAGCACTTGCGGCCCATTGTGCTTTAACACAACACAAACCCAACTTTGACGACGTAAAAATTTTACAAGGAGAGAACAATTACACAAGGAGATATACGTTAGAGATGCTACATATAATTGACGTTCCAACAAACAAGAGATTAAACTACAAACAAGACACGGAGAAATGTGCACAAATTTACAGGAAAATAGTAAAAAAACACAAAAGAACAACAATTGCAGTTAAGTAGTTAAAATATATGCAAAGGGCATAGGATAGATTTTTTGTTTTTTGTATTTTTATTGTTTTTATTTTGTTTATCAATAAAATTTTATGTAATATTTTGTTTATTTTTTTATATATTTTTGAAAATATGTGTTTATGTGTTAATGTATGTATATAATTTTTTGATTCAGATCCCTGATGATGACTAACGACGTTAGTCGAAATATTGGATACAATAAAAAGGAAAATAAAATTCAAAAATAAGTTTCGCTTATTATTTTTATTAATCTTCTTGGACCTCAAGCCGAATTGAAATATCAAAACATTAATAAGTTTATTAATCAAAAGCTATGATTTTAAATATAATATTCTTGCATTCACTGAAACATGGCTAAGCATAATGTCTTTAATATGGAAATACTTTGTAAGAAACATCAAATATATCGGAGAGACAGAGGTGGTGATCGTAATGGGGGAAGTGTACTTATTGCAGTCGCTGGCTGTTTTTCATCTGAATTGTTTCTGTCTGACTCTTCTTCTGATACTGAGTTTATTTGCGTAAAAATAAACCTAAAAAATAAACAAATATTTGTAACCTGCTCTTATATCCCTCCGTGCGCTGATTATTTTGTTTATGAAAACCATCTTCGATCTATTAAATATGTGGTACAATACTCAAACTCAACGGATTCTGTTTTTGTACTTGGCGATTTTAATTTACCTGCTATCTCATGGAATTATCCACCTGAATCTCCATATTTGGTTTCTTTAAATTCTGATGACTTCCTAAACGATATTTCTGACTTTTGCTTGTATCAAATAAATGATATATACAACGTCAATGTAAAATTGCTGGATTTAGTATTGACCAATGATCCAAATGAATGCACAATAATACGATCCTGTCTGATCACTAAACCGAAGACCGTCACCATCCCACTATTAAAAAAAGATGTCCGTTTTCCTTTTTCTCATGCCCACAAACAACGTGTAAAAAGTGAGAAAGAATTTTGTTTTAAGCAATCTAATTATGATTTGATAAATCGTTTTATACCTAACACTGATTGGCATGAATTGTTGTTTATTACAATTAAGAGCCCTTTTAATATTGATATGATGATTGATACATTTGATAAAACCATTTATTGCACTATGGATAAATATATTCCAAAACAGATAAGTTTTAATCACACTGGCCCTCCTTGGTGTTCCAAGCAACTATCGATGTTAAAAAAATAAAAAAATAAACTTTACAAAAAGTATAAGGTAACTTGTACTCTTACTGATTACAGAAAATACAATTTATTGAATACTAGTCTTTACAACAGTTGTATAAATAAAAAGAAAACTAATTTCAAGCTGAATCCAAAATCGTTCTATAATTTTGTAAATTCTAAAAGAAGATCTCACGAATTTCCGCCTGTTATGAAATTTCAAAACGGCAAATCTGGTGATGATATTGCTATAAGTAACATATTTGCTGACTTTTTTGCTACAACTTATTCCGATGCCCAATATGATAACTCTAGTTGTTATCCTTTTGATCTTGCTTCATATCAATTAATTCGTTTACCATTTATTGAACTTGCTGAAGTTGCATGTAAATTAAAGAGATTAAAAACTACATTTAACTATGGACCTGGTGGCGTTCCCAATTGTCTTTTAAAGTGTTGTGCTGAAAGTTCCTTTGACCATCATGTTTAACACACATCATTCATTTCACACATAAATATGGCGGTCAATAAAGCTAGAGGTGTACTGGCTTTTATTAAGCGATGGGACAAGGAATTTACTGATCCCTATACCACTAAACAGATAGATACATCCCTCGTAAGACCTTTGCTTGAATATGGCTCAATTATCTGGTATTCTTTATACAACATCCACATAGATCATATTGAATCCATTCAAAAATAATTTCTTCTGTCCTGTTTGCGGTGTTTTTCCTGGAATCCGGCGACAAATTTGATTATGGCTCAATTATCTGGGATCCTTTATACAATATCCATATAGATCATATTGAATCCATTCAAAAACAATTTCTTCTGTTTTGTTCACGGTGTTTTTCCTGGAACCCGGCGAAAAATTTTCCATCTTATGCCAGTCGATTAGCGTAAATTAAATTGCCAACACTTAGGAGCCATAGAGCCATGCTGAATGTGTGTTTTTGATGTATCGGCTGAATTCTTGTTACGCAATTTTTCACTTAATATTCCTCAGCAACCTAAACGTTACTTTCATCCACTTTCAATTCCAGTTTTCCATACCATCTATGCAAACGCCGATCCGTTAAGTAGATTATGTACTAACTTTAATGATTTGTATCAATTTGTAAAATATTGTTAAGCATAACATTATTCTGTATTTGAACCGTTAAATTTAAAAATTTGTCATTTCATTATTCTGTATTTGAACCGTTAAATTTAAAAATTTGTCATTTCTATGGTAAAAGGCTTTTTGATTATAAGTATGTAAATAAGTTAAATGAAATGAAATGAAATGAAAATTTTTTATGTTGTACACTTATTTTTATATTATATTTTATGATTTTAATGTCTGTAAGGATTTATTCCATTTATTAAAATAAAATAAGTAAATCAATAAAAAACAAGTAAGAAAATTATAGTCGGTCTAGACCGACTATACGATGCCCTATACCATGCGTTTAGAGACCCTATCTCTTAGGCCCAACTAACTGGATATAGAAAATAAGCATAAACCAAATTTGAGTGGGATTTTTATTAATTTTTTTGGCTGCAGATATCGGATGCTATATCTATGTGGGTACTAGGCCCAAAAATGGAACGATCCTGACTATGTTTGGTAAAGTCTCTTGTATTTTGCAAAAATACATAAAAACAAAATTTGACAAGAATCAGTGCAATATTTTTGTTTTTTGATTAATGGATGTAATAAACGCATACAAACCCAATTTGAGTAAGATCTATATGACAATTTGGATCTTAAGTCAATTTATGTCGATTTCATAGGGGTCATTTGTATGGGGGCTAGGTCTGAACATAGACCGATTCTCACCAGTTTCAATACCGATCATCCCATGGCAGGTAGAAGATCAAATACCAAATTTCATCAAAATATATTCATATTTGCGACCTGCAGTTTGATTACAAGCTTTACATGGACACACAGACGGACGGACATCGCTAAAACGACTCAGAAAGTGATTCTGAGCCGATCGGTATAATGAAAGATGGGTTTAGGTCAAATATTTTTCGTAGTTACAAACAACAGCACGAAGTCATTATACCCAAACCACATAGTGGTATAGGGTATAATTAAAGATTTCACATAATCCAAGACAACTACTTGAAATATGGCCTTATTCTCAAATGAAAACTTAACAAGTAAGAAAATTATAGTCGGTTATAGCCGACTATACGATACCCTATACCATGCGTTTAGAGACCCTATCTCTAAGGCCCAACTAACTGGATATGGAAAATAAGCATAAACCAAATTTGAGTGGGATTTTTATTAATTTTTTCGGCTGCATATATGAAAAAGTTCATATCGGATGATATATCTATATGGGGACTAGGCCCAAAAATGGACCGATCCTGACCATGTTTGGTAAAGTCTCTTGTATTTTGCAAAACTATATACAAACAAAATTTGGGAAGAATCAGTGCAATATTTTTGTTTTTTGATTGATTTAAGTGAAGATCGGGAAGCAGCTCTATATGAGGCCTATGACTAAGAGTTGTCCAATAGAGATCATTTTTGGACTACTGATTAATGGATGTAATATATACATAGAAACGCAATTTGACTAAGATTTGTATGATAATTTGGATCTTATAGCAATATATGTTGATTTCATAGGTGTCATTTGTATGGGGGCTAGGTCTGAACATGGACCGATTCTCACCAATTTCAATAGCGTTCATCCCATGGCCGATAAAAATCAAATACCAAATTCCGTCAAAATATATTGATATTTGCAACCTGCAGTTTGATTACAAGCTTTACATGGACACACAGACGATCGGTATAATTAAAGATGGGTGTAGGTCAAATATTTTTGGTTGTTACAAACAGCAGCACAAAGTCATTATACCCAAACCACATAGTGGTATAGGGTATAAAAATAACTGAACACTTTAAGAGATGTTTGTTGGGATGGTTACAGATAAATAATGTTTTAAGGTAAACAACCTCATATTCATCATCATTTGCGTAACCCACTTTTTAAACTTTTTTTTTTTTTTTGAAGGTATTAAAAAACTGTCAGTTTATTATCATTTACATATTTCGCATTCTTTAATCCTAAATCCGAACATTGTACTGACAACAACAAACCAACAAACACAAACACACACAGACAATTTCCGAGGCAATCAAAAAAGAAAAATGCTCATGTACGTTTTACTTAACTTTATATATCACTTCCATTGTGTTCATATGTGAGTGTATGACGTTAAGATGTCACGCGACAAAATGGCGTCATAAATGGTATAAAACTTTTTTGAAGTTATGACCATGTTTTATATCGCATCGCATAGAATGTTAATACGAAAGTATAAACAAATGATTGTATATCAAGAGAAGCTTAAAATTGCAAATTTAAATCCATGTTTATGTATGAGTGAACATTATATGCAACAGGGTATTCCTGAATATACGAATTTTGGATTTCAGATTTATACAACTCGCAATTTATTTTCTTGAAATTCGGAAATCGTTTTCTTATTTAAAAAAGGATTTTTAATTAAAAGAATGTTAAGTGACTAAAGTGACATCTTTAATCCAAAGTTTTGGGTTTTGTTTGAATTTAAAATATCGTCAATAAAGGGACACCCTAATGAACTATTTCATATTTAGTTATCTATGAATATGTATTTGTTTTAAAATATGCATATACAATGAGTTGTGTGGTCTTATGCTTAAATGGGGCGCGTTGGTCCATATTAACGCGAACATATAAATTCAGCGTTAATGCATGTACTTATCATATTTGAATATGCTAAACAAGAAACTGACATATTTTTTATTATTATTTAAACTCCAACAAAAAGCTTTGACTAACTAATTAAGATACAACCAGCGACAATATAAATATCGCATGAATTATTTTAAAATGTCTATCTTTTTCGACAGGCACGGGCAAACTCCATTTTGATGCTTGTCATATGTTTGTTACTATTTGAAAATAAGTAAATAATTGAAGTGAAGTCTTTTCTTCCAATAATTTTACTATAATATGTCTTCAAGTTAATTATATTATTGTTTTATAAAATGGTGGTTTTTAAAAATATGTGGGAAGAAGCAATTATATCATGGAAAAGAGAAAGGACACCATTTCAAATGGAATAAAAATTTACTGAAGAAGAGTCAGCATTTTGTCAAAAAAATTTAATTATTAATAAATTTAAACAAAAAGACTTGTTCATTGTATTTAATTGAAAAGCACAAAGAAAAGAATGGAAAAACTGAATAGAAAAAGATTTTGAACTGCCTGAAGGATCGCAAGAAATCTTTTATTTGAATCCGAAATGTTGATAATTATTTAGGGAGAACAATATTTAATATTAAATATGGATGTAGTTATGATGGTTTTAGAAGAGGTATCTCCCATAATTAAAAAAAAGCATTCCAGTAATTCTTCAGTTGGCCACAGCACTTCGATACTTTGGACAAGGAAGTGCCCAAAAATGATTACAAAAGACTCAAATCTCGCTATGGGAAGGAGTATAGTGTCAAAAATTTTAAAGACATGTGTAAACTTTTGGAAACCATTATATGTCCAAAATGGAGTAAATTTGAAAGAAGCGGAAATCAAATGGGTACCTACTTCTATGAAAAATTTCAATTGCCTGGAATAATTGAATGAAAATTAAGTCACCAAACCAGGATTGTCACACAGCATTAACGCGAAAAATGTATTTATTTAAAAAAATAAGGGTTTACAAGTTATATTTCTTAGATTTGTGATTATTCAACGACTATTATTGCTATTAACGCATGTCATCCAGGGTCTTGTCATGCTTCCTTTATATGGAAGCTCAGTAGTAAAAGAGAACATCCAATAAAAAATTATCATAATGGAGATAGAAATCAGGGCTATTAGAGGATGGAGGTTATTCTTTGGAAACCTATTTAAATTTTTTTTTTCAATTATATATTCTTCCTTTATTTACATATTTTAACAAATTTGATATTTACATATGAGATCTTATCTTTACTTTTTTTTCTCCTATGCAATATCTACAACTTTCTTTCAGACACAAAAGAGATATTCCGTACGGTTACCGAGTTATAACCGTGTTAAAATGTACAAACGTGATAAAAATTCACCTTGAGCAAAAAAATTCGTATGGCCATTAAATTATAATGGCAGCCAACTTGAGAAAACAAATGATGCAGAAGTTCTTATTTTTCGGGCTACTTTCAGTTGCAATTCTCAGAATTGAGTCCCAGATCAAGGAGCTGAAAAATGTTGTACTGTGTCATTTTCCATACAATTCTTTAACATTTAATTGATTTATTTTCAACTTTTATTGCATTATTTTTAAAATTCAAAATTATGTTGGTACAAAAATGTGCATGCTGTACATTTTTCGCCATTTTTCTACAGCTTTTGGTATTATAGTCTATTTTCTTTTACTTTTTATTACGAAAAACTATACTTGCTAGATTGACATATTTAAATAAAGTGATTCCATACATTATTCTTGCCAGATTTTAGTTTTTTAGGCAAAATTTATTGCTGCCAAAAAATCGTCAAAACATAAGGAGTTCTGTACAAAAAATAGTCAGTCGTCGTTTGAATAAATATGCAAAAAAAAAATCGTCAAAATGACGTAAAATCGTCACGTTTGACACCACAGAGTATAGGATATATTTATTTGTAATAAAAACCTGTGCACAGTTCGAAAATTAACTCCAGAATAATGTAATATTTAATTGTGCTGGTACAATTTTTCATGTTTTGCGTGGACTGCTAAATTCGATAAACGCTATAAATTTTTTTAAAAGGATTTTAGTTTTTTAGGAACGAGTTTGGCTATTTAGGCCATATATCACGTTGGAACCAACCAATTAGATTTAAGTTTTCTTAATTGTACCCTTACCCTTATATGATGACTAAGTCTGAATATGCACCGATTTTTACCAGTTTCAACAGGGGCCATTGTATGGGTGATAAAAATTTATATACATAATTTCATCAAAATATATTTATGAAGAAAATTAAAGAAATTTGTATTTTTTCTGTTTTTATAATTGACTAGCTGTTTTTACCCGGTCTTGCCTGGGATAAAAAGGCCTTTGACTTGAAAGATGGTTCACTGTGCTTACCAGGTACTGAGTACTTAGCCCCCAATGAACAAATTCCCCAATGAAATTAACTTTCTTTCCAAAAATTTGTATGGGCAGTAAATTCATTTTTTATTTCAATTCAAAATTTTTGGATTTTTTAATTTAGAAGTTTTTTATAAGATGCTGCAGCAAAAATGCTTCAAAAATAAGCCGCGAAACCGCTTTAAGTTTTTTTTTCAGTTTATTTATAAACATCAAATATAACGGAATGGTTCGCAAATTAAAGGAATCGGAACTTTTAAAAATTGAATTCCTTCATTCAATAAGTTATCATCATTGAGCAGAGACGTCAAATTCAAATTTCAGAAATGAAAGACTAATACGACGTTTAATATTGTGTCGCAAGGTTTCTTTAAGCAACTGCTTATAGTATATGTGTGGCCTATTTTGATCAACAGGTAATTATTTTACATACGTAGATAAAATTTATCATACGACATTTCACTAAGCTGAGTTCCGCGAGCGAGTCGCGTTCGCCTCTGCGCGTTTGGCAGCCACACCCGTGCTGCCGCGCAGTTGTTGTTAACTTATTTTAATCGCCAAAATATATTTTTCAGATCATTGCGATATTTTAGCTGAGCTGTGTTCCGCGAGCGCGTCGCGTCCGAATCCGTCGCGTCCGCGCTCCGCGCGCCGCTTCCTCGCAGCTACTACCCGTGCTGCCGCTTAGTTCTCGCTAACTTATTTTAATTCCTAAAACATATTTTTAGAGCATTGCGATATTCTAGCTGGGCTGTGTTCCGAGAGCGCATCGCGTCCGAATCCGCGGTCGCGCGCCTCGCGCCGCTTCCTTGCAGCTACTACCCGTGCTGCCGCTTAGTTCTCGTTAACTTATTTTAATTCCTAAAACATATTTTTTAGAGCATTGCGATATTTTAGCTGAGCTGTGTTCCAAGAGCGCGTCGCGTCCGCATCCGTCGCGTCTGAGTCCGCGGTCACGCGCCGCGCGCCGCGCGTTTGGCAGCCACACCAGTGCTGCCGCGCAGTTGTTGTCAACTTATTTTAATCGCCAAAATATATTTTTCAGATCATTGCGATATTTTAGCTGAGCTGTGTTCCGCGTGCGCGTCGCGTCCGCGTCCGCGCGCCTCGCGCCGCTTCTTCGCAGCTCCTACCCGTGCCTCCGCTAAGTTCTCGCTAACTTATTTTAATTCCTAAAATATATTTTTTGGAGCATTGCGATATTTTCGCCGAGCTGTGTTCCAAGACCGCCGCTTCCGCGCGTTTGGCAACCACACCTGTGCTGCCGCGCAGCTGTTGCCAACTTATTTTAATTGTCAAAATATATTTTTCAGATCATTGCGATATTCTAGCTAAACTGTATTCCCCGTGAGCGTAGCTTCCGCGCAACGAAATGATTGAAAAGAATACTCATTTTAAATTCATTTATTGAAGGACATATATTGAGAGCAGTATGCAAATGTTTACTAAAATAAATATTTAACAAAATTCATTAAATAGAAATATGTAAAAATTTAAAAATGAATTTGGGGAGTAAGTTCATTTCTTCTTTCGATTAAAAAAAATGGGGAATTTGTTCATTTCTTTTGGGTACCTTTTTTTAAGTTTGGGGAATTTGTTCACCGTGTAGTTATTTCCGTGTAACCCAAATTTCAGAGAAATCCATTGAAAAAGTACAAATTTGTATAGGGAAGAAATATACCACACAACAAAATATGAATTTTATAAGAAAATTGGGCGTTATTTATAAACATCAAATATAACGGAATCGTTTGTAAATTAAAGGAATCAGAACTTTTAAAAATGAAATGAATTCATTCAATAAGTGATCAGAGAGGTCAAATTCATAGAAGTTTAAAAATTAAAAACTAATGTGACGTATAAATTGTGCCGCAAGGTTTCTTTAAGCAACTGCTTATAGCACATGTGTGGAATATTTTGATCAACAGGTAATTATTTCACATACGTAGATACAATTTATCATAAGACTTTTCACTGAGCTGTGTTCCACGATCCAGTCGCGTCAGCTTCCACGCTTTTGGCAGCCATGCACGTTGTCAATTTATTTTAATCGCCGAAATATATTTTTCAGATCATTCCGATAGAGCTGAGCTGTGTTCCGAGAGCGCGTCGCGTCTGCGTCCGCGTGCCGCACCCCGCGTTTGGCGGCTACACCCGTGCTGCCGCGCAGTTCTCGTTACTTATTTGGATCGCCAAAATATATTTTTCAGATCAATGCGATATTTTAGCTGAGCTGTGTTCCGCGAGCACGTCGCGTCCGCGTCCGCGCGTTTGGCAGCCACACCTGTGCTTCCACGCAGTTGTTGCCAACTTATTTTAATTGTAAAAATATATTTTTTAGATCGTTCCAATATTCAAGTTAAGCTGTGTTCCGCGAGCGTATAGCAATCAAACAAAGAAACAAATAATAGGAAAAAAATAAATTTTATATACATAGAAGTGGGCGTAAAGTTGGCGTGGCCTGCAAGAATCATATGGCGACCTCCGTGGAGTAGAGAAATCGTGCGTAGAAAATTTCAGAGAAATCCGTTTAAAAAACGTAGTGTAGCGAACAAATGTACCAAAAAACAGAAAACGAATTGTATACAAAAAGTGGGCGTAAAAGTAGGCGTGGCCAGTACGAAGCATATGGGTATCTTTCCTGGAGTACGTAGATCGTGTGAACCAAATTTCAGAGAAATCCGTTGAAAAATAAAAATTTTTATAGAGAACAAACAAACAAACAGAAAATGAATTGTATACAAAAAGTGGGCGTGGCCGGTAAGAATCATATGGCGACCTTTCCTGGAGTACGGAGATCGTGTGTACCAAATTTCAGAGAAATCCGTTGAAAAATAAAAATTTTTATAGCGGTCAAACAAACAAACAAACAAACAAACAAACAAACAAACAGAAAATGAATTTTATATATATAGATAACTCATAGAGTTTTTTGATCTTCGATTTTGGCAGGCCACAATACATAAAAAAATCATATTTAAAGTGTACGAGGGCAACCTGTCCTGAAAAATTTTCTTTATTTCATAACGTAATCTCCTCTTAGCTAGACGCACTTTTCCCAGCGATATTGAATAGCCTTGACCCTGTCTAGCTCCTTTATATAACCATCAACCGTAAGCTCCACCTCTTCATTGTTGGCAAATCTATTACCACAGAGCCATTTTTTCAAATTTGCGAATAAGGCGTGTAATGAGGCAATTAGAATTTTAGTTCATAGATTTTGGCCACCACTCGTGAAGTGTTTTAAGGAAACAAACACTTCTTTTCCTTTAAATGCGCATTTTATTCCGGTGTTTTGACTCTTAATTTGTCTCAGGTGTGAAGTTGTGGATCCATGTCTCATACGTGATTAAGAATCGACGGCTCTATTGCAGTGAAACATTGCCAAACATACTACTAAAAAATCTTCATGACGCTGTGTTTGTTATTTTTTGAGCGAATGTGCCAACCATCTTGTGGACAGCTTTCTTATCTCCAAATTTTCGGTCAATATGCAATGTACAGCACTTTTGAAATGCTTTTTATTTCAGCTAGTTCATGTATATTCAACCGACGATCATCCGATATCATTTTGTGGATTTTCTTAACCATTTCTGGCGTGATCCCGTCAATTTGTCTACCACTTGGTGTCCTCTGCCACCCAATATATTATAGTTGAAAATAAAGGAGCAGACTCCAACAGAGTAGAATCTACCTAGGCTTTAATATCGCTTGGACTGAGACCTTTCAAATGAAAGTATTGAATTACATAATGGTAACCAATTTTATCTTTATTTCAAAATTTACTGAGATCATTTACTAAATAATAAACAACGTGGCACCTTGAAACTTAAAACATATGTTTTATACGGTTACCACTTTTCACCGTGGTAATTTTTTTCAAACTACTGCCGGTATGTACATGTCAGATCGGGTTGTTCTGAGACCACCCTTATATTTTTTGATTGCATTGAAAATCTGGTTCTTCGGCTAACTTAAGACGAACTCAAAGAGAATAAGTTTGTATGTCTGCATTTGAACATGTACCGATTCTCTTAAATTTCATAATAAATAAACTAATGTGTTTAATGTGATTCATATGCCACTCCTATTGCATCTGGGAAGTTGCATACAATGAATTTTTAGGTTATAAAATTAAAAAAAATAAGTCTAGTTTTGTTTGAAAAACTAAAATACATAATATTCTGAAAGACTAGTTCCAAAGATTAATATTGGAACTAGCATTTCGAAAATTTTGGCCGACGTTCATAATTTTTAAATAGATGAACTACAAAATAATTACGGTGCGCTATATTTCTCAATATCATTAGAACCCGAGACCAGAGTATACTTTTATTAATTTCTTTGGTTCATAGATTTAGGCTTTTGCGAAACCATAACCTGAACATTAAAAAAAAACTCTTTACATCTATTTTTTTATTACTTATCATGTGATTATCACTGCTTTATTCTATTTGAATCCTTTAAGTTATATTGAACAAAAATAAATCAGTTAGGCAATAAGAGTATAATATATTAATATTTTTCTAATAACAACTATAATAATTTATGGTAATAAAACTGTATTCCTTAAAATAAACTGTTTTAGGATCACAAAATATTTGAAATTCTATAACTTTATAAAATCCTAATTCCATAATCATGAAGCACAATGAAACATGTTAGCAGTTTAGATAAACTGTTCAAATTTCACTAACTATCCACCATTAGTTCGTTCACATGTATTTATTTTTTTGATTTAAAATCCTCTGCGAAAAGATCATGATATACTTATTTATAACTGCATTTCCTTTTTTCTTTCTTTTAGGTATGTGTATGTTGAATTCCGGTTATATTTTGCAGCTTCCCACGAGAAAGAAGTTACTAAGAATTTATACTTTTAAGCACTTATAAATCTTATCTATTATATATTTTCTTTCTGCTATAACACTTTCAAGATTTATAAATCGTTTAAAAAAATATTTAACGCACTAAGTAGCAGCAATTACCAGTGAGTATAAAATGAGTTAATAGTGCGTATATGCCTTGCAGTGTGGATTGTGATTTAACATAAGTTCAAATTAAAATTTAGAAATTTTAAATGAATACAAGAGAAAACATTTATCTCTATTTTTTTAGATTATTTTTTTAAATTATTATTGTTAATTGAAAATTTCCATAACAGTGTGTAAAAGATATATGTATATAAGTTTGTCATTCCGTCCGTAATAATGAGAAAAAAATCTGGACCCCATTAAAAAAATATAAATTCTTGATGCTTATAATAAGCGGAGGGGATATGGTAATGTCTGACTGTCCATCTGGCCGTATATATGAATCACGATTATACCCTCAAAGGGTCAGGTCGGTTGGTCGTTTTTGGTGAAAATGATTCACTGATATTCTGAGCAGGTCCCTATATAACACCATCGAAATCGTTTCTGTAGGCCACGAGATTTCAATAAATAAAAAGAACTTTAATAAGATTTTTCTATGCAGTTCTTGTTGCAGTTGTGATTCTAAATTTAGTAGTTTTTGTAGCTGTAATTATTGTTCTGGTCGTATTGTTTGTAATACTTTCTTAACAAATGCAGTGCCAGAACAACCCGACCTGACGTAGAGATGGCAGCAGTAGTTTGAGAAAATTACTTTTGTGAAAACCGGCTGCCTTAAGAAACACATGTTTTAAGTTTCAAGGCTCCATGTTGTTTAATATTTTTTTCGGAGCCATAAAAATTAACGATCTCAGTAAACTTGTAAACATGAAAAAAATTGGTTACCATTGTGTAATTGCATAGTTTTATTTGAAAGGTTTCAGTCCAACTAATACTAAAGCAGAGCTAGATTCTACTCTGTGGAAGTCTGCTGCTTCGTTTACAATTGTAAAATATTGGGTGGCAGAGCTTAAAAGAGAAGTATGAAATGGTTCTGGAAATGAAGAAAATGGTACCGGATGATCGTCTACTGAAAATGCATAAGTTAGATGAAATTTTACGCATTATCTCATTTGGAGATGAGAAAGCCATCCGCAAGATGGGTGTAGCGTTTTCTCACAATAGAACAAAAACAGCGTCGTGAAGATGTTTCAATCGTGTACTTGGCGATCAGCTCAATAAGGCCGAGTTTTTTCATTGATTCGTAGCCATGAATGAGACGTAGGTCCACCACTTTACATCTAAGATAAAAGAAATAGTTGAAACAGTGGACTGAAATGAGGCAATTCCATATGAAGGCAAAGTTATGGCGACTGTTTTTGGAGATGCAAGTGGGATAATTTTTATTGGTTTTCTTCAAAAAGAAAAACAAGTAAGAATATTATAGTCATGCGTTTAGAGACCCTATCTCTTAGGTCCAACTATTTGGCTATATACATTGTTATTAATTTTTTGGCTGCAGATATGAAAAAGTTCATATCGGATGCAGACTAAATTGAAAAATGTACCGATCCTTACGATATTTGGTAAAGTCACCTATATTTTCCAAAAAAAATTAGAGAAAAATCTGCAGCTTTATGTGGGGGCTATGACTAAAAACTGTCCTATAAGGTTTATTTTTGGATTACTGATAAATGGATGTCGATCGTGATAATAAAAGATTGGTCTAGGTCAAATGTTTTTGGTAGTTACAAACATCACCACAAAGACCACACAGTGGTATAGGCTATAAAAATCAGCGGCTATTATTATGCTAATTTATGGCATTAGCATATTGCGATATCCAAAATCCATGAATAAAAGTTCGAATTGCTTCACCAGGCACCTTACTCGCCAGATTTAGCTCGCTCGGACCATTTTCTATATCAAAACTTAAAAAATTGTTCGGTGGTAAACGATTTGCCAATAATGAAGAGGTGGTATGGAAGCTATTGAATATAGTTGGGAAAAGTGTATTGATCCAAAAGGACATTATGTTGAGAAATAAAGAAACATTTTTCCAAATGGAATAGTATTATTGGAATAGTTTTGTATTGCCACACTTTTTAAACGTTATCCGGAAATATATATAAAAAATCGCCAATTATAATAATAAAAGTAAACTTTCTTAAAAATGAATTATCTATTATTACAGATTTTATTATTAATAAAAATAAATCAGACTTTCCTATTTTTTTACATATACCAAAATTTAAACTGATATTTAACAAAATTTCCACATTTCAAATTTTTCATTTGAAAACATTTCTAGTTTTCCTAATTTAAATTTTTTTTATACCATTTATCATGTTTCGAAGAATTCAAATATTTTTTTTAGAAAACTTCTTGGATTAGGAACTTTAAATATTTTAAATAAAAGGTTGTTCTTTAATATTTGTCTGATTCTAATATTTTTTCCTAAAAAAGCACAGCAAATCTAACATGGCTAACGAAATCTTAATAAACAATTATATCCCGTAAGTTTGCCAACCCTTGCTTTAAAACAATATACACATATGTATATGCTTTAACTCTCATGTTATTATTAGTTAACACACTCAATTATTTGACCGATAATTTGTGAATCAGATTTTATCATCGATAATGCAAATTTTTACACAAAGGTATAATAAAATGGATTAAAAAAATTGTTCAGAAGCTTGGGATGGTATGATCCTTTCATAAAAATGGTACTTTAGCAGCAACACCAACAGATTTTCCCTCGTTCGTTGTTGATTGCTGCTTTGTGTGCATAGGGCAAGTGTAGCCATAATGCGTTGAACTATGCGTACGCAACGCAAACATATATGATATTGAAAATTATCGAGCATTCGATTTTCTACGATGTTATGTAGATAAATATTCCTTCTACAATTTAGTTTTTTTTAGCCGCAAATATACTGTTAATCACAGCATGTAATGATAATGGATTTTAAACAAAACTATCAGTATGGAGTATATTTTAAAAACCGCATAACATATTACTGATATAAGGCAAAACTAAAGTTGCTAAGATTATTAGACTAATTTGAAACTATTTGAAATATAGCATAATTGTTATGGTCTAGAAACTTTGCAAAGAATGTTCCCTTTCTTTGACTTTGACGGCTGCGTTAAAAAAAGTATTTATCTTTAGTTTTTTATGAAGAGCTTAGGGATCTTAACAGTTTTTCTATTCTAATAGAAAAGTAATGCAATTTTCCAGACAGAAATTTAATAAAAAACAAGTAAGAAAGTTTTAGTCGGTCTAGACGTACTTTACGATACCCTATACCATGCGTTTGCGTCCAACTTATTACACATAGAAAAGAAGCATAAACCAAATTTGAATGGCATTGTAAATAAGTTTTTTGGCTGCGGATATGAAAAAGTTCATATCGGGTGCCATATATATATATGACCATATTTGGCAAAGTCACTTATATTTTGAAAAAATATATACAAACCAAATTTGAGAAAAATCTGTGCAATATTTTTTTTTAATAGATTTTAGTGAAGAACGGGAAGCAGCTCTATATGGGGCCTATGAATAAGAATTGTCCTATAGGGATTATTTTTGGACTACTGATTAATGGATATAATAAACACATAAAAACCCAATTTGACTGAGATCTATATCATAATTTGGATCTTGTGGCACTTTATGTCGATTTCATAGGGCTCATTTGTATGGGAACTAGGTCTGAAGATGGACCGAATTTCACCAATTTCAATAGTGTTCACCTGTGACCGGTAAAAGCTTATTCACCAAATTTCATCAAAATATATTCATATTTGCGATCTGTAGTTTGATTACAATGTTACATGGGCACACAGACGGACGGACGGACATCGCTAAATCGACTCAGAAAGTGATTCTGAGTCAATCGGTGTAATAAAAGATGGGTCTAGGTCAAATAATTTTGGTAGTTACAAACAGCAGCACAAAGTCATTATACCCAAACCACATAGTATAACAAGTAAGAAAATTATAGTCGGTCGAGACCGACTATATGATACCCTATACCATACGTTTAGAGACCCTATCTCTTAGGCCCAACTAACTGGATATAGAAAATAAGCATAACCAAATTTGTGTGTGATTTTTATTAATTTTTTTGGCTGTAGATATGAAAAAGTTCATATCGGATGCTATATCTATATGGGGACTATGCCCAAAAATGGAACGATCCTGACTATGTTTGGTTAAGTCTCTTGTATATTGCAAAAATATATACAAACAAAATTTGAGAAGAATCAGTGCAATATTTTTGTTTTTTGATAGATTTGAGTGAAGATCGGGAAGCAGCTCTATATGGGGTCAAAGGGATAATTTTTGCACTACTCATTAATGGATGTAATAAACGCATACAAACCCAATTTGAGTAAGATCTATATGACAATTTGGATCTTATGGCAATTTATGTCGATTTCATTTGTATGGGGGCTAGGTCTGAACATGGACCGATTCTCACCAGTTTCAATAGCGTTCATTCTATGGCCAATGAAAGCTTACATACCAAATCTGATCAAAATATATTCATATTTGCGACCTGCAGTTTGATTAAAATGTTTACATGGACACACAGACGGACGGACACACGGACGGACATCGTTAAATCGAATCAGTTAGTGATTCTGATTCGATCGGTATAATTACATATGGATCTAAGTCAAATATTTTTGGTAGTTACAAACAGCAGCACAAAGTCATTATACCCAAACCACATAGTGGTACAGGGTATAAAAATATATTTAAAGTTATATTATAACAGTGGTTGTAATATTGAGTTTAAAAGGAGGGTATCAAAGATGCGGCACAGCCAAATATAACACTCTTATTTTGCTTTTATTGTATTTAACATTCAGAAGAGATCAGCTCTTTTTAAACTCTTTCTTTTAACACATACTCTCTATCTGTCTGTCTGCAATAGGGCAACCCCATTCCCCCTCAACCAATTGATCTGAAACTTGTCCTATAGTCTTGCTGTGACTATAGACTAATTTTAGGGTAGTCACATACAGTCACGGAGTGACTTAAAACCCATTTCCCCTTATCCGATCGATTTGAAACTTGGTCGATAGACTTGCTGTGAAAAAAGATTAACTTTGACATAGTCACGCACAGTCGCGCATAGTCACGCATAGTCAGGGAGTGATTAAAACCTCACTTCCCCCATTCGATCGATCTGAAACTTTGTCCATAAACTTATTGTAGCCAAAGATTAATTTTAATATAGTCACAAACAGTCACGCACAGTCACGGAGTGATTTAAGCCCCATTTCCCCTCAACCAATCGATCTGAAACTATGTCCATGGGCTTGTTGTGCCCAAAGATAAATTTAGAGGTAGTCACACACAGTCACGCATAGTCACAAACAGTCAAGGAATGATTTAAACCCCATTTCCCGTCATCCAATCAATCTGAAACTTGGTCCACAGACTTTTTGTCACCAAATATTAACTTAAAGATAGTCATCCATAGTCACGCCCAGTCGCGAAGTGATTAAACCCCATTCCCCTCACCCAATCAATCTGAAACTTGGTTCATAGACTTGTGACCAAAGATTAATTTTAGAATAGTAACGCAAAGACGCGCATAGTCACGGAGAGATACAAAACTCATATGCATAAGGAAATAAAGAGTTTTAATAAAAACTTTGTTTTTATGGGTTAGATTATTTGTTTTAATACAAATATATAAAAACAATAAATTTTAATTATAATTTTTATAATTTAGTGATGGTGTTAGAAATTAATCAGGCTCAAGATCAATTTAAGCATATTTGCTTTCCAGAATTTATTTATATTCTGTAGGACAAGTTATACAGCTATTTCTAGTTGATTGCTAAGATGCTCAATAGTTTGGTTTTGGCAAATTTTTTTTAATTGTGATTTTCGATCTGTATCATTTTACTGATTAAGTTGGAGACCGATTTTGAGTCTGATTTTATTTCTAACTCGATTTTTGTTTTAATTTTCTGACTCGGCCTGAAGCAGCTGTATAGCATGTCCTGTAAAATAGAGAAACATCGAGTATTAATTCATTTCCTAATTAATTTCGGAATATATTGTTATGTTCTTACCAAAACCTGGTTAAAAATAAGTGTCTTTGATGCTGAGTATTATGTAATAAATGTCATATTTACAGAGTAGGCAGTGAAACCATTGGTGCTGATGTCTCCTCTCAGCTATAATCTGAATTTGCCAGTTGTTCCAAAATGTAAGTCACACAACGTTAAAGTTTTCTGTTTAAAAAAAGAAAATTACAACGGTTTAAATTATTACTGGAACAATACTGATTGGCTAAATTATGCTCTACTTCATCAAGTACTCCAACATCAATTGATTCAACGATTAATTTTTTCTACTAAACTAAAATTTATGTGAATCCCAAAGTTTACGGTTTTCAACAAAAAGTATAAAATGTCTAGTCTATTATCTGATTATGGTATATATTCAATTACAGGTGGAGCAGATAAATAAATTAGAAGATAGATTCAAAATCATTTTATAAATTTGTAAACTCAAAAATGAAATCTACTGGATATTCAACTGTAATATAATATTGTTGTTGTTGTTTGTTCATTAAATATTTAAATAATATTGTTGTTGTTGTTGTTGCTTGTTCAGTAAATATTAAAATAATATTGGCTTTGTATATATGACTTTTAAAGTAAGAACTCATATTAGTTTAAAATAATTCCTTTAGTATAATGGATATACGAGTTCTATATATGTATACAGTTATGTGGAAAATAATAGGGACATTAATGTACAAGATCAAGATTCGATTGGAAAGCAAGTAAAATGAAGTAGTTAGTTGCTGATAGCTTAATGTGTTTATTTTTTTTCCTTATATACATAAACAAATTCCTTTGCGTTTTTATTAACTTTGTAATTTTATTCAAACATGTGTGAAAAAAAATATGGACACTTCATGTTACCTCTATTGTTCAAGATTGCTCGGCATCTTCGAGCCATTGATTCAAATAAGTTTTGACATGCTGAAATCGGGATCTCGTTTCATGAGTCCTGAATTAGTTGCTAAAGCTCATCACAATTGGATGGACACTTTTCATTAATTCGCTTTGCCGTATGTCTATGGTCATTATCCTATTTGATGACCTATCTTTTTATTAAAGAATAAAAATATTTGTCATGGATTTTAAATGTATTTCAGATTTTATTATTAAAAACTTAAAAGTTATAATTAAAAATATTTTACATATACACTAGTAGCGATAAAATGGAACACCTGTTATTTTTTTTTTAAATTTTGTGTGTAAACTTTTTTCCCCATCAAGTTCGATGGAATATTTAAATTATTCATTAGCTGATCCACTATCGGCGTCATTCATACACAAGTTATTACCTTCAACCAGATCTCACAATCGATACAGCTAGGTCTGGAAGGGTTAATCGGCCTACAAAATCTAATGGATTGTGGTGTGCTGTTAATCCGAACGACTCTGTCAAAATGGTTGTGATCAATAATATTTGATTGGTGGATTCTGAATCATCAAAGCCATAGCTAGCAATCAATTCCAGTTCGCTAATATCCCAAAACTGTTTAAATACTCCTTGTTCCATTAAAATTATGCGCCCCATAAATTTTGTAACATCACTTCAGCAACAATTTCTGAAATTTGTACCCCACAATATCTACATTTGATATAAGTGGCAATCAATTGTTTATAACTGGGGTATATGTCAAAATTGTGGTTTTTATTCTGGAGCCTAATGTTTATATACTGCTGTTTTGAAAGCCCATTCTCAATTAAAAATGCTAAAAATTCATTAGGGGTTATAGAAACCGGATCTTGAGTTGACAGTTTTTTTTTTATTTCTGTGGATCTTGCAGTCGTATCCAATATTTTTTTCAAAACTAATGAAACGTCGGACTCTTTTGCCTTCTTTGCAGAAGCGGCGGCAGCATGAACCAGAAGTGATGTATTAGGATGTATTATCCTAGTTTTCGCTTTAATCGAAAGCTTCTTTCATTATATGTTAATTGAGGTCGTCCTACAGTGCTTGATGATGGGGTAATGTAGTCAATTCTCTCAATATGACAATCATATTTGTTGAAACAACCTTGAATGGGCTTAATTAAAACTCTCCAATTTGTTGTTGTACTTCGGTAAATATTTTTTTTATGTGATAAATAATTATACACTAAATGCTTTATTCCTCTTATTTTGTTAACATTTATGCCGTTCTCTTTCCTCACTCTAATTGAGAGCAACTTTTTTTATACATCAATCGAAAGGGCTCAAAGTCCAGAGCTCGTAAATTGTAAAAATTTAATATATTGACCCTATGACTTCAAAGAGGATAATAATCAAATTTTTTTTGCGTTTTATGATACCTTTCGATTGGTCTATCAGATAAGGTTGCTCTTAATTTAGATTATATAAAAAAATACACTTTTCGCAAAAAGTGCAAATAAAATTCGATATTTTTTTTTTTGTCAGTAAAGAAAACGTCATTCGATTTTTATTAATTCTTTGAAGCACTCAATTTATTATTACATCGTTTTTAAACAAAAATTATGCTGAAATGAAATGAAAATTGTAAGAGTTTGCTGAAAAATGCTGGTGAGATATAAATTTGCACGTATAATAAACACTTTGATGAGCACTTTTATATTTGCAACTCCATGTAACTTCATGCCCAAATAGAAGTTTTTGTCTACAAAACACTCAGGTTATGTTGACTATAACACCACGTAATTACAACACTCAAAAATAACGACATGGACACAATATACATAAAATTGCAAATATTTCTTTAAAACTACTTACCTTGGGCTCTACTTTCCATTATATATCACCTTTATAACTTTTTTTAATTCTTTGCTGTTAAACTAATTGTAACACTCCAGCGTAGCCGATTTATTTCGACAGTTTTAAACTTCCAACTTTGATAGCATGACAGGGTGGCAGGGTTGCCACATGATTTTTTTAGTTATGTTTTTCTGGCCCCCATACCATGACGTTACCATAACCATGTTTTACGGTCTTAGGAGTGTACTTGGTGTTACATGCTTCTTTAACTGGTCATCTAACGTGATGAAGATCTCGGTCTGAGTTGAACAAATTAATTTTTGTTTCCTCAGACAACCGATTTTGTGCCATTTTTCTCTAGGTCAACTTATATGACATTCAGCAAATTCCAATTTTCGTTGTACGTTCTTTTTTGATAACATTAGTACCTTTCGGGCACTACGAGCTTTACGGTTATCACAAATAAGGCCTTTACGAATGGTTGATGTGTGAACATTAATATTTACATCATTATACCCAGGGTATAATGAGTTTGTACTGACTAACTACCAAAAAATTTTTGATATTTATACCGATCCACTAAGAAGGTGATACGATTTAGCGATGTCCATCCGTCCATCGGTCTGTGTGTCAATGTAAACTTTTAATCAAACTATAGTTCGCAAATATGAATGTTTCAATGACATTTCGTATATAAGCTTTTATTGACCATAGTACGATTCTTAGTGAAAATCAATGCATGTTCAGACCTAGTCCCCATACAAATGACCCCTGTAAGATCGACTTAAATTACCATAAGATCCAAATTATCATATAGACCTCGGTCAAATTGGGTTTGTGTGTGTTTATTACACCCATCAGTAGTCAAAAAAAACCTGCAAGATATTTCTTAGCCATAGCCCCATATAAAGTTGAATTCCGATCTTCACCTAAATCTATAAAGAAAAAAAATATTGCACAAATTTTTCTCAAATTTGGTTTATATATGCTTTTGCAAAAAATAACTGCACCAAATATGGTCAGGATTGGTCCATTTGATTGGGCCCAGTAAATATATTATCTGAACTTTTTCATATATTCAGGTAAAAAAAAAAAATTAAAAACAGGTCCACTCAAATTTGGCATTATTTGGGTATCGGTTAGATGGTCTATACCGACTATAATTTTCTGTCTCGTTTATTTACTTGTTTGAAGTAAATGGATTACTTTTTACACAGCGAATGATGTTTATTTTTATTACAGTTGTAATTTTCGGTTATCTTCCATGAGTTTCACATAACTACATTTTCAGCCATAATTTTTTAAATTCTAAGTTATTTCGAAATTTGTCTGAAAGAATTTCTGGAATTTTGGAAATTTTTTATATTTTGTCGTGCAGCTGGGTCGCAGTGCATAGATCTACCCATATTTTTGCATATTATTTCACACTGCAGTAAATTACTAATCATGAAATAATAATGCTTTTTATTTTATAAAATATACGTAAATACTAACGGAAATTGCAGCGGTTTTTGTGTTGCAACTTATAAGCTAAAAATTAGTTCTGTCATTTTACTTATTTTCTCTTTGAATATTGATCCTCAATAGCATAGTCCCTATTATTTTTCACATAACTTTATGTAAAATATTATTAAAAAACAAAAGTATGTATTTATGTATGAATTTCAAAAATATATAGAAGCATGTAAGAAAGATATAGTCGGTGTGCCGTTATGAAATATCATATCGGATATTTTTTTAAATGGGTCCTTGGCCGAAAAATGGACTTCATGTGACCATATTAAGTAAAGTCAATTATATTTCTCAAACATATAAATATACTAACCAAGATTGAGAAAAATCTATGGTTTAGTTTTAAAGTCGGGAAGTTATTTTGTATAGAGAGTATGATTGAAATGGTCATACAGGGTATATTTTTAAACAGCTGATTTATGGGTATTAGAAAGAATTGTAAATGAAATTTGGTAAAGATAATTCGAATTTTGGGATAACTTTAAACGATCTTGTGGACAACTGGTATTATTGGGTATCGGTTAGACGGTCTCGACCTTCACTGAATTTGCACAGTATTTGTCATATGGATGATAAAAGCTTACATATATTTGCAAACTGTAGTCTGATAATAAGGTTTACGTAGACATCAGCACAACTTCATTATCCAAAAAATAAAGAAAGTGTGCTAATATTTTTGCATAAATTAAAGTACTACCATTTGTTCCTAATGCTGATTAGTTTCTAATTTATTTAACAATTTAGTTCACACAATTAGTATATATTTTTTTAAAATTATTATTTGTTATTTTCTCTAAATTGTTTATTCAGAAAATATTTACATTATTGTTATTTATACAGAAACAACACAATATGAAAGTACACTTGTAAGGCAGACCATTTATAATTGATAGAACTAGTGTTTGTAAGTGGAAATTCGTTATACAAATATCATGATTTATTTTTTTTCTCGGTACTACTGTAGTATCGAGGAGAAAGAAACATTTTTCTAATTGTAGCTTTATACATATTTACACTTATTTCAAATAAACATTTCAACATTCCATAGTGGCATGCTTTGAACTTTAACGGACAGATGGGCATGGAAATGGAGTGATAAAATAATCCAGAATATATACATATATGTATGTAGTATTCTCTATGAGGTCCCTTAATATTATTTGAATTAGTTACAAACAAATGACAATCTAATGAATATACCTAAGTACATAAACCATAAAAATATTAATTGGACTAGCCAGGTCGAACAATGAAATGCATTATAAAAATAATTATTTTTGTTTCAACATTAAGCGAATCGATTAGTTCAGAAGCATACACTAGATATCGAAATCTTCACTTAATTAAAAATAACAACATGAATACAAAAACAAATTCATTTTTTTTTATTGTTTAATTCCATTTAATAACTGCCTTACTAGCAATTGAACAGACTAAACATAAAGTTGAATTAAAATTGAAACCTTTTTTGTTATTATCACTCTTGTTATGTGTATCTACAAACAATTGTTGTAGAGAAAATATTATGTTATTTTTGGTTTTAGTTATAATATGAATTAAATTTGATAATAATTTAGATAATAATATTAGACAGAATAAACATACACTTTGTATTTAAAGTACATGCTTAAAAATTATATGAACAGGAAAATTACAAACTAGTTAGGATAAAAAGAGGGGTGAAATAATAATGGGCATATTATTATAAAAAAGTGGCTATTGAATATAATCTTCGAAAGTTTGTCGTTTCTATTTTTAGTACTATATGTGACATACGTGGCAACTTTCATGTCAATATCTTCATCGGTTCATTAGGTAAACAAACAAAAAAAGTTCCATTATATAAAACTTTGCTTGAGGAATGAAATTTCTGTTGCACATACTTTAAAGATGTTGCAGAAGGTCTTCAGTGCTGCTATGGCAAAATAAAAAAATATATTTACAAATCTTCTCTTCTTCTCTTATATATATTTACGCTGATCCCTGACTCACTGACTGACTGACTGATTCTGTAACGCTGAAATAATACACACACATAGCACTCCATACAAAGCTATGCGAAATACACAAACAAAATTTAGTCTTTCTCATTTTATACAAACCCACACACAATTTTCTCTCTTCTTTGTTACCGACCAGTGCTGCTAATAAAATCTTCTGAAAATCTACAATTTTGGAAACTAAATCGCCAAAATTGTCATTTTTAAAACAAGAAATTGACAAGAAAATTTTACCGCTTATAAAATTCTAAAAAATATTACAAAAGGAAACAATAGCATTTATTTATATCGTTCATATTACGAATATTATTACAGCATTGGTTATTTCTATATATAAAAATGTATTAGTGATGAAATTTCAACGAAAAAAATTTAATACAGCAATCAACTAAATAATTTTATTGATATGTGTCTATAGCTGAAACATATAATATAGGTTTAAAGTATCGCCGTAATTAAAACTTAAGTCTTAAATGGAGATGCTATTTAAGGTGTTTCCGTTTTGAAACGACTTGACCCAGAATTAAATCTATATATATTTTGTAATTTACATTTACACTGAACAAAAACTATCAATTTTCGATTTACAACCCATTAATTGTTAACCCTTGAAATCCCAATTTTTATACTACTGAAAATTTAAAATCTTCAATCATCATTTTAACAAATTTAACAAATCATTTTAACAAATTGAAAAATCGTCAAAATTAAAATAAGTTGTCAAAATTAGCAGCACTGCTAACGACAATAGCACTACATATGCAGATTTCGTGTTACATATGGAATAAGATGAACGCAAAAAATGCATCAAAAAACTAATATCTATCCAAATTCTTCTTTAAATTCCCTTTGTTGGTCAATGAAAAAATTCTGCAAAAAATAGTAATGAAGGAAATTTTAAACATTTTTATTATTCTCATTTAACGTCGTCCGATATGCATACATACTTTTTTTTTTATCAAACTAAACTTTACCGTTTGTCTGTTTTGTTTTTCATCTCAAAATTGTTTTGAATTGTTAGGAGTGCTTTCGCTCAGGTTCTCTGATGGCCAGCACTTACCAAAGAGTCTGCTTTTTTTGATAAATATTTGAAAAAAAAAAGAGATCTTCAATGTGGATTTTGTTGTTGTCCAACGTATGATTTCGTTTATAGCTCTGTATTGAAATATTAAGTTTAAAATTTAAATTATTCTGACTTTGCTTAATTAAATTACATTGTAATTTCAGAAAATAATTTTGGGAAAATAAAATAATTTTTTTTCACTCGCAATATTAATTTTTGCATTATTTGCTTTCAAAAAATTTAGACAAACATAAATTACGTAAATAGGTATAAGATTTTAATTTGAATAATTTGTTGAAATTATCATAGAAGAATTAAAGGCGATTTGGAATAATAAATTTGTTTTTTAAGTTAAACTAATACGCCCTTATTTATAGATAACTGGAAAAAATGTTCGCTTTTTACAGTTCACATTTATGATGACATATGAAATATTGTTTTCTCTTTTTTGTAGGTGTATTGGTGTTTGCACTTCCTTAAGGGGTGGTAGGTTTTAAAACCTTTTTTTCATTTCTCTTTCTGAATACACAATATATCGAGAGTGTTGTGTCAAAATTTTAAATAAATCATAGAAAATCTTAAGAACATACAGCGTTTTCAGCGTCCGGCCTCATACGGTATATAGTATATAAATCATAGTATATAAATTCGAAGTCCGTCAACATCATAACTCAAAATCTACTTGACCGATTCTTTTGCAATTTTAGACACTATATCGACATATAAATCATCAGGTAACCACGAAGGGTTTTTTTAATTCCATTTTCTTTCCCATTTTTTAACAACAAATTCCCGAAATTGTATAGCAAAAATCGTTTTTCACTTCAAAATGCTGCAAAAAAAAAAAAAAAAAAAAAAAAAATTAAAAAACTCTTCGTCACTACCATAGGAAACATGTCACCTTTGAAACGCGTTTTGATTTTTTTTATTTCACATGATCCGGTAACGAGTTATGATGTTCACCGCAAAACAACAACGCCTTCGGAGATTCGCTGTCACAGACTTAATTATTTAAATTTTTAATTGAACTTTTTTTCGAAGAGTCTTCAAATTTTATGCTATAACGTACATATGAAATAAATAATCCAACATTATTCATATCTTCAAAAAATAGTTATGAAAATACGACTTTTTTTAACTTTTAAAACCTTACGCCCCTTTAAGAAACTTTTAGGAACCTTGCTCTAAAACGTTTTTTTTTTTATCTATTCTATTTTTTTTTAAAGTAAAATGGAGTTCGGTTATAACGAACTCGGCGGGACCGGCCAAATTAGTTGAACTAAGTTCGTCGTAACCGTAGTATTTTTTGCTTTGTCCGAAAGGTTTAAAAACTTTTTCAGTTGAATATTTTGATGCATTTTAAAAAGTTATAAAACATAAATTAAATTATTAAAAATATACATATTAGTAGTTTGCCTTAATAAGACTAAAATTACCGAGTTTCTGTAAAAATAAAATATTTTTTTAAAATCATATAATATTAAAAACTCCTTATGTATAGAAGCAGAAAGTACAAAGCAAAGGTTGGCTACTGGCAAACTTTTGCGAAAATATACATAAAAGGACCTTTTACAAAACTTCATTTGGAAATCGAAGTTTTTGTTTTGTATTAAAATTAAATGAAAATAAAATTAAATTAAATTGAAATTATTTTTTTTTAAATATATAAAACATACGAAAATTCTGAAATGTCAAAATTTTGATACAACCACTGTTCGCTATAAGAGAAGCAATTTGTATGAAAAATGTGATTAAAACTCTTGGGACCGAAGAAATTCTTCGCTATAAACAAAAATTTATTACAACCAGGGTTCGTTATAAGCGAACTCCATTGTATTAAATTTTAATAATATTGGGAATCTCCAATCTCCTCACATTAACCGGCCTTCCCACGTTCAAGTCAAATTGATCACACATACAATAGTCAAAAAATTGTTAAGGAACTGTCCCATTGTAAAATTGAAAGAGAGAATTGAAACGTATGATTGTTTAGTAAAAAAGAGTAAAAAAGTATGAGTGCATTACAACCTGAAAGCCAAACACTTAACGTGTGAAGGCCGGGTAATATCATAAATATATTTACGCTGATCCCTGACTGACTGAATGACTGACTGATTCTGTAACGCTGACCAAAATGATACGGTTCTAATTCCTAGGATTGATCTCGCCCCAACCGACACCACATTACCTTTCATATTAAAACGCCGCCAGTTTCCAGTAATTCCTGCATACGCAATTACCATAAACAAGGCTCAAGCCAGTCATTTGATTTGGCATTAATTTGGAGACCACGTTATTTTCACACGGCCAACTGTATGTGGCTTTGTCACGATCAAAAGTTGCAAGCCAAGTTAAGATACGTAATCAATCGAACCCACAGCAAGGAAAACTATTAAATGACCAACGATATTTCACACGAAATATAGTTTTTCAAGAGATTCTAAATTGAAAAACTTTTTTGCCAAATATTTCTTATCTGTTTTTATACTTATGTATATAATTTCTACAGACACAAACTTTTTTCACATGTACATACATATGTATGTCACAATATAATTTTCAATTTACTACTATAAGTAAAGAAATATAATTTATTATAAATTTTTCGTGTTTTTAAATTTAAACTGTTTTATTCATAATTTTTAAACGGGCGCCTAGGCGCCACACAATCAACTAGTTGATATAATAATTACGCTTACAACGTAGAGGGTATACTGCTAGTTTTCAATAAAATAGTAAAATAGTTAAACCGTAAACCAAGCAAAAATTCTTCTTATACATATTTACGCTGATCCGTGACTCACTGACTGACTGACTGATTCTGTAACGCTGAAATAATACACACACATAGCACTCCCTACAAAGCTATGGGAAATACACAAACAAAATTTAATCTTTCTCATTTTATACAAACCCACACCCAATTTTCTCTCTTCTTTGTTACCGACCAATGCTGCTAATAAAATCTTCTGAAAATCTTAACACAGCAATCAACTAAATAATTTTATTGATATGTATCTATAGCTGAAACATATAATAAAGGTTTAAAGTAATTAAAATTTAAATTTTAAATGGAGATGCTATTCAAGGTGTTTCCGTTTTGAAACGACTTGACCCAGAATTAAATCTATACATATTTTGTAATTTACATTTACACTGAACTAAAACTATCAATTTTCGATTTACTACCCATTAATTGTTAACCCTTGAAATCGAAATTTTTATACTACTGAAAATTTTAAATCTTCAATCATCATTTTAACAAATTTAACAAATCATTTTAAAAAATTGAAAAATCGTCGAAATTACAATAAGTTGTCTAAATTGGCAACACTGCTAACGACAATAGCACTACATATGCAGACTTCGTGTTACATATGGAATAAGTTGAACGCAAAAAATGCATTAAAAAACTAATATATATTCAAATTCTTCTTTAAATTCCCTTTGTTGGTCAATGAAAATAGACACGTATTATATTTTAAATTTTATAAAAAGCAAAATACATAAATTCCAAAACTTTCAAACAACATATAATTTAAATAGATATATTCTAACTCTGTAAAAGGAAATATATGCATATAAAAATAAATAAAAGTTAAAATATATTTTAGTTTTTAATTTATTATAATAATACAAAAAAGAATGAAACATAAATACCAGGGATACGATACATTTTTCTGGTAGGTCGTCTTGAGTTAGGGTAAAAAACCGGGTTTCGGCTCTTTTGCGCATGTAAGCCAGTAACTCTGTTGAATATAAACCGATTTTAGATGTCTCAGTGGACCTGTAAAGAAGAAACTGTGGGCTTTAGAAGATATGAACATCATATTTAAGTAATATTGAGACATCTGTGCATATTCCTCCATTAAACTCATTTTTGTTTAAATTCACTATTTTTAAATTTTGGAGATGTTTTTACGCATTTTTTTATTCAGGAACCATATAATTTGTGAATTTACCATAACATAACGTTTATTTATTTATGCAATGTTGGTTTAAAAAATCCGCTAAAAGTTGACTGAGTTATTCTACTTTAAATCAAAATAAAATTTAGGAATAAATTCTTGCGCAAACAAAATTTTTGCATAAAAAAACAAATTCTATCCATTCAACTCAAAAAATTTTGCCCCATCTCTTTATAGTTCAGCATCCTCAGTTTCTCATTGAAGTGACCAGCAGTATGCCGAAAACATTTTTGTTTTATTTTTTCCTTTAAATCATTTTTCTATTGAAACCATTTCTTGGTGAAAATGTTCGCATTGTTCATCTCTGAACAGGCCCAGGTTGTCTGGGAAGAAGTATAGAGGAGAATGTAGGAAATGAATTTTTTGAACATTTCCAAATTCGCTGAGAAATTCAAAATCGGAAATATTCAATAGAGTTACCGGCTTATATGTGCAAAAGAGCAGAAAAATCGGTTTTTCAAGATTTTGGAGGTGTTTCGCAAATTTCAAGGACAATTTTTGTGATACTCGACAAGACCTACCAGAAAAAAGTAATGCATCCCAGGTATTTTTTCTGTGTCACACTGTAATATATAATCTATATATCTATGGTCACAAGCGGTAGCCGCCTAAGTCGACTATCATATTCTACTAAAAACGCTTTAAATTTTTATGAAATCCCCATTTCTCTAATACTATTCTAAGTCGTAATGAGGCCCCATTACATTTATGTAAAAAGTTATTTTTCTCAAAAGCATGATTTTCGACTTAGGCGGTTAATGCTTGTGACCACAGATATATGTAAATCAATTGCTGTTCGTTTGTCTCGCTAAAACTTGCGAACGGCTATGCCGATTTAGCTGGTTTTGGTTTTAAAATGTTTGTTGTAGCCTAGGTAAGGTTTAAACGGTGAGAAAAGTTCCGAGAAATATAGTAAAAACAACAACAACTGTTCTACCTACTTTCCTTTTAAACATTTGACAGTATTGTCGTGTTTGGGCATGACAGCACCAAATCGTGCCCTACGCGAAGCATTTAACCACGAGTTACAAAGAGAATAACAATACGATACTCAAGTATTGACCGAAACAGTTAGTTCAAATGTTCCGCAATTGGATGCACAACAAAGGATTGCATATGATACTTTGATAGAAACTGCAAACAGTGGATATGGTGGAATTTACTTCCTTGATACTCCCGGGGGTCTGGAAAACGCTCACAATTTCATTGCTATTGGCAACGATCTGATCGCAAAATAAATTAGCCCTAGCGTTGGCTTCATCTGGAATAGCTGCAAAATTATTAGAATTATTATTATTAGAATTATATTCGGCTTGAAATTACCACTAAACATGCAAATCAACGAAGCACCAGTTTGTAACATCGCGAAGATTCTACAAATATGAAAATTAATCGTGTTGGATAAATGCACGATGGCCCACAAGAGGTCACTGGAGGCATTGGACAGAACGTTAAAATATCTTCATGACAACCAAAACATTTTTGGCGGAGCCATTATTCCATTATCAGGTGATTTTCGTTCAGACTCTTCCAGTTATTTCCCGATCAGCTGTTGCTGACGAACTAAATGCATGCCTAAATTTATCTAATTGTGGCGACACGTAAAGATACTCCAAGAACAACTAACATGAGAGTGTTTTTGCAATAAGATCAAACTGCGATTGTGTTTTCGAAGCAGTTATTAGACATTGGAAATGGTAAGGTTGCAGTTGATACCTCGACCAGATTAATTACACTGGCCACGGATTTTTGTCAATTGAGAGATACAAAACAGGAGCTTATTCAGCGTGCTTTTACGGACATAGAACAGCACTTCAATAACCATAATTGGTTAAGTGAAAGAGCAATATTGGCGGCCAAAAATAAAGATATCGATGGTATCAATGAGACCATTCAAAATTTTCTTCCAGGAGAGTTATTTTCTTACATATCAGTTGACACAGTTACAAACCAGGATGACTTAGTCAGCTATCCCACAGAGTTTTTAAATTCACTGGAATTGCCTGGACTACCACCTCAGAATTTAAAATTAAAAGTAGGATCAGTTGTGATCATACTGCGTAACACTAATCAACCTTGTTATAGTAGCTAATGAATAACATCATCGAGGCGAAGATTATCAAGGGAAAATGAATCCCTTTATAAATCACCTTTAGAATACTTTAATTAATATCAATCATGATATCTGTCATTTATATCTGTCATGAGGTATAATTAGTGTTTCCCGCTAAAAATATATGGTTCACTCAATTACTTTCTACTTTTTATTGCCAGACTTAGAGTATAATAATAATAATGGCAATGCCTGACATTACCACTCAACATTTTTTAGCGAAGGGAAAGTTTTAATTTCGTTAGGATAGGTGATACGAAGTACAACGGGTCATATAGTGTTTCATATAATTCCTATTTTGTTTAAATTATTTTTAGATTTTCTTTGAATGATTTATGATATTGATATCTATACGAGTGATATATGAATATGAGCGATGTATGAATAATTTACTTGTCAAATTGATTAACTCAATTTTTTTTTTCTTTTATCTTAATACCGAAACTCTTGATTGATGCTAACTAACCATTAAAAAATCTGGTTTTAAAATTTGGCAAGTGAAGCATTTCTATGTGAGTTTGTGTTTAAGATTTATATGTACCACGATACAAAACCATTTATATTATTAGATTTCATTAAAAAACACGAACACTTAATCATGAGCGTGCACATCTTGCATTCTAGAGAATAGGTCTTTGAAAAACCTCTCACACGATGTCCAATCTTGTTATGGTTTCTTTGGATCAAATTCGAAAAATCATGAAAAACCCAAAAAAGTTTTTGTTAAATGGATTTTCTTTGTTAGTGGAGGTTTTTGAACTGCCCGAATTCATCTAATTTTTAGCTATGTCATTAATTAAACTGATTGTTTAACTGATTTTGAAGTTTACACGTTCATATTTAATATATAGGCTTTCTTTTTCCTTCCAAACTCATTTTAAAAACTCGAAAAGGGTTCAGAAATGACTTAGATACAATGTTTATATGCGCGAGGTACAAAAAACTTTTTTTAATTGAATATAGATAGGTGTTTAGAATCTTAAAAAATAACACTTATGCATAAGTAGAAATTTCTCTGATTCGAATCCTTAAAATACTTTAATACTTAAATTAAATTGAAGTTTTAAAAGTTTTCAATTATATCTCAAAATTCGATGGATGTAAGGTATTGACATATGTGATGTAGATTATAACCATAAAAAAATCTTTCTATTATAAAAGTTGTTAAAATGCTGAGCAATTTTGAAACCGAATATTGTAGGTTTTAAAATAAATCAAAATAATTTTTAAGTCAGGAAAACGACATCTAAGGGAATCTCAAGGCGTACAAAAAATAATTCATACGTCCCACATTTCCCTCAGCTACTTTATATCTCAAAGAAAATTTGCTTGCATCTTCAATAATTTTCGTCATGTGCATGGGCATGTGCATGTTCAAAGCCCGATTTGTTAAAAATTTTGCATTGTTTTAGAGCACAGTGTACTACAAGTTGTAGAATATTTTTTAATACTCATAATTCAACAAATATCCTTTACATCTGAATGTAGTTGCTTACAGTTATATGCAGGATTTGTTTGAAATTTAAATATTATTTTAGTAAACATAAGCAAAATTCTATTTGGAAATAATTCTAATGAATAATATTTTACAATTTGTCTTTAGGTCAGAGTTAAAAAGACATTTCTGGAAAAACATTTTCATATGTTCTTTAAATACAAACATTGTTGTGTTTAATAATGACACAAAAATACGATCTTAATGATACTTTGATATGTTGAAGAAAAATACGGATAGAACAGATATTAGCATGAGCATTTATATGTACCATTTTTAACACAATATTCACATTACATCTAAAATCTGATATCCATCTAACAATTAGCCATATTGGAGGTATTAGCCCACATTACCATTTCCGTTTTTTAAGCTCTTTACCATTTTAGGGTTAGCCTTAATGTATGAAACTACCAAATATCATTCTTGAATCACTTTATAAGTCCATTTATCTCTGTATCTATATAAAATGTATAACTCAAACTAGGAATGAATGACATTAGTTAAAAGAAATGAAATGGGATTTTGTATTCTATTGAATTTAACTTCGGCTTTAAGTGGGATCTGTTAAAATATGTTTAAAAATACTATGAATAAAATCTTAGGCCAATAAGATTTCACCTGAAGTGTCCTCGCAAAAATTATTATAAAATCAACTACTAAATTAACGGATTACAACATATTTGATGATTGTTGTATAGAAACTAATATCGGTAAGCCTGTTTGACGTGCTGAAAGGAGTGATAAATATACTTTGTATATCAAATTTAAAATAATTAAAAATTTTTTCAATTAAAAATCAAAAATGCTTTTTTTTTTGTATATATTTATTAAATACTAGATGTAACCCGGTGTGCTTCGCTACACCCTCCCCCCCCCCCCCCCCTTCCGAATCGTTACGAAAAGGCTCACGTAAGTCCCAAGGCTCTCACTAACACAGTAATTCAGATATATCACATTTAATATTAAGTTTGTATAAGGGTACCATGCGCATTTGTCCAATCCGGCCCATTTTTTTGTCTGACTACTCACGTTAATAATAGATGACCTAAGATAAATTTTCAAAGCTCTCTCTATCATAGTACTTTATATATATGATATTAAATATTTACTTTGTATGGGAGGTGCCACGCCCACTAAAATATTAAAAAAATACAGCCTGTAGCACTTCCGATATCCGCAGTAAGAATCAGTGAAAATTTCAGAAGATCAGATAAGTCGTTACGGAGATAACCTCCTACAAACAAACAAACACATTACCTCTTTATTATGCTAAGTATAGATCATTAATATAGATTCTTTTATTTTGATACTTACTGATACAAAATGTTTTTTGTTTTTTTAATTTGGTACAACAATTATCAGATTTTTCGGCGTTCCTGCCCTGGAGAAGAGAAGAACATGGATTTTCCAAATTAGATCTGGCACCACTCAACTATTGGCTTTGAACTTAAAATATCACTTGGCAATTTTTATTTTTTAGCGATTTTTGATTTTGCCCATTTTTGATTTTGAAGATTTTGGTTTTGGGCGATTTTTATTTTTCGCGATTTTTGGGTTTGGCGATTTTTGAATTTGACAATATATTTTCCACAACAAATCACAGTGATAACTAATGTACTTGTCAAAAGACTGTTGCTTTCGTAGTACATCATATTTTTGATATAGGAGGTGCCACGCCCACTTATCCCATCCCGCCCAATTTTATTGGACTACTCACATTAATATCTGATGGACTCATGTAAAATGTCGAGTCTTTCCCTTATATAGTGCACAAGTTATATGATATTAGATATCTACTTTGCATGGGCGGTGCTACACCCACTGCTTCGATCACGCCTATTTTTTTGTTCGACTAATCATACAAAGAACCTATGGGCTCACGCAAAGCCACAAAGCTCTCTCTTTTACAGTACTCCAGATAAATAACATTAAATAGTTACTTTGCATGGGGGAGTGCCATGCCCATTGGTGTGAACCCGCCAATTTTTTGTCCGACTACACATACTAAGAACTGATGGTGTGTGCAAAGTGTCAAAGCTTCCCTTTTTTTGTACACCAGTTATATGATATCATATATTTACTTTGTACGGGCGGTGCTACGCCCACTGCTCCGATCACACCCATTTTTTGTCCAACTAATCGCATGTATAACTTATGGGCTCACACAAAGTTCCAATACTCTCATTATAACAGTACTCCAGATATATGGCATTTTATATTTAATTTGTAGGTAGGTGCCACGCCTATTGGTCCGATACTGCCCATTTGTTGTTCGACTACTCACATTAATAATAGGTGACATCAGACAAATTTGAAAAGCTCTCTCTATCACAGTACTCGAGATATATAATATTGAATTATTACTTGTATGATAGCTACCACGCCCACTTATCCGATCCCGTCCATTTCCGGCGTAGCTACTAATATTAACAATAGGTGACCTCACACAAATTTGCAAAGCTCTCCCTATCATAGAACTCAATATATGTATATGATATTAAAAATTTTTCTTTGTGTGGGAGGTGCCACGCCCACTAAAAATATTAAAAAAGGTATAGCCTATAGCACTTCCCATATCCGCAGTAAGACTCTGTGAAAATTTCAGGAAGATCAGATGAGTAGTTACAGAGATTACCCCCTACAAACAAACAAACAAACAAACAAAGAAACACACATTACATCTTTATAATATTAGTATAGATTAAATATAGTAATTTAATATTATTTTTTATAATAGTATTATTATAATAATTTAATTTTTTTTTTACTTTTTTACACAAAATGTAAGTCTTTATTAATATAAAGTTGCCAGCTCGCCTATAAGTGATGCCAAGGCAAATAATTTTGATGTATAAATTATATTATTGAATAAGAATTAAAAAAGCCTTCCTTTTCTGAACGTAAAATGTTTGAAACAGAGAAATAATCTGTTATTGGAAAACATTTTAAATTGGCCGATAATGAAGAAATTTATAAAAAGAGACAGTAATACTCACCGTTGTTTCAACATATTTTTTATTCCAACAACACTTCCAGTATAATTTGAAAGATGCATCAATATTGACAACCTCCATATCTTTTCTTTTGAGAATTGTAATACAAACGAATTGCTCGTTCATCACGCGTTAGGCCCTTTCAGTTCTTTTTAAATACAATATTCAGAAAATGATTTTTTTTTAACGTCTCATGTCGAAATAATATAACATTTTGAAAGTAAGAACTACAAAAATCGTTTTTATTGGGCTAAATTGGCGACTCAGCATAAAAGTGAAATCACTAAATATAAATATGATCGAACAATTTTTAGTCCCAATTGTCATAAAACAAATACATGGTAATCTGAATCAACTTTGGTTTATACTTATTATGGTTTTCCCTATCCCACAACACAAGCACCATGTCCATCAACAGATATAGACCAAAGTTTAAAATGGAGTTAGCAAATTGGGATCTATACCAGGAAAAATGTATTCATTTTGACTCAAATCTTCCAATCAGTAACAACATCAATAAAGAAGCACCAAACCTTTTGAAAATTGTTCGCCAGTCAGCAAATGTCTCTATCCCTCAAACTAAGATAGTTGTTAGTAAAAGGACTCCATGGTGGAACAAAGAACTGGAGAATCTTAAAATATTAAGGAACAGAGCTTGGACGACATATTAACGGGACATGTGTCAATCTAATCTAATCAATTTTAAAAAAACTAGAGCCAAATTTAAAAGAGAGATTAAAATATCAAAGGCAAAATCTATCAATGATCTTGGTTCTACTATTAACCCTTCTACACCGATTTCGAAAATATGGTCTAATATCAGGAACTTTACTGGTTATAAAATAACCAACTCTATACACTGTATATCTAAGTTGAATAACCCAAATGTTAAGCTGACCAACAAATCTGAGATGGCCAAGAATTCGCGGTATTTTGGTCTGACAATTCTTCTGACATGCTATTTACCCAAAATATTAAAACACATAAAGACAGAGTCTTTTGAGAACCCTACTTAACCACTCTGTCGCAAAAGGCAATGGAAATTGAAACTCCTATTAATAAACTTGAGCTTCCGTCAGTTCTATGAAAACTAAAAGGCAAAACTCCCGGGATGGACAAAGTTTCATACCCAATGTTAAAAAAAACTGCCTTTTACTTTAAAACAGAGACTACTGAATTTCTACAACAGAATCTTTACATCTTACATTCCCCAACAGTATAAGAACAGCATTATTATTCCAAGATTTATGTCTGGAGCTGACAAAACACTATTAAAATCATACAGACCAATTTCCCTCAACTCCTGTCTAGCTAAAGTGCTGGATAAAATAATTGCCAATCGGCTATGGTGGTTTTTACAAACAAACAAACTTCTAGACAATCGCCAATTTGGTTTCAGAAAAGGTAAATCCACAATTGACCCCCTTTTATATGTCGATTACCAGATATGCAATAGCCTTTCTACTCGAAAACATGTCTCAATAATCTCATTGGATTTTGAGAGACCATTCGATAGAATTGGTATACATGCCGTTATCGACCAACTTGCTTCGTGGAAGGTGGGTCCTTTAATAACTAATTATATCAAATGTTTTATGACGAATAGAAAAATTATTGTTCGAATAGGTAACTCCTACTCCTGCGCTCGTCCACTATCTAATGGCATTCCTCAAGGGTCTCCCCTGTCGGTAATTCTTTTTCTAATTGCCTACAACAGATTATGTTATAGATTTTGTGGTTTATGCTGATGATTTCAATCTCATTATAAAACCAAATAAACAAAAAAACTCCACAATCGATCTTATTAAGTATTAATAAGATGTAAATGTAAATTTTTACATGTATGTCGCAAGATAAACTGCACTTCCACAATAAATGGTTCTACATCTTTAACTCAAGTCAACACCATGAAAATACTTGGCCTTCACATAAATTCAAGATACCGATGGAATCAACATATAGATTATATAGCTTCGTCACTAACAAGCCGCTTAAATATAATAAAGTGTTTATCAAGTGCAAGAATTAATTGTAGCACAAATACTATAACACCTGTCATCAAATCACTACTTCTATCTAAAATTAATTATGCACTACCGATTTATGGAGTCGCTCTTACATCACAATTACGGAAAATTAGAGCAATATTAATTTTGCAATAAGACATTCCCTCGGAGCGTTACGCACAACCCCAGTTAATAATATGCTGTTTGAACAGACAACACTTCTAACTGCAAAGCTTTTAAAATCTTTAGCTTTTAGCACCAACACTACAATATTACGATTAATAAAAAGTTTCAGAAATCCAGAAAAAATACCGTCAACTATCTATCGTACAATCCAAACCAATAAGAAATTAGGTCTACCCCCCGAAATTATAAAACCTAATCCTAAACAGTTTCCTCCATGGAATTTTAATAAAAGCGTAATCAACACATCTTTACATAACTTTACAAAATCCGTTTGTAGCTCAGATCAGTACCGTAGGCTGTTCTACGAACTAAAAAATAACCTTAATAATTATACCTTCCTCTACACGGACGGATCGAAATCTAGCAGATCTGTATCCTTAGTGTAACTACAGAAAAAAGTGTTATTAAATCTTATATCCTACCTGATTATAGTACAATATACTCTGCAGAACTTATAGCTATTTACGAAGCCGCAAAACACGCATGCCAGAACAGGGGTAAATTTGCCATTTGTTCTGACTCACTTTCTTCCTTACAATCCCTTACAAATATAAATAACGAAAATCACTATGCGATGGAAATCAGAAATCTATTAGTTGAAAAACAACCCAACATAATATTAATTTGGGTACCTGACCATTGTGGCATTATTGGTAATGACTTTGCTGACATGACCGCAAAAAGCGCCAATATCTCCCCATTAACTACATCAACAAACCATTATGACAAAGACTGGAATAACTTTATCATGGAAAATTTAAAACGGAAATATAAACAAATACTATTTAACAGAACATCAACCTGGTACAAAACGGTAAACCACGAAATGAAAGATATTCGCTGTTTTCTGAAAAATAATATCTCTGGTTGCAATAGACTGGACGTAATAAAGTATGAAAGACTAAGACTCGGTCACTCCAAACTCACTCATGGACATCTCTTAAATTTTCCAACTCCCGCCATCTGTAACTGCTTACTACCTACTCCAAATGCTTCCCATATACTCCAAAACTGTCCAAAATTTAACAATAAAAGAAATATATGTTTTAATAATAAAGATCCGATAGAATCCTTATCAAATTCCTATCCTGAAAATATTATAAAAATTATAAATTTTCATGAAAGAATCAAATTTGTATAATCTTATATAAAATCACTTTAGACTTTATAACTAGTACGTAACTTATAACACATACAGAGCTGAAGGCCTATGCAGCTATTGCTCTTAAATATATATTACCTTGTAATTTTAATTGTAAGCTAATAATGAAATAAATAAATAAATAAAAATACTTATTATGGTTTGCTAATTTAGGACCTCTGCTAAACTCGTTGAGATGTTAACATTTCCGGACTTGAGCCAAGGCCTTTATTAGTATTTTCTATTGTAAGAATTTGATTAGTGCAATATCTAAAATTTGATTCATGTCTTCTGAATTCTAAATGAAATTTATGTGGTCTTCATTTAAGTTGGTGTTTTAAAATTTAATTTGATTCCTTCTGAGTTAGAAAAAATTTCAGTGTTGGTTTATAAATCAATCACTTCTTGATTTCTGAGTTTGAAATGGAAATTCAGAATTTTGGTGAATGTTTTCGGAATTTCGCCTTGACATTGTGACATATAAACGAGTTATTTGAATTATATTTGATGTAATTTAAAATATAATTTGTGTTTTCTTAACTTGAATGATGATTTTCTTTTTAATATTGATTGATTTTTCCTGAATTAAAACCATAAAGCGGGTGGTAGCTGTTACTGAACACTTAAATCATCCTTCAAGGATACAGCCATATATAAATAGTTCTCATTTTATAAATAGTTCACTTTAATAACAACATATTTACAAACTTATTATGTCTAATGCTCTTTAATATCTTCGATCTAGTTTCTGCTACAATTTACAAGAAATTTAATTTAATGATTTCCTTGCTACTTCTTCGTCGGTACATCATTCATAAACTAAAAAATTGTCTTTAAGGCAAACTGTGTTTTCATTTTCTCTTTGTTGAAATAAACAACAAAAACAACTTTCAGTCACGACGGTATAAGTATTTTGTTGTTGTCATACACTTGTCACAAAGGCTATGAAAAGGATCATTTACAGTCACCAAAGAAAATTGCAGCTTAAGAGTATAAGTATCAGGAGAAGAAACTGTGGCACTTGCAGAAACGGAAACAGAAGCAACAGCAGTTGCAGCATTTTAATACTTTGAAAATTCAACTCAACAACCACAAAAACACACATATTGTGGCTAGAAGTTAACTCATGTATCCTCAGTTAACCGCATCATCATCATCAGAATAGGTTGTAGGAAAATTTCAAAGGCCAGAAAGATTATAAGTAAGTCCCTCATATTCTTTGTTCTACGCAGTTCCTTTATGATGTCTACAAAATGGTAAAGAATTATTTCAAAATTTTTTCCAATTTCATTTGTTAAAAACACTGCTGCTAGAAAAGTTCCTTTATTGATTTAGAGATTTGGAGCTGCTAAGTCAAGATCTAGTTTTGAGAAAATATGAGTGCATGAATATTTAGTGCGCTATAACGTCAATATTGTTTTAAATGTATCTCTGCTAAATTATTCTAATTTCTTAAGTCTCTTTAGAAGAATTACTCCTCATGCCATCTCTTATCATTAAGATTACTTTGTCAAAAGGCATTAAGTATCAGTTAATGATATGACTTCAGTGAAATAGGTACAATTATATTTAACAGTCCTCGAGGAAGGAAAAATTTTGCATTTAGAGACAAATGATGGATTCGCGGCATAGTGAAAGTTCTTTTTAAAAAAACTCAGATAATTACAATCAGACTAAATGCATTAAACTACAAATAATGTTGATTAGCGTGATATATCACAAATTATTCGACTGGCGAGCAGCACATCATCCAGTCAATGATGCGTAAAACTTTCAGTACTTAAGTCCAAATCGATACTTCCAAGGGCTATTAACGAACGGGAGTATAAATTTCCATAGCTTACATCATGCGACAATAAACAAAAATTTTGAAATGACATTATTTTTCCTGTTATGGACAAAATAGAAAGTGTATAAAATTGCGGTATCGTAGAACGATTATAAGTATCTAAATATATTTTTTGATAGATATAATCTTTTGAAACTTTCATTAACCTTTGAAAGGACTTGAGAAATATATCATGTGCAATATGTACTATTGTACGGTGTTATGCTTGTTATAAGCTTACAAATGCCTTTTTGAGCCTTAATTGTTTTTATGAAATTCTTGATTCTATTACTAATAATTTCAGATATTAACAAAGCATGTGTTTAGATGTTTAATTCTATACGTATAATTCACAGAGTCAGAATCAAATAATGTTGTTCTGTTTTTAATTCATTGACTGATTTTTTGAAGTTATATACTACGATCCAAAATAAATTAGTTTTCCTTTTATATAGTTTTATGTTATTAAGACAATTTTCCTACCCTTCGATTTTAGTTTTCTTTTTTTTATTTATAATTATAATTTACATTGATATAATTACTTTATATGTACATATGTATATGGGTTAAACCATCTGAAATAAAATATGGCTGTTTTTTACATCACTGTTTCCAAATTGGCTGAATTTTGGCAGGATTAAAGTGTATCCGAGAAATAAGAAAAATCCTAAATTTAAGTTCACTGACGCATCTGGATCCATAAATACGAGGTCTTGAATATCGGGAAAAACTATAAAAATGTACAAAGTTGTACTTACTTAATTATCATTTTCTTGATTAATATTATAGTGACGTAACTTATCAAGGTCGCATTTGAAAGGTTAATTAATTACCTTTAATTGGATATACAATATGATTTTTTTTTTGGAAAGGTCAAAGGTCACATCTCTTGACCTATAATTCGGGAGGCTATAGCTGTAAAAACGACAATTTTAAAAATCTGAAAAAAATATATGTTTAAGATTGGTTCCTTCCCTAAAGTTCCAAAAAATTTCAGACTGGGGGTATGCTTGGATCCAGAAATATTTATCATAGAGTAAAGGTAGATATTTAACATGTGAATTATTATTATTATGAATGCTGTTGTTGTTGGCGTTGTTGGCGTTGTTGACATTATTATGATGAATGCTGTTGTTGTTGTTGTTGTTGGCGTTGTTGACATTATTATGATGAATGCTGTTGTTGTTGTTGTTGTTGACATTATTATGATGAATGCTGTTGTTGTTGTTGTTGTTGTTGACATTATTATGATGAATGCTGTTGTTGTTGTTGTTGTTGTTGACATTATTATGATGAATGCTGTTGTTGTTGTTTAGTTTTATTATAAATGTTTTCAGTTACAAATTTGCTATCAGCGAAATAAATTTTAGCTTGTAATTGTGTTTTTGAAATTGGTATGAAGCTGTGCTGCTTTTGAGTTCCCGGAATTGTACGTAATCCTATAAATCTATCAGTTAGCAATTTCTCTTCTTCTTCATAATATTTTTCCGTTAAATATGCAAAGTTGCAGTTCTGAAGAGTTTGCTGACACCAATTATACAAGTGGAGAGGAGTAGTTATCTGATCTTCGAATGGTGGTTGCAAGCTGGCTCTTCGTGCTTCACGCTTTACCGTTCCCCCAAGACCATCACTAGGTCCTTTGCCGTGACTGGTAGCAAAGAAATGCCACTCAGCGGAACAATTAAAATCTTCGCTATGATGGCATAAATTGGCAAAGTTTTTTTTATTTTTAAATTGAGCGGAAGAACCGTCTGAAAAATAAAAAATTTTCTTTGGTATTTTCGAAAACTTGTTTTTTAAAAACTCATTTAGGTGGCGATGAAATAAATGAACTGCTATGGTATTATGTATTAGACAGTCTGATATTATTATAAAATTTTTAGTTTCTAATTTTCCAGTTGATTTGTAATAAATTGCTATTGGGTATAGTGTGGCCTGGCTATTATTCCATAAAAAGCCTTGCACAGAATCCTGAACCACAAAAGTTGCATTTTCGGAGAAGTCGCAAATTACCAAATACTCATTTTCTTCCAATGCAGACTTTTTGTGAGCCATAAATGCACCCTGCTCTTTAAATACGAATGAATGGGGTAGAAGAGTTTGCAGTTTTTCGCATAAAGAATCCAGAAAAGAATCAGTTTCTTTAATAATAGTTTCCAAAGAGTCTCTACACTTATCCACTGTTTATATATGATTTCATCAATTTCATTTTCTAATAATAATTCACCAAGTTGGTGATGGGCGATTGCATATAAGTCTTTTTAAACAATCTTTATAAGTTTCCAGCACAAAATCCTGCACATTTTCTGTCAATTTTTTCAGGTTTATTGTGTGGAGCATTAGTTTTGTATTTTGATGTATTTTACAAACACATACATTATGGCTTCCTGACGCATCTGCTAGAACCACATTTTTTGGCCGAAGTTCGCAAAATTTAGAAATTCCAATAGTTATCCCTTCATGTTTTTCTTTAAATAAAGTATAAACTTCTCGAAGATTTCCGAGTAAAAGTCTTTTATTTTTTTTTACTTTTACAACATTTTCTGTTATTGACACGTAGTCTTTACATCCTGGTAGACATCTGCTGACATCATCAGTTTCATAAAAGATTTTCACCACATCAACAATTTCTAATGGCAATCGTTTTCCAAGTTTTGGATTCGGTGTACTCAATACGCCTTCTGTCTCAACCAAGTTTTTTACCTTTCGTGCCCTGAAATTTGTTATTTGAAATTCCTCCTCCATTCTTTTCAATGTCCAGCTTTTAGGTAAAATAGTTAAAAGTTGAATTTTATCACTGTTTTTAGTTATTGATTTAAACTTTTCTTTTAGTTGTTCGATTATTTCCGATTCTGGGCATACGTGAGAGGTTGAAGGTGTTGAATTTGGGAAAATGTTGGTTTTAATTGATGTTGTTATTTTTTCTAACTTTCTAGTTGTATACCCTTTTAATGGAATTTTTCTCGAACATATTGGAGATTCTTGTAAATATGTTAAACTTTCGTTTAACTTAGAAATTCGAACATCTCCCGAAACTGATGCTTCACTTTCCGAGTCTGAAGTGTCATTTTCTGGCTCGTTCATAGATTGAATATTATTGTTTACACTTCCTTTTAATTTATAAAGTTATCTTCTGCATATATCACATATTTTATTTGATATTGAAATGTTATTACTAATTCCAGTCATCCATTGCTGAACTTTTCGAAGTCCTCTTGCATTCCGGACATGAGCAACTTTTTTAAATGGATTACAACAATATATTGTATTAAATGACATATTGTTTACAGAGGCAAAAAACAATCACTTTGAACACTTTTGGTTTTATATAAAAATATTGATTTTATAGCAACACATGTGGTTTTTTAAAGCAACGTGCTTAGAATGGTTTTTTTTTCGTGGTGCTTCCTTTGACTTCTCGTTTTTCAATAATTTCTCTATATCCAAGTTATTTGACACTACGAACCACACCCGACAACATTTATACTGTTGTCTCGCTCTAACATAATTACCTATCAAACCAACCCTAACACAGGTCTGTACTGAGTACAGTACAGAGCTAAAGAACCAGAAACAAATAGCGGCGTGTGTGCATAGCCCGCCGACGCTCACGAGCACAACCAACCACATTCAAAAACAGTAACAGTAACAGCACCGACTTTTTAAATATCTACCTTTACTCTATGATAAATATTTCTGGATCCAAGCATACCCCCAGTCTGAAATTTTTTGGAACTTTAGGGAAGGAACCAATCTTAAACATATATTTTTTTCAGATTTTTAAAATTGTCGTTTTTACAACTATAGCCTCCCGAATTATAGGTCAAGAGATGTGACCTTGGACCTTTCCAAAAAAAAAAATCATGTTGTATATCAAATTAAAGGTAATTAATTAACCTTTCAAATGCAACCTTGACGAGTTGCGTAGCTATAATACTTTTCAAGAAAATCATAATTAAGTAAGTACAACTTTGTAAATTTTGACCTTTTTTACGATTTTCAAGACCACATATTTCCGGATACAGAAGTGCCAGTGCCCTCAAACTTTGCACTTATTTTAGTTCTGTAATAATCTGTCTTCCTACGAAAAATCATACAATTTGGAGAAGGTAGTGTACACCCATTGGTTGATTTGACATGGAATTACCCATATACAAAATTTTGTTGAAGGTAAAAATTAACAAAAACCTATTTGATTATTTTTTTTTTGTCAAAACTTCCTAAAACTACTTATCCTACTTAACTACGAGTATATACAATGAGCGAGCTCATTAATATGATCATAGCCGGAATTCAGGCATCTGGTATTAAAATTTTCAGTAATTCTAATTTTCTCTTTAACTAATTCCATACCAGCAAGCGTATGAAGTCGCTCAGGCGAAAAAAAACCATGGAAGATTATAGATTAATTTCAGTAATTTATTTTGCGATGTTTGCAATTTTTGTAAATGACAATCGCACTTGTTGACCAAACAGGAGGTGCATATAAACGGTATGTGATCTTTGAACTTCATTTTGGGATCGAGTGTAGCACTAGATATTTAACTTTTTAATCCCACTGGATGGAATTGTCGAATATAATATTGGCTTGTGGTAGAAAACAAACTTTACGTTTCCTAGTGAATTAAATCGCCTAAGTTTTATCTGAGTTTAATAATATCTTCCATCTGTTAAAATATGTTTGTAGTTCAGTTAATGCTCTTTGAGGATTAGATATTATATCAGCAGACATTATTTCGGAGTTGAGAACGGCTGTGTCATCAGCAAAGATTAAAATAGTAGTAGTTGGGGAAAGTCAGCTGTATTATAAAGGGACAAACAAGAACTTTGCCGACAACCTACTGTGACCGAAACATACTCTGACGCGTATGAGTCAATATAAACCTTAAAAGTGCGAAGGTAGTGAAAACTATGAATTACACTGTGGAACAAAAGTTAGGTCGAGAGTGAGGGATGAAAATAGAGGCTAAATTAGAAGACCCGTATCGCGGCGTTTGTTTATGTTAGTTTGAATTTTTTTGAATCGACCTTCGCGTTTTGCAGTCAAATGCCGATTTTCAGCATATGGTTTATATGGTTTTTTGGCTACAACTCGTCGACTAATTGATATTTTTTCAACCTGTAAAATTCAAATTATTGCTAGAGACCTGTGCAACCATTAAAATTTGTTTTAAAAAATTGATTTAGAAAATTTTTGTGGTGCTTATGAAGCAATTTTTGGTTGTTACAAACAGCAGCACAAAGTCATTATACCCAAACCACATAGTGGTATAGGGTATAACAAGACCTTCGTGCCATACTGAGTCAAAACCAACCGTTTTGATTTTGGGTGGTTACAGTTTTTTGTAACTTATTTCCTTATCTATAATATTAATAGGCCAGGCAATTTCTTGTGATTGATGTTTTGTTCTACCGTTTTATCCCGATTTTGATCAAACGTTTATTATTTGAAAGGTATTTCTTTTTCGCCGTTTTGCAGATTTACAGATTTTTAAATTTTTTCCTTTATTTTGATTAAATTGCATTTAAAGTTGCTACTAACACATACATAAAATTATACATATGATATGTGTGTTTTATGAAATTTGTAAATGTGTTTGTTAATGAGTTTGTTATCTTCATTTACAATAATAATAAACCATAAAAGTGTTGGTTTGTGAATTGGAACCTGCTAGTTCTTATTAATGGATGCGCAGTATTGTGTTCTCTGCGAAAACCAAACTGTTGATGTGGAATAATTTTACTGATTTCCATAAAATTTTATAGTTTGTCCTTAATAATTTTCTCAAGAATTTTACTAATCGAACACATTAGGCTTTTTGGTCGGTACGAAGAGGGACAGTCTGGAGCTTTTTTTTGGTTTTTGATGGGGATGACTTCGATTCTTTGAATTCTTTTGGAAAATAATAGAGTTTAAGGCAAGAATTCATAATAACTGTTAATAATTTAATATCTTTGTGGAGAAGTGCCTTTAAACATCGATTATTAATACCATCGATTCCTGGCGCTTTATTTTTAAATGTCCTGATATTTCTGAAGTATTTGTCGAAAATTCATTCGAATGGTTTACATTCAATGATCGAAAGGACTCAAGAGTGTTATCCACTAGGGAATTCGTAATAGGGTTTCCAAGATGAACGAAAATAGAATGATTTAAAAGAAATGTTTTTGCCATAATTTCACTCTTTTCTTGGTTGGTGATACAACGATTATCATTTAGTTTTAGTTAGAATTGGTATACTTCTGGACTTTTTACTTAAAATTTTGGTTACATTTCAAAATGGGGGAGAGCCTTTATCCAGTGTGGATAGAATATAATCATAGGACTTACTTCTAAATTTTTCAATCTCGTCACTGATTCTTTGATTCAATATTTTCATTTGATATTGGTCATTTATATTCCTATAACGTTTCCAGTCTGGTTTGAAGCTATTTCTTTGTTGAATCATATTTCTTAAGTAATAGGAAGAGCTTTATTCGTGTGTGAGTTATGTCTCTTGGGAACACTACAATCAATGGCATTATTTAAAACTTGTTTGAAGTTCGATATAAGACTATCAATATGTTCGCAGCTGGTGATAGTGCTGATACATGGCAAATTATCAGCAACTGAAAAGCAACTCCAATTAGCATTTGCAAAATCATAGTTGAAAGTTGTTGTATTATGATATGAACTATTTAAAATGATCTTTACTGGAAAGTGGTCGGAGCCTAAGTCATTTAACACTTCTGCAGGAGACAGTATACCAGGTAAAAAAGTTAAGAATAAGAAAAGGTCGAGTGTTGAGGCTTGTCTATTGGCACTAGTAAAGATTAAAAATATAAATATAAAATATTTTTGAACAACATAAAATGAGTTTTCTACTTAAGCCATCTGTTTGGTTCTACCATCTTGGCATATCGGAATCTTTGCTAATCAATTTGTAATTGTTGTTATATAACGTTTGTCTTATAGTGCATTTACATCTTAGCAAAATCTAGTATATACGAGATTTCGAGCAATCTAGCTCATTTTTACTAGATTTCCCATACAAAACAAAATCTAGTTCGTTATTAGATTTGTGCATAATCTCACAAAATCTTGTCAAACTTGGGCACTACCAAATCACTGTGTTTTTTAATATTGTAGTAAAAAATTACAACGCTGTAACTGAAAAATTGATATTTAACAACAAAAACGAATGCAAACAAGCCGAATAAAAAGGAAATAAAATTTTAATTATTAATAAAAATGACGAATCTATAATAGAGAAACTCCTGGTGGTGGTGTGGCTATATATGTCAGGAAATCTATTATTTGTAAACTGTGCTGTATTTCAAAACCAGTTGATGTTTCTGCTAATAATTCATGTAACAAAATTGAATATATATTCATCGAGATATTAGCTGGTGGTCGGAAATTACTCGTTGAATCTGTATACAGGCCAAATAAAAGAGACGATACAGTTTTTTTTTGGAAAAAATGAAAACGCTAGCTTTGGAATATGATGATGTAATAATATGTGGAGATTTTAACTCTAATTTGATAGTTGAAAGCCATCTTAACAATGATATGAAATCAATTGGTTTAATCCCAACAAATTGTACAGTGCCAACACATTTCACTTCCACCTCTAGTACATTATTGGATTTATTCTTTGTCAGTGATATGAAAAAAGTTATTTTATATGACCTGTTATCAGTACCTTGTTTCTCTAAACATGATTTGATATTCCTAACCTTTAATTTTCAGTTGCAGTATGTATGTGATGAAACTACTTTCTATGATTTTAAGAATATGAATTATGTTCTGATTTCCTTTGAGCTATCCAATATTGATTGGAACTCTATATATTATATGCCTTTGGTTGAAGATCAACTAAATTTCGTAGAATACAACTTGTCAAATGTTTTTAATGCATCTGTTCCAGTGAAAACAGTTAAAAACAATGCTAGGAAAAAACCATGGTTCAATGCAGGAATCAAATCAGCGATCGCTCGTAGAGATTTGAATTATAAATGTTGGAAAACTTTCAAAACTACAGAATTCCAAACTGAGTACTGCAATACTAGAAAATAAGTTAATAGGATGATAAAAAGTGCAAAATCTGAATATTATTCTCGTTGTTTTTCATCAGCTATTGGATCAAAAAACACTTGGAAAACTATACGCGAAATTGGTGTTGGTAAATCACCATTTGTGAATGCTGCTACAATAGACGTAGATGAAATCAATGAGTCGTTTACAACTCTCCCTAATGTTCCATCGAATATTAGTTATTATGAACAATGGCCTACTATTCCTGGTAATAGTTTCTCCTTTAATTGCGTAATTGAATCGGATGTTATATCGAGTTGCCTTGCTATAAAGTCAAATGCTGTTGGGTTTGACAACATCCATCCGAAATTTTTGAAGATTATAATCCCGCTAATTATACCTTATATCACATATATTTTTAATAATATCATCACGAAGAATGTTTATCCCAAGAACTGGAAATATGCTAAAATTATACCCACCCCAAAATCAAACAATGAATATCGCCCAATTGCTATATTGCCTTACTTATCTAAAGTGTTTGAACGATTACTCCATCAACAAATTGTTAAGTACGTTAATGATAAAGGGTTGTTTACAAAAAGACAATCTGGATTTCGACGCAGTCACAGCTGCATAACTGCCCTTATTGATGTTTCTGAAGAAATCCGTAGCAAACTTGATGATGGAAATATCTCATTCCTTGTTCTTCTAGACCATTCCAAGGCATTTGACACTGTGGACCATGAAGTTCTCTGCTTAAAGCTGCTCAAAATGTATAATTTCTCAACTTTATCAACACGTTTAATTTCATCGTACTTATCAGGCCGAAGTCAATCTGTTTGTGTAAATAATAAAATATCTCGCTCGTTACCTGTTTTGGAAGGCGTGCCACAAGGGTCAATACTTGGGCCACTACTTTTTACACTCTATATAAGTGATTTGGAACAAAAACTACAATACTGTAATGTACACATGTACGCTGATGATGTACAACTGTATATAAGTGGTGACTCAACTAATATAAATAACTGTGTTGAGAAACTAAATTCCGATCTAAAACATGTTCATGAATGGGCAAATTCGAATGGATTATGTATAAATCCCAAGAAGTCTAAGTGTTTGGTAATTGCCAAGAAAAATTTAAAGTTGTCCGTTGAACCATTAATAATGCTTGATAACAATAAAATTGAAATTGTATCTACGGCCAAAAATCTTGGTATCACTTTTAATTGTACACTTACATGGTCTGACCACATAAATGCTGTTTCAGGAAAAACATTTGCAAAGTTACGATCTCTTTGGAATACTCAATTTTTTACACCACCTAATATTAGAATTCTACTTGCAAAATCTTATTTAATACCTACATTACTATACGGTTGCGAAATATATGCTAGTTGTGAATCAAGGGGTCTGACAAAACTTATATCTACTTACAACGCTATACTGAGATATGTTTTTAATTTGAGGAAATATGACCACATCTCTCAGTACTCTAAAAAGCTCTATGGAGTTACAATTACTAATCTCTTGAAAATAAGAACTTTGATCCTCTTACACAAAATCGTATACACTCATGAACCACCATACCTCTTCGAAAGAATCCAATTTACACGTTCTAGTAGATCTAATGACATTATACATATAAGACATCGAAGTTTAATATCTGACTGGCAATTCTATGTTAATTCAGTCCGTCTTTGGAACACACTACCTTCGACCATTAAATTTATAAGCAACGCTCTGCATTTTAGAAGAGAACTCTTTCTGTACTACTCATAAAAACTTTTAATTTTGATTTTTGATATTATTATATTATTTTTCTATGCTATTGTAATCTTGTTATTAATTATATTATATAAGAAGGTTTTTAATTGAATTATTTAATGTTCAATGTTCAATGTAAAATTTTATTCTCATTTTTTGATTCTCCTATGTTGATATCCATTTCTTCTATTACTCAATGTTTTTCTTTAATAATCTATTGTATTATTCTTTAATTTTACTTTAAGCAATGTAAAATTTCCATAATGCTTTTTTACTTGTTACTAATTCTGTACCTTAATTATAAAATTTATGTCTTGTTGTATAGGATACTATAATAAATAAATAAACAAATAAATAAATAAATAAAAAAAATATTTAGTAATTGAAAAGTTATGATTTTCTATACTGGCATGTGCCGATTCCAATCTGGTAAATAATAATTGTGGAAAATGAATTTGTTTTTGTTGTTCAAATAAAACATTTAACAAATGCTGATTTTTTTTCGCAAAATTTCTATTTCAGTTTTTGCTTTTTTAATTTTTGATGCATAATATAATTATAAAATCTGTTCCTTTTTAGAATTTTCCACGTTTCTATTTTCCTATTGTTTTGTTTATTTTTGGTGTTTCTAGTTTATATGTTTTATTTTAATTAGCTGTTTATTGTTGTGGAAACAAAATCTCACAAAATGTCAGAAAAGTTAGATGTAAACGGTATAGATTTTGAAACAGATTTCAACTAAAATCTACTACTCAATTATGAGTCTCTTTGACCAAAAAGTTCAACATGAACTGATGTACATATATAAAAGTTGCTAAAATCACTAAAAAGACGCTAAATGGAAAAATTCTCTTTTATTGTAGTTAAAAGGTGCTAAATTTAGTGCTAAAAGCATTAAGTGGGCATCACTGATTCCACACCATCATCACCTTATCGTCTAAAACCAAACCCAAGTTAGTGTGTTATGTTTACAGGACAGCCCATTAACAAATAAGTGTTTACATCATAAACATTTAAGGCTTCAATCGCCCCCTTTCAATGGTACATAGTTTTTATACTCTATACCATTGTGTGGTCAGGGTATAGAGAGTTTTTTCTGATGGTTGTAACTACCGATCGATACCGTCCGTCCATCCGTCTGTCCGTCTATCTGTGTGTCCATGTAAACCTTGTTATCAAACTATAAGTCGCAAAAATTTTTTTTATTTATTAACCAACACCCCCTTCAGATGCAGTGCATTGTGTTGATCTCAGGAAAATATGTTATGTTAAGAAGGAAAGAGGGAGTAGTGTTTGTGGCCATTTAAATTAAATTTTATTAGATTACAACTGCCAGGAAAGACCTCTGCGGGAGTTTATTCCACATACGGCTAGTTCGACTAATAAACGAATTCTTTCTGTAATGCGTTGTATGGTCAACTGGGCAACTGGACAAACGGATGTGATCTACTAGAGAAGCGGGTAGAGCGAACCGAAGCTCAGGCACTTGGAATAAGTTCGCTAATCTCAGAAGAACATTTCCCATGGCAGTATCTATAGAACAGTGACACACAACCCATATTCCGACGATGTTCAAATGTGACAATAGAGTTGGATACCCTACTGTCATTGATGAGCATCAACGCTCTCCTTTGAACACGGTCCAATAGCGCCAAAATAGACTTTGAAGCTGCTGCTAATATATGGGGGCTATATTCCATCTTCGATCGGATGTCAGTGGTATAGAATTTAAGGAGATCAGAGGGAATGAAGTAATTTTTCCACCGTTTTAGAAAACCAAGACACTTGAATGCTTCTTTCGACACTAGAAAAACATGCTCGTTCCAACGAACATCACATTGAATACTTATACCTAGAACATCAATAGTTACCGACTTCTTAATACCTATACTACCCACATGGCCCTATGGGTCAACATACAACATTGAGTCTTCAGCACATTAAAATCAACCCTATTCGCTTTACCCCACTCGGAGATTGTTAACAGGTCTTGATTGAGTGTGTCATTCATTGTCCGCCATTTGCCCCCAAACTCCAAGAGGCTTGGCCTACAATTGAAGGAAAATGAATGACAAATGCTGCTGTCATCTGCGAAAGAGTATACAGAATATAGAATTTGAATATAGTGTAACAAAATTTGGTATATAAGCTTTCATAGGACATAGGCAGAATATAACCGACGTATGTTCAGACCTTTCCCCATACAAATGTCAATATGAGGTCGACTTATATTGCCATAAAATCCTACTTATCAGTGCATAAGTACCATTAATTAGTAACCTAAAATTAATCCCTGTAGGAAATTCTTAGTCAGAAATTTAGACCCATAGCTCTACTTTCTATAATTGACAAAATCTTTGAAAAAATCCTCCTCGAACAATTATCGACATACTTTGATGAAAACAATTTATTATATGAATGTCAATATGGGTTCAAAAAAGGAAGTGGCACGGAAGAAGCTGTAGTTAATGTGGTTAATACCATATGTCAAGGATTAGATAATGGATTTACTGGCGTGGCTGGAATTTTTTACGATTTCTCGAAAGCGTTTGACCTTGTAGATCATAATATTATTATTGAAAAACTTTCTTATTACGGTGTCGATATACGAGCATTAGCATTGATCAAAAATTACTTAGCAAACAGAAAGCAATATGTTGAAGTGAATAAGCATAAGAGTCACATGGGTGCTGTTGATTACGGAGTGCCACAAGGAAGTGTTTTGGGCCCATTGCTTTTTAGTATTTATCTTAATGATATAAAAAATCTAAAGCTTTTTGGAAAATTGATTATTTTTGCTGATGACATCAGTATTTTTTACCCATACAAACATGAAACTGTTCTAAAAGCTCATATGGAATATGATGGCGCAATGATTGCGGAGTATGCAAGGATAAATAAATTGTGTTTAAATGCTGAAAAAACAAAACTGCTAAGATTTAGGCCATATCTTGTTCATAATCAAAACTTTAGTGTTTTTGTAGACGGAAAGGAAGTGCATGAATCTAATTCGACAAAATATTTAGGAGTATACCTGCAAAGAAATCTCTCATGGGATATACATATTCAAAATTTGAAATCTAACATTGTATCAGCTACTGGTTTGATTTATAAATTTAAAAATAAGTTTAACATAAAAACAAAACTAATAATTTACCAATCTCTAATTCAGAGTCACTTAAATTATTTAGCTATTATTTACGGTCGTACGAAAAGTAATGAATTGAAATCACTTCAAAATAAAGCGCTGAAAACTGTTTTTAATCTTCCACAAACTTCTTAAATATTAACTCTATATAGAGATGTATCCGCAACAATTCTTCCTGTGTATGGATTATATAAAATGCAACTTCTACTTTATGTTTTCAAATCTATTTACAAAATTGGTCACCATACTATTTCAGTCAGGAGAAATCAAACTGTATTTAATACAAGGAATGCGATGAATTTAAGGATTGCGAGAAGTCGTTTGGAAACATCGAAGCTGAGGGTGGACCACGTAGGAAGTTTGGAATATAATAATCTCACAAAAACTATAAGAAACATTCAGATAATTTCGATTTTTTAAAAAAATATTAAAGATTATTTATTGGAAAATCTAGAAATGCTTCTATTGTAAATTTTCTCACTGTTCTATGATTTTTGTTTTCTTCAAACTGTTGTTTTTAAGAATATTTTTTTTCTTTTCATCTTTTTTTATATAATTATTATTATTATTATTATTTTGAGCTTCAAATATTGTAAATTGTAATTTTTTTTGCCAACTGGCCTCAATAATGTCCAATGGACGCTGAGGCACTACTCCTGTAATGAATATTTTTATATATAAATTTAAATAAATTACTATGATTAAATTAAAAAAAAAAAAACCATATAAAGCTTCTTTCCCCATATAAAGCTGCTTTCTTTACTTATTTCTATCAAAAAACAATAATATCTCACAGATTTATCACTAATTTGGTTTGCATAAGTTTTCTTTTCCAAATATGGTCAGGATCGGTCCAGTTTTCGCCTTAGTCCCGATATACATAAGTATAGCATCCGATATGAATTATTTCAAATCTATAGGCAAAGAATTGATAATAATGCCACTAAAATTTGGCTTTTGTTTATATTCTATACCTAATTAGTTGGACGCATTCTATAAACTCATGGTATAGGCTATGGTTTTGTTCGTCTAGAAGGACTATAATTTTCTTAACTTTTATATTTGAGGAGTATTTATAATGGTACCACCTTAACGTTTAAAACTAAATTTACCACCCCATCGAAGTAAACAAGTATTAATACTTTTTTCACAAAGTGTACTTTACCGTGCGTTTGTTTATATGGAACATGTGACCTTTTCATATTCCAGAGTGGTGTTTAGTTGAAGTATATCGTATATACAAGTACATCACTCAAACTTTGGGTTAGAGAAAATAAACGTTATGGAAATACGTTTATGTGTATGTATGCATTAGAGTAGGTATGGCTGATTTTCTCTTTTGATGCATATTTTAAATCTTGCATCATTAGCAGTGACTTAGGCATCTTAACTTACACACAAATCATGTGAAAAGGGGACACAAATTTTTGTGGTCTTTAACATGTTTTACTAGTCTTATGGAATATTAAAAGAAAAATTCTTTTAAACTTTACTGACTAGCTTTAAGGTTTTTTAAGTGACTGAAATGTGCTAACTTGTTAATGGTAGTGCAAAGTATTGCATATCTTTAGAAAACTGGAGGAGATTAAAACCGGAAATTGTTCTTTGCATAAGAAAATAATCAGTTTCGATTGCATATAAATGTCAACAATATGCCATATTATGTGGGGAACTCATGTACATTTCAATGTTAAGAGTATGCGGGGTGGTGGTGAGAGCATTTTCCAACTAAATTTCTTTCTGACAAGTACCGTATTTCAAAAGGCTGCCAGAAACTTTTCTGACTTTAAGGCTTTTCATTTGAAACGCCAAACAGCGAAAGCAATCAAAACCGAGTTGTATGAAGTCATTGGCACATCCGTACCATCGTCCAATATAATTTACAGTTGATTGAAGGCGTTAAAACACGCACGAAAATTGACGAAGTGACCTGTATTGTTTGGGACGTCAAACTGACAACTAAATAAATGAAAGCAAAATTCATGATATTGTTATGTGTAATCGCCGAGATGGCATACATATCAAAATAAAGAGTGGCAAATGTTAGTCGTACTCACTCACAATTGACTACAATCGGAGGAATGTTTAATGAACTCGAACTGCAATTCATACGAGTTTTTTTTGCTGTTTCGTTACCGTGAACAAAACATAAATCCATTACACCAGATCAGAGACCAAGCAGCTATCGGAGTAGTGGGTTTCTTAAGGTTTTTCTTATAAAATTACTTCAGTTGTTATTATATGTTGTAATAATTTTTTTAAATTATCCTCCGAAATTTTTATACCCTATACCCAGTGTTCGCCAGTTCAGAATTTTTAAAGGTTATTTTCACCCATTCCGAAAATTTTAAGGGGTACTTTCATAAATTGAAGGGTATTTTTTAAAACTACATCAAAATAAATTTTTTGACTAAATTAATTACTACTGTTTATGTTTAAACATGACAAAGTGATACTTATACATGTACGTATATACATTTAACCGTGATATGCACTAATAAAACAGTTATACATTTACTTTTTGTTTCCACTTTTTTACAGCGGTAGCGAAATCCATGTCACATTGAACTTCATCATTTTCTTTATTCAAATATAAAGGGAGGTTTTCGCAAGAAATCCTTGAAAGAATTTCCACAAGTTTATCACCAAGTCTGGCTCGCTTATTACTCTTTATGCGGTTTTGGCATGAAACTCCTCTTTTGCAAGCTGCAGTAAAGGCTGGTAAAGTTAAGGCAATCATTAACAATTTCATGTACTCTGGATACATGCACCCCTCATCCTCAGCATATCCCAGCACATTTGACATGGAAATCAACTTGCAAAATTTTTGCATGGAAATTTTGGCCTTGTATTTTTCTAACATAAATTTCACTTCATACCATTCATCCTGCAACTTATCCTGTTTAGGAAGAATGCTACTAAGGATAGGGTATAGTTCTTTAGTGCAATATATTTTCATCAAACTATCCATGGCTTCATCGACAGATTTATTTGATGGAGGAGCAGACCAACACCAAGTCAAAATTTAAAAATGTTTACATTGTGTCATCGTCAAACCGTTTATGGAAGTTCTTTACCACTGTGCATAAAAAAATGTCTTTTCCTTTCAGTGTCAGCTGTTTCTGTTAGAGAACGGCCTGCATTTCCTTCAGCTTATCATATTGTATTGAAGAATGTATGAAGGCTGTTGATTGTTGAATACACCTTGCATATCTTGGGCACTTCTTCGGCAGCTTGACTCACTGCAAGGGCCAGCTTATGTGCAATGCAGTGGACGTGTATAAATAATGGCGTTTTATTTTTCAGCTGAACGCCAACTCCAGTTTTAGACCCCATCATCACTGCTGTGCCATCTGTTTCCAAACCCATAACTTTAGTTATAGGAACACGGTTTTTCTCCAAAGATTTTAGTAAAGTTTTCGTAATATTATCAGCATCGCAAGGAAACCCTTCCATTGACAAATTGGCCAAAATCGTATTTGTTGGCAGTCCTTTATATATTTGACGTAAATAACACCGTCCAACATATTAAGACTTTTTGAATGGAACAGAATAGCGACCTCACAATTCTGAAAGGGTATGTTGAGTAGATCATTTTTGTAGAACAAACTTATGGTCCAGCACGTCTGAGTATTTTTTTTAGAGTGGGTCAAAGTTTTCATTTTTTGGTCGAAGGGAGCCTAATACTTTATGAAAAAATGCTGTAAGTTAATGTCTGAGAGAATTCTTATGATCAGAGTTGTATTGTGGAATTGTATGAGGATTATTTTTGTGCAAGATCTTAACCCTCTAACTGGTCTCTTTATGGGTCAATTTGACCCTTTTTTCGAGAAAATCAAAAAATATCCTTTAAAAGGACATTTAAGGATTAAAATATTTTACGAAAATGTTTGCCGAAAAATTTCAGTGGGGGTCACCAAAGACACCATTGTTGTAAATAAAGCTCTATACGATTAATTGGCAAAATTACACGCCAACTTCTATAAAAAAATTATAATTTTGTTTTAATACTGGTTTATTATAGTATGTACATATTTATTTTTATGCTTCAAATTTTCGAGTAAAAGGGAATTGGGAAATAGCAGTAGTATGACAATGGATTAAAGATTAAACTTAATATGCTTTCCTGTATTTAGCTTGACGTGAATGTTCCGATGGGTCAAGGTTTCTGTACAAGCCCCATACGTATTCAGCAAGCATTACACTTTGGGATTTCCCTTTGAATCTTTCTTCCAATAACTTTATATCCTGATGAAACCTTTCACCTTGTTCATCTGAAACCGCTCCAAGGTTTTCTTTAAAAAAATTGAGATGAGAGTGCAGAAAATGCAGCTTTAGTGACATCTTAACGCCAATATTGTTAAATCCGATTAGCATGCTTTCAATATTTTCTGCATAGTTTTGTGCTTTTGAGTTTCCAAGGAATTCTGATATAACCAGCTGCATAGAGTCAAATGCTGTCTTTTGCAGATGACCACAAAATTCTTTATCTTGTAATAGTTTTCTTATATCGGGTCCAACGAGCATTCCTAGAAAAGGTAATTTACATTGAATGAAATAAATTATTTCTTAAAACCGTATGTTACCTTCTTTTAATTTTGCTGCAGATAATCTGGGGAAAATTGTTTGAATGCGTTTGAAAGCATTTCCTTGTGCATTTAAGCTTTTAATAAAATTTTTCACCACCCCCAACTTAATATGCAGCGGTGGAAGTATGACCTTATCTTTTGGGACAAGGGATTCATGGATTACATTTAAGTCACCAATAATATTTTCTTTACGTTCTTCGAAATATTTAATATGATAATGGCTGCTGGTAGCACGTGAATCCCATTTACAAAGAAAGCACATATATTTTGTGTATTCTGTTTGCATTCCAGTCAATCATTTTGAAGTCTGCGCATACTTCCCATTTATATATATAGTATTCAATTTTATTTAAGAGATTTGAAATATTTGCGTATGTTTCCTCCTTTTTGTGGAATACGCAACCGGTATTGATGGATGCTGATTTCTATTGTGCAGTAAAACTGCTTTTAAGCTGTGTTTTGAACTATCTATGAATAGTCGCCAAGCGGAAGAGTCTAGTGGAAGCTTTAGATATTTTAGAACCTCTTCAATACTGCAACAGTATACAAGTTCTTCTGATTTTTTAAAATAACTTTCCAGATCGGCGTGTGTTTTTCTTGGAAATTTAACTTTTACATCGGCTTTTATCAAATTCCTGTTTTTCAATCTGGAACATAATATTTTAGCTTTCTCTATTGTTAGTCCTAAATCTCTTACAAGATCTTCAAAATAAGCTTGGTCTACCAAATTAGGACATATGTTTAAACCATCAAGAGGCAAGTAACTTATATCTGATATGTTTTCAACCGCCGCTGTTATTTCGGTATTGGCGACTGTCATATTGGCCGAAAATGTATGTGTAGGCGGTTGAGGCACCGGAACACCTTCACAGCGCACTTCTGGTAAAATGACATTATTTGTTGCTTCGTATGTCATTGTCGCGAAGTGCCTTTGGCTTCTACCAAATTTATAATTTACGCCGAAATAGCATGTATCTGATTTGTGATCTTCAGGTTCAATCCATGTAATAGGCGCAGAAAATGGCAGCGCCTTAGTACCGCATTTGTACCAGGTCAAAAGACCACTTTCGCAAGTAGTACATACGGTTTTTGGTATCCAAGCTTCAGATAAAAATCGTATTCCAAAGAAAAGAATATATGGTTCTTCAATTGTAGGCAATATCTTTCTTCTGCTTTGATGGTGCGTAAAATGTCCACAAATAAAACAAAACCAATCTCTTAATTTGCAAACAGAATCCGCCATGCTTATTTAAGCTTTAATTTTTCTTTTTTTATATTAATTTTAGAAATACGGAGATTAAAGCTTCTCAAATGTTAAAAGGGAGTTCCCACTATTAATATTTGTAGTAACACCAAATATCATATTTACATATATGTAAAAACTTTTAGAGAACATACAATATTAACAAACTTAGTGATGCCAACTTTTGAAAGAAGTAATTTTAAACTTTGTTATATTAAAAAAATATTTATATATAAACTGAATTCTGGGGAATCATTGTTAGACTTGTTTTATATTTTTTTTTTTTTTTCAAAAAACACTTGAATAATTTAAGTGTTTAAGTGTACATTACTGCGAACATTAAGTCAAACTGTAAAGTCATTATGAATACTAATTCAAATTAGGGATGCCAAAGGGAAAAACAAATATGCCGTAATTTTAAAATAACATTTTGTTATTTCTGATATTGAGATGAAGGAATAACTATTTACTCGTCTCATTTAATATTTTAAAAGAATCCAATTATTAAATCTGATTTAAGAAATCTGAAAAAAAATTATATCACTTTTTAAAAATTTTTATGTCGCATAAAATTGACAATGCAAATGGTATTGTAATGGATTTAGTAATTATAAACGATTTTTAAAAAATATATGTCGTCACAATCAAATATTTTGTAGGTAAAGCAGAATAATAATTTTATATAACTATGTTGAACTGCCGATGCACGAAAATTCGCGCATAAGGGTAATTATGAAGGGTGAAATAGATTTTCAATGCTTGTTCACGCATATTCATTTTGGCAAACCCTGCCTATACCACTATGTGGTTTGACCTGTATTTGACCTACACCCATCTTTTATTATACCGATCGAATCAGAATCATTATCAGAATCACTATCTGATTCGATTTAACGATGTCCGTCCGTCCGTCCGTCCGTCTGTGTAAAGCTTGTAATCAAACTGCAGGTCGCAAATATGAATATATTTTGATGAAATTTGGTATCTGAGCTTTTATCGGCCATAGGATGAACGCTGTTGAAATTGGTGAGAATTGGTCGATGTTCGGATCTAGACCTCGACATAATCGACATCAATAGCCATAAGATCCAAATTGTCATATAGATCTTACTCAAATTGGGTTTGTATGCGTTTATTACATCCATTAATGAGTAGTCCAAAAATGATCCTTTTGGGACAACTCTTAGTCAAAGGCCCCATATAGAGCTGCTTCCCGATCTTCACTTAAATCTATCAAAAAACAAAAATATTGCACTGATTCTTCTCAAATTTTGTTTGAATATATTTTTGCAAAATACAAGAGACTTCACCAAACATAGTCAGGATAAAAATCCCATCTAAATTTGGTTTATGCTTATTTCCTATGTCCAGTTAATTTGGCCTATGAGATAGAGATAGGGTCTCTAAACACATGCTATAGGGTATCATATAGTCGGTCTAGACCGACTATAATTTTCTTACTTGTTTCAATTAAATGTTGTGTATTTTATATATCGAAAATTAAGCTTTTAACTCTAAAAGTAAAACCTAAAAAGGTGTTTGATGGTGGACATAACTGATAAACGTGTAGTAATAGGATGTTTATGTGGATGTTTCAATGAAGAAGTGAGGTCATAAAATATGAAACATGTCTAATAATTAGCTATCATAAATGTGATATGAAATTGGTGATAATATTTAATTACCACCAATAAATTCACCGATAGAAGCAATTTTGCTGTATCACGTCTGGATTTTGAAATTTTCCAAACTCAAATTTTTGAAAAGTTATTAGGAACATTTTCAAGGAAACATTTTCAATTGGTTTCTACATACTCAAAGATTCGAATATTGATATCAGGCATCCCAAATACGGAATGGCTGTTAAGCAAACTAATTACAGTGGTATTAATAATGACCTATATTGTATTAATTTTCTATTACGTATAGCCCTCGATTGTTCTAGAGACTAAGGCTGTTAATAATGAATTGTCTTCCTTTAAACAAAGCGAAATATGCTTTGACATACAATTTTTGTCAACTTTATTTAGTTGCAGCGATTGAAAAAAAAATATTGACAATTGCAATTAAATATCAAATAAAATTAAATAAAGTTATAAATTGGATTTATTTGTCTTATGTTTTACTTAAGCTTCTCCGACTTTTCTAATCGAGTCCCCCCAAATACATACTTAGTGCTTAAGGTCACTCATCTAGGTCTGTTCTAGAGGTTCTTGTTTATATATTTGTCTAATATGCTATTCTATAAGACCAACTTGTGCAATTTGTATGCAGATGAGTTTAAAGTTTTTAGCGAACTACGCTGCGAAATACTACTGCCAAGTTGCTTACCAATGCGTTTAACTTTGAGTCATTTTTCTTTTTTATACTGTAAATTTCAAAATCCCTCTTAGAGTTACTTGTTCATCTTTTGCAAGCACATCGTCAATTTGTTGCAATTTGTGTTAATGTGGCATTTGTCTAAGTCATCATCATATTGGATGGTTTAACACCCGAACACAGAGCAGTGCCGAATAAGGACAAATTCATTGTGCCATGAAAATATTCAAAGACAACAAAGTTAACCAAGAAAATGTGTTTTTTTTATTGTGCAAACTCAGCACAAAATAAAAGAACTCTTCAATTTCATCAAGAACAGAAGGTGTAGACGATAATGCTAATATGGTCATCAACATTGTCAGCATTGTCATCGTTTTGTTTTTTTTTCTGCTTGTTATTTAAATCGGCAAAAACTAAACGCATCATTAAATTGTAGTTTATGAGCAGAAAAAATTTTAATAGTGAATTTTGGCTAAAAGAAAATATAGAAAGTGATAGTGAGTGCTGGTTGACTTTACGATGCCTTACACTAAGAGGTTTGTTAAGGAGTCTCAGGTTACATACGTATATTAAAACAAGTAAGAAAATTATAGTCGGTCTAGACCGACTATGCGATACATACCATGCGTTTAGAGACACTATCTCTTAGACCCAACTAACTGGATATAGAAAATAAGCATAAACAAAATTTGAGTGGGATTTTTATTAATTTTTTCGGCTGCAGATATGAAAAAGTTCATATCGGATGCTATATCTATATGGGGACTAGGTCCAAAAATGGACCGATCCTGACCATGGTTGGTAAAGTCTCTTGTATTTTGCGAAAATATATACAAACAAAATTTGAGATTAATCAGTGCAATATTTTTGTTTTTTGATAGATTTAAGTGAAGATCGGGAAGCAGCTCTATATGGGGCCTATGACTAAGAGTTGTCCCATAGGGATCATTTTTGGACTATTCATTAATATATGTAATAAACACTTACAAATCCAATTTAACTAAGATCTATACGACAATTTGGATCTTATGTCAATTTATGTCGATTTTATAGGGGTCATTTGTATGGGGGCTAGGTCTGAACATGGACGGATTCTCACCAATTTCAATAGCGTTCATCCCATGGCAGATAAAAGATTAAATACCAAATTTCCTGAAAATATATTCATATTTGCGACCTGCAGTTTGATTACAAGCTTTACATGGACACACAGACGGACGGACGGACGGACGGACGGACGGACATCGTTAAATCGAATCAGATAATGATTCTCATTCGATCGGTATAATTAAAGATGAGTGTAGGTCAAATATTATTGGTTGTTACAAACAGCAGCACAAAGTCATTATACCCAAACCACATAGTGTTATAGGGTATAAAGATGATCTTGATCTATTCATGGTCGTAGATATTGAGGAGGAAAAGTTGCATAAAAACATCCGAGGAACTTTTTGTTGTAAATGTTTTACCATTGTAAATTTAAAATATTATAAAAATTTGAACATGTCATACTTTTGACATTTGGTTGACAATAATTTGTCCAATTTTAACAGCGTACAGCAATGCTACAAGGTGTCAGAGTGAGAGCTATATTATGCGAGCAAGTTTTTTGTTTTAATATTCTTACTTTTTTTTTTTTTTAAATTTTCCAATTTTTCCACAATAAATCGATTGTGGTAACTTTTATTAGTTTGGTGCCAAAGCACAGGACGTGTAAACACTTCTGTTTTGAATTTGACAATACATATCAATTTCCATATTAATTTCACATCTATAGTATTAATAGACAAGGCGATATCTTGTGACCGATGTAAGTTTTACCCCGATTTTGACAAAAATAATTCATCATTTGAAAGGAAGTTCTTTTTCGCTTTACCCGTATATACAGATTTTCATCGTCTGGAATATTTTTTTGGAGTTATGATCGTTTAAAGTTGCTACTTACACATACATAAAATTATACAATGTTATGTGTGTGTTTATTAAATTTATTAATGTGTTTGTGTTAATGTGTTGAGTTTGTTTTCTTCATTTAAAATGAGTTGAATTGTGAAGCATACCTTAAGGGTCTTTGTTGAATGAAAAAATAAAATTTCTTAGAATTTGCACTCGAATTTCGAGTGCTGGAATCTACTAGTTTTTTAAATTAGTTTATTATCTTATATATATTTACGCTGATCCCTGACTCACTGACTGACTGACTGATTCTGTAACGCTGAAATAATACACACACACAGCACTCCCTACAAAGCTATGGGAAATACACAAACAAAATTTAATCTTTCTCATTTTATACAAACCCACACACAATTTTCTCTCTTCTTTGTTACCGACCAGTGCTGCTAATAAAAGCTTCTGAAAATCGACAATTTTTGAAACTAAATCGCCAAAATTGTCATTTTTAAAACAGGAAATTGTCAAGAAAATTTTACCGCTTATAAAACTCGAAAAAATATTACAAAAGGAAGCAATAAAATTTATTTATATCATTCATATTACGAATATTATTACAGCATTGGTTATTTCTATATATAACAAGTAAGAAAATTATAGTAGGTCTAGACCGACTATACGATACCCTATACCATGCGTTTAGAAACCCTATCTCTTAGGCCCAACTAACTGGACATTGAAAATAAGCAAAAACCAAATTTGAGTGGGATTTTTATTAATTTTTTTGGCTGCAGATATGAAAAAGTTCATATCGGATGCTATATCTATAAAGGGACTAGGTCCAAAAATGGACCGATCCTGATCATGTTTGGTAAAGTCTCTTGTATTTTGCAAAAATATGTACAAACAAAATTTGAGAAGAATCAGTGCAATATTTTTGTTTTTTAATAGATTTAAGTGAAGATCGGGAAGCAGCTCTATATGGGGTCAACGGTATTATTTTTGGACTACTCATTAGTGGATGTAATGAACGCATACAAACCCAATTTGAGTAAGATCTATATGACAATTTGGATCTTATGGCAATTTATGTCGATTTCATATGGGTAATTTGTATGGGGGCTAGGTCTGCACATGGACCGATTCTCACCAATTTCAATAGCGTTCATCCCATGGCCGATAAAAGCTTATATACCAAATTTCATCAAAATATATTCATATTTACGACCTGCAGTTTGATTACAAGCTTTACATGGACATTACACGGACGGACATTGTTAAATCAACTCAGAAAGTGATTCTGATTCGATCGGTATAATTAAAGATGGGTCTAGGTCAAATATTTTTGGTTGTTATAAACAGCAGCACAAAGTCATTATACCCAAACCACATAGTGGTATAGGGTATAAAAATGTATTAGTGGTGAAATTTCAACGAAAAAAATTTAACACAGTAATCAACTAAATAAAACTTAAATCTTAAATGGAGATGTTATTCAAGGTGTTTCCGTTTTGAAACGACTTGGCCCAGAATAAAATCTACACATATTTTGTAATTAACATTTACACTGTACTAAAACTATCAATTTTCGATTTACAACCCATTAATTGTTAACCCTTGAAATGCTAATTTTTATACTACTGAAAATTTATAATCTTCAATCATCATTTTAACAAATTTAACAAATCATTTTAACAAATTGAAAAATCGTCGAAATTACAATAAGTTGTCAAAATTGACCAGCACTGCTAACGACAATAGCACTACATATGCAGATTTCGTGGAATAAGATGAACGCAAAAAATGCATCAAAAAACTAATATCTATTCAAATTCTTCTTTAAATTCCCTTTGTTGGTCAATGAAAAAATTCTGCAAAAAAAGTAATGAAGGAAATTTGAAACATTTTTATTTTTCTCATTTAACGTCGTCCGATATGCATACATACTTTTTTTTATCAAACTAAACTTTACCGTTTGTCTGTTTTGTTTTTCATCTCAAAATTGTTTTGAATTGTTAGGAGTGCTTTCGGTCAGGTTCTCTGATGGCCAGCACTTACCAAAGAGTATGCTTTTTTTGATAAATATTTGAGAAAAAAGAGATCTTCAGCGTGGATTTTGTTGTTGTCCAACATATGATTTCGTTTAAAGCTCTGTTTTTCATTTGAAAAAATAGTGCAATATTAAGTTTCAAATTTAAATTATTCTAACTTTGCATAAATTACATTGTAATTTCAGAAGAGAGGTGGGAAAATATTTTTTTTTTACTCATAATTTTGACAAACATAAATTACGTAAATAGGTATCTTTAAGATTTTAATTTGAATAATTTATTGAAATTATCATAGAAGAATTAAACGCGATTTGGAATAATAATTTTGTTTTTTAAGTAAAACTAATACGCCCTTATTTTTTTTTTTTTTTTTTTTTTTTGATTTATAGATAACTGGAAAAAATGTTCGCTTTTTACAGTTCACATTTATGATGACATATGAAATATTTTTTTCTCTTTTTTGTAGGTGTATTTGTGTTTGCACTTCCTTAAGGGGTGGTAGGTTTTAAAACCTTCTTTTGCATTTCTCTTTCTGAATGCACAACATATCGAGAGTGTTGTATCAACATTTTAAGTAAGTCAGAGCAAAACTTAAAAAGATACAGCATTTCCAGCGACCGGCCTCATACGGTATATAGTATATAAATCATAGTATATAAATTCGAAGTCCGTCAACATCATAACTCAAAATCTACTTGACCGATTCTTTTGCAATTTTGGACACTATATCTGCATATAAATCATCACGTAACCACGAAGGGTTTTTTAATTCCATTTTTCTTTCCCATTTTTTAACAACAAATTCCCGAAATTGTATAGCAAAAATCGTTTTTCAATTCAAAATGCTGGCAAAAAAAAAAATAAAAAAAATTAAAAAACTCTTATGATGTTCACCGCAAAACAACAACGCCTCCGGAGATTCGCTCCCACGGACTTATTTAATAAAATTTGGAATTAAATTTTTTTCAAAGATTCTCCAAATGCTATGCTATAACGTGTATGTGAAATAAATAATCGAACGTTATTCATGCCTTCACAAAAGAATTATGAAAATACGACTTTTTTAACTTTTAAAACCTTACCTTACCCCCTTAAGAAACTTTTAGGAACCTTGCTCTAAAACGTTTTTTTTTCCTATGCTATTCTATTTTTCTACATTAAAATGGAGTTAGGTTAGTGGAGTTAATTAGTTCCTTATAGACTAAGTTCGTTATAACCGTAGTATTTTTTTGATTTGTCCGAAAGGTTTAAAAAGTTTTTTTTTTGTTGAATAAGTTTATTTATTTTGGGGCATTTTAAAAAGTTATAATACATAAATTAAATTACTAAAAAGATACATATTAATTGTTTGTCTTAATAAGACTAAAATTACCGAGTTTCTATTAAAATAAAATATTTTTTTTAAATCATATAATATGAAAAACTCCTTATGTATAGAAGCAGAAAGTACAAAGCAAAGGTTGGCTACTGACAAACTTTTACGAAAATATACTTAAAAGGACCTTTTACAAAACTTCATTTGAAAATCGAAGTCTTTGTTTTGTATTAAAATTAAATGAAAATAATATTAAATTAAATTGAAATTATTTTTTTTTGAAATATATAATAAAATATACGAAAATTCTGAAATTGAAAAAAAAATTTGTTTGTTAAAGTCAAAACTTTGGTATAACCACTTTGATATAACCAGGGTTCGTTATAAGCGAACTCCATTGTATTAAATTTTAATAATTTTGGGAATCTCCAATCTCCTCACTTTACCCGGCCTTCCCATGTTCAAGTCAAATTGATCACACATCCAATAGTCAAAAAATTGTTAAGCAACTGTCCCATTGAAAAATTGAAAGAGAGAATTGAAACGTATGATTGTTTGGTAAAAAAGAGTAAAAAAGTGTGAGTGCATTACAACCTGAAAGCCAAAAATATAACGTGTGAAGGCCGGGTATTATCTTAAATATATTTGCGCTGATCCCTGACTCACTGACTGGCTGACTGAGAGACTGACTGATTCTGTAACGCTGACCAAAATGATACGGTTCTAATTCCTAGGATTGTTCTCGCCCCAACCGACACCACATAAAACGCCGTCAGTTTCCAGTAATTCCTGCATACGCAATTACCATAAACAAGGCTCAAGGCCAGTCATTTGATTTGGCATTAATTTGGAGACCGCGGTATTTTCACACGGCCAACTGTATGTGGCTTTGTCACGATCAAAAGTTGCAAGCCAAGTTAAGATACGTATTCAATCGAACCCACAGCAAGGAAATCTATTAAATGACCAACGATATTTCGCACGAAATATAGTTTTTCAAGAGATTCTAAATTGAAAAACTTTTTTGCCAAATATTTCTTATCTGTTTTGATACTTATGTATATAATTTCTACGGACACAATTTTTTTCACATGTACATACATATGTAACAATATAATTTTCAATTTACTACTATAATTAAAGAAATATAATTTATTATAAATTTTTCGTGTATTTAAATTTAAACTTTTTATTCATAATTTTTAAACGGGCGCCTAGGCGCCACACAATCAACTAGTTAATAATATAAGAACATAAAATGCACAATGAAAAATTGTGAATTTTTCTATATATTCTAAGTTTTTCCATATCAATTTCCATTTTAATTTGATATTTTTTATATTAATTCATAATACAACCAATAGTACAATAACATAACATACACAATGAAAAAGTGTGAAGAACAAGACAAATAGAAATACAAAGCTTTATCAGCACTCGCTTCTCGTTTTGCTCTCACTCTGACATCTATTAAGCGGTCACATAAGAACACACAAGCACTGGATTGTAGCTCATTGTAGCGCCATAGCATAGCTTATATCGCGCACTCTGACTTCGGCCCAACTCCTCTCTACAGTTTTTTTTTTTGCAGCAAACCAACAACCAACTTCTAGTTCAACAATTGTTGCTTTTGAAATTGGAGCTTTATTGTTCCCGTTTTTTTGAGAGCGGTTCCATAATGCGTACTAGTGCTATTTAAATTTTAAAAATTACTTTTTTATTATTCCATATACTACATAGATTGAAAAGTACGTGGCCTAACAATAAAAAAGCAGGTTTTTGGATTTAAATTCAATTTTGTTCTTGAACGTATTCTCCGTTAAGTGAAATACACTTCTTCCAACAATTCTATAGGATCTTAATACCCTTGAAAAAAAAATAAAATATTTCAAACTCTTCAAAATAGCCTTCCGTCTCTGATATGACTTCTTAATTTGTCAAAAATCTCTTTCCCTGGAGCCATCTTTTAAAGTTTAAAAACATATAGTAATCGCTGGGTCCCAGATCTGGAGAATACAGGGGGTGTGGAAGCAATTCGTAATGTAAAGACTTAAATTTTTCTGAAGCCGAAGCAGATGAATGCGCCAGTGCATTGTCATGATGGTACAAGATTTTTATCATATTTAAGTGTGTTCGTTCTTTTTTTCTTAACTTCTTCATCCAATCTGTCCAATAACTCAACATAGTACTGGCCAGTTATTGTTTTTCATTTCTTCAAATAATCAATAAATATTATACCATGTGCATCTCACAAAACACTGGCTATTACCTTTCCAGCCGATTGTTGAGTCTCTGGCCGCTTTGGTCGGCTTTCGCACGTTTGTAATCACTTTGAAGACTGTCTATTTGACTCCGGTGTATAATAGTCAATCCATGTTTCATCCATTATTATAAATCGATTTAAAAATTCGGTTGAATTTATTTCACACATCTCCAAAACATACTTTGAATCATGAACACGTTTCAGTTTTTATTCGGCTGTTACAAATCGTGTCACTCTTCGAGCAGAATTCTTTTCCATATTTAAATGATCATGTAATATATACCGAATACACTGTGTTGATATCTTTATGATGATAGGATTTCACTCACTTTAATTTATTGATTATCCAATACAACCTGTAGCACTTTTCTTACGTTTTCTTCGATAACTGCCTCATTTGATCATTGAATGTGACAGCGAAGATTCACCGTAATGTTTATCAAGCCATTCTTTGGCTTAGACAGTATATTTTCCCAACAAACAACAATATTTAATTAAAACACGAAACTCTTTGCAAACCATTTTTTCTCAAACTGTAAAAGTAGCATCATTTTTATAACGGTAACTTTTTTTCTAATTAATGAAATGTCATGAAATTTTGACACAGTTTTTCTAGCAGTTGGTCCCATTGAATAAACGGAAAAAAATTGCACTTGCCACGCCATCTCTTTTTGACGCTGCAAGAATTATTGAATTGGTAAAAAAAGAAAAAGAAATTGTGATTGCGGTTCATGTGTTGTCTCATAATGAATGTTAGTATAATTTTTTTCTTTTAGAATTTTTATAATTGTTATTCTTTTTGATGTGTAAACATCTATACGCGCAGGGGGGTAAATTTCTAATTCACAATACAATCACAAAAACAGCGTAATATGTGAGCGTAAGATCTTACGCGTAACATGTTAGCATTAAGACAAATCGGTGTGACATGATTGTTTGGTGAAAAAATTATGATATGTAATAACCTTTTTGTCGCTGTTTTCTGCATTTTATTTATTACCAGATGTTTACAGATCTCCCCTGTGCTCGGACTCACATGATTTTTTTATACTCAGTATTCCAAAGATGGGTTTATCATTTCATTTCCGTTTTTGGTACTTACAAAATAATTTGATTCATGCAATTTACCTTTGGGTTAAACCACCAAAGCAGCTTATTTGTTTAGTTTTCTTCTGTGATAACCGAATTCATCCAATTACTAATTTGTTGGTATTATATTTACCAACAGTTTTTTACAATATCTGTAAATATACGTATGTGTATTCGGTTTAAAATATATTGTGTTATTAGGTTTCCATAATATATAGGTTATATTTAGTTCCCGCTATATAATTAGTTTAAAAATGTTGATTTGTAAAATGAACTTATTTTTCTATTGAAGTTGCATTCATCTTATGCACACAGAGGACGGAGTGCCAGGTACAATCATAGTATTCTATTGTGATGACTGCATTTTTTGAATCCATAGTGCCGTAATCTGGTAATTGATATGAATTGAGGCATTAGTTTATTAGTTTATACGTTGAAATAATTAATGTTTGAGTTAGAAATAAATCAGGCTCAAGATCAAATGTTTTTACTTCAAAAGCCATTATAATGCAGAATCTATAATATTAAGAGGCAATGCCATTTCTTGTGACCGATGTAAGTTTCACAGTTTTACCCCGACTTTGACAAAAAATTTATCATTTAAAATGTATTTCTTTTTAGCTGTTACCCAGATTTACAGATTTTCATCGTCTGGAATATTTTTTTGTAGTTATGATCGTTTAAAGTTGCTACTAACACATACATAAAAATATACAATGCCATGTGTGTGTTTATTAAATTAGTTAATGTGTTTGTGTTATTGTGTTGAGTTTGTTTTCTTAACTTAAAATGAGTTGAATTGTGAAGCATACATTTAGGATCTTTAGTAAATGAAAAAATAAAATTTTCTAGAATTTGCACTCGAATTTCAAGTGCTGGAATCTGCTAGTATAGATAAATATTTTATCTATAGTATAGATAAATATTTTCTAACTCAATCATTAAAATGATATAGACAGAAAATAAGATTTTTTTTAAATTGAAATTATTAATTTAATTAATTTCTTATTTCTACTGATATAAAAGAAGAAATGAAAATTAGTGTTTAATATGTGTCTGTTTATTGAAACTTTCGTTATTATACTCTAACTTACATGAAACCGCATCTCATGTGATAAAAGGAAATCGATTTTAATATCCGGCTTAATTTCATAACACCATATGATTCATACTTTACTATTAAATTTTAAAACTTAGTAGTTATAGATTTACAATTTTTGTTGTTTCACTTATTTCGAATTCTGCCATATCCGCATATATTTTTCGCGAACATTTTTCTAAAATAATAAACATCAGCATTAACCATTATAACCTGACCACTACAACAAAAATAAAAAAATATATAAATACTAGCTGGACCCGGCAAACGTTGTTTTGCCCTCAATGAATTTTTAATTTTAGTTAGAATCTGTATATATCTATATAAAAAAACGTTTGTGCATTTGTTAATATTAAAACTGTTAAAGAAAAACCATGTTTTATTTATGAAAATTAAAATAAATATTTATTGTAATATACGTATGTATAAGAATGACTAATATATTTCTATCATTGTAATTCTAAAAAGACTGAACAATATTTTTAGTTTCCTTATTCTGGCAGTAAATTAATAAATTTGCTGGCTTTCCGACACGGGAAAAACAACTGTTTTCGAGGTACAAACCACATATTTGCAATGATTGTCCTTGAGATTTATTGATGGTCATGGTAAAGCCCACTCTGTTCGGAAATTGCAATATTTTGAATGTTATCAGTGTGTCGGTATGAATCATAGGAATTCTTGGCAGCAAGACATGTTCTCCTTTAAATTTGCCTTTGAGAATTGTGGCCTCAATAACATTGAGTATTATCCTCTCAACAATTAACCTGGTGCCATTACGTAGTCTCGGAGCATTGAGGTTATGTAGCAAAATTATTGGAGAACCAAATTTTAATTTTAATAAATGTGCTAATAAGTTAGAGTGATTACTAAGTCTTTCAATATATTTTGAGCTAAATCTACTTATTTCTTCTTTAACTTTTGGTATGGTGAGGTCTTTGTGTATATTGTCATTAGTCAAATACCATGGGGCATCAGCAATAATTCTAAGCGTTTTAGATTGATAACGTTGGAGAATTTCAATATTGGAGTTGCTTGCAGTACCCCAAAGTTGTATTCCGTATGTCCACACGGGTTTTAGTATAGCTTTATATAGTAGAACTTTATTTTCAATGCTTAACTCCGATCTTTGGCCTAGTAACCAATACATACGTTTAGTCTTAATATTTAAATAATCTCTCTTGGCTTTTATATGGGTTTTCCACGTCAGTCTTCTATCTATGTGCATTCCAAGGTACTTGACACTGTCGGATTTAGGGATCTCCTCTCCATTTAAAAAAATTGGTGAACAATCACTTTTTCTTAGTGCGAATGTGATGTAACGATCCTAACCGCTTAGGTCTACCTCGAATAGGGCAGGGGCTACCTATAATACCGACCGTGCTCAGGGCTGGGGTGTGTTCTTACCCATTTCGAATGTAGATTTGGAATCGTTTCAAAAATTTTACTTAGGTAGCAAAAAAAAATAAATATAACAAATATAATAGGGATACCTTCCAAGAAGAATTTAGAATTGTTGTTGATTGAACGGAAATCTAAAGATGGTATTCTTTCCATATCTTTACCCTCCCACCATGCTGACTATAGGGTATTTAGTAGACAGCCCAAAAAAAAAAATATATATATATAAAATTACCTACATACCTACGACTTCACTTTTCGTAATAAAGCTTCAGAATTTTGATTTAAAATTCCATTTTAAGAATTACAACCATTAAATTTATTTGTATTTAACATAGTGATATTATGGTAATTTAATGAAAATAAATATTTAATAGAAATTATTATATTATTGAACGTATGAATAAATTATTGATAAAAAAAAAAAAAAAAAAAAAAAACAGATTTTTGTAAATCATTAATAAAATTCATGAAGTTAAGTTAACAATAAAAATAAAAAAAATCACAAAAAAAAAAATTTATATAAAATAACTTTTCTTCTAATTATTTGGTATTCAGAGAGGAAATTTATAGTATGTTGTTAAAAAAAAACATGAATGTCAAAATCAATTTATATTACCGGAAAACAAATATTATCCAAATATTTGGTAACTCTGTTTACAAAATAATAGATACCCACAATAAAGAATTGAGTTATTGAATTTGGGTATCTATTAGATATTCATGTTTTCATATTAATTTATTGTATACAAAAAAAAAAAAAATGTAAATGAGACTTGATTGTAAATGAAGAGAAAATTTCAAACAAACTTACATTTTTATTTCTATCGATGTCTTCAAGCGCTTGGAGTCGACGTAGATGTAGAGCTGTATTACAATCTGTATTTCTCACAGAGACTAAAAGTCTCCAGTTATGAGAGAGAGTATAATTTGTTTGAATTGAATATGTTTGTGTAAGTGTGTTTAAATATGTATAAATTATTTAGAACTAATCTAAATAATTTATTACATTTGAGTGAATGTGAAATTGAGAGTTTAATATTTAGAGATTTTGGACTTTATGAGTAATTGTTGTATGAGAAAAAAATGAAAGTAGTATAAAAAAAAAGAATATTTAGGTGACCATTAAAAAAAAAATGATTTTACATTAAAGGAATATATGTATATTAACACAAACAAAAATTCTTAAAAATTATATTAATGATTTTTAACACTATTATTTTTAAAATTAAAATTAAAGCAAAATTATTTATATTAAGAACCAATTAAATAAATTATCTAGAATTTTCTTGTCCTTTACACTTTTCTTTTAAATTTTAAATATGAAGTATAATTATTTCGAAAATAATTGAAAATTATGAAAATTAAACAAATAAAAATTAAGTTTCTTGATTAACACTATTTTCTTTTTTTTTCTTTCTTTTTTTTCTTTTTGTATTAAAATTTTTAAATTATCTTTCTTTCTCTATAAGTTTTTCAAAAAAGACAACGTTATTCACAAAAGCACTACTGGTCACTCTAAAATGGGCACTTAACACAGCAGTGTGTCTTTTATTTATATTTCAGAAGTGTGATTTTTTCTTCACCTTTTCCAATTTTTTGTAGTAATAAAACAAAAACAAACAAATATATCCTGCTCTGTTACTTATGAAGCAAATAATTTGAAATCATGAAACGGAGGGAATAACTTGGCGTGATATCCTTCTTTTAACAATTAATTTGCAATTAGTTCACAATTTTTATAATTTTGGCCTCTGGAACAACCATCCCCAAAAATAATTTTCCTATAAATGAAATTATTCCTTGATTAACAAAAAAAATAATTTACTTCATAAAAAAAAAAGTCTTACCAAAAAAATTTATTATCGAATCAAAAAAAAAACAAAATTATTCTTTTGCGAATTTTCAAATAATATTTCTTCCGCTTGTTTCCGCTTCTTATCAAATTTCTCCAACTAATAAATTTTTCTAATAAAAATTTTCTCACCCAAAAGCAAAATGTCCAATGTCAAACAAATGCTAACTTGATTGAATTTTATTTTTTAATTTGGAATTTTGGTAAAGTATAAATGTCCTAAGTTATACAGAAGATAATTATAGAGGAAAATGTCATTCTAATGTATATAATATATCGCTATCACAAAACAGATGAAGGACCAAGCAAGCTGTAGAACTTAATCTGAAAAAAATGCGATATAAGGATAATGATAAGGAAGAGAAATTATTATTTATATTATGTCCATATATCTTTGATATGAAAAATTCCTATATGTCCTCCATCTACATCTTCCAGTTCATAATTGACACAACCAATTTTTCTCTTTATAATGGCTTTAATTCCTTGTCGTAAGCTTTCCGTATTTTCGTTCTAATCGAGTCTCGTATAATTGAAAATTCATCGTCTTTCGATAATTTTGAATCCGTTTCTGACAACAGTTGTAATTTTCGCAGAATTTGATAGTCATGTCCATGAGTTAACATTGTTTGACCAAACACTAGTTCATAAGGTGTTTTTCCAGTCGTTTGATGTACACTGCTCCTTAGTGCACAGTTTATACTGCTTATATATACATCCCACTGTCGCTGATCATCCTTTATGTAAGATCGAAGAGCCTCATTAATTGACCTGTTGACTCGTTCACTTGCATTGGCTTGTGGACTATGTACAGCAGTGTATTGATGTTTAATTCCGTATTTTGAAAGAAGCGCTTCAAACTCTTTACATTTAAACTGGCTTCCGTTGTCAGTAACAACTACTTCTGGTACTCCATAACAATTAAAAATTTCATTTCGTAAATGTTCGATCATAGTGGTAGTAATGAATTTCCTCAACGGTTTTAAAAATGTAAATTTCGAGTAATGGTCCAAAATAATAAAAATGCCAATATTTCCTTTTTTCGTCCGGGGAAGAGGTCCAATTAAGTCCATATAAAGCCGTTGAAATGGTCTTTCAGTTTCAACCATTTGTCCCATTGGTGGTCTAAGTGTCGAAGTCGGGGTCTTAGAAGTCTTACATAAGTCACATTTTAGTACATAATCTCTAACGTCCGTTACAAGTCTGGGCCAAAAGAAAAATTTACGTATTTGTTCAATGGTTTTCGCGATTCCGCCGTGAGCCCTATTTGGTAAATTGTGAGCAGTATATAGAACTCCCAAACGTAATTCCGTCGGCACTAACAATTTCCATTTATCAGATTCGTCCAAGTCGCCTGAAGAAAATTCTGTACGTTTATAAATATATTTATCAATAACCTTAAAGTCTGGTAATTCGGAGGTTAAAAATTTGTCTCTCAATTTAGAATATTCTGGTCCGTCAAAATCCTTAGAGTTCAGGTCTATACAAGGTAACACTTCTAATTCAACTTCTGCCAATTCGGTTTCATCTTCAAATGCACGTGATAAAGTGTCAGGAACTACGTTGTCTTTTCCCTTTCGGTGTTCGATTGTAAAGTCAAAACCTTGTAATTTAAGAGACCACCTAGCTAACCGTCCTGACAAGTCTTTCTGTCTCATTAGCCACTTGAGGCTGGCATGGTCCGTTATCACTTTAAACTCTTGACCTTCGATATGAGCTCTAAATTTCCTTATCGCCAAAATAACAGCTAGACACTCTAATTCTGTTATGGTATAATTTCTTTGTGCTTTATTTAATTTTTGAGACATATAAGCTATGGGACGTTCGTTATCATTATTATCGACTTGAGCTAAAACAGCACCTACGCCAACAGTACTTGCATCACATTGTAAAATAAATGGTCTCGTAAAGTCTGCATGTACTAATACTGGAGCAGAAGTCAATTTTTCCTTAATATTGTTAAAAGCATTTTGTGCATCGTCATTCCAGGTAAATGTTTTGCGTTTTGTCAACAGTTCAGTCAAATGGAAAGACACAGTAGCATAATCATCAATAAATCTTCGATACCACCCTGCCATTCCTAAGAATTGACGCAACTGTCGAACTGATTTTGGCACTGGGAATCCGGATATTGCCATCACTTTTTCAGGGTCGACCTTAAGAGTACCCTCCCCTACAATATATCCCAAGTATTGTACCTGCCTAATAGCAAAACTGCTTTTCTTCACGTTAATAGTTAATTTAGCCTTGAGCAGTTGTGTAGCCAACGTCTGTAAATGTATAATATGTTCGTCAAAGTCTTTTGAGATAATTAATAAATCATCTAAGTAAACAAAAACATTAGATTTCAACTCATACGGAATGACGATGTCCATCAGTCGACACATTGTTTGGGGTGCATTACATAATCCAAACGGCATTCTTGTAAATTGGTATAATGGCCGGTTAGGGATTGTAAATGCAGTCTTCAGTCTGGAGGCGTCGTCCAATTTAATTTGCCAAAATGCATCTTTCAAATCCACTTTAGAAATAAAATAAATTGGAGGAAGCCTCGAAATTAGTCCATCTATATTTGGTATCGGATAAGCGTCCTTTATAGTCACTGAGTTCAATTTTCTACTATCAATGCAAAAACGTACTTTGCCTGGTTTAACAATCAAAACACCAGGTGAAGACCATGGTGAACCAGGAGACTCTTCAATAACACCTAATTGAAGCATTCGGTCAATTTCCCCACATAAAACTTTTTTTCTCGCTGGAGAAATCGGATAGTATCTTTGTTTTATTGGTATAGCATCACATGTATCGATATTATGTTCTAGCAGTGATGTACAACCTAAACCATCTCTTTCTGAATTTGGAAAAGATTCTATTACAATGTCTAACTTTTGTGTCTGTGTCGCTGTAAGTGGTATTTTGTTTGAATCAACGTCTAATGTAATTTCGTCTATAAAATCCCCTGTAAAAATTTTTATCCCAAATTTTTCCCAAAAATCAATGCCACAAATTATGTTTTGTGTAATTGAAGGTATAACCAAAAATTTAATTAACTTAGTCTGATCGTTATAATTAATCTCTAAATTTACTATCCCAACAACGTTCTGTTTTTGCCCGTCTGCAGTTTTAACATTACCTACACATCGCATAAACTTTTTGTTCATAATAAAGCTTTGACTTAACTCACCTCCAATTACGCTGGCGTTTGCTCCACTGTCCAATAAAGCAAAATGGGTATGTTCTCCTATTGTCAATTTAACATATGGTCTCACATCACCTTTCCTACTAATTATTGATGATATTATACATTTTCTGTATAATTTTCTACTTTTATAGAATTCACAAATTCTCCTAGATGATCTGGAGCGTTTATTTTCTCCCCCTGTTTTAAAAATTCTATTTCTTATCTGGTTATATTCAGATAATCTAATGTGGTATGGTCTTTGTAAAGGGTGAATTTTTGTCCTATTAGTTTCTAGATTTGTCACATCAGGTTTATAATTAAATTTACATGCACTATTTGCTACATTTAATGTTTCGGATGTCCGTCCCTCAATGTCCGAACATCCTTCAACAAGTTTCCCTGTTTTTGTTTACATTTGGAACACTGTGGTCTATACGTGTTCTTTAAACCACAACCATAACAAAATATGGTCCTTGGTTCTAAGCAATCTAGATAGTTATGTCCAATTCTGTCACAGTTCCAACATTTTCCCGTTTTACTTATAAAACAAATTTCTGAGTCATCTGTTCCTAATACCCCTATTGGTAAAATGTCAGTATCCAACTCAGAAATTTTTCCTTTATGACCATTACATTTTACATAATTATTTGTAGACATGTCTTTAACAAATTTTTCATGCTTGCGTACTTCTCTTCTTAATTGAGATACGCTATTCAAACTTACATGTAAAAGTTCATGTCTGATCTCTGGCTTAAGATTTCGCAATATGGTCTCAGTAAGTTCCTGATCAGATAATGGTTTTCGTAATTTGTCACATAAAACCAAAATTGCGTCATAAAATTCGTCAAAATTTTCATTATTTTTCTGTTTTCTTCTTCTTATATCATCTTTAATATCAAAGTCTGTACAGTATTCTTTAAATTGTATTTTCAGTGCATCGGTCAAACTAAACCAGTTCATGTCCTCACAAGATCGATGGTAACGCCAATACCATTGTAGTGCTTTTCCATCAAATAAAATATGAGCGTGTTTGCATAACAAGTCGAAATTTTCATTCAGATTTGCACAAGTCAACGTGTTAATCCTATAAATAAACTCATCAACTGAAATGTCCGAAATATCGCCTGTATAACGAATTCTCCAATTTCGAATTATATTAAGAATTTTTTCTGAATTATGCTCATAATTATCTAGTACTGCATTAGAATTATGTGTGTTAGGATTTAATCGTATATTACAACTACTTCGCGTATCAGGAATACGTTCAGTTCGTTCATATTGTCCACTACGTATAACATCATCGCGGTCTACTCGTATGTTCTGTGCATTATGATCGACCGGTCCGCTATTTGTTATGTCCAAATTACGTAACCCGCTCGATATCATATTGCTTACTTCATCCCTAAATTCCCTCAAAGACGCGGTAACAAAATCTTTAAGTCTAGTATCAACCAAACTACTCTGATTAATAACTTCCCTTCGTGCTTGTAAACGCGTTCTTGGCCTACCAACTTCATATGACCTAATTTGATCACCCGCACCTTGTTCCTCAACAAAAGTCGAATTCCCTGTTTCATTATCAACAAAGGATGGTAAATCTTCACAACTTCTTAATAACGGCATTTTAGAGCAACACTTAAAACTATATATTTTAATTAATTATGTTTATATATACAAAAATCTAATGTCTATGAGTTTTTAAATTATTTCAATACAATGTAATTTTTATTACTACTCAGTGAAGTCATTCAGTATGGAATACGAATCAAAAAAAAATTTTAAATATTTTATATCAACACAAAAAAAAAATTTGTTCTAAAGTCAAACCAAAAATAAAAATTAAAATTTAATCAATCAACAACATAAGAAAATTTAAGATATAGAACTTCTCATATTTGGCGGAAATCTTCCAATATAAATCGGAATGAAATAAATCCGCTATCAAAAGTGAGAAAAATTAAAGTTAAAGACTTATAACATTTATATAGGAGAGAACTCGATAACAACTCAAATTGCAATATATCCATATATAAAACAGAAATAAATCCGACCAAAACAAAATTTTTAAGATGAAGAAAATTATAAGATATCAAAAATATTTAGAGAAGGTTGAAAATTAGCTAGGATAAGAGTCGAACGAGTATTGTACCATAAGTAACAAGTAACAAAAAAAAATAATCTCGAGTTCGAACCCAAACCCTGATAGTAGTTTAACAATAGAAACAAATATATCAGAAAGGTTGCTGTAAAGAAGTTATTACAATATCAAATCTCAAATCTGAATAACATATGCATCTAATGTTGAAGAGAAAAAAAAAAAAAAATAAAGTTTAGAAGAGGGAAAGTATCACTACACACACACAAAATATAGATTCTATTGGGCATCAGTCACTAGATAAAAAAAAAATTTTTAAAAGTTACGCTAACTGATGCCCCACGTTGGGCGCCAAAAATTCTGTAACGATCCTAACCGCTTAGGTCTACCTCGAATAGGGCAGGGGCTACCTATAATACCGACCGTGCTCAGGGCTGGGGTGTGTTCTTACCCATTTCGAATGTAGATTTGGAATCGTTTCAAAAATTTTACTTAGGTAGCAAAAAAAAATAAATATAACAAATATAATAGGGATACCTTCCAAGAAGAATTTAGAATTGTTGTTGATTGAACGGAAATCTAAAGATGGTATTCTTTCCATATCTTTACCCTCCCACCATGCTGACTATAGGGTATTTAGTAGACAGCCCAAAAAAAAAAATATATATATATAAAATTACCTACATACCTACGACTTCACTTTTCGTAATAAAGCTTCAGAATTTTGATTTAAAATTCCATTTTAAGAATTACAACCATTAAATTTATTTGTATTTAACATAGTGATATTATGGTAATTTAATGAAAATAAATAATTATATTATTGAACGTATGAATAAATTATTGATAAAAAAAAAAAAAAAAAAAAAAAAAACAGATTTTTGTAAATCATTAATAAAATTCATGAAGTTAAGTTAACAATAAAAATAAAAAAAATCACAAAAAAAAAAAATTTATATAAAATAACTTTTCTTCTAATTATTTGGTATTCAGAGAGGAAATTTATAGTATGTTGTTAAAAAAAAACATGAATGTCAAAATCAATTTATATTACCGGAAAACAAATATTATCCAAATATTTGGTAACTCTGTTTACAAAATAATAGATACCCACAATAAAGAATTGAGTTATTGAATTTGGGTATCTATTAGATATTCATGTTTTCATATTAATTTATTGTATACAAAAAAAAAAAAAAAAATGTAAATGAGACTTGATTGTAAATGAAGAGAAAATTTCAAAAAAACTTACATTTTTATTTCTATCGATGTCTTCAAGCGCTTGGAGTCGACGTAGATGTAGAGCTGTATTACAATCTGTATTTCTCACAGAGACTAAAAGTCTCCAGTTATGAGAGAGAGTATAATTTGTTTGAATTGAATATGTTTGTGTAAGTGTGTTTAAATATGTATAAATTATTTAGAACTAATCTAAATAATTTATTACATTTGAGTGAATGTGAAATTGAGAGTTTAATATTTAGAGATTTTGGACTTTATGAGTAATTGTTGTATGAGAAAAAAATGAAAGTAGTATAAAAAAAAAGAATATTTAGGTGACCATTAAAAAAAAAATGATTTTACATTAAAGGAATATATGTATATTAACACAAACAAAAATTCTTAAAAATTATATTAATGATTTTTAACACTATTATTTTTAAAATTAAAATTAAAGCAAAATTATTTATATTAAGAACCAATTAAATAAATTATCTAGAATTTTCTTGTCCTTTACACTTTTCTTTTAAATTTTAAATATGAAGTATAATTATTTCGAAAATAATTGAAAATTATGAAAATTAAACAAATAAAAATTAAGTTTCTTGATTAACACTATTTTCTTTTTTTTTCTTTTTGTATTAAAATTTTTAAATTATCTTTCTTTCTCTATAAGTTTTTCAAAAAAGACAACGTTATTCACAAAAGCACTACTGGTCACTCTAAAATGGGCACTTAACACAGCAGTGTGTCTTTTATTTATATTTCAGAAGTGTGATTTTTTCTTCACCTTTTCCAATTTTTTGTAGTAATAAAACAAAAACAAACAAATATATCCTGCTCTGTTACTTATGAAGCAAATAATTTGAAATCATGAAACGGAGGGAATAACTTGGCGTGATATCCTTCTTTTAAAAATTAATTTGCAATTAGTTCACAATTTTTATAATTTTGGCCTCTGGAACAACCATCCCCAAAAATAATTTTCCTATAAATGAAATTATTCCTTGATTAACAAAAAAAAATAATTTACTTCATAAAAAAAAAAGTCTTACCAAAAAAATTTATTATCGAATCAAAAAAAAAAAAACAAAATTATTCTTTTGCGAATTTTCAAATAATATTTCTTCCGCTTGTTTCCGCTTCTTATCAAATTTCTCCAACTAATAAATTTTTCTAATAAAAATTTTCTCACCCAAAAGCAAAATGTCCAATGTCAAACAAATGCTAACTTGATTGAATTTTATTTTTTAATTTGGAATTTTGGTAAAGTATAAATGTCCTAAGTTATACAGAAGATAATTATAGAGGAAAATGTCATTCTAATGTATATAATATATCGCTATCACAGTGACATGTACCGATTTTTCAGCATTCACACAAATGCTCCATTTTTTAGCCATATTGAAATACTATTAAAGTGGTTTTGAACCAAACGTGAAGTTTGTATACTACTATCAGTACTAGCCATTAAAGCTGTGTCATCCGTATATGTACCAACAGTGACATCATCAGCTACAGGCATATCCGAAGTAAAAATAGTGTAGAGCACAGGGCCCAGTACACTTCCCTGAGGTATGCCAGCTTTTATTTCGTAGTTATTGGAGATTTCATCATTTATTTTTACATAAAAATAACGATCTTGTAGATAGGATCCAAGTACCAAGAAAAATGGTGCGGGAAGCAGTTGTTTTAGTTTAAACAGGAGACCTAAATGCCACACTCTGTCAAAAGCCTGTTTTACGTCTAAAAAGATAGCGGAGCAAAATTGTTTTTTTTTCCAAAGCAGTTTTTACAACATTTACAACACGATGACATTGTTCACGAGTTCCATGTTTATGTCTGAAACCGAATTGGTGTTCAGTTATAATATTTTGGTTATCTAAAACAGGCTGCAATCGTCTTATAATATTTTTTCAAAAATTTTTGAGAATGTTGATAAAAGACTTATTGGCCTATATGACTTAATGTCATTTTCAGGCTTGTTAGGTTTTGGCACCATTATTATTTCAGCACATTTCCATTGTCCTGGAAAGTGATTAAGTCTTAAAATCGAGTTAAAGATTAATGTTAAAAACACAACCGCTTGTTTTGGTAATGCTTTAATATCTTTTGTACCTATTACATCATATCCAGGTGATTTTTTATTATTTAATATGGATATTTCTTTTTCTACTTCATTAGGAGATATATGCTTAATAGGTAAATCCATTTGGCATGGGCTGTCTAGGAAAGTGGTAATGGTATTAACCTCGTCAGCATTATTAAAAGTAAATGGTAGGAAAGTGGTTTCCAAATATTTAGAAAACGAAACAGCTTTGCTATATTCCGATTTGCACCAAGTACCATTTGGATCTTTTACAGGTATATTTTTTTTCGGTGGTCTTTTTAAATATTTTGTGGCATTCCACAAGTTGTGTTCGTTAGATCCATTATTTACAGTATTCATGCTTTTTATATAATAGCTGAACTGTTCATTTTTTATTTCCGCTAAACGTTTTTTAACTCATTCGTTGCTCGAATTAAATTTGTTTTGTTCACTGGGTTTCGAGTTTGTCTCCATATTTTGCGTAATTTTCTTTTGTTTCTTATGAGATATCTGACTTCGGCAGATACTAGCACTCTATTCATATTGCTTGTTTGTATTAAAGTAGGGGTAGACAAAAAGGCAGCTTCATGAATTAAGTTTGTAAAACCTTCAACAACATCATCAAGTTCATAACCATCTTTTATACGTGTGTTAAGATTGATATTGGATTGCAGCCAGTATTTAAATGAATGTAAATCAGTTCTGGGCGAGATTAGTTTATATGTTTTGTCTATTGTTGAACAACATGTGTTAAAATTAACGATAAGAGGCGAGTGGTCAGAACTCAGTTCATCAGAACCCAATATATCTAAAAGATGTCTTGAAATTCCCGAGTGTACAACAAAATCGATTAAGTCTGGTATCTTTCGAGGATCGCTTGGCCAATAAGTTGGTTTGCCTGTAGACAGGACTTGGTAATTATTATTAACTATACTTTTGTAAAGTTCTCTGCCTTTGGGGTTAGCAAGTCTTGAACCCCACCATTGGTGCTTGGCGTTGAAGTCACCACCAACGAAGAATTTTGATCCAAGTATTGTAAAAAAGTTATCATAATCTTGACATTTTAGTGTATGTTTTGGTGGAAAGTATATAGCATAAATTGAAATATCGATATTACCAGCTTTGATTTAAATACCAGCTGCCTGGAGATAAGATTTTCTGTAATTATCTAGTACGGTGTATTTAATAGAAGACTTTACCAAGATTGCAGAACCACCATGGGCTTTTTCGTCTGGATGGTTACATGATATCAAATTGTAATCTTTGATTTTAAAATGTGTCTTTTTTGTGAAATGTGTTTCGGATATTAAAAATATATCGATATGATTTAAATGGATAAAAGTTTCAATTTCTCTAGTGTGATTTGGAAGTCCGTTAGAATTCCATATTCCTATACGTAAATTTATTTGCATAATTTTGATACTAACATTGTTATCATGTTTAGCAGATTTGCTAACATAGCTTCTGTTCTATCCATAGCAATGGAATTATTCAGGTATGTGATGGAAATCGATTTAGACACTAAAACGATTTAAATTCAATTAAAGTTGTGATGCGTTTATATTTTTCATTTTATAGTGTCGATTTCAAATTCCATTTCATTCTGTTGAAATTGTTGTCGTTTTACTATGTGATGCAAATCGATAATTGCAGTTTATGTAATGTTGTTTTTTTTGCTTTTAAACTTGAAAAATATAAACAGAAAATGTAAGTAAATTTTGTTTATGAACAAAAATAGAAAATTTAATATATTTACGTATTTTTTAAAGGGGACAACATAAAAATTCGCGCCAAGAAGACGCATTAATTGAATTTATGGAAAATCATTCCGATATAGCCAAAGGATTTACCAAGGGTGACAGGGTAGACTTGGATAATCTTTGGAAAGGTTTAGTCAAATATTTGAATAGTTTGGGTCCTCCAATACACGACTTAACCGGTTGGAAAAGAGTAAGTTTTTTACTTTTTTTTAAACTTTTTTTATAAAAATATATTTTCTGATATGGATAAGATATGGACTTGTTGGAAGGGCGGAATAAAAAAGAAAATTTCTGCCAACAGAAAAGAAGCCAGAGCTACAGGTGGTGGTCCATACAACCAAATATACATTTCAAAAAAAGAGGAAGTTGTTGGGCAGATATGTGGTCTGTATGCTATTGCAGGAGGAATAAAAAATTGCAATGATATGGGAGTAGATGGAAGTAGCAGCAGTGAATCGTCATCCTCTGATAAAGTTGCTTTGAATAATCTGCCAAGTTGCTCTGACGAAGTTGCTTTGAATAATCTGCCCAGTTGCTCTCACGAAGTTACTTTGAATAATCTACCAAGTACACCAACAAATACAGCTGTGAGTGGCAAAAGGAAGAGAGACGATCAAATGTTGTCTAAGCGAACACCGCCAATTTATAAAACGAAAAATGACGATTTAAAGAAACATTTAAAAGGTTATATTGAAACTGATTTAGAGAAAAAGAAGGAGTTGTCGGAGTCATTACAAATTTTTGCAGAAATTATGAACAAAAATAACGAAAAACTTGACGTTATCGGCAGTAATGTTAGACGTGTCTACAAGTCTGTAGAAAATTTATCAACTAATCTTATAAATGAGTTTAAAAGACACCACAAGGAAATGGAAAATGCTGCAATTCAAAAAAATAAGCTTAAGAATTAGATATAGAAATAAAACAAAAACAATTTGAGTTGGATGAACTGAAAAATATTTAATTTATCTAAAATTCGTTTTAACTATTTTTTATGAATAAAATTTAATAATAAACATTTTCTATTCAATTATAAAATAAAATTTATACTTTGAGCAATATTATTTCTAATAGCATTTACATCGGTTTGAAGAAATTGCTCGTCCTGTACAGTTTCATTTTCGTCCTCAATGTCAAAATTGTTAACGTCAGATATTTCTCCCACGAAGTCCATTTTTAAAAAGTTGCATAGGTTATGTAAAGCACAACAAATGTTTATGATGCTTACAGTTTTTGATGGTGAACACCAAAGGGTTCGAGATAAACATCTAAATCGGCTTTTTAGCATCCCAATTGTCCTTTCAACAATATTTCTGCCTGACGCATGCTTTTTATTAAAATTCTGTTGACTAATGCTACTTGGCGATCTATATGGTGTCATAACAAATGGTTCAAGGGCATATCCTGAATCTGCTAATAGCCACGAACCGCGTTCACCATTTTCATATTTTGACATGAAAACGTTTCGTGCACGACTCATGTTCCATATAAATGAATCGTGGCTTGATCCAGGCCTTGTTGCGTCGACAACTTTAATGTTCATTTTATAGTCGCAAATCTGTAATGAAGGTAATTATTAGATAAAAATTTAGGCTTTATTTTTACTTATATGAACTCACAATCATAGCGTTTATGCTGAAGTATCCTTTACGGTTAAAATAAAGGTATTCTTCACCAGATGGTCTCTTTATTGCTATGTGAGTTCCATCTATACACCCAATAACTCCAGGTATCCCATATTTGTGAAAAAAATTTTTTTTTGAATTTCTTAAATCTTCTTCACTAGATTCCAATTTTAATAAACCTCTACAAATTTTTCTTCCAAGTAGATGAGCATTTTCGTCATTGATTTGGAAATCGTAGAACGATGCATTGAAATGTGTACATCGTTTCCCACAGACCTTTGGAAGCTTCCTTCAGCTAAAAATCGTAAAGTAGCTGCCAATTGCAATGTAAGTGGGATTGATGTACTTTTCCAACTCGTTCCAATCTTGTTTAAGACTGTCATGAAGCCATCCTTATTCAAACGAAAACATTGAATAAATCTAAACAAATTGTTTTTAAATTAAAGAACAAAGATTATGTATAAACTTACATTTCTTCCGGCAAGTCCAATGGATCCGAGTTGTCACGTAAATGTTTCCTTTTTATGTTTTCCTTTTTATTATCCTCTTCTAACAATAAATAGGATGCTACCAAAATAATCGCCATTTTATGACTTTATATATATTTACTTATGTTTTGAAATAAATTTCATAAATGTTTATTTATTTCACAATTTTCACTATAACTTGTCAATACATTGTTGTATTTTTCAAAAGAAATTATGCGGAATGAAACAAAAATGGAAAATGAAATCGATCGAAATTCATCACACCGTTGTCGATTTGAAAACTGTTTTCACTTTTGAAATCGATCGATTTCCATCACATACCTGATTGTTATTTGTATAATTGCTTTCATTTGGATTTCTTAATACTTCAGAATATGATTGATTATTGACGAATTGATTATGTTTAGAAGAATTATTGTTTTGGGTATTATTAACTGGCGGAAAGTCTTTTGGATTTGCAGTAAAGTTTTCAGTTTGGCGATAATTATGGGAGTTATAATCTTGTTGTAGTCTTCTTTGTTGTAATTTTTTATATATTATGCACCCTCTATAATTAGCTGTATGGTCTTTTAAGCAGTGAACACACCGAGGTGGCGTACTAATATGTTTTTTGCATTCTGCTGTAGGGTGGTTAAGGCCACATTTGACGCAATTAAATGGTTTTTACAATGGGCCTTTGTGCGCCCAAAAAGTTGACATCTATGGCATTGGACTAAGTCGATACTTTTCCTAGGAGCTTCTACAGTAACCAAAGCGTAATTAATATGTCTAACATTGAATATGTCTTTGTTATTTGTATTGGGATCAAGGTCAACATAGAACATTGGTAGAGGTTCTTTCGTTACTCTACTTCTAATATTAGTAACATTACGTACTTGATGGCCTATTTCACAATATAAACGTATAACATATACATAATTCAACAACCCCACAAATTTGCTATAAGTGATACATAGATGACGCTTTCTGTTTGATTTCAAAAAAGTGACATAAAAAATTCTTTAATTACTAGATGCTTACACATCTCCCCTGTGATCGGACTCACATGATTTTTACTTCATAAATGTTATGTTTCAATTAGGGTTTTCATCGAAAGAAACTTTCGCTTATATGAATATCTACGAATAGTGGATTTCATAATTTTTAAGTTTAAAATATTCATAGTTAATTACAAATTACCACTACTTCATCTAGCGGATTAATATTGATTGTTTTCAAAAATTTGCAACTTCGCTACCCTAGAGCAAAAGTCTCATAAACTTGTTTCCAATTAATATCCCTATTGGCACATCACATTTGGAAAGTTTGTAAATGTTGTTTAGTTACGTTGCTTATGTAGGGTCTGTTTTTATATATTCGTATACAAATTGCGTGTATTTGTTCTGCTTTAAAAATTCCAAACTTTTGTACTTGATTGATTTACTGATTTATATTGATACTTAGTTATTGTGAACTCTAAGTAATTTGAAATTGATGTAAAAGTATGTATTTTTGTATGTTAGGATGGAGGGACATTGTACATGATTTTTTTCTTTCGAATTTAACTCTCTAAAAGGGATCCGCTTGTTTAATTTGTGGATCCAGTGCTTGGCGATTTTTATTTTCGTACCATTAAGATGAACTTTGATTAGCCTTAAATGCCACACTAAGTGTTGTAACATAGCAAACTTCATCCACCTTTTGCAACGTACATGTTCTGTTTGTTATTACTTATTTATTATTATTTACTTTAATAACAATTTTATTAACTTCAATAAAAGAGCAACATACACTGCAGACAATACCCAGACCAGCTATGAATTATACACGCAAACCCATACATACAGACACATACAATATATCAGATACATGTTACCCACCAAACAATGGAAAAACTACACTTACAATTCTCAACCGGTGCATAAATTAAACAAGTTAAGTTGGTTTGGTCGTGCTTGGGCAGGACACAGTACGGAATCTCTGTGTTCATACTCTTATTGGGAAGTGACACTGGACTCCGGTTATCACAAATAAATCAATAATCCAGCGGCTTTGTCTTACTGCTTCGGGTACTGCTCTCACTGATTTTTCTCGCTAATTGTCATATTCAATATAGTGGGCCCATACGTTGCTAAATCGAACAGTTGTACGTCGTTCCCGGTTAACAGACACCGACGATAATCTGTTCGGTCATTGCTATACACTGATGATTATCAATTTTTGGTATTTACTGATTTCTGATATCTATTTACGCTGATCCCTGACTCACTGACTGACTGACTGATTCTGTAACGCTGAAATAATACACACACATAGCACTTCATACAAAGCTATGGGAAATACACAAACAAAATTTTATCTTTCTCATTTTATACAAACCCACACACAATTTTCTCTCTTCTTTGTTACCGACCAGTGCTGCTAATAAAATCTTCTGAAAATTGACAATCGAAAAATTCGTCAAGAAATTGTCAAGAAATTTTACCGCTTATAAAACTCGAAAAAATACTACAAAAGGAAACAATAAAATTTATTTATATCATTCATATTACGAATATTATTGCAGCATTGGTTATTTCTGTATATAAACATGTATTAGTGATGAAATTTCAACGAAAAAAATTTAACACAGCAATCAACTAATTAATTTTATTGATATGTATCTATAACTGAAACATATAATATAGGTTTAAAGTATCGCCATAATTAAAACTTAAATCATAAATGGAGATGCTATTCAAGGTGTTTCCGTTTTGAAACGACTTGACCCAGTATTAAATCTATCTATACATATTTTGTAATTTACATTTACAATAAACAAAAACTATCAATTTTCGATAAACAACCCATTAATTGTTAACCCCTGAGATCGTAATTTTTATACTACTGAAAATTTTAAATCTTCAATCATCATTTAAACAAATTAAAAAAATCATTTTAACAAATTGAAAAATCGTCAAAATTACAATAAGTTGTCAAAATTGGCAGCACTGCTAACGACAATAGCACTACATATGCAGATCTGGTGTTACATATGGAATAAGTTGAACTCAAAAAATGCAACAAAAAAAACTAATATCTACTCAAATTCTTCTTTAAATTCCCTGTGATGGTCAATAAAAAAATTCTGCAAAAAAAGTAATGAATGAAATTTTAAACATTTTTATTTTTCTCATTTAACGTCGTCAGATATGAATACATACTTCTTTTATTAAACTAAACTTTTCCGTTTGTCTGTTTTGTTTTTCATCTCAAAATTGTTTTGTATTGTTATGAGTTCTCTCGCTCAGGTTCTCTGCACTTACCAAAGGGTATGGTTTTTTGATAAATATTTGAGAAAAAAGAGATCTTCGATGTAAATTTTGTTGTTGTCCAACTTATGATTTTGTTTATTGCTCTTTATTGAAAAGCCCTTGAAAAATAGTGCAATATTAAGTTTAAAATTTAAATTATTGTAACTTTGCATAATTAAATTACATTGAAAATTCAGAAGAGAGGTGGGAAAATAATTTTTTTGCACTCATAATATTAATTTTTCCACAATTTGCTTTCAAAAATTTAGACAAACATAAATTACGTAAATAGGTATCTTTAAGATTTTAATTTAAATAATTTATTGAAATTATCATGGAAGAATTAAAGGCGATTTGGAATAATAAGTTTTTTTTAAGTAAAACTAATACACCCTTATATTTTATTTTTTTGGATTTATAGATAACTTTGCAAAAAATGTAGTTCACTTTTTTCAGATTACATGTATGATGAAATATGTGTAGGTGTATTGGTGTAAGCACTTCCTTAAGGGGTGGTAGGTTACATAACCTTTTTTTTCATTTCTCTTTCTGAATGCACAACATGTCGAGCGTGTTGTGTCAAAGTTTTAAGTAAATTAGAGCGAAACTTAAGAAGATACAGCGTTTCCAGCGACCGGCCTCATACGGTATATAAATCAGTTTTTAAAAAACTTTAAACCGATTTTCTCGCAAAAAAATGTTCGTGAACATCATAACTCAAAATCTAATTGACCGACTCTTTTGAAATTTTAGACACTATATAAATATAAATCATCAGTAACCACGAAGAGTTTTTTTTTTTTTAATTCCATTTTCTTCCCCATTTTCTAACAACAAATTCCCGAAATTGTATAGCAAAAATCGTTTTTCACTTCAAAATGCTGCAAAAAAAATGGAAAAAACTCTTCGTCACTACCTCAGGAAACATGTCACCTTTGAAACGCATTTCGATTTTTTTATTTCACATGATCCGGTAACGAGTTATGATGTTCACCGCAAAACTACAACGCCTCCGGAGATTCCCTGTCACGGACTTATTTATCAAAATTTTTAATTTAATTTTTTTTCAAAGATTCTTCAAATATTATGCTATAACGTATATATGAAATAAATAATCCAACATTATTCATATCTTCAAAAAAATAATTATGAAAAGACAATTTTTTTTAACTTTTAAAACCTTACCCCCCTTAAGAAACTTTTAGCAACCTTGCTCTAAAACGTTTTTTTTTCTATGGTATTCTATTTTTTCTACAGTAAAATGGAGTTCGCTTATAACGAATTCGGCGGGACTGGCCAAATTAGTTAGACTAAGTTCTTTATAACCGTAGTATTTTTTTGTTTTGTCCGAAAGGTTTAAAAACTTTTTTTAGTTGAATAAGTTTATTTATTTTGATGCATTTTAAAAAGTTATAAAACATAAATTAAATTACTAAAAATATACATATTAATTATTTGTCTTAATAAGACTGAAATTACCGAGTTTCTATCAAAATAAAATATTTTTTTTAAAATCATATAATATGAAAAACTCCTTATGTATAGAAGCAGAAAGTATAAAGCAAAGGTTGGCTACTGGCAAACTTTTACGAAAACATACATAAAAGGACCTTTTTTAAAATTAAATTAAAATTAAATTAAATTAAAATTAATTCTTTTTTAAATATATACATATAATATAGGAAAATTCTGAAATGGAAAAAAAAATTGTGTTTTAATGTCAAAAGTTTGATATAACCACTGTGCGCTATAAGAGAAGCAATTTGTATGAAAAATGTGATTAAAACTGTTGGGGCCGAAGAAATTCTTCCCTATTAACAAAAATTTATTACAACCAGGGTTCGTTATAAGCGAACTCCATTGTATTAGATTTTAATAATATTGGGAATCTCCAATCTCCTCACATTAACCGGCCTTCCCACGTTCAAGTCAAATTGATCACACATACAATAGTCAAAAAATTGTTAAGGAACTATCCCATTGTAAAATTAATTTCGAGACCGCGGTATTTTCACACGGCTAACTGTATGTGGCTTTGTCACGATCAAAAGTTGCAAGCCATGTTAAGATACGTATTCAATCGAACCCACAGCAAGGAAAACTATTAAATGACCAACGATATTTCACACGAAATATAGTTTTTCAAGAGATTCTAAATTGAAAAACTTTTTTGCCAAATATTTCTTATCTGTTTTGATACTTATTTATACAATTTCTACAAACACAATCTTTTTTTATATGTACATTTGTAACAGTATAATTTTCAATTTACTAATATATTAAAAGGAATTTAATTTATTATAAATTTTTCGTGTATTTAAATTTAAACTGTTTTATTCATAATTTTTTAACGGGCGCCAAGGCGCCACACAATCAACTAGTTGTTTATAATCTATCAACCAAGTTATGTGTTGCTTTTTTCAGTGACGAATGATTCTAAGATATTGGAAAACTGCTAAAAATATGATGACATATTTAGGAAAGGGTGCAGAATACTAGAATTGAAATAATCATAGATGTCGATTTTGTCATATTTGTAAGAATATGTAACATTTGTTTATCTGGCCTGTGGCTATTTAAAACCACTTTAAAATTTTCCGTGCAGATTTGTTTCGAACCCTGTTATTATAGTTCCTTACACTTATACTTCCATGTTGTTTCTATGGTGGATCCTTTAACATAATATAATGCTTCATAAAAATTTATCTTCAGCAGAAAGTGAAAAGCACCTTTACCAAATTGAACTATCCGCCCACAAACTTCAAATATCTAAATGTTATTAAATATCTCAAATCTAAGCTTTGGGTTTCTTAGCATTACACCAGGAAAAAGTTTTTCTAAAAACTAAATTTAATATACAAGATATTTGTCTAGTTACTTCCGAGCCATGTGTTTTATTTTTTTATTTCTGGAAATAATTCTATCAAATTTACATAAAAATTAATGTAAACAAATTAAAGTCTATTTAAACTTTGGCCACCGATAACCTTACCCTTAGAAATGTTTAGGCTTTTTTATTGTTTACAAAGTAAAAGTTCAACATCATATCATAACAAACCACACCACACCGCACAACGCTGTTCCTATGGATGTGATGAACACCAGGCATGTATCACCAACTTAAGCTGACATGTCTTTTCTTAGTCTATTGTATTGTGTTTGTTATGTTTGATAAAAGCACTAGTAGGTAAACAAAAATATAAAACAACTAGCATTTTTCATATATGAGGTACATTCCATATAAAATTTAACTAGAGCATCTCGCATTTAATTTATCAGTTTTTCAAGATTATCACGATTGTTGTTTCGACCTGGCCAACATTCATAAATAAATAGTTTTGAGGTGAGTTTAAACAACAATATTTTCATAATGATATTTATATTATTTGGATTCTACAGACAGAATATGATAAGTGTGATACTTTTTCCTATTAACTTTTTTCCAAGCATTTCTTGAATTTTTTGATCAAGTTATCTTTGAAAATATGTCAGTTATTATGCATTTCTGATAAAGTGGAAGTACGTGTTAAAATTATAAAATATCTTAAACAAAATCCAACTTGGTCTTACAAAAAATTTGCCAAAGAATCAAAGATCTGCCGTCAAAGAGTCAGGAAAATATGACCATTGATAGGAAATATGGTTCAGACAAAAAAGGTTCAAAGTATGGTTTTAAGGCCAAATAAATAAGAGGCATATTGAAAAAAACTCCCAACACATCCGGTAGAAAAGCAGACAGGTTAGCTCAGGTCTCGTACTATTTGGTGCGAAAAGTTAAATTCAATTCTGATTTGAAAATATACAAAGTCCAAAACAGTGTCCAGACAAGAAAGCTGCAAGAAATTTATAGGCCAAAAATAGAGCATAGAAACTGAAATCATGTTTCATAAAAAATGCTCCTGCTGCATTTGGACGACGAAATGCGTGTATTGGCAGATTTTTCGCAATTTATAGGTCAATATAGGACTCAAAAGCAGACAACATATCGAAATAAAGTTTCTGCTATGGCAACCAATATGCATTTGCGGCAAAAGAAGCAAGTCATTTGTGACAAGCGGCCTTATAAATACATAAATCTATAATATTAATAGGCTAGGCGATTTTTTGTGACCGATGTTTTGTTCTACCGTTTTATCCCGATTTTAACCAAACGTATATTATTTGAAAGGCATTTCCTTTTAGCCGATTTGCAGGCTTACATATTTTTAAATTTTTTCCTTTATTTTGAGTAAATTGCTTTTTAAGTTGCATAAAATTATACAATGGTATGTGTGTGTTTATTAAATTTGTTAATGTGTTTGTAATAAAAATGAGTTTGTTTTTTTGTGTTGATTTGTGAATTGGCTATAATTGGTTAGCATAACTTTAGGGTCTTTGTTTAATGAAAAAATAAAATTTCCTAGAATTTGCACTTGAATTTCGAGGGCAGGAATCTGCTAGTTGATATTAAAGAGTTTTTGAAAAAACTTCTTCTCTTCATAAGCCGAAACAATGTGTACAAATAGATTTGCCCAGGTTCAGTATCCTGTCACTACGGTAAGAAAAATCTTGAGAGGTACAGGCGCAATAACTTCATTTTTTTACCAAGCGAGGTAAATCGTCCATACTGCCCGGAGCTTAGGCCAGTGGAGAGATATTGCGCTCTTGCGAAAAGAGTGTTGAAGAGTACAAAAAAAGGTGTCCCAAAATGCGGTGGATTCGAAATCTGTTCCAAAAAAGTGACAGTAACTACTGCAAGTTCCCAAAAGGAAAGGGTTTCCACAAAAAGTCCATAAGTTCATTGTGATTAGAAGTAATAAAGTGATCTTTTTTTGTAAGCTTTATTATAATTTCAATTAGAAAAAAATCAAAGCTTAGGTTTAAAGGTTTCCATATCATCAAATTTTGTATATGTTAAGAATTTCTCGATCTCACTGCTTATTTTCACTTTGTGTGAGAAGTAGCACGCCCATATTTAACTCACCTATTTATATAAAGAACTTGTGCACTTACACAAGGCCTGAAAGCTCACGCCCACTGACATGATTCGACAAATCATAATAGTTTATGGACGGACACAAAGTTGCAAGACTCTACACACTTGATGATAAATATTTACTATGAATATGTATGTATGTAACCAAACTCTGTTTTTAACCTTCCACGGATCATAAATACTGTAAAGCGGATGAACAGTAAGCTAGTCTATAACTTACATAAATAAAGAATATAAAGTTTCCGATCAAGGTTAAATGAGTTCCTGCCGATATTTGAACTATCAAAAATACGTTAACTTTATTATACCGATCAACTCGGAATTGCTTTCTAAGTCAGTACGATGGCCATACATCTACCCATCTGTCTTGGTGGCCATGCAAAGCTTGTATTCAAACTATATCAGTAAAATTTTGGTAAAATTGAGTACAATACATATTTCATATGGAGAAACTTTTAGTAAACCTTTATTGGGCATGTTAATTATATCGGGAAATTACATCGAAACTTCTTTTTCTTAGACCGAGTTTGTACTCCCATTGATATGAACTTAAACTATATTAAACCTATATTAGATATAACTTATTGGATCGACAAATAACTAAATGCTAATCAGGTATTTCTCAAAACTTTATGAACCACGACAAGAGTTATTTAGTTTTGACCATTTCAAAATCCAAATTATTAAAATAATAACGTTTTATTGTTCGAATACGAAAAAAAGACGTCCTTGATAAATTACATACGAAATGGTCCAAATACCTAAAGTGTAACAATGTGCTACTACTACTGCTACTTCCACATGAGCTATGAAAGTCCTTCGTCCTTAGAATTTAAGGATACACTTGAAGTAGATACGTGACAACAGCCAAAACAAGTACAAGTGCAGAGAGTATACTTGATAAAAATAACAAAACTAAAACAAGAATAGGCTGATGCTAAATATATATGTATGTCTGTACTTTTGCTTGTTTGTTTGTTTGTGTGCACTTACATGAACCAGAAATAAAAATAAAAATATAAAATTTTAACAAGACTTATTCTCAATAAAATATGAAATTCTTAACACGTAGTTTATTATATAAAACATATAAATTAAATAAGTTGTTGTTGTTTAATCACGGATGAAAATCCCTGGAATTAAATTTGAATAAAATTGTGATATTTAAAAAAATATATATTTATTAATTTTACATAAACTTCATATCGCTAGTCAATTGTAGCAAGTTATATATCTAACTTTAAAACATAACTAAGGATATTTTACATGTGTAAAATCTATCATGATTTTATTATTTTTGTTTCGCAATATCTCTAATAGAGACTTTCGCAAAATTTTTATTAAACAGACAACATCGTTTTTTTTTTTTTACACTAGTCGGCATAATTATTCTGACATATGTCAACTGTGATGTTTTCTTTTCCAGTTCGTTTGATTACATGAAGTAATGGTACACGGGTTATGTTCAAAATGAAATGCATATTTATAGCTATAAGCGTGCCTAATATTTGTTGTTTACGCTTTGCACTCTCTTTCTGCTGAAAAGAAAGCAAGCAGACAGCGAATTTTTCCGTGGCATAAGTATTTTGACAAAATCTCTGTGGCAGTGTTCGCGCATGATTTAGCAAGTGACAATTAAATAACTTTTGTATTTAGATTTTATTGATATTTTTTTAAAATATTCAAATAAAATATTGAATAAAAGTTATTGGAGACCATGGGAAAAACGGCTGAGTTAAGCTGTGTTGCTACAGCTTCAATATTGGCAATTTTAATTCTGGTGTCGCAGTAAAAGACATTGTAATTAAATTTAATTTGTCACGCCAAACAGTGCACTATCAAATTAACAAATTATGAAACAAAATGACATCAGAAACTTACCTAGAATAGGCGCTAAACGCAACACAATGCTAATTGAAGAACGAATCCTTCTGCGGGAATTTCAAAAAATATTCAACTAAAAAATCTGCTGTAAATCAATGGAATTAGTCGGCCAGATTTTAAAACACACAAAGCAGGAATATACCTCCATATCAGATGTGAACAAGCTGAAAAGATTGGCCTTCCCAAAGGAGCATCTTCAGAAGCCAAAAGAGTTTTGGAGAAGCGTTCTATGGACAGATCAAAGCTCCTTTGAGTTCAACTAATGAAAACAAAAGATTTTTGTAAGGCTGCCACAGGTGCGAAGGCCAAAAAGTGAGCCATGGTGGAGGCTCTGTCATGTTCTGGCGGTCCATTGCGAACAATGGGCTCGATGAACCAAGGCCAATATTTGAGCACCCTAAATGATAACGCTTTCCCTTCCGGTGACAGGTTGATCAGAGAATCATTAATCCTGCAACAGGACAATGTCCCATGCTACAAAAGCGGGATGATATTCAAATATTTGAAGGATGTTGGTGCTACTACTCTGGACTGGCCACCCCAAAGTCTAGACTTGAATATAATTGAAAACGTGTGGTCTCTTATCAAACGTAAAAGAATTGGTTATTTACATAAAATCAAAGAAGACACAATTTCCGAGGTCCCTTCCCTTTGGAAAGAGATATCCTCAGGGGCCCTTAAAAAATTTACTGGACTCAGCTTCAGGACGGCTTCAAAAAGTTATTAAAGCCAAAGGGGGCTATACATTTTATTAACTCATAATCAAGTTTTTATACATTTGTTAAATATTAAGCTTCTTTTTATACCCTATACCACTATGTGGTTTGGGTATAATGACTTTGTGCTGCTGTTTGTAACAACCAAAAATATTTGACCCAGACCCATCTTTAATTATACCGATCGAATCAGAATCACTTTTTGAGTTGATTTAACAAAGTCCGTTCGTCCGTCCTTCCGTCCGTCTGTGTGTCCATGTAACCCTTGTAATCAAACTGCAGGTCGCAAATATGAATATATTTTGATGAAATTTGGTATATAAGCTTTTATCGGCCATTTGATGAACGCTATTGAAACTGGTGAAATTCGGTCCATGTTCAGACCTAGCCCCCATACAAATTACCCCTATGAAATCGACATAAATTGCCATAAGATGCAAATTGTCATATAGATCTTACCCAAATTGGGTTTGTATGCGTTCATTACATCCATTAATGAGTAGACCAAAAATGATCCCTTTGGTCTCATATAGAGCTGCTTCCCGATATTAACTTAATCTAATAAAAAACAAAAATATTGCACTGATTCTTCTCAAATTTTGTTTGTATATGTTTTTACAAAATACAAGAGACGTTACCAACCATGGTCAGGATCGGTCCATTTTTGGACCTAGTCCCCATATAGATATAGCATCCGATATGAACTTTTTCATATCTGCAGCCAAAAAAATTAATAAAAATCCCATTCAAATTTGGTTTTTGCTTATTTTCTAAGTCCAGTTAGTTGGGCCTAAGAGATAGGGTTTCCAATCGCATGGTATAGGGTATCATAATTTTCTTACTTGTTTTAATAATAACAACTTGTCAAAATACTTATGCCAACAACTCAAAATTACTTTCATTCGTATTTTTTATTTTTTTATAAAAGAAACTCTATTGAGTTATTTTTTAGTTTATATTACCAATATTTAAACAAAACCAAAAAATAAGTATATTCTATAAAGACAACTAAAAATTTAATACAGATATGAATCATTTTGTTTTTGTCAAAATAATTATGCCGACTAATGTACATGGTTCTTTTTATACCCTATACCAGTGGTTTGGGTATAATGACTTTGTTTTGCTGTTTGTAACAACCAAAAATATTTGACCTACACCCATCTTTAATTATACCGATCGAATCAGAATCACTAGCTGATTCGATTTAATGAATATATTTTGATGAAATTTGGTACGTAAGCTTTCATTGGCCATAGAATAAATGCTATTGAAATTGGTGAGAATCGGTTCATGTTCAGACCTAGCCCCCATACAAATGACCCCTATGAAATCTACATAAATTGCCATAAGATCCAAATTGTCATATAGATCTTACTCAAATTGGGTTTGTATGCGTTTATTACATCCATTAATGAGTAGTCTAAAAATGATCCCTGGGACAACTCTTAGTCATAGGCCCCATATAGAGCTGCTTCCCGATCTTCACTTAAATCTATCAAAAAACAAAAATATTGCACTGATTCTTGTCAAATTTTGTTTTTATATATTGTTGCAAAATACAAGAGACTTTACCAAACATAGTCAGGATCGGTCCATTTTTGGGCCTAGTCCCCATATAGATATAGCATCCGATATGAACTTTTTCATATCTGCAGCCAAAAAAATTAATAAAAATCCCACTCAAATTTGGTTTATGCTTATTTTCTATATCCAGTTAGTTGGGCCTAAGAGATAGGGTCTCTAAACGCATGGTATAGGGTATCATATAGTCGGTCTCGACCGACTATAATCTTCTTACTTGTTGTTATTGAATCATAAACTACAGAGTATGGTTATGTATGAAAAATCATATCGATTACACGATCTACGGGGACAATTCTGATCTCCGAAACGAGGGAGTACACAACCAGGAAATGCAGTAATTGAATCATTTCAATTGTCATCCACATCAATATCATCCAATTTAGGCAGATAGAACTCTAGTATCATGATGCGATATTGGGCGCCAGTAGCAGTAAAAGCTTGACCAGCCTCAGTTTCCAAGAACTATGATCCAGTGATACCTCCAGCCCAAAATCCGTAACAAATAGTGACGCGTTGTGGAGACATTTGTTATTTGACAAACTCATGTGAGTTCTCTGAACTTTATAAAAGTCGAGACTCAGATTTTCAAAGAGCTTTATGAATTCTTCAATTCTTGTCCACAACGCCGAATTTATGATCTTGGCCTTTTACCTTTTGCACATTGCTTCAATATTACATTTAGATGTCTTCTTTTAGAACGACCAGTATATTAAGCACCATCAATCGTGATATGATCCATTTTTACTAACCCTTAACTTTTAACTGGGAAACTGTCTTTTTCTTTTAGTTGCCAACACTTTACTTTACATAAGACATCAATTGCACATATTTGTAGATACTTGTAGATTTTGATTAATTATTTCTGTCTCTAATCACTGTTTGCAACTAAATACATTCAACGGTGAAAGCAAAATTGGAGCATGTGTCAATAAGTCTTTACAAAATCATCATCTTCAGATTTCTCTCCCAGATATATTTTCCTATTTCCAAATTTAAAGAAATGGATCGGCGGAACTCAAAGTATATTGAAAATTAAAAAAGATTCTTTGTCAAGATTTACTGGCTCCACCTCGTACGTACTGTGTTCAAATGAAAATGTGACTTTTTAGTTAGAGGTTAATCGGGCTCATGATCGAATGTTTTTACTTTAAATAAAGCAGAAAGACATTGGCGTACTTGTTTAAAAAATTGATCTATATTCTGCATGACAGGTTATACAGCTGATTTGGGTGAAGTCACCAACCGTCATCAGTCATAAAATTAAAAATATTTATTTTCCCCAATCAATTTCATCAAACTTTTTCCCAATTGCTGAAACACACACAAAGTACGGATTCGTTGTGCCTTCCGAATTTTTTACCCAATGAATATTCGTAGAGCTATGTTATTATTATTAATCAAGTTCCTATGTGGAACATAGGGTCACAATTTTTCCAATCACTTCTTCTTAATGCTTACAATTTTATTTCATTCCACGTTATATGAGCCTTCCTTATTTCGTCTGGAAATTGCCGTTTCCATTTGTGAGCGGGTCGGCCACCCTGTGGCTTCTTTGGCAATATATTCTTCCTGCTTTTAATTATACCCTATACCACTATGTGGTTTGGGTATAACGACTTTGTGCTGCTGTTTGTAACTACCAAAAATATTTGACCTAGACCCATCTTTTATTATACCGATCGAATCAGAATCACTAACTGATTCGATTTAACGATGTCCGTCCGTCCGTCTGTGTGTCCACGTAAACCTTGCAATCAAACTGCAGGTCGCAAATATGAATATATATTTTGATGAAAATTGGTATATAAGCTTTTATCGGCCATAGAATGAACGCTATTGAAATTGGTGAGAATGGGTCCAGGTTCAGACCTAGACAACTCTTAGGCATAGGCCCCACATAGAGCTGCTTCCCGATCTTCACTTAAATCTATCAAAAAACAAAAATATTGCACTGATTCTTCTCAAATTTGGTTTGTATATATTTTTGCAAAATAGAAGAGACTTTACCAAACATAGTCAGGATCGGTCCATTTTTGGGCCTAGTACCAATGTAGATATAGCATCCGATATGAACTTTTTCATATCTGCAGCCAAAAAAATTAATAAATTTAATTTATGCTTATTTTCTATATCCAGTTAGTTGGGCCTATGATTGGGTCTCTAAACGCATGTATAGGGTATCATATAGTCGGTCTAGACCGACTATAATTTTCTTACTTGTTTCATTATGCATTGGCTTTTGATTGCACCTTTCGTATAGATGTTGGTTCAAGATTATGTTTGGCTAATGGATTCGCAAGATTATCCTAAGAAAACAGTTTACGAATGCATGGATTCTGACAATAGCTCTTGCAGATGTATTTCATGATTTGCACCAATACACATTAGGTTAAATGACCTCTTTTCCCTTGCGAAACTCAAATTTCGAAAATTCAATTTTTAATTTTTTTTCAATGCCATCATGTAGAGAATACTTTAAAATAAAAGAAACGCCACTTTTTTTTTGTAACATGCAACCCAGCGTTTGACAGCAGCCAAGCAAGTTCAAACTTCTTACACGTGTTAAGAAAGCTGTGTGCGCAGCCGGCTATTTTTTTGTCGGTTCAAGTGTTGTTTTTTATCCTTTCGGAATTAAATCAAGGAAAGTTCGAAATGGAAATCCAAAATGTGGGTGAGTATATATGTTCTTGTTAAAAAAAGTGACTTTTCATTTGTTTACAAGGAATGGCGACTTCTTTTCATAACCTCAAATTTTTTTTTTTTCATTGGAAGCTTTGACTTCATGTAAGCATTTTAAATTTCGGCTCAGTTCGGCCAACCAAATGTGAACAGAAATTAATAAATTAGGATGTAGTTAGTATAACTAAGCTTACTTGAAGCCGCCGTTTTTAGCCGTTTTTAAGGAATAGCGTTTCTTCAGATTACTTTGCTGTAACGAAAAGTGAATTGTTCGACGTTTGGCTATAGCAATGTTCGCAAAACAAGAAAGTTGCTGCAGTTATGGATTACGTAGTAAATAAAATTGGTCGCCAGAATATTTCCGAAGACGACGTGAATTTATTGCGAGAAAAAACGCGCCTTTTTTGCAAGAAAGTATGAAAAATATGCAAAACAGTTTGGAAAAAAAGCTGAAACTTTCAGACTAGAAAACAGCGTTTGGCTAAGCGAAGAATTTAAATTTGAATTTAATAAGCCAGTCGTGGAAGCTGTTTTTGTAGCTGTCGGTCGCCCAAAAGTTCCGTTTTGCAACAAAAGAGAGCTTGGGAAATGTAAAGAGGCATCAGAGCTTTCAAAGTCAACGAATCACGAAACGAATTTACTAGTGCATGCAACAGCAACATCGGCTTGGAAACGAGGGAATATTGATATGGTAGAAATTTTAGAAGAAAGCCTGGCGAGCCCCCAAAATTAAAAAAAAATGCAATGAAGACAATAAGACGCCAATTCCACTTTCTGCGGATGAGGTCTTAGCTGTTTTGTTGGAAAATAATTTCACGAAGGACCACTACAACGCGATTCGCCGTGAAAGTAAATCGAGAAACTGCGACATTTATCCGTAATATAACGCAGTTGCAGCCGCTAAATCGAAATGTCGACCAGATAACATAATTGTTAGCGAAACCATGGATAGCGTCCCGTTGAAATCGTTGATCGCACATACTTCGAACAGAATTGTTGAAATTCAAAAAAATTTATTTGAATCTGTTATGGCAAAAGAAAAAAGCAATTTTGTTAAATGTGACTTCATACTAAGTTATGGCTTCGACAGCAGCACTGGACAGTCCCAATTTAAGCGAACTTTCAATGAGCCAAGTATAATATAGTGACGCATCGCTTTTAGCAACCACGTTTATTCCTTTGAGAATTATGTTGCCATGTAGATTACCTCTGTGGAATAATTGTACGCCGCCGTCTGTACGATTTTGCCGACCAATAAAACTGGAATATGTAAAAGAAACGAATGATTCTGTTCTCAAGGAATATGAAGATTTGAAAAACCAGATTCACGCTCTCGAACCCTTAGTTAAAGTGCTTGACGGAAAAGAAACTATAGAAATCTCCATTAAATTGTGCTTAACGCTTATTGATGGTAAGGTGTTGAACATATTGACAGGAACTTCAAGTCAAGCTTGTCCTATATGCGGTGCTTCATCAAAAGACTTTCTAAGTGTAAGAGATTATACTAGCGAAAAATTTCAGGGAAAGCAGTTAAATTTTCAGTACGGAAAAGTCCTTTGCACTATTGGATTCGATTTCTCGAATTTATTTTGCATTTGGGCCACAAATTGGAAGTTCCAAAATGACAGATAGGAAAAGATGAAGACAACAGGGAAGTAGCAAAAAGGAAACAAAAAATTCAGAGCGCTTTGTGAAAGGAATTAGGGCTTCGGGTAGACATGCCGAAAACTGTAGGCTTCGGCAGCACAAATGATGGCAATACGACGCGTCGAGCTTTCACGAACTATGAAGTTTTTTCCGAAATTACTGGCGTCAACCAGAACTTCATTTTATGGTTCAAAACCATTTTAATTTGTTTATCAAGTCAGTTTCCATCCGATTAGGATAAATTTCAAGCATTTTGCTTCGCCACAGCTGAACTGCTACAAAAGATTTACCCTTGGCTACCAATGACGCCCACCGTACATAAAGTACTGAACATAACATAAAATGAAATAAAAAACAAGTAAGAAAATTATAGTCGGTCTAGACCGACTATACGATACCCTATACCATGCGTTTAGAGACCCTATCTCTAAGGCCCAACTAACTGGATATAGAAAATAAGCATAAACCAAATTTTAGTAGGATTTTTATTAATTTTTTCGGCTGCAGATATGAAAATGTTCATACCGTATGAAATATTTGTATGGGGCTAGGCCAAAAAATGAACCGATCCTGACCATGTTTGGCAAAGTCTCTTGTATTTTGCAAAAATATATACAAACAAAATTTGAGAAGAATCAGTGCAATATTTTTGTTTTTTGATAGATTTAAGTGAAGATCGGGAAGCAGCTCTATATGGGGCCTATGACCAAGAGTTGTTCAATAGGGATCATTTTTGGACTACTGATTAATGGATGTAATAAATACATACAAACCCAATTTGACTAAGATTCGTATGATAATTTGGATCTTATGGCAATATATGTTGATTTCATAGGGGTCATTTGTATGGGGGCTAGGTCTGAAGATTCACCGATTCTCACCAGTTTCAACAGTGTTCATCCCATGGCCCTTAAAAGATCAAATACCAAATTTCATCAAAATATATTCATATTTGCGACCTGCAGTTTGATTACAAACTTTACATGGACACACAGACGGACGGACGGACGGACGGACGGACGGACGGACATCGTTAAATCGAATCACATAGTGATTCTGATTCGATCGGTGTAGTAAAAGATGGGTCTAGGTCAAATGTTTCTGGTAGTTACAAACAGCAGCACAAAGTCATTATACCCAAACCACATAGTGGTATAGGGTATAAAAAGTCACAAAAAGTCTGCATCACCATTGTTAATTTTTTTTTTTTTTTTAATTTCGTTGCGTTATATCTTTTTTGCCGATTGTTGCAAGTTTAGGTGTAAAAAACGTAATATTTTGATTGCTATTAATTTCGCAAGGAAAAAGTAGTCATTTAACCTAATGTGCCATAGAGCAATACAGATTTTATATTAGATTTAAATATACGTATTTTGGTGTGCTACGTTTAATCTGTGATGATTTCCAGACGTTGTTGAAGGCTCCAAATGCTTGTCTTGCTTTTTTCATCCTGTTATTGATATCTATTTCGGAGCCCCCGGTTGCTGTTAATATACTACCGAGATAGTTAAATTCCGACACCTCTTCCAATGGTGTGTTGTGTAAGATTAGGGGTGTTATAGTTACGGCGTTTATGCGCATGGATTTGGCTTTAGAGCTATTGACTGCAAGATCAGCCCTTTTCGCCAACATCATATCCTGAATTTTTACACATTTCCGGGGTAGTGATCTCAATTGGTCATCCAGAACGCCCAGCATGACTAAGGATTAGCAACCACAACGAAAGTCAGGAAAACTCTTGTCTACTGTTTAAATTGATGGTGTAGATTCCCCATATTAGTTATCAAGCTTTGAATGGTGTTTTCCTCAAAACATAAAGTTTTTTGCATGAATTCTGGAGATTGAATGCTTAGAATAGCTAATGACGGCGTTACCTGAAAATTTGACAGCTGTCTATTATCAGGGGTGCATTAGAAATGTGGATTTTATTTTGCCGTTTTGATTTTAAATTTGATGCCGATTTTTAATTTTTATACCCTATACCACTATGTGGTTTGGGTATAATGACTTTGTGCTGCTGTTTGTAACAACCAAAAATATTTGACCTACACCCATCTTTAATTATACCGATCGAATCAGAATCACTTTCTGATTCGATATAACGATGTCCGTCCGTCCGTCCGTCCGTCCATCCGTCCGTCCGTCCGTCCGTCCGTCCGTCTGTGTGTCCATGTAAAGCTTGTAATCAAACTGCAGGCCGCAAATATCAATATATTTTCATGAGATTTGGTATTTAATCTTTCATCGGCCATGGGATGAACGCTATTGAAATTGGTGAGAATCGGTCCATGTTAAGACCTAGCCCCCATACAAATGACCCCTATGACATCGACTTAAATTGCCATAAGATCCAAATTATCATACATATCTTAGTCAAATTGGGTTTGTATGTATATATTACATCCATTGATAAGTAGTCAAAAAATGATCCCTATTGAACAACTCTTAGTCATAGGCCCCATATAGAGCTGCTTCCCGATCTTCACTTAAATCTATCAAAAAACAAAAATATTGCACTGATTCTTCTCAAATTTTGTCTGTATAAATTTTTGCAAAATACAAGAGACTTTACCAAACATGGTCTGGATCGGTCCATTTTTGGGCCTAGTCCCCATATAGATATAGCATCCGATATGAATTTTTTCATATCTGCAGCCGAAAAAATTAATAAAAATCCCACTCAAATTTGGTTTATGCTTATTTTCTATATCCAGTTAGTTGGGCCTGTGAGATAGGGTCTCTAAACGCATGGTATAGGGTATCGTATAGTCGGTCTAGGCCGACTATAATTTTTATACCCTATACCACTATGTGGTTTGGGTATAATGACTTTGTGCTGCTGTTTGTAACAACCAAAAATATTTGACCTAGACCCATCTTTAATTATACCGATCGAATCAGAATCACTTTCTGAGTTGATTTAACAATGTCCGTCCGTCCGTCCGTCCGTCCGTCCGTCCGTCTGTGTGTCCATGTAAAGCTTGTAATCAAACTGCAGGCCGCAAATATCAATATATTTTCATGAGATTTGGTATTTCATCTTTCATCGGCCATGGGATGAACGCTATTGAAATTGGTGAGAATCGGTCCATGTTCAGACCTAGCCCCCATACAAATTACCCATATAAATCGACATAAATTGCCATAAGATCCAAATTGTCATATAGATCTTACTCAAATTGGGTTTGTATGCATTCATTACATCCACTAATGAGTAGACCAAAAATGATCCCTTTGACCCCATATAGAGCTGCTTCCCGATTTTCACTTAAATCTATTAAAAAACAAAAATATTGCACTGATTCTTCTCAAATTTTGTTTGTACATATTTTTGCAAAATACAAGAGACTTTACCAAACATGATCAGGATCGGTCCATTTTTGGACCTAGTCCCTTTATAGATATAGTATCCGATATGAACTTTTTCATATCTGCAGCCAAAAAAATTAATAAAAATCCCACTCAAATTTGGTTTTTGCTTATTTTCAATGTCCAGTTAGTTGGGCCTAAGAGATAGGGTTTCTAAACGCATGGTATAGGGTATCGTATAGTCGGTCTAGACCGACTATAATTTTCTTACTTGTCTTACTTGTTATAATTAAAAATTTGCAAAAGAAGATAAACAGAAAGTATATCTCATTTTAAAATGCTTTTTCAGAATGGAATAGTTCGCTGTTGATTCTTATAAAATACAGCGAAAGATCGAACAGGATTGTTTAATTAGCATTTAAATCACAAACTTATACTAAGGAATTTAAGTTAGAGGTTAAACTGACTTAGTTGCCAATAGTAGCGTAACGGGTTCCAGAACTATTTCTTAGAGAAGTTTTTTCGTAAAAATCATACAAATAGAAATATAGATGTCAAAAATTCTTTGATACAGAACATACATATATGCTAGAAAACTATTTAGGATAACATTTTATTATTTTTGAATTAATTTTTTATAATTCTTTATTTTGACATGTTTATATAAAGAAGGATTGATATCTCAAAACAAATTGTTTGTTTGGAAAAAGTAAAACATATTGTTGAGTACTCATGTAGCTATAAGAACAAAAGGAATTGAAGAGACATTCTTTCAAAAACATTCTACTATTTAGTAATTTATAACTATTGTTTTTATGAAAAAAGGAAGAAATTTGAAACATTCAACTTTTAAATAAGACTCTTCTTACTTTATAAAAACTTGTAATTCACCTATTCCACATCACACTTACCTAATGTATCTCCTTGATTCTTGCAATTGATTGTTTAAATTTTTAACAAATCACTTTGAAAAATTCTTCAAAAAAAAATTTGAAGAAATATAAAACAAAGCTAAACTTTTTTATTGCTCCGTGGAGACATCTTACTTTTAAGTAGTTTAAAAGAAAACATATTTAAAAGTAGAACAACCAACAAAAAGGTAACTGAAACAATTAAATTTCTGATTGTACGAGTATTGATAAGAAAACATTTATTGTTTCGACAGATATTTTATAACAAATGAATTTGGAGGCATTGCTTTGGAAATGTTGAGGTAAAAATAATTGCTTTATTTGTCACTGTACTTGTTAAATGCGTTTTCTATTATAAGGTGTCCTACATTTTGGGCAGATGTATTCCGCAAAGTAAAATAATGGTCAAAACTAATAGTCAAATTAATGCTTTAAAAACAAATAAAGATTTCAAATATAAGTATTTGTATTTTTTTCCAAAATGACAAATAAATAAAAAATTCGGTTGGTGTAAATATTTCATTATCCGATTTGGTATTTGCAACAGAATTTGATTTATCTTTTCGTTTTTCGCTACATATATCAAAGCAGGCTAAAAGTTTGTAGTGACCGAAAAATTGTACTATACAACAATATTCGGACTCTTGCACAGTGAAATTAACATTTAAATTCAAATCCCATTTAACTTTAAAGTTAAATATTTGTTTTTGCCAGTATTTATTATGTTTATTATTACACTGTGATAGTCGAAAAAATAACATCCTACTAATTGTAGTCACTTATTTATCTAAAAAAACTGGACTTTACAATTTCTGTGTCGTGAAGTCCAGTTTTTTTTAGATAAATAAGTGACTACAATTAGTAGGATGTAATATAGAATCGTAAGTTGATCAGGGATACTAACATTAATTTTCTTTTTCTAAAAATATTTTAAAAATTTGTTTTATATCTATTTTATTATGTCGCCAGAATTTAAATAAAATTATACACTCCTGAAGAAGTCTGAAAAAAGCAGACGAAACGTTGGGTGAAAAATGAAAATAAATTGATCTTTTTATTAACACCAAACTTGACCATCATTAGCCCGTAAGGAAACTCCTTTTTACAATATTAAAAAATTTTTATTCGAATGTATTAGTTTTTTTTTGCCTTCTTAACTTTCTTTTACGAAATGTTCTGACTTTTTTTTGTTTCAAAATTTCACGTAATTTAAACCATTAATGTCGATCAAAAGTAACGATGTTTGACCATTTTTAGCTCTTTTTTCAGGTTTTTTTTTTTGCCATCTTTTAAAGATTTTCCTAGCATAGGCCCCAAGTTAAGCTTCAAAATCAAAAATCCTTGTTATTTTCTTCTTTCTTCGTGAATTTATAAGCCTTTTTAGCAGCAAAGTTTCAAATCTGGTGTCTAATAATATAATGAATTTATTTCAATTTTGCACCACTTTTTGAATAAAAATACTTTTAAATAGCATCTAAACTAGTAAAACTTTAAATTTTGTGTATTTGTTGTTAAAACAACTTATAAGAAGGACAAAAATAGACACCAGATTTGAAACTTTGCTGCTAAAAAGGCTTAAAAATTCACGACGAAAGAAGAAAATAACAAGGATTTTGATTTTGAAGCTTAACTTGAGGCCTCTGCTAGGAAAATCTAAAATGCAAAAAACCTGAAAAAATGGCTAAAAATTGTAAAAAATCGTTACTTTTGATCGACATTAATGGTTTAAATTACGTGAAATTTTGGAGAAAAGTCAAAACATTCCTTAAAAGAAAGTTAAGAAGGCAAAAAATACTAATACAGTCGAATAAAAATTGTTTAAATAGCGCAGACTTAGCTATATCCATGAAAAATGGATATAGACCGATTTCTCAAAAACTGGAGCCAATCTGACACTTCCAATTGTACTTTCGCACTCAGGGGACTCCCCCTAATAGTTCGAAAAGGATTCATCGAAGTTCATTTTTTTTTGGGTCAAAAACTATCACAATGTTATTAATTCTTTATTTACAATCTGTTCATTTAAGGAGAATAAGTAAATTTGATTTAGTAAATATTAAGAGATATATATTTTTTAAATAAAATTATAAAGTAAATGAAAAATGAGCAAATTATTTCTGAAAAGCAGTTCCAATATATGGTGCTTTTAAGTCTTCTGATTTCGTCTGTATCATCGAGGAGTGCAATAACTAGTGGGTTGACGTGTTGATTTAACCTTTCTAAATCTTCTTATTTAAACCTTCACCTTTGCAATATTGTAATCCCTGTGTATAGTATTATCATATACGAACCTTTGTAATATTTCAATATTTGAGTTGCTGGCTCACTTAGGTTCTCGGCAACACTCTCTCTACCTCTTTAGTTCATTGGAACGAACATCTTAGGCGAACGGCATATGGACAATTTTCCGCTCTCACGTGCTCAACAACATTCGACCCTAAACGACGCACAATGAAATCACGTTGAGTTATCACTTCTGAATGACTGTTTTCAATGTAGAGCGTTTCTATTTCGGTCCGTTGTTTTGGTGTTGAGCGATACATGGTAAAAATTGTACCGAATTTACGTTTCACAAATTTGAGTTCGCAGTCAATCTATTGACAAGGTTAGATGTTGGCATACCAATATAAAATATGGCGCAACCTGCATCTTGATCCCAATGACCAGGACCATGATTACGATAATTTTTGGGTTATTCTCATCGTTTTTTCCGGGTTTTCTTTGATATCAAAAATTTTGTAGATATTATGAATGGCAGCAGCTGTAAATACTTTTCCAGCGTCTATTTTGATTTCTGTTGCAATATTTGTTGCTATATTTTTTAGATTTTTCTATCTGGGCGAACAGATTTTTTTATTATACCCTACACGCCTCAGTGGCAGAGGGTATATATAGGTTTGTCATTCCGTTTGTAACGCATCGAAATAAATTCCTGAGAACCCAAAAAAATATATTTTCTTGATCCTTATAACAAGGGAAGTTGATGACCGTCTGTCCATCTGTCTGTGGAAATCACGATCATGCCGTCAATATCTAAGCTAGACCGTTCGTTTTTGTATAAAATCGTTTATTGACATCCCAAAGGATTTGCTATTTAAAATCGTCAAAATCGGTCAAAGGGTTCTCGAGTTATGAATGAAACTTTGAAAAAACTTTTGAAAAAATAAAATTTTTCGGTGTGTTTGTTGTTTTCCTTAAGATATGTTGTATATGATGTTATTCTTCGTATTGTTGAAGTCATTACAGTTGTGTGTATATTAATACTGCATGTCTCACATTGGCCTAAGCAAGTTTTACCACATATTTTTTTATCATTAAAATTAAATATTAAACATTAAAAATTAATAAAAAAATAAAAAATGGAAAATGAAAAATGAAAAATGGAAAATGGAAAATGAAAAATTTTAAATTAAAATTGGCAAATGGAATATGAAAAATGAAAAATTAAAAATGGAAAGTTTAATATGGAAAATGGAAAATGAAAAATGGAAAATGAAAAATGGAAAATGAAAAATGGGAAATGAAAAATCGAAAATCTAAAATGGAAAATGAAAAGTGGAAAATGGAAAAAGAAAAATGGAAAATGAGAAATTAAAAATGAAAAACTAAAAATCAAAAACTAAAGATGAAAATTGAATAGTGAAAAATGGAAAATGATAAAAAAAAAATAAAATTGAAAATGAAAAAGGTGGAGGGTATCAAAGATTCGGCCCAGCCGAATTTAACACTCTTACTTGTTTTTATATTGGACGGTTTTTGGCTGTGGTAATAAGCGTGTAATTGTTTCGACACTAAGTTTGTAAGAATATCTCTTATTGGCCATGTTAACGATAATTTTCGCACGTCGTTAGTTGTTTCTTTGAATCTACGAGCCATTCTACGTGTATTTCAAACAAAACTCTTTATTTGTCAACATACATTTTTTTTATTCTGCGTTAAAATTACGCCAAATGGTGAATCATAATAATATTCGACTTTTGTGAAATTGTATTGTTTTTTTTTGCAAGAAAGATATAATATTTATTCAAAAGTTATAACTGGTTCTAATAAGGTGAACCTATAGGAAAATTTTTAAAAGGTATTTTAGATGTTTAACCCATTAAAGACGAATGGGTAGAAAAATATCCAAAAAAGAGCTGTCTTAGAAAACTTCCAGCTGGAGCCAGGCGCAAGTTATTGCAAATTTTTTTAACGACTTGATAGAAGAAGGATAAAACTAGTAAACAAAAATTTTAAGAGCCATATGGGAACATGACCTGAGGGAAAATTTGCGGGTCAAATGTCAATAATTTAACAAAGTAAAAAATGTTGACATAAATGGATCTGGAAAGTTTGGGGTTTGGATTTTCCGAAAACTCACTTGGTATCTTATAGCATAACATGTTTTCTATCTAAAAAAAATAAAAACCACCCGGATAGGTCCACTCCTCTGGGCTACAGGTTCAATTTTATGGCATGGGTATTTAAGTTCCCACTTAGACATAAAAGGGTTCTAAAACAAATTCTTATTTTTATTATTTATTTTAAAAAATTTCAAGTAAAAATTTGTCTTATTGTAATGTTTTTTAGAATATCATAAAAAAAGTCCATTTTATTTGTATTGAGAATTACACGGTATAAAGAGATTCATTATTATTTCGATTTTTTATCTTTTCAATGTTCTTTGGAGTGCCAGCATGAAACTGTGCAAAACAATCCTTTGGATGTAAGTTTGCATGCCATTTGGTGCATCCATACTCAGTTTTACCTCCACATTGCCCACAACTTCCGCGTTGACCAATCTTTTCAATCATATGATTAAACTTATCCATCCACTTTGCCATTATTTGCGCGTTTGTGACAACTCTTTTATAACCACGGCAACGATTTTCAGTTATTGTTATCAATGCTTGACTTATGATAGGCACGCCTTCAATTTTTCTGCAGATTCAGTGCAGCTTCCAAGCATCTACCATAGCAGCATCCATCGCATTAGCAAGTAACGGCCAGTACCATTTTTTCCCCCAATTTGAATGCGGTAGTTTTTCATAGCATTATCAAATCAATCAACTCCACCCATTCGCTGATTGTATTGATGTATTAGATCAGGTTGCTCAATCGTTGCCATCCTTTGATTTTTCTGATCAAATCTCCTGGCACATCGGCTCTACACCCAAGAAATTGGACATCACAGTGGCTACCTAAAACAAAAATAGTCAGTATTGGAAAAATAAAGTGGAATTAAATATCTTCACCGAACTATCATTCCAACGAACAGCGATTATTTTTTTGTTTTTGTCAAAACAAAGATCTGATGAACCTCGGGGCTTCCTTTTCATCAATTTTAAATCATCCAATAAAACATGATTGGTGCGATTGTCGTGAACAGTACCAGTTGCAAAATATTCTTTTTGAGTCAATTTGCACGACAACTTATGGCTAGTAAAAAAGTTGTCAAATGTTACATTGTATTGGTTTGAGTCTGATAAATTTTCGAACAATCGTAATACTACATTTTCTCCAAGACCACAATCGGCATTATTGTTGGCAGAAGCGACAGTATACGGAATGGAAAGAAAACAGGATCCTGTCGCTGAAGCTAAGACCCAATATTTGTAACCAAATCTTATCGGGTTACCTCTTATAAACATTTTTAAAGAGTGACGGCCATAGTATTTAATCATCTGTTCATCCACCGAAAGGTTGTGAGAAATTACACCAAATTGCATAAATTTTTTATTTAAGGCATCGTTGTATGGAGAAATTTTGGCAAATTTATCATTTGCATCCAGATTTTTATTATCACAAAATTATATATTTTGTTTTATTTGTTCGAACCTATCTCGACTCATTGCATCTTTTACAATCTGACATCCTAAAGATGCTTGATTTGACCAATATGATCTGATGGTTGGCAAAGTATTATATCCTGTAAGATTCAAGGTCCCAAAAAATGTTTTTATTTCCGATATTGAAGTAACAAAACCAGGAAAATTTTTTTGTTCAGAATATTAATTTGTTCTTTCGACGATCGTATTCATGACTTCATCATCGAAAAAGCATTCCCATAATTGAAATGGTGTGAACGAACCTATCAGAACCAAAAATAGCTGTAACTTACCAATAATCTCGTACAATGGTTTTGGGCATATTCTTCATTGTCGAAAGGTTGTTTATCAAATTTGTAATTATGTGTTTTACTCCATTTAGGTTTATTTGCCACAAAGACACGACCTTTTAACTTCGATATAGATTGTTTGGGTTTCATTGTCTGTATCTAATGGATCAGAGTTTTTTTAATTCAGAAACCATTGGAAGATTTCTATTATCATCACTATACATGTACTCAATCTCAAACTGGACGGCATTTCATTAGGAAATTGAATTTTATGAGGAAGTATTTGAAGAGCATCATCTATATCTTCATTGTTACTTATATCATCAACCTTATCCGGCGGAGTAATCACAAAATTTATTTTATCTGCTTTGTGATCAAAGTCATTTTCTTCCTCATCACTAGTCTATCCATCTATTTCTGCTTGTAATTCAGTTACAGTTAAAACTTTACGACTTCGAAACATTTTATTATACAAAATTTTAAAATCACTACAATATTTCTTTTTCAAAGATTTACTGAAACTCTATCGCAATCACGACACACAATGAAATGCACATATCAACTAACACAATAAACTATATCAAACACTTTTATTTATATTGAATTTCACATACTCTAGCCAAAAACGGGGAAGTCCCAAATTCGTTTTTAAAAATTACACCAAACAAATAAATATAGATAAACACACCACACACACCACTCGCTTTGTTTTCATGCCACTAATTCAAATATTATCGTTCAAAATAGATAAACACGCCACTTTTTCATCAAAACGTACAATAAATATGTTTATTGCTACCGTTTTCATGTTTTTACATTTAACAAAAAAAAAAATATTTTAGAACACTTTAATGACTAAGTGGGTAGAAAAATACCCAAGAGCCACAGGTTCGTGTATGACAGATAAAAAAGTATCACGTCAATATAAATGCCCTAAATACTAACTGTGTGAAATTTTGTCAAAATCGAACAACGCGATAGGGGGTCAGACGTTAATGGGTTAAAAAATAAGAAAAAAATACTAATGGACGAATATTTTATTTCGGCACTGTATTTAAAATTTTTTAATTTAATTCACAGCATGGTCAGGAATAATAAGCTTGTGTTGATGTTTGTAACAACCAAAATTATTTGACCTACCGGTGGATCCAAAAACACATTCTCTGAGTCGAATAACCAATGTCTATCTGTCCATGCTTCTGTCCGTCCATCCTTCCGTGAGGGTATTCATATAAAACTTGCAATCAAACTACAGCTCGCTAATGTGAATGTATTTACTGAAACTCTGTATACAAAACGAATGTTATTGAAATTGTGGATATAAATGCATGTTCAGAACTTGTCTTTATACAGGTGTCGCTAGGGGTTATCGACTTAAATTGCCAAACGACCCAAATAATCATTTAGATTGCATTCAAATTTGGTTTATGCGTATTTATAAAACTCATTAATCAGTAATCCGAAAAGGATCCATGTTGGACAATTTTAATCATATAAAGCTGCTTACTACCCATATAAATTTAACAGCCGATATGAACTTTTTAATATCTGTAGGCAAAAATTATTAAGAGAATTCCGTTGAAATTTCGGTCATGCTTAGTTTCTATATCTAATTAGTTGGACCTAAGACTATTTCTCTTACTGCATGATATAGTGCATCGTATAGTCAGTCTAGACCGTCTATAATTTGTTTTATCTTTTTCAAATTGTTTTAAATCTGTATCGCTGCAATTGGTCGTAATATCAGTTAATTAAGTTAATTGTTATAAATTCAAAAAATATTAATCACCTTAAAAACACTTTAACGTCATGAAGAGGTCACATTGTTTCGTTATTACAGCTTAAAATTCTATATTTCTATTTATATAATTTTTCTATTGCTTGTGTCTTATTACGTTGACGCCATTTATCTGACTTTATGTTCACTTTATGTATCGTAAATATTTTCTGCTGTAGGTTACAAATACACAACAATAAACTATATTATTATTTCTTGTTGTGTTTTTATTTATTTTTTATTTTTGTATTTCCTTATGACAAAATACTTCTACAAAAGCATAAGAAAAACATTTGAAATATCTTGGTTGTTTTAGTTTTTTCCGCTTTTTGTTAATAGAGCCATAAATTTCACAAAATAAAGGATAACAAGGCCACATCTTGTAACAGTTAGGTTTTTCTGTTTTTTTTTTCTTTCTAACAAGCAACTACAGTAGCAAAGAAAATAACTTATGCAAGTAGCATAAAAAATTAAAATTTGTTAAACTTTATTAGCATGAATATTTATGTTTTAGAAGGAAATATATGTATATGTATAAAAAAAACGAACATGATGATATAATTTGTATAGTTATTTCAAGAAACATGGTTAAGAAGAAGTGATTTATGATAAATGTTTTAGCTAATTGTGCGAATGTGTGAGGAATTAGAACATCTTGTTTTATAGTTTTCAAAAAGTTTTGAAAATACAGTAATTAATCAAACCAAAGCACTTCTGCAGTTGTATGATTTTTGCTTATTTCGAATATAATTCCAGCAAAAAACAAAAAAGTTGTTTAATTTTACTTTTGTAGTAAGCATGTCTATTTTCATCTTCTTTTAAATCTTCCACGTTTTATGATTTTAATATTTTTTCATTTAAAGTTTAAATTTTAAGGGAAATTTTTCCTTTGAAATTAATATTTCTAAAATTATTAATTATTCACATACGTTTTTAGCATCATCTCGCACTTTTGTTAAAATAACAAGATCAACTATACGATACCCTATACCATGCGTTTAAAGAAGAGGTCTTAGGTCCAACTAATTGGGTATAGAAAACAGGTATAAACCAAACTGTTAACAATTTCTTTGACAGCAGATATGAAAAAGTTCATATCGCATGGTATATTTATGTATGGACTAGGTGGAAAAATTAACTGATCCTGGCCTTTTTTTTTTCAAAAACATACACATACAAACGAAATTTGAGAAAAATCTATGCAATATTTTTATACCCTATACCAATATGTGGTTTGGGTATAATGACTTTGTGCTGCTGTTTGTAACAACCAAAAATATTTGACCTAGACCCATCTTTAATTATACCGATCGAATCAGAATCACTTTCTGAGTTGATTTAACAATGTCCGTCCGTCCGTCCGTCCGTCCGTCCGTCCGTCTGTGTGTCCATGTAAAGCTTGTAATCAAACTGCAGGTCGCAAATATGAATATATTTTGATGAAATTTGGTATATAAGCTTTTATCGGCCATGGGATGAACGCTATTGAAATTGGTGAGAATCGGTCCATGTTCAGACCTAGCCCCCATACAAATTACCCATATGAAATCGACATAAATTGCCATAAGATCCAAATTGTCATATAGATCTTACTCAAATTGGGTTTGTATGCGTTCATTACATCCACTAATGAGTAGTCCAAAAATGATCCCTTTGACCCCATATAGTGCTTCTTCCCGATCTTCAGTTAAATCTATTAAAAAAACAAAAATATTGCACTGATTCTTCTCAAATTCTGTTTGTACATATTTTTGCAAAATACAAGAGACTTTACCAAACATGATCAGGATCGGTCCATTTTTGGACCTAGCCCCTTTATAGATATAGCATCCGATATGAACTTTTTTATATCTGCAGCCAAAAAAATTAATAAAAATCCCACTCAAATTTGGTTTTTGCTTATTTTCTATGTCCAGTTAGTTGGGCCTAAGAGATAGGGTTTCTAAACGCATGGTATAGGGTATCGTATAGTCGGTCTAGACCGACTATAATTTTCTTACTTGTTGTTTTTGATATATTTAAGGAAATATCGGGAAGCAGGCTTATATGGGACTATGACTAGAATTGTCCTACAGGTGCTTTTTTGGGCTACTGACTTACCGGGATCTTTATGCTAATGTGGCAATTTAAGTCGATGTCATAGGGTCATTTGTATGCACATAGAAAATAGATTCGTTGTGGCTATTAAATTGACTTACAACCAAATATCGAAATTAGTAACCGAATGTTGAGCTGATTGCGATTACAGTACTATTGTCTTAGTAGTAGATATTTAATCACCTTAGAAAATAGTTGCTAAAAAATTTTTGTTGAAACAATTCTTTTGTCGTTTTTTTGTTCTATGTGTAGGGACTAGGTCTAAACATGCACCGATTTTTACCATTATCAACGGCGTTCGTCAAGTGGTCTTTGAAAGCTTATATACAAAGTTCATCGAAATATATTCATAGTTGCCACCTATAGCCTGATTACATAGTTTAAATAGACTCACTAACAGACAGGTGGACAGACGGATAGACATCTCTAATCGCCTCAGATAGTGGATCTAGGTCAAATATGTTTGGCAGTTGTAAACATTAGCACAACCCCATAATAAGGCTATACATATATAATGAGGTATAAGGTATAAAAAGTCATAATATTTCAACGGCTATGAAAGCCAGTGGGTCGGTGAGGCGCTTCTTTAAAAGAAAGTTGAAGCAAGTTACTCACCACAAAATTGTTGAGTTCAACGAGATGAACTTTTCAAGTGAAATGAACAGCACAAAAGGTACTCGTAATACAAGACATTGTAAAAATGGCATATTGCCATTAAAGATATCAAACTTTGTTACTCAAAGTCAGATTTGATGTACGTTGTGCGATATAGCCACCGCACAAATAATTTTTATAGAGATCCTATTTTCGTAAAAAAAATACTCTTACAGTGAAGAGATGGAGCATATGGTCCCAAATATCTGTTTTTTAATGTGAGTTGTAAATTTGGCATTTCATTTTTTTTGAAAGTCATACAACAATGTTTTAAATTTCAAATTTTCACAAAAACAATTTTTTCGGTAATCACAATTCGATTTATTGAATAAAAATAATTTTACGGTAAGAATTTGCAATTTTTTGTTTTGAGTATATAAAGAAATTGTCAATAGTTTACAGATCTGGTCTTTCATCTGTACTGAGTCAACGTAAGAAAATCAGCTATCGTCCGAAAAATAAAAAAATATGCAGACCAATGGCATCAGCAATGGCCTCGGAGGTTTTTTCTGAGAATGGTAAGCATATTAATGGTAAGAAATGGGCTCCGTGAAGCCCATTATAGTTCCAGAACTGCTATGAGAAAACTCCTTGTATCGAAGAAAAATAAGAAAAATTGCTTACGGACGAAGGAAAGCTTAACTTATTTAAGTCAAATACTGAAATGAACCCAAAACCCTAACATGTTAAGTTAAACATGATGGATGGTCTCAGATTGTTTTGTACTACATGAGTGCGTGCTAACAGAGTCGGTGAATTACATTTTATAGATAGCATAATGACCCATAAAATGTATTCTGAAGTACTCAATAAAAATCTTCAAGAAAGTGTCGAAAAAATGGACCTCACAAACAATTACACCTTCACTCCAGACAGTGATCCTACGCACGCGGCCCTAAATACAAACCTATGAATCTTGTACAATGTACCAAAATGGATCTATTTCCCCAAAACACTGATTTTAAAACTGTAGAACATATTTTGGAGACTCTTGACAAAATATTAGAAAATGGCTCATTTCTAACAAGCACCAATTTAGGATTGCCTTTAAAGAAGCAACGACAAAATAACATGCTAGACGCTTAGGGACGGTTATAGCTAGTAAAAGAGGTCCAAAATGTATTAAGTAGTACTGAAATATATATTATAAAATACGTATGAATACTTTTTATACCCTATACCTATGTGGTTTGGGTACAATGACTTTGCTGCTGCTGTTTGTAACTACCAAAAATATTTGACCTAGACCCTTCTTTTATTATACCGATCGAATCAGAATCACTATCTGATTCGATTTAACGATGTCCGTCCGTCCGTCCGTCCGTCTGTGTGTCCATGTAAACCTTGTAATCAATCTGCAGGTCGCAAATATGAATGAATTTTGATGAAGTTTGGCATGTAAGCTTTTATCGACAATAGGATGAACGCTAGTGAAATTGGTGAGAATCGGTCCATGTTAAGACCTAGTCCCCATACAAATGACCCCTATGAAATCGACATAAATTGCCATAAGTTCCAAATTATAATATAGATCTCAGTCAAATTGGGTTTGTATGTGTTTATTACATCCATTAATCAGTAGTTCAAAAATAATCTCTATAGGAAAATTCTTCGTCATAGAACTGCTGCTTCCCGATCTTCACTTAAATCTATCAAAAAACAAAAATATTGCACAGATTTTTCTCAAATTTGGTTTGTATATATTTTTTCAAAGTATAAGTGACTTTACCAAATATGGTCAGGATCGGTCCATTTTTCGACCTAGTCCCCATTTAAATATAGTATCCGATAATAACTTTTTCATATCTGCAGCGAAAAAAATTAATGAAAATGCCACTCAAATTTGGTTTATGCTTATTTGCTATATCCAATTAGTTGGACCGAAGAGATAGGGTCTCTAAACCATGGTATAGGGTATCATATAGTCGGTCTAGACCGACTATAATTTTCTTACTTGTTCTGTGTAATTTTATGTACCTTTATTGCAAAAAGTGATTTTTTACCCACTTTAGGTGGAAATATATTTATCTTTGGTGTTTTATGTTAGACTCAATAATAAATGCCATACTTAGTCTATATATTATATATTATGTCCTGTGGTTCCTAAAAGGAGCAAAGGTCCACAACGAATTCTCTCCAATCAGTCCTTCTTTTATTTCACTCCAGCTTATTTATTCGTGCAACGATTTGCAGACCGAATCGTCTTGCGATGTCAATTGGTCGCCAAGATTTGGCGATTTAACGCTGTGCGATTTCTTTCTTTGAGGTTTTTTTGAAAAAACCAGACACAATTCCTAAGCTAAAGGCCGAGATCCAATGCGTAGTCGGTGATATATAGTATCATCTTTGTCACAATGTCATCGAAAGTTTAATGCAAAGAGCAAGGACCCACTCTTATTGACTTATGTTTTTATGTTCCCCACAAAAATTTTACGTGTTTCGATCTGGCAACCATTTCAACCATTTTGCTATTCAGCGCGTAGTTTACCGTTTTATCTTTCACGCCAAAATTAATACGCATACGCAGGAGTGATAATTATGATAATTATACCGTAAGTTTGTGATGATATTTCTATTATTTGTATTCGTCAAAAATATATTTTCTATGTTCTAATTCAAAACAAATTGTTCAAAACTACTTTAAAAAATTGTAAGTGTAAATAAGATGAGACCACGCTCATATCACAATGCCCAGTGATTTAAATTTTGCACGACAAATAAGTTATGAAAAATCTAGCGGCAAGATGGGTGCCGATGAGTAACTGTTGATGACAGATATACCAATATACACTTTACACCAGTAATGAAGCATTAGCCAAAGTAATGGATTTTACCACGTGAATCCGCTTAGAAGGAAACAAAGACAGTATAATTTGCTGATAAGGTTATGACCACGCATATATCGAAAATGCATGACTACTTGAAAAAGATCATCTAGGAATTAAAGATTTTTTTATGGCACTTTCTTAAAATAAAATAGAAATCGTTATCTATGTATCATTTATAGCAAACAACTGCAGGGGACCTGCTAATATAAAAATGTTTATTATTATTTATTATTTCGACAGGCTAATTTTTAATTTTTCGTTTTTCATTTTTCATTTTTTCTTTCTCATTTTTCATTTTTCAGTTTTCATTTTTTTAACTTTTAATTTTTAATTTTTAATTTTAAATTTTAAATTTTCAATCTTTAATTTTTGATTTTTAATTTTTAATTTTTAATTTTTAATTTTTAATTTTTAATTTTTAATTTTTAATTTTTAATTTTTAATTTTTAATTTTTAATTTTTAATTTTTAATTTTTAATTTTTAATTTTTAATTTTTAATTTTTAATTTTTAATTTTTAATTTTTAATTTTTAATTTTTAATTTTTAATTTTTAATTTTTAATTTTTAATTTTTAATTTTTAATTTTTAATTTTTAATTTTTAATTTTTAATTTTTAATTTTTAATTTTTAATTTTTAATTTTTAATTTTTAATTTTTAATTTTTAATTTTTAATTTTTAATTTTTAATTTTTAATTTTTAATTTTTAATTTTTAATTTTTAATTTTTAATTTTTAATTTTTAATTTTTAATTTTTAATTTTTAATTTTTAATTTTTAATTTTTAATTTTTAATTTTTAATTTTTAATTTTTAATTTTTAATTTTTAATTTTTAATTTTTAATTTTTAATTTTTAATTTTTAATTTTTAATTTTTAATTTTTAATTTTTAATTTTTAATTTTTAATTTTTAATTTTTAATTTTTAATTTTTAATTTTTAATTTTTAATATTTAATTTTTAATTTTTAATTTTTAATTTTTAATTTTTAATTTTTAATTTTTAATTTTTAATTTTTAATTTTTAATTTTTAATTTTTAATTTTTAATTTTTAATTTTTAATTTTTAATTTTTAATTTTTAATTTTTAATTTTTAATTTTTAATTTTTAATTTTTAATTTTTAATTTTTAATTTTTAATTTTTAATTTTTAATTTTTAATTTTTAATTTTTAATTTTTAATTTTTATTTTTTAATTTTTAATTTTTAATTTTTAATGTTTAATTTTTAATTTTTAATTTTAAATTTTTAATTTATAATTATAATTTTTATTTATTTTTTTAATTTTCACATTTTATTTTAATTTTTCATTTTTAATTTTTCATTTCTCATTTTTCATTTTTCATTTTCCGTTTCTCATTTTCCATTTTTCATATTTAATTTTTCATCTCATTTTTCAATTTTAATTTTTATTTTTTTAATTTGCATTTTTATTTTTAATTTTTTATCTTTCATTTTTAATTTTTAATTTGTCAATTTCCATTTTACATTTTTCTTTTTTCATTTTCCATTTTCATTTTTCAAAACGTTTTTATAACGCTATTAGCTCCCTCATTTTATTTCTAAACACTTGCTAATGAAGTCGTGCCTTCATTTTATCTCCAAACACTAAATTATCTTTTCACCAATCCATTCGTTCCTCGCCGTTTTTGTCTTACTCTGTTTTTGTAATTATATTGTGAATTAGATTTTTACCCCCCTGAGCGTGTAGATGTTTACACATCAAAAACGAATAAATATAAATGGAGAATACTGCTCATCGTTATTGGGCCTATTAATTGAAACACCTCCTTGGAGCCAATTATGCTCGTGTGCATGCTAATGCAGTTTTGATAGAACGAGTTGCTTTATTCTCCAGATTTTGCTTTCAGCGAATTTTACTACTTCCATATTTAAAGAAATCGCTCGGTGGAAAAGGATTCTAGTTGAGAGATAATGTAATCTCTGTAATAGAAACCTCTTTCAAAATCTTGCTTAAAATAGTTTTAAAATCTCCGGATATAGTGTAGAGAGCAAAAACGAGACTATGTTGAAAATCAAAATGATAATGTTTTTGTAAGTACTTATTGACCCCCCGTCGTACTTTTACCAAATCGATACACCGCTACCATATATTTGGCCCAAAGTGCGGTGATTGAATTTATGTTATTGTATGCAACTTGAGATAAAAATAGATATCTGGATGGACTTGGCAGCCAGTAAATAAATGGTTAAAATATGCGCAGATTGTTGATCAGTAATTTTGGATAAAATATGTGTAGAATATTTGTGAGAAAATTCATCTACATTAAATTAAAGATAAGAAAAGTTATTGTATGTTTATGAAAAATCCTTTCATTAAAGTTTTTGTTTGAAATGTGTATAAAATACTCATTATTACGTTTAAATAATAAATCGATTAATTTGTGTGGGTTATGTTTGTATAGATGAGGATGTTTGTTTTAATTCAAAAGAACATACAATATGCTTATTTTTTTATGTAATTGACATGCCACGTATCACTCTATGAAAGTCCCTTTTGTGCTGTTGCTATAACAGTTTTCTTATTTCCGAAACTTTTTTTGTCTCTTTTTCTTTTGCTTAAACTACAGCAGAAAAAAACAAATGAAGGTTAACGAAATGCACGCGCCATCATTTGAAGTCTAGACGGCGCCATTCGAAATTCAAACGCCAAAGCAATACCAAAGTGATGCTACTTATTATTCAGTTCTAAAACGTTTGGTGTCCTTATTTCTTAGGATATTAAAGTTTTTTCTTCACTAAACCAGTTAGTTTGTTTATGTCATTTCTATACTGGAAAAAGCAAAAATCAATATATGGAATTTAAGAGAGTTTACATTTTTGTGGTAATCCGAGTAAAGATGGAAAAATTATATATTAGGTTTTGTATAATTATAATTCGAAATATTTACTAGAAATTATTAATTTTAAAGCTTTGAGGAGAAAATAAGGCATACAAAATGACACAAAAATATAATTACTTTTTTTTTTTTTTGTAAAATAGCGACATGAACTGACAGAACTATTAAGCCATAATTCTATTTTGAATATACTCCTTTATGCCTGGAGGAACTCATAGATGTATACAAGTAGCTAGTCTATAAGTTTTGTGTAAAAAATCTATTTTTATACCCTATACCACTATGTGGTTTGGGTATAATGACTTTGTGCTGCTGTTTGTAACAACCAAAAATATTTGACCTAGACCCATCTTTAATTATACCGATCGAATCAAAATCACTTTCTGAGTTGATTTAACAATGTCCGTCCGTCCGTCCGTCCCTTATTTATTTCCCTTATTTTGAGTAAATTGCATTTAAATTTGCTACTAACACATACATAAAATTATACAATGCTATGTGTGTGTTTATAAAATTTGTTAATGTGCTTTTAATAAAAATGAATTTGTTCTTTGTGTTGATTTGTGAATTGGCTATAATTGATTAGCATACCTTTAGGGTCTTTATTTAATGAAAAAATAAAATTTCCTAGAATTTGCACTCGAATTCCGAGGGCTGGAATCTGCTAGTTTTCATTAATAAATTAATTTTATGTCATTTTTGTTTACACGTTGTAGCTGATAGTGTGACCATATTTAAAAAAAAAGAAACACTAAACGTAAAAGAATAAATATTAACAAAAAACTATGTAAAAGAAAATTATATAATTAAAAATAGATTTTATTGAACTTATAAGTTATAAATAAAATATAAAACAACACTTAAAGACAAAAATAACTATATTTACTAAAACATTTGAAAAACAAAAATAAAATACGGCCACTCTACACCAATTTATTCATCGTTCGTCGGCGTAAGAAATAGAAATAAACCTATCGCAGAGTTCGTTATGCACTACGTATTTCGTTCGACGCACTGATTGTGTGCATTTTCATATACACAAATGTGTTTTATTTCTGGCGACGAATATTCGGAATTAAAAATTCGTCGTTCGTCCCAGTTGTGTTTTAAACTTATATCTGCGAGAAATAAAACCTATTCTTGATTTTGATTTTTTTTAAACAGTTATTGATGATTAACTAAAGTAGGAAATTAAAATGGAAATTATTAAAGAGTGGTACGTTTATTGTCTTTAAAATATTTGATCCGTTGTTAAATATTTCACAAAAAAATCGAGCTGCGGTTTTCATACGTCAAAATTCATCGTTATCATAACAGAGTCAAACAATGATTAAAAAAGGAGACTTAGGTAACTATAGCGCACTTTGTATGTCAACATCCATTCAAGTCTGACACCAGTTAAATACAATGGGGCCTCTCAAACGCGGTAAGCAGTGGTAATTCACAAAAATTATAACATTTAGTGCAATAGTAAATTCAGAGAAAAAGAGCATTCGCACCACTGTTGTCTTTACTGAGTCCGGCAAATGTCTCTTAAGTCTTCCGATCAAATATAAAAGTCACATAATGAAGTCTGTGACTTTTAATGAGAGTCTTTAGGGGTACGCACTGTTCTTGTAATTTTTCTTGATGAAAATAAAATGTCGTTCAACTTTATACTGTTGGTCTTCAAGGAATTCTTAATCTATCTGCAGAGCTACTCGAAATCAAATTATGAGATATTTTTGGAGATATACAACACAAATCTGAAATAACTTTTTTCACAAAAAATTGCCAAAAAACTTCTTGCATAATTGGTCTAAGATGTTTTTTAATCGTGTTTTATGTAGTGTAATCGAAAAATAAGGTATTTGAAAGTTCTATATTGCGAATTTCTTATATGTACTATATCACCTTTTTACTGGTACAAGCAGATTCCAGTACTCGAAATTCGAGTGCAAATTCAAGGAAATTTTATTTTTTAATTTAATAAAGACCCTAAAGGTATGCTTCACAATTCAACTCATTTTAAATGAAGAAAACAAACTCAACACATTAACACAAACACATTTACAAATTTATTAAACACACACATAGCATTGTATAATTTTATGCATGTGTTAGTAGCAACTTTAAGCGATCATAACTCCAAAAAATTATTCCAGACGATGAAAATCTGTAAATCTAGGTAACAGCTAAAAAGACATACCTTTAAAATGATAAATTTTTTGTCAAAATCGGGGTAAAACTGTGAAACTTACATCGGTCACAAGAAATCGCCTTGCCTATTAATATTATAGATAACTAACATAATAAATAACTATTAAATTATAAAAGTACAAAAAGCAGGTAAGAGTGTTAAATACGGCTATGCCGAATCTTTGATACCCTCCACCTAGGTTTTATGTTTATATTAATATCTGGACTATATCTTGCACTATTTATAACAAAATTTAACTGAATATTTGAAAAGGTAAACAATGTGATAAATCTAATACTAAATTATTACAGCAGCCACACTGAATTTTTAACGTTTTTAGCTCCCATATTTTGGATCATATCTTGGTACAATGATGAGCAATTTACCCCATTTTAAATACAAATCTGCTAGAAGTAATGGCAAACAATATTATGCTAAGCTTATCCAGGTACATGGTTCATTTTGTGAATGAGCGTGATTTCAATAGACGGGCAGACAGAAGGAGGAAAGAACGGAGAGATGGACATCGCCATATCGCCCGCGCTGTTATAAGGATCATGAACATATGTTCATTATTGAAACACAATTTAATTTCGCGATTCATTACAAACGGAATGGCAAACTGTGTGCTACTGTGAAGCTGCAAATCAGATTTGAAAAACTTTCAGATCTAATGGATTACAATTATTTTTAGCACTCTTCAGTCATCCTTTTAATCAGATGTTATACATTATTCTATCAATAATATTCTTTGTGTAGAAAACTGCAGTCTGGATTTTGTCGGACAATACCCTTTGATTGTAAAATATGTGTCATATTAAAGCCAAAAAAAAAAAATCACTAGGCAAAATTTATAAAGACTTCATAACGATATTACAAATTTTAACTGCATTAGCAATTCACAAAGTAACTTGAAAAAAGAAAAATATTTAGGGCCATAAAAATTTATGAAATTTAGCTTTTAAACATATTTTATGCATGTCTTTCCTTGTTACCATTGCAACTGTATTGCATACAATTAAGTTATGCAACGTCGGTAAAGGTAAAGGAATAGCACAAACATCCTCATGATTCACTATGTTCGTAGAGACCATTAGCTAAAGACGGCTGACTACATAAATCAACCCAACGAATACAAAATAAATGGTTACTTGAAGTACCTAAATTCCTGTTTTCGTTCAATTTGACATTTCATAAAAAATGTGTATTTCAGTCTGGGTATTCGAGATGCATAAATTTCATTGATATGCAATTTTCGTTTAAGGACTTTAAGTAGATTTTATTGTACGTTTCTCATATTGCAGTTAAGTCTCAAATATAACTTTTAGAAATAGACGCTAATGAAATTGTTCTGAAGTTTAACAACTACCTCTACAGTAGCTTGAAATAGTATCCGTTAAATAAAAAAAAAAAATTTTCATACTTCGATAAATATAAGAAAACATTAACTAAGTTGTATTATTTTCTTTTCTAATAAACTATTAAGCTATTTATTAGTTTATTTTTAAATAAATTTATGTTACATTGCCTTTATCAAATTTTATACAGGAAAAAGATGAAAAAAATAATAAAATCGTATTAAGTATTCGTACATTTGAAATATTAACATAAAAAATAATTAAATTTACATTAAATATTGATTAATTTAGTAACTTCTAGAATATCGTTGGCGCCTTAGGATATCGGTGAGCCGATTTAGCATCGAATTAAAAACCTTTAAGGTAGCTTCTTTAATTATGTGTCCCTACTCACCCAAAATGACGGTTTTTAATACTTCCTGTGAGGTGATGGATTCTACGACGATGGATTCTGCGCTTCAGATGTGCTCTCTGGGATTAAGATCGAGTAATTAAGGTGGTGATTTGAGTTGATCTTTTTTGCGCTCCATTTGTTTTGGACTATTATCCTGTTGAAACCAAATATCTGCTCCAAGATCCAGTTGTTGTGCGCTTTGTTTTAAGTTTAAAATATTTATGTATCTAATTTGATCTATTATAGATTCAATAAATACGTTCACAAAATACCTTGTTTACATACTGATTTACAAAGTCCATCCTTGCTTTTCTATTGACATCCAAAAGGAGTGGCTTTCTATGTGCAGCGTAGCCATTAAATATAGATTTTTTTTTTAATATTCTGAAAACGGTATGTTCATGGATACCTTTGCCCAAATAAATATTTTAGATATAATTTTGGAAGCAGTAACTTTATTTTTTTTTATATTTTACTGATGTCTAAATAATTTTCTTTTTGAACTCATTTGGTTTGGTGGTGCGAGAAGAATGAGGTTATGACAAAATTGAATTGGTGAATTTGTAACTTTGAACGACATACTACAGTGAGGAATGGCTTACGTCTATGATCTAAGCTACTTCATGAAAAGATTTGCCATCATTTTAAGCTTTAGGATAATTCTGCTCTCATCAACATGGATTTTCTAGGACTCATCTCAAAATATAGTTTCCAAAAGATGTATATTTAAGGCAAATCGATTTAAGGCAAAATCGATGTAACAGACCTGTACATAGTTGTATTACTCTTGTGATTTACATAACTGTAAATGCGCATATACTTTTTCTGGCAATTATAGTTGCCAAACCTCGTTTTTTGCTTTCTAAACATAAAATGTAAATATGAATGTTCCGCATGTTTTTTGAAAAACAATTAAATTCAATAATTCTAAATATTTGATTGACTTTTTTTAAATTAATTTTTAAAGTTTTTATAATCAAGTGTACCGATAAATTTTCTAGCAACCATTTTCTGTTATGATCAAATAATATTTTATTCTTAATCAACTTGAAATTCGGCTACTAACTAAGTGCCAACCGAATTTAAATTGTCCTTATTATATACTATAATATGGTTTGGCAATTATCTTATTTTATTTGACAATGGGTTCCAGTTTTTTTTAAATTATTTGCCTTTTAGGGAACGATCTACGGACTACTCATCAAACCTTTGAAATTAAGTTATAATATATGGAGCTTTTGAGGAATTTATATATATTTTTAAAAATAATCTTGAAATTTTTTTTATCTATTTAGGTCCATGGATTTAACCATTTCAGACTATTTCTAATGTTTAGTAAAATTTCAAAAATATATATAAGTCACTACAAAAATATTAACAACTAGATGTAACCCGGTGCGCTTCGCTACACCCTCTCCTTCCCCCCCCCCCCCACCCCCTTCCGGCTCTCACTACAGTAATTCAGATATATCACATTTAATATTATGTTTGTGTGGGGGTACCACGAGCATTTGTCTAATCCCCCCAATTTTTTTGTCTGACTACTCACGTTAATAATAGATGACCGGAGACAAATTTGCAAAGCTTTCTCTATCATAGTACTTAATATATATGATATTAAAATTTAACTTTGTATGGGAGGTGCCACGCCCACTAAAAATATTTAAACAAATTAAAGCCTGTAGCACTCCTATATCCGCAGTAAGACTATGTGAAAATTTCAGGAAGATCAGATGAGTACTTACGGGGATTACCTCCTACTAACAAACAAACAAATATTACCTCTTTATTATGTTAGGATAGATTATTAGTATATATTTTTTTATGTCAATGCTTGCTGATGCTGATATACAATGTTTTTTGTTTTTTCATTCAGTACAAAAATTATCAGATTTTTCGGCGTTCCTACCCTGGAGCAAGGTATATGTAGCTGCCATCAGAAGAAGATGGTTTATCCATATTAGATCTGGCAACACTTAACTATTGGCCTTGAAATTAGAATATCATTTGGTAATTTTTCTTTTTAGCGATTTTTGATTTTGCCCATTTTTGATTTTGAAGATTTTTGTTGTTTGGGCGATTTTTATTTTTCGCAATTTTTGGGTTTGCCGATTTTTGATTTTGGCGATATATTTTCCACGACAAATCACATTGATTACTAATGAACTTGTCAAAAGACTGTCGCTTTCGTAGTGCTTCATATTTTTTACATAGGAGGTGCCACGCCCACTAATCCCATCCCGCCCAATTTTTATTGGACTACTCACATTAATATCTGATGGACTCATGCAAAATGTCGAGTCTTTCATTTTATTGTACTCCAGTTATATGGTATTAGATATCTACTTTGCATGGGCGGTGCTACGCCCACTGCTCCCATCACGCCCATTTTTTGTTCGACTAATCACACAAAGAACCTATGGGCTCACGCAAAGCCACAAAGCTCTCTCTTTTACAGTACTCCAGATATATGACATTAAATAGTTACTTTGCATGGGGGTGCCACGCCCATTGGTGTGAACCCGCCAAACACACATAACCTCTTTATAATATTAGGTATAGATAGAGATAAAAAACTGAGTATTGTAGAATATTCAGTAATTTGATATAAATCATTAAAATTGATATATATTTTCTTTGACGGATCAGCGTTACCATTCTGTAGTGAAAAATTGGAGTGCAAAGTGGGTGATAAAGACGAACACTGGGTTAGAATTGCTTGTTTTCTTGAATTAATTTAAAAAAACAAAATTTAGATATCGTCAAAACTGTTGATATCCGTTTTTTCTTTTATTCATTCCACTTGGGAATATAGGCTTTTACAAGAAAACTCCAACTTATTCTATCAATACATACAACTTTTATCTCGTCAAACAATTTGTTTTGGGGGTCGGCTACCTTCGGGATTCCATTCCAGTACAGTCCGTGGGATGCTCCCAATTGGTCTTCGCAATGTGTAGCCTATCCATTTCCACTTTTGTCTTGCTATTTGGCGAATTATACGCTCTTCATTTGTTAATCGTCTGTGTTCAATATTGGTGATAACGTTAGGCCAAAAGATGCAGCATATTATGCGCAAACATTTGTTTATGAAAGCTTGCAATCTTCTCGCTATAGAATTTTTCGTAAGCCATGTTTCGCTTCCATATAGCAGTGTGTATTTCACACAGTAATTTAAAATAGCTTTCTTTGTATTTTTCGATATTTTTATTTAACCGACCAAAAGCTGACCTTGTTTAGACCTTGTTTAGCCTGTGTGACACGTCTTCTTCCATTCCTCCATCTGTCGACATCATGTATCCTAGATAACAGAAGGATTTAACATATTTTATGCGTAGGTCTTTTACTACAAAGTGGTTAGGGATTCCATGTATTTTGGCAATATTTTCTTTTAGTCCAACTCTATTTGCCAACGTAACCAAACTATTTACTTTGCTCTGCATATCGTTAAACTTGTGCGATAAGCGATAAATATCATCAGTAAAATCAAAATCTTCTAGATGGTTTTGGAGATCTCAGACAATAGTCCTTCTTTTACTGCGTACTTGTATCATCACCTCGTCCAAAACAGCGGCGAACAATAATGGAGATAGAGTGCAACCTTTTTTAACTCCAGCGTTTGTCATGAATGATTCGCTGATCAAGCCATTGTGTCGAAATTGGAGCCTGGTATTGTTGTACGTAGCTTTAATAAAATTTGTCAATTTTGTTGGTTCACCCTTTGCTTTTAATGCATCCCATATTGCACTACGTTTTATAGAGTTAAAGGCTTTTCTAAAGTCTATGAATCTATATATATAAAATTCATTTTCTGTTTGTTTGTTTGTTTGTTTATTTGTTTGTTTGTTTGTTTGACCACTATACAAATTTTTATTTTTCAACGGACTTTCCTGAAATTTTGTACACGCGATCTCTATATCCCAGGAAAGGTCGCCATATACCTTTTACCAGCCACGCCTACCTTTACGCCAACTTTTTATGTAAAATTCATGTTCTGTTTTATTCATATTTGATCACTATACAAATTTTTGTTTGTTAACAGATTTCTGTGAAATTCGGTACACACGATCCCTGTACTCCAACTAAGGTCACCATATACTTTTTATCGACCACGCCTACTTTTACCCCCACTTTTTGTATACAATTCATTTTCTGTTTTTTGGTATATTTGTTCGCTATACAAATTTTTATTTTTCAACGCATTTCTCTGATATTTGGTACACAGGCCAGGTCACCATGTGATTCTTGCGGCCACACCTACTTTTACGCCCACTTCTTGTATACAATTCGTTTTCTGTTTTTTGGTATATTTTTTTTTGAATGGAATTCTCTGAAATTTGGTACACACGATCTCTGTACTCCAGGAAAGGTCGCCATATGCTTCGTACCGGCCACGCCTACTTTAACGCCCACTTTTTGTATACAATTCATTTTGTGTTTTGGTACATTTGTTCGCTATACAAATTTTTATTTTTAAACCGATTTCTCTGAAATTTGGTATACACGATCTCTCTGCTCCAGGGAAGGTCGACATATTTTTAGTACCGGTCACGCCTACTGTTACGCCCACCTTTTTGTATACAATTCATATTCTGTTTTTCGGATTTCTCTGAAATTTGCTACACACGATCTCTGTACTTCAGAGACGTCGCCATATGATTCTTGCCGGCCGCACCTCCTTCTATGCCCACTTTTTATACAAAATTTATTTTCTGTTTTTTGGTATATTTTTTCACTATTGAAATTTTTATTTTTCAAGGGATGTCTAAAATTTGATCACACGATCTCTATACTACAGGGAAGGTCACCATATGCTTCTTACAGGCCACACCTACTTTACGCCAACTTCTATGTATATAAAACTTATTTTTTTACTTTTATTTGTTTCTTTATTTGATTGCTATACAATCCGAAATTGAGTACATATTCCAGGGAAGGTCGCCATATGATTTTTACCGACCACGCCTACTTTTACGCCCAATTTTCATAACGGGTGATTTTTTTGAGGTTAGGATTTTCATGCATTAGTATTTGACAGATCACGTGGGATTTCAGACATGGTGTCAAAGAGAAAGATGCTCAGTATGCTTTGACATTTCATCATGAATAGACTTACTAACGAGCAACGCTTGCAAATCATTGAATTTTATTACCAAAATCAGTGTTCGGTTCGAAATGTGTTTCGCGCTTTACGTCCGATTTATGGTCTACATAATCGACCAAGTGAGCAAACAATTAATGCGATTGTGACCAAGTTTCGCACTCAGTTTACTTTATTGGACATTAAACCAACCACACGAATGCGTACAGTGCGTACAGAAGAGAATATTGCGTCTGTTTCTGAGAGTGTTGCTGAAGACCGTGAAATGTCGATTCGTCGCCGTTCGCAGCAATTGGGTTTGTGTTATTCGACCACATGGAAGATTTTACGCAAAGATCTTGGTGTAAAACCGTATAAAATACAGCTCGTGCAAGAACTGAAGCCGAACGATCTGCCACAACGTCTAATTTTCAGTGAATGGGCCCTAGAAAAGTTGGCAGAAAATCCGCTTTTTTATCGACAAATTTTGTTCAGCGATGAGGCTCATTTCTGGTTGAATGGCTTCGTAAATAAGCAAAATTGCCGTATTTGGAGTGAAGAGCAACCAGAAGCCGTTCAAGAACTGCCCATGCATCCCGAAAAATGCACTGTTTGGTGTGGTTTGTACGCTGGTGGAATCATTGGACCGTATTTTTTCAAAGATGCTGTTGGACGCAACGTTACGGTGAATGCCGATCGCTATCGTTCGATGCTAACAAACTTTTTGTTGCCAAAAATGGAAGAACTGAACTTGGTTGACATGTGGTTTCAACAAGATGGCGCTACATGCCACACAGCTCGCGATTCTATGGCCATTTTGAGGGAAAACTTCGGAGAACAATTCATCTCAAGAAATGGACCGGTAAGTTGGCCACCAAGATCATGCGATTTGACGCCTTTAGACTATTTTTTGTGGGGCTACGTCAAGTCTAAAGTCTACAGAAATAAGCCAGCAACTATTCCAGCTTTGGAAGACAACATTTCCGAAGAAATTCGGGCTATTCCGGCCGAAATGCTCGAAAAAGTTGCCCAAAATTGGACTTTCCGAATGGACCACCTAAGACGCAGCCGCGGTCAACATTTAAATGAAATTATCTTCAAAAAGTAAATGTCATGGACCAATCTAACGTTTCAAATAAAGAACCGATGAGATTTTGCAAATTTTATGCGTTTTTTTTTTAAAAAAAGTTATCAAGCTCTTAAAAAATCACCCGTTATAAGATTCATATATGTGTGGTATATTTCTTCCCTATACAAATTTGTAGTTTTCAACGGATTTTTCTGAAATTTGGTTTACACGGAAATAACTACACGGTGAACAAATTCCCCAAACTTAAAAAAAAGGTACCCAAAAGAAATGAACAAATTCCCGATTTTTTTTTAATCGAAATAAAAAATGAACTTACTCCCCAAATTCATTCTTAAAATTTTTCATATTTTTTTTTATTGTCAAATATTTATTTTAGTAAACATTTGCATACTGCTCTCAATATATGTACTACAATAAATGCATTTAAAATGAGTATTCTCTTCAATAGCATCATTTCGTTGCGCGGAAGCTACGCGCACGGGGAATACAGCTTAGCTAGAATATCGGAATGATCTGAAAAATATATTTTGACAATTAAGATAAGTTGGCAACAACTGCGCGGCAGCACGGGTGTGGCTGCCAAATGCGCGGAAGCGGCGCGCGACCGCGGACTCTGACGCGACGGATGCGGACGCGACGCGGTCTCGGAACACAGCTCAGCTAAAATATCGCAGTGCTCTAAAGAATATGTTTTAGGAATTAAATAAGTTAACGAAAACTAATCGGCAGCACGGGTAGCTGCGAGGAAGCGGCGCGAGGCGCGGAACACAGCTTAGTGAAATGTCATATGATAAATTTTATCTACGTATGTGAAATAATTACCTGTTGATCAAAATAGGCCACACATATACTATAAGCAGTTGCTTAAAGAAACCTTGCGACACAATATTAAACTTGAATTTGACGTCTCTGCTCAATGATGATCACTTATTGAATGCAGTAATTCAATTTTTAAAAGTTTTTCCTTTAATTTGCGAACCTTTCCGTTATATTTGATGTTTCTAAATAAACTAAAGAAAAAAACTTAAAGCGGTTTCTCAGCTTATTTTTGAAGCATTTTTGCTGCAGCATCTTATAAAAAACTTCTAAATTAAAAAATCAAAAAAATTTGAATTGAAATAAAAAATTAATTTACTGCCCATACAAATTTTTGGGGAGAAAGTTCATTTTATTGGGGAATTTTTTCATTGGGGACTAAGTACTCAGCGCCTGGTAAGCACAGTGAACCATTTTTCAAGTGAAAGTCCTTTTTATCCCGGGCAAGACCGGGTAAAAACAGCTCGTACTAAATAAAGCGCTTTTCGCCATTCGACCGATTGTTCCATTATTACACGGAGCGTATTAGCTTGATCTAAACAGTTGCGGTGTGGTCGGAAGCCTGCTTGCTCATCACATAGTAATTTTTCGATGCTATGTAATCTGTTATTTAGGTTGAGGAGAGTAATACCTCTTCAATTATCACACTCAGTCAGATCACTTTTCTTTGGAAGCTTTACTAACTCACCTTTTGTCCATGCTGTGTAACCAAGCATCACATATATATGGCTGGATGATTTTCGCGGCTATTGCTGGCTTAGCCTGACGCATTGCTTCATTTCAGCTTTTGTACAGCGCATGTGATTTCCTCATTGCTAGGGGCGTCTACAGATATTATGTCGTTGGTTGTTGCAGACGCATCATTATGTGAGGAGCTTTCTGTGTTATCGTCGACAATATTGTTGATTTCTTCGAAATGCTGCCTTCATCTTTATGCTTATTCTTCTACGTTCGTAAGCAGTGGACCATTTATATCTTTACTGCATGACTTCGATTCATATTTTGGTTTGAGAGACAACATATTATTTGGTGTAACTCCCTCATGTTCGCGCCTTTCTTTCATCGTTTCGGGGTGATATCTTTACGGCTTTCGCAGCGGTGGTATATTGTGGGTTGAAGTTTGGGTTATCAATCTTCCGTTATTTCAAGTTGTTCCTTTCCTAAATTAGTTTCCAGGTGTTGTCTGACAGCCATTTTTTCTCTCTGTTTTTTGTTTATAACCTATTTTCTCTTCTGCAATGGCTCTAAGTGTGTTGCATGTTTCTTCCCATGTTGTGTTGATTGCTGGTATACATTCTCTTAGAACTTCTCCAATTTCATTATTTTTATCCTCGTCCCGTAGTTTTCCAACATCAAAAGGTTTAAGTATCTGTTGTGTGACTCTTTTGTAAATTTTTTTAAATTTAATTCTTATTGTCGCCACCACTAGCTCGTGGTCACTGTCTATATCAGCACATCTTTTAGTGCGCACGTCTATTAATGATCCTCTTTATTTACGGCGAATGCAAATATGGTCTATTTGATTTTAAATATTACCGTTTGAGGGCAAAAATAGAACCACCACTAACTAATTGGAAGGTCTGACAGAATTCTACGAACCGGTCCCCATTTTTGTTTGTAGTTCGCATGACATGTGTTCCCATGATTTGGGATATGCCATGGTTGTTATTTCAATCTTAGCATTAAAATCTCCAGTGAGGATAAGTATGTCACGGTTTGGAATATTGTGTACCGTGGTGGTTAGTTGGTTATACCCGGTTAAATGTGTTTTTGTAGTGGAACCTAAAAGTCAGACTTTATTGAATTTTTTGTGCAAAAAAGGCTGAAGAAGGTGAAAATTCCGCCTTGTAGAAATGTACTTATTTGAAAAAGTATTAAAAAAACAACTTTGTTATGGAGCCATCAAGCTCGGGTTATTTAGGAAATATTTTGTTAACATTTGTGTAACAAATTATGTATGAAAGTTTTTTAGTTTTTGTTATTTGTTATTGGATGTGCAAGAAAAAACAAAAATTACCAATAAATCACATTGATCTCGCTACTGCTGTGGTTTGTTGTTTTTTATGTAAGTGGCAGGCTAGAACCGATTACGAAAAAAATAGTAACTGAAACAAAAAAGAAATTGGAAGAAAATTTAAAGAAACTATGGTATTAATAGTTGACCAACTAACGATGGAAATACGGCTAGACGTTTTTTTTCGAGAACGCCGGAACAACTAAAAAAATATCAATTTAATAAAAACAAGTCCGAAAATTATAGTCGGTCTAGTATATGAGTTCATATCGAATGCTATATTTATATCCTGACCATATTTGGTAAGTGGTCACCTATTCTTTGCAAAAACATTCACAAACCAAATTTGAGAAAAATCTGTGCAATATTTCTGTTTTTTGTTAGATTTAAGTCTTATAGGGTTTGTATTTGGACTACTGGTAAATGGATGTAACAAACATACATAAACTCAATTTGACCGAAATCCATATGATAATTTGGATATTATGGTAATGTAAGTCAATCTCATAACGGTCATTTGTATGGGGACTAGGTCTGAACATGGGTCTGAAAATTGGAAATTGTTTTTTTTTTTGTATAAGCTAAAAAATAATGAAAAATTATCCCAACAAAGCTTCCTCGAATTGATCCAAGAAAACCTGCTACTCTAACCCACTGTGTTACGAGTCCCTGAAATATATATATGTTATTTTATTTGTAACGAACTGAGGACAAATATCTCCATAGTACAAATTGTACACGAAAGACACGTTTAACATAGTCCTTATGGTTTTGAAAATAGGTAACTTTATAACAGTCTTATAGGATATGAAGAAGCTCAGAGCACCTGCTGAACAGTATTGCTATTAGTGGTCCTCAGTCTCCGGCCCGCTACTTCAATCCTCTTCTTATTCAGTATTTCCGGTCAAACTTACGTATTTGTTTAGAAGAATATCTGATAATTCCATAGATTATTGTTCAAATACTAAACGTAATATAATTGCGTTTTTATTCTCCTAGTTTTAATAAAAACTATTATAAATTTGTATATATATCATAAAGTCTGAAAGTCTAAATCGTTAGACTTAAATAAAAGGAAAAAAAAGATCGACAGGCTTTCATTGTAGACTACATAAACAGAAAAGAACTGTTTGTGAACAGTTTCGATGTAATTAATATGGACATTGTATCGAGGATCCCATATAACAAAACCATATTCAAATATTGGTCTACCAAGCGATGTGTACATTTACTTTGTTATATAGGGATCAACAAATTCCTTGGCCCATCATTTATTGAAAGCTAAAACAACCCTAGCCGTATACCAAGATCCATGAAAACATTAACTTTTTGTTGCAACGTTCGTCCACTTAATGTGTAGAATGTACGGATGTGAATATTTTTCTTGAAAATCGTACATATTTGCATTTGTTTAGAATTAGTCCCATTGAATCAATCTTAAAGATACTTGTGATCAGATCTTTCTACATAACTCAAAAATATTTTAAACTCGTCAGCGTACATTAATATATTGGAAAACTTTATACCATCTCTGACATTTGAGCACTTAAGAATGTCATGTTATATAGGTATTATAATAGACGATAATAGGCGGCACACAGAATCAGTTATGATTTTTTCAAAGAATTTACGAATTTAAGTAAACTTCTATAATTTTTGGTCTATCTTACTTCCAGTTCGAAATAGATGGAATGATATCGTAATTCTCTCCACAGTTTAGAAAAATACCAAATTCAAGTGAAGTATTAAATATTAAAGTTAAGGGGGGTCGATAAACTATCAGCACAGAAAACTAATACTGAACTGGGAATTCAATGAGCAGTATGATTAAATTATAATTTTAGATGCTTTAAGCCATGTACAACATCTGATTGATCGATAAATTTAATCGATTAAAGCCAAAATAATTGGATAAATATTTGACTTATGGTAGTGAGAATCAGAGTAACTTGCAGCGACAAAATCGGCAAACAAACTAAAATAACAATATTATCTCCTGGTTCATCTCATCGATACTTAAATACAGGTGGGTTCTTCCTTCGGTGTTTATAAATTCGAAAAACGATTTTGATATTTGTTTGAAATTATTTTTTAAATTTATTATGTAATTGTTTTACAATGAAGTAGCTTGGTAATGCTACTTTATTTATTTATTTTTTAGTTATTCAAAATGTCAACTTTCATTTGAAATACGTGAGGAAGCACCTCAATGGCCACATAAGTATTTCAGCATCATTGAAATTCTTTCAGCTAAAAAACTTAAGCTCTAATGCTCTGACAATTTCAAAGTTTTTGCGTTACAAACGGACCATAGAATTTTCACAAATAAACAAAATCTTTTGGAGAAAGCAATATTTAAAATAAATGAACTTCGTTTCAATAATATCAAAGAATAGAGTTTTACCTACACATTAATAAAGCATTTCCATCAGGTTTTTGCTTTAATATTTTTAACTGTTATGTATGAAATATTTGAAAGACAAAAGGTCAAACGAAATGTAGGATGAAAAATTTTGCGTTAAATTTAAATATATATTTCCAAGGGCTGGCCAAGAACCATACCTCTAAAATCATTTTCGAGCCCGCCAAAATTTCGGTGACGATATTTTCATGATATTTTCCGTAATACTCATTCAAATGTAAAAAAATTATTGAAAATGTGTATACCGAGGATTTTTGGGTCAGAAAATCCATTTCTAACAGCCGCTAGGGGGCGTTTTCGTGCATTTTTGTGGATTTTTTTTCACCTTTTTGGGAAAAATTGAAGAAATTATTGCACAAATCGACGAATCTTTGACTTTCCCGTATTTAAGATAGCTCAAAATATTCAGTACTCATATACGGCCCATATCGATTTCATTCAATTTAAGTAAAAAAAAATTCGTTTTTTAAATGTGTTCAGAGAGTAAATAAAAAAAACCAATTTTTCGACTTAAATTGAATGAAATCGATATAGGCCGTATATGAGTACTGAATAATTTTTTTCCAAAAAGGTGAAAAAAAATCCACAAAAATGCACGAAAGCGGCCCCTGGATGCTGTTAAAAATAAAAGTGAATGTGAAAAATGGATTTTCTGACCCAAAAACCCTCGGTATACACATTATCAATAATTTTTTTTTACATTTGAATGAGTATTATGGAAAATATCATGAAAATATTTTCAACAAAATTTTGGCAGGCTCGAAAATGATTTCAGAAGTATGGGTCTTGGGGAAATATACTTGCCCAGAATCGCGATGAACCCATGGATATTTTCTTCGGTACCCTACAATTTGACCACACAAATATTCAAATAATTTTAACATTGAAAGCAATTAACCGAATATCTTTTTCGAATTTTATGATTGCTGGAAGCTCCAATAGGAATGATGTAATTATATTAATTATAAGCACGTTAACTAAAATCAAAATAAGATGTATAACATTAAAGACTTCGCAAATATCTGAAAAACATAATTATCACAAAGAGCAACAAATATTTGTTTTTATTAACAAAACATTTAGCTAGTTGACGAATATCACTAGAGGCGAAATAGTTTGAGAATCATCATTAGATATGCCTTGGTTTATTTATATAAATATATATTATATACTACAGGACCCCTGCTGCTCCCCAGCATTATATTATATTATTTTAATTTTTATAATATAATACCAAAATTTGCCAAGAGAAGTTAACGTACAGTGAAAGTAAAGTTGATTGTCCACGTATAACTTTCCTCAAACCCAACGAATTTGCCAAGAGAAGTTAACGTACAGTAATGCCAAAATATGCCAAGACAAGTTAACGTACAGTAAAAGTAAAGTTGATTCTCCACGCATAACTTACCTCAAACCCAACGAATTTAAGCAGTTAAAGCTCAAAAGAAGGAGCTTGATCCACTGAGTGTTCTTAGACCTATGTCAACAGCCTACGTTAATTAGAACTCTAGTTATAGAGGTTTGAGAGAAGAAAAATATTGAAAAAAATCTTGAATGCAAAGTTTATTCATAAATTCTTTTAATATATAAGATTCTTGGTCCAACACAAGTCGAGGCACTGTGATGTACATAAAAGTAAGACAATTTTATGAGTATCCATAGGTAAATATCACTCATACCCTCATTACACGTAAAAGAAATAACACGTGTACTTATTACAGTGAAATGACCTTAAAATGAAACTTCTTTATTTAATGAAAAGGCTGTCATTCACAAACACACTTGCATTTATAAATAGTACTAAAGTAACACGTCCATACGTGACAAACACTTTAATTTCTTGTTTTGTATTTTCCTCTTGTTGTTATTATCAAGCAGCACTTACATCTATACTCGTATATACTACATATACACATACATATTTTCATTTGAATACACATACTAAGAGCGAGAAACCAAAGAAAAACGAAGATAAAAATTACAATTGGCATATTCCATGACATAACAGCCTACACTGCTATTTCGGAGAAACTTCAAATATGTCTCGATCTAAATCTTAATTATACTGGGCATTCGAAAGATCTTGTTGCAAGCAGAAAAATTTAAAAATAAAATTTGTTTTCTTTCTGATAAAATTTTTGACAATTTTATATGCCGATCTCATATGCAACGTATAGCGCATTAGCATGTAGCTGGAGGTTAATAGAACATAATAATTACAGGAACAACAACTACAATTTTCGTTTTAGAAAAATAAAAATTCTAATAGTCCATATGGAAGCACACATTGTACATACATCAGTATGTATGACAACACATACACATTATTTTTGTCATTTCTCCTTTAGCTTAAAGCAAAAAAATGCTGCAGTAGAAGATAATGGTTAAAACCTGAGTACTGGTTTGATACAAAAAAAAAAAAAAAAAAAAAAAAAAATAACAAACAACATAAAAAGAGCAATTTAGGAAAGAAGAATAACAAAACTCACAGAAAAAGGGAAATGTTTTTATGCTCGAATGGAAAAACTGGTAATGACAGGACTTTTTTAACCAAATTTCTAAAATAAAAAAAAAAAATGAAGAGCATTTGAGAAAAATTTAAGGCATACTTAAAAAAAAACATATAATATGAAATTGTGTTTAAGAAGGATATTAAAACAAATATGGAGGCATCGACGAGTGACAGAAGTCCGCGGAAGAAGATATTTCGTAATTCTCAGACTGTTTTCTGTTTCAGTTTATCAAATCATTTAAATCATCAGCTCATTTTGCATTGCTCTATAGTAATAAAAGATTTTCTTAGACAAGTTTTTGATAAAGGAGTTGGATGCAACAGCGTTAATCTAGAAAAACGCTCTACACTTAACCAAATATAATAATCAAGTGTTGTGCTGAAATGGTAGCGATTTAAATCCCGTAACATATTGTATCTTAGCTTTCTCTTAAGATAAAACTATCCAAAAGCAAATTCGTAAACTGAAAATTCTAAGCAATTGTCTATTCTGGGGTCATTCCAATTAATGCTTCAAGCTTAACAAGATAACATAAATGAAAAAGTATTCAAGTGCGCCTATTAATATTAAAACTTTATAATATATGTATACCTTTTTAAGATACGCTACTTCGATAGAAAATGTACTTTTTTAAGAAAAGGCCATTTTTTAAAAAAAGATACTTATTTTAGAAAAATTTGACAACAACCTACGCATTTTAAAATCTGCCATTCGCAATAAAAATTTTGAATTTTAGAACCAAGTCGAATTTAATTATTTAAGTAGTTATAAATTTTTGTAATAAAAAGTGTTCTAAAAATATGCTAAAATTTCCCATAATTCTTTACAACGTATTGCAATTGATTATCCATCGTCAAACAAAGAAGATGCTGGAGAATATCCAATAACAGGTTTGTTATTTTATTAACAAATGTTTCATTAGTAATTAATGCAGTTGGAAAACTGTTTGCCCAGATTCCGACTACGAGCCGTATAGCCAAAATGAGTTCGTTCGGCGTAGATCTAAAAGGACGCATAACTTTAAATGCTTTAAAAGGGTGGAAAATGCTACAAAGCGAATGAAGGGGCAAGAATATATTGGTTTTTCGACGTCTACGGGAATATTAAAAAAAAAATTCACCAAAAGCAAGTATGAAACTAAATCAAGACACTGCCAAAAATTTCATGATGAAACTAGATCGAACATTTTTAAAACGTTTTGGGAGTTGCATTGGAAGCTAAACGAGTTTTTGTAAAGAACCTCGTATCGGAGATAACAAAAAAAAAAAAAAAAGAACAGCTCTAACAGAAAACAGCACAGCTTTATCTTTAAACTGCCATACAAAAATGTATCATTACAAGTCTGTTGGAACGTGTTCTTGTCAACTATATCTATAAAAGTGGCATGGTTAAATGTTGGATAAAATCTGACGTTAAACCAGTCGATAATAGGTTGCTTTTACAAAATCACCGATCCGCATTTAACAACGAGTTGCCTGGACAAAATCAACAATCAACGTTTGGTTCTAAAAAGACTGATCATAAAACACACTTAAAAGAATATTTACAAAAATTGGACAAAATGGAAAGTCATTACTGCCGTAAATACTCTAATAAAATTTACATTGCCACTTCATTTAACACAAAGGCAGACATTTACCGAAACTATCTAACATACTGTTCCGAAAAACAAGTTCCGTCTGTTGCAAGTTTTACCTTTTCGAAATTTTTTGAAGAACATAACTAACATAACTAACCTTTTCATGCCCCGCAAGGATCAATGCGATATATGTGTCTCTTTTAAAACCAAACAAATTACGGTTAAAGAATATAATGCTCATATATTAAGCAAACAGCGTGCCCAAGATGAGAAGCATTTTGATAAACTCGCGGCGCAAAAAGGAAGATGTCACGATTTTACTATGGATGCGCAAGCAGTAAAGCTTTGCCCAAATATAAATGCTTCAGTTATTTATTACAAACAGCACCTACAAGTTCATAATTTTACTATTTATAATCTTGTTACGCATCAATGCACAAATTGGTGGTGGAATGAAACAAACGGTGATCTGTCTGCTTCCACATTTATTACCATCATAATACATCATTTGAAAACACATTGCTCATCAGATAATTTACCAATCGTAATTTATTCGGACGGTTGCGGTTATCAAAACCGTAACCACTTTCTGTCAAATGCTTTATCAATTTTTGCTATTGAACATAACAAGATAGTAGAACAGAAGTATTTGGAGAAAGGTCGCACACAAATGGAGTGCGACAGTGCACATGCTAAAATAGAACTCAAACTAAAAAATAAATCTATATACTTGCCAATAGACTATATCAGAATAACATTAGAATCACGAAAAACAGTAAAAATTAATAATACTGTGACAGAAAAACCATTCGATGCAATGTATTTAAATTACGATTTTACTAAAAACTACAATGATGCCAAACTTATTCGCTTTTCCAGCATTAGACTTGGTCGAGCCAAAAATGATCCCACAGTTGCACAATTAAGATCGCTAAAGTATTTTCCAAGTGGTGATGTAATGTTTAAAGTGAACTTTAATGATGAATACAACAGCTTACCCACCCGAATTAAAGAATACACAGGATATACTGAACCAAAACCCTTGCATAAAGGTCAACTCCCAATTCAGCCTAGTAAATGGAAACATCAACAAGATTTAAAGCATGCTATACCAGTAGAATATCATTACTTTTATGATAATTTAGTTCAGATGAAGTCAAAGTAACAGCAAGAAATGAAGAAATGTCGAATTCTAATAATTTTTTTCTGTAAATTTTCTTGTTTTTAATTGTTTTGTTAATAAATTTTTATATGTTAAAAAAAAAAAACGGTTTGACATGGAATGACTCATATATTAAAAAAACGTTAAAGAAAACGTTCGAACTTTAATAAAATTGCAAATTTGATCGTAAAAAATCAAACTTTTATTAGTATGCAATACGCTCTATCGGCTTAAAATATTCGAAAATTTCAGTAGCAATATGCTCTATCGGACAAAATGCCCTATAGTGCCGTGAATAATTTAAAATGTTGTATTTTTTTTTTAATTTAAATTTCAGTAGTCGTATTTAGCAAATATTTTGGAAGATAGATCACTTCATACTTAAGGAATTTTGGAATAAAACAGTTTTTTCCTTCTCCTGAAAAATTGTATTTTTTACGATAGAGCATATTGAATATAGGCCCTCGATATACTTTAAAGAAAGGTATTATTTGAAGACAAGGTAGTTTTTAAGAAAAAATATTTTTTAAGAAAAGTTCATTTTTTTTAAGAAAATTTCATTTTTAATTCAATGGTACTTTTTAAGGAAAACTCGTTTTTTCTAAGGTACTTCTTTAACAAAATCTAATTTTTAAGAAATTGTACTATTATAAGAAAAGGCAGTCGTCTAAGATGGGGAAATATTTTTTTTAGAAAAATCATAGTTTTTAAGAAGACGTATTTTTTTATGAAGAAAATGTGCTTTTCGAGAGTAGATGTTTTTTTAAAAGAGATTTATTTTATTAATGTAACTTTTTCTAGAAAAAGGTACATTTCAGGGTAAGGTACTATTTAAGGAAAATTTACTATGAAAAGGTACAATTTTAAGAGAAGCTTCTTTTGAAAGAAATAAATTTTTTATTTGGAAAATGTTAATTTTCAAGAAAATTTTCTCTTAAAAACTATATGTATTTATTAAAGAAAGATTTTATAAACAAAAAGTGGTTTTTTAAGAAAAGGAAATTTTTCGAACTAAGATTATTTTCTTAGAAAAGTTTGTTTTGAAGAAAATTTACTATTTTAAGAAAAGGTATTATTTAAAACAAGAAAGAGTGTTAAATTCGGCTGTGCCGAATCTCGGTTTGAGTATTGATAATAAATGTAAACTAAATATTGGAAAAAGTAAACAATTTGTTAAACTTAATACCAAATTATTTCAGAAAATTCTTTCGGTTGGTTTTCGTCTTTTCTGTTATTTCGGTGTTTGCTTTTTGGTCATCGTGGTTGCTGATCGGCATGCGTTTAGGTTATATATCTATATTCATGCGTTTCCGGTTATATGACATAACTTCTCGTTTAATTTAGTTTTTGCTAATTAAATAGCTCGCCCTAACCTCCATTGCAAAGGTAATGGTTGTGTAGGGTGGCTATATGCATTAAATCGTGCTAATTGGAGATGGCTGTATAGTTTCTTTTAACTGGCCAAATATTTCTCCTTTGCGGCCATATAGGTCGGATGGAGTAACAAAATAATAACCAAAAAAAAAACTCTCAACTTCTTTATTAAAATATTGCCATATTTGGAAAACAAAGACAATAAATTTATAATAATAAATATTAAAATTAGGGATGCCAAACGCAAAAAACCAAATGTCCCAAACATTTCAAATAAAATAATTTGTTATCTTTATTTTCTGAAAAACTTCAAATATTCATCCAAAAAAAATTTTTGAAAATTTATATATAAATAACATTCTCATAAAATTGCGTTTATTTATGTAACAATTTTTATTTTTGGTAGTGTGATCCTGTAAATTTCAACGATCCGACAATCGCGAAATATATCGACAGCTATTGTTGTTTGCACTGAGGATTAACTGATTCACTAAGTACACACATCTTAACGACAGTCGACAAATCTATTTTTCTATTTATTTAAATTGTAAACGAGTATTAAAATAAGCTAAAAACACAAAGAAGAATAGAAAAAACAAATTACTTCGTGTTTGACTGAATGATTTTATGTTTATGTTCAAAATCTCTATTTTTTTTTACTAATATTTCTGTTTATTTATTTGAAAATGAAATAATGAATTGAATATGCTATTTAATTTTTTTATTTATATAAAAAAGTTTTTTAATAGAAGCAAAATATTTTCACTATTTTATGATTTTTATTTATGTATGACGACATTTCAACCTAAAAATTAAAGTTTTTATCGATTGAATAAACAACACAAAAATGGTTGTCGTTTAGATAACAAAAACAGCTGACTTTAACAATAGCGAATATCGTTTAAAAATTTTACTGATAATTTTGCAATTTTCTTTTTTAACGATTCGACAATCGTTAAAAGAAGTTACTGAAAAGCTATTAATTTCTCCTGAATGCCAATATTTTTTTTAAGTGTAAACATTTTTTGAACTTAAACATATTTGGTGTTTTTTTGGAAATTCAATTTGTGTTTAACGAATAAAATTTATATGTATATTAAAGATGCAATTGATGTCTTCTAAATTTAAAGTTACTGTTTCCGACGTTTTGATATGATTTTCTGAAATTCAGTTAATATTTTCTAATTTATAATTGGAAATTTTAATTCCAGTTTTTAGAATTGATATTTTCTTAAATTTGAATGGAAAATTTAAAAAGTGCAATTTTGTATTTATGTGAATAATAATGCTTTAGTAATTATAAACAAAATTAGATGTAATCGCAATCAGATATTTTGTAGGTAAAGCAGAATAATAATTCTATAGAACTATGTAGAACTGTTTTGAAAGCAAAAAACTCATTGATGAACTCGGTAACTCTATTTTGTAAAGACAACAAAAAGTTAATATGCCAAACTTATGTTCATATTTGTAAAACAATAATGGAAAAATGTATGAAATAAAAGACCAGTCCGTGTATACTCTTAACATTGTGCTGTATGATATCTATTTGAAAATATTGACTTTCATGTTAAAATAGAAATAACTACTGCAAAGCTAATTAGAACAAAAATTGTGGCGCCATCTACTGTGGCATAGTCACGCTGAGCAAAATGAAGTGACACTCTGTTAATGCAAAAGAAATGTATTTTCCCCACAACAAAATATTGCAGAATTTTATGTAAATAAAATAATATACCGATTTATTTCTAACATGCAGTTATTATTTGTATTATTTAATATGTGTATGTATATGTAAATATTACACACAAAAAATACAACATCAAACGTTATTTTTGTGTTTTTCTCTTTAAATAAATTAATACAACAAAATTTTTTTGCTAAATTTACATTGTTTTCTCCCTTTATATTAACTCGTAGTGTCTGCTTGTCGAAAAAATTTTGGATCGATTGTAACCCCTTTCCCGTGACCCAATCGATCTGAAACTTTGCAGGCAGGCTCGTGGAAATAACAGAAATGATCTATTAATTTTTTCTACCAGAGTTGATAAAAAAAATGTACAAAGGGTTAGTTTTTAATATATTATTACCACAACGACCACAAAAATAAGTCCAGCTATGACAACAATATAACATTTAGAATAACAACAAGAACACTATATAAACATCATATTTTTCATTTTTTTTTTTTACTTTTTCAGAGATTTCCCTGGACCTGTTCCACCGATTTTAATGGTTTTTGTAATAGAAATCTTCCCATGAATTTGGAGAATCATTCCCACTAACAATGATCTCCTGAGGAATTCTATTGAGTGCGTGATCGTGACAAGAACAACATAGAAAATTATATTTTTTCAAGACTTTTTTTTAGTTCTTCATTCAAATCTCGGGCCCTAATCGACCGGTTTGGACGATTTTAAACAGCAAACTTTTCAAGATGTTAGTGAATCATTTTTTATATCAGCGAGCACCCTAGCTGCCCGATTGATGCCGCCATCGTGATTTCCACAGACGGACAGACGGACATCGCTATATCAACTCCGGTTGTTATAAGGATCACAAATATATATATTTTATGGGGTCCAAAATTTTTTTTCTAATTATTACAAACGGAATAACAAACTTATATATACCCTCTGCACACTGGAGTGGAGGGTATAAAAAACTAACTACTGCTTATTGGCTGATCAGTGTTTCAATTAAATGAATACAAGACGTTGTATTGGAAAATGTATAAACTATAACATAAAATATATATGGGATACATATCAGTTATTGGTCATCAAAGGGTTAATATTATTTGCAACTTTTTATCTAATAGTATTAAATATTCCTGACCAAAATAGAAAATATTGCATTCAATCTTTAAACTTTGATTTCAAAATGTTATATACTTTCAACTCTGAATAAAACTATCAAGAAACTGATAACTTTTTTTTTTTTGATTACAAAAAATATATTTGAGTTTTGTTCCATTTTTGTTTGTAAAACTTTAATACTTTTTAGTTTTTATCAACTTTTGCACTGCCAAAAAGAAAATATTTAACTGGTTAGTTTGCATTTAATAACTGTTTTTTTCTTTGTTTGAAATGCTACTCGTACATACGTACATACATACGAGTACATCATGAACATAAGACTTGTATGTGTAACTTTTTGATTGTAGGTGTTTTTTAAAGGAATAAATATTCAAAATGTTATAGAATCATTTATGAATGTAAGTTACATTTTGTGATAAAGTTTCTTTTGTTATTATTGTTGTAATTTGTTAGGTTCAAGTTGTTCGACCATAACTAGAAAGTTTGTTTTATAAATAACTAAGGAAGTTTTTTTTTGTTGGTCTAGGTCATCTAGACAACTCTCTATTCCATTAGTTTCCGGAGGGGTTTTGGTACAAAAAATTATTAGAGACATGGAAAATATTTTGAATTGATTAAATAATATTATTGCTACCCACATATCGAAAAATAGTTTGAATTGAGTTGATTAGTATAATACTATCATTAGGTATAGGGTATTAAGAAGTTTTTGCCTTCGTTTGTCTGCTAGTTGATCTGCTGTTATGCTCCTAAAGGAGCTGAAACTAAACAAACAAAAAAAAAAAAAACCCGGCTTTGCCTATTCTGTTTTAGCGCTGGCAAGCGCTGTCAATCGACGCCCAAACGGCGTCAATGTAGCTGTGGAAAAATAAAAAAAATAAACAAAACCAGATTCCGTACCAAACAGTGCGGCCTCTAGTTTTCATCTGCTGCCTTATGCACTGTCTATACTTTATTTATACAAAATTCTTAAGATTAACTTATGAAAATAAAATTAATTGAAAAAAATAAACAAACTTACAAACAAACAAGGAAATAAAATATCAGCAATAATATAATATAAAAAAAAACAAACATTGACCATAACGCAATGCAGTTCATGGCCTACTTAAACTAACTTAACCAATAACAAAAAAAAATACAAATAATAAATAAAAATAACATAAACATACCAGCGGCTTTTCAAGGCCACTACCTATATTAAATCATTTCGCTTGCAAGTGCTTGACAACGCACCCGGAACTTACTAAAAGAAAAAAGAAGTAATCAAAACTAAGTCAATGAATGCATTGTAATAACAACAACAAAATAAAAACAGAACGCTAAAAACAAAAACACAATTGAGTTACTCTAATTACACAAGCGTTCATAAAAGCCAAAAAACAAAAACGACTTAGCATATACAAATTAAATTAACAAAAACAAAACTAAAATCGTTACCCTCCACAACATTTAGTTAGGGCAAATATATGAAACCATGGTACATTGTCAAACACTTGAACATTATAGATTATATTATACTATTCATATTATGAATATTATTTTATATTATATTCTAATATTATTATTATTATTATTATTACTATTATTGTTATTATTATTATTATTATTATTATTATTATTATTATTACTATAATATTTATTTTTATACACGTTATTATATTCTCTATATTAAATTTAAACGGATCTTATACTATTCTTGTACAATTGTACTCTACACCCTATACGTGTGAAACCATGTTTCACAACATTCCTCCCCCTTTCCACGGAAACGATTCCCACATCGTTTACCAGCGACACTGAACTGGGACGCTGCTTCTGCTGCCGCTATTGTTGATTCTGCTGCTGCTGATGATGATGATAATGTTGATGCTGAAGATGATGTTGGTGATAATGTTGTTGCTGATGATAATGATAATGTTGATGCTGAAGATGATGTTGATGTTGATGATAATGTTGTTGCTGATGATAATGTTGGTGTTAAGGCTGCTGATAATGACCAAACTGGTAAGAACGAATCCGGAACCAATGCTGATGATGAAGATACTACTAATGCATATAACCATTCCTGTGATTCGATTCCAATACTACACCATGACAATCGTTGGCCTGTTGCTTCATAAAACGAATTCTTAGCCACCTTCTTTGTAAAAAAAAATTACTTTGGCTGGCCGCTTCGTAAAACAAATTTTGGCCTGTCACTTGGATGACGGTATTGGGGACAGTACTTTCAGCAACGGATTGTTAATTTCCCGTTAGTCAATTGGTGCTTACTGTGGTATTCAACATAAGATCTGAGCACTCCCCTGATCACCTTCAATGATGAAACTTGTCGCAAACGGTGATCCAAGGCGAAAACCGAACATTTTCAAATGATTCGCAATGATGCAAATGATTACGTCATCGCCACAGGAATCGGCTTGCTGCTTTGCCAAACGGATATAGTTCAGCTTAGCTTTCCTCTTTACGACATCCCTGACAAACTAAACAGGAATGTTGTTTCGCTGGAACCAAACCAATAGCCAATCCATCGCATATAGAATTCTCGATGGATTCGTTCGCAATTCGCCCTTGCATCTGGGGTTGGATCATCAGCTCCGTACAGGCATTCACCCCTATGTCCGTCATGTGGCCACCCATCAGACCTGTCAGCCTACTGCTCTCTGCTGCCTCTCCCGTTTTCTGGACGACTGTTGCTCCACCTCGTTCACCGTGGACTTGGGTCGGAATTTCCTAACTCTACTAATATATAAAAAAAAATGGAGTATTTCCTATACTATTTACAACTGACCAAACTGTAGATATATTTTCTACTCATATTTTAATACAATAATTCCGTTTTTTTTTTTTTTCTTGAACAATAGCTATTTAAGGATTAATTCCTTCCTCTCTTTTGCCAAATTCTTTCTTCTACTAATATAATATGTACATATTCTTTTTTTTTTTTTTTTTTTTTTTAAATATATTTCTCTCAATATGTGTATGCTTATAGTATATCTTAATATATCTTCTTTTTTTTTTTTTAAATAAATTATTTTTTTTTTTGTTTTCTTAAAATGTATTTATATTCTCCTTTTTTTTTTTTCATGTATGTTAATATATATATATATTTTTTAAATATGTAGTTTTTTTTTTATATTTTTTTAAATATGTAAGTTTAATGTCTATATATTCTTTTTCCTTTAACAAGTATGTATGCTACTATTTTTTTTTTCTTTAAAATATGTCTTTTTAAATAGATATGTATGTTTCTTACTTTTTATCTTTATCTTCTTACTTTTTTTTTTTTTTTTTTAAACAAATATGTATGCTACTATCTATACATATTCGCTGTTTTGTTTTGTTTTTTTTTTTAAATATGTATGTATGGGGAGACCTCCAATTTTTTTTTCTTATTTCTCTTTTCTTTTTTACGGAGGGGGCCTCCCATCTTTTCTTATTGTTTTTTTTTTTATACTTATATATATATATATTTTTTTTTTTTTCAACCATTGTTTTTTTTTTTTTTTTTTTTTTTTATGTGGGGGAGTCTTCTCTTTTAATTTTTTTTTAGGTGAGGAGAACTCCCATCTTTTCTCATTATTATTATATATATATATTTTTTTCTCTTTTTTTTTCAATCGTTTTTAGTTTTAAAACGTGAGGAATCTCCCATCTTTTCTTGTTATTAATATTTATTTTTTTTTTACATGGGGAGATTTCCCATCTTTTCTTATTATTTTTTTTTTCTGTTCTTTTTAATATCTTTTCTTATATATATATATATTTTTTTTTTAAATATATTTTCTCCTCCATCAGAGTGTCCGCTGCATTCGAAAAGTATCTCGTGGGCCTCGTCGGCCCAACCGTAGGAGTGCGGCGACCATCCAGACGACTCCAAATTCCAGTTATCTCCAACCTATGCTAAAAGAAAAATGTCATAGGGAAAAGAAATTCTCAGCTAATACTATACCAATTCGCATTTACACCTTTGACAGAAAAACAACTCAAATCACTGTATTTTACTGAATGGTTACTTTTGCTCTAATAAATAAAATAAATATAGCATTTTTCCCTAACAGCAGTACTGTTCCTATTTCTACGGCAATAAGACACCAGCAAGCCGACCCATCGGTGGTCCGACCGAAATCATATCTAAGCCCCCTTGTATACACATGTCCAACCTAAAATTACCAAAACACTTCAAAATAAATAACAAATTAAGGCACGTGTCCTTCCTAGACACTGCCACCCATATAAGGCATGACCGCACACAACGCGTCATCCTTCTCTGGAGCAGAACGGTTTCCTGTTGCATTCCGCAAACCGGAACCGGGCCACCGTGAGGCTATTCTCGGCAAAAACCCTCCCCACAGTGTATGCCGCGAATTTTGCGAGACTCGCTTCTGACTCCCCATACCAGATTCAATCCGTTGAACCATTCTCAACCACTGAGGTGTGCCCGCTACACATGGCGTCACCCTCCCTATAAAAAAAACTGAGGCTTCCTGGTGGGAGACACTTGTCGGCGGGTTACGCGTAAACCCCCAACCTTCCCCTCACCACCTCAAATACACTATTACTAAAATAAACAACAAAACAAAACCTTCATCATGGAAATGTGTATTAAATGGAATGATTTCAGATCAAATAATGCGATCACTGGTGGAACGCCCGTAAATGGTTATTATGCCACTTACGATTCTTCCCCTTTATGCGCACCGTGGACGTTACCGGACTGTTTACCCCAACTACCTCATAAGGTCCAGTCCAAATGGGTGAAAACTTATTTTTCCTGGTGTTGTTCCTAACAAGCACCCTATCACCTACTGCAAAGGACACAGCATTTACCTTCCTGTCATAAGCCTTTTTCGACAACAACTTGGCCCTCGTCTGATTCTTTCGCACTAGTTCATGCGAGCGCTGTATCTGATATTTAAGGACCTTGTTTGGGTCATCCGTATTGTAAAGTGGTGTACATTTTTTACTTAGGTTGGTCGGTAAGTCGATGTCGAAGCCGTATAATGTCTTAAATGGGGTCTGCCCCGTAGATGAATGTACAGTGTTGTTATGCACATGCATCGCCGGTGCCAACCATTGGTCCCAATTGCTGCCATCCTCATTGACGAAGCTCCTCAAGTACTCCGCCAAAGGACGGTGACTCCTTTCCAATGAGCCGTTTGCCTGCGGGTGATATGGAGTGATGTTCAATTTCTTGACCCCTAACAGCCTACAGGTATCCGAAAATACCTTTGACATGAAATTTGTCCCATTGTCCGTGACCAGCATGCTTGGAACCCCATACTTAGCTATAATTTCGTTAAAGAAAACTTTCGCCACAGTACTAGCCTCCCCATCCGGCATTGCTGCGCACAACATAAATTTCGAAAAATCATCTTGAAAAGTCAATATCAATTTGTTACCCGTAGTGCTTTCAGGGAGAGGTCCCACCATATCCATATATACCTTCTGAAAAGGTCGACTAGAAGTATCCGTGAGGACCATTGGCATAAACGTTTTCTTGGCACTCTTATTTTGCTGACATTTAACGCACTTCTTCACATATTGTTTAATATCTCTGTGCATGCCGACCCAGCGAAATTGCCTCCTTATCCTTTTAACGGTCGCCTGCACACCCACGTGACCGCCCAAAGGACTATCGTGAAAATCCTTTAACACTGTCACGATCTCTTTAGGATCCTTTAGCACCACATACCTTGGTTCCCCATCGACCACTACCTCGACCGGTGGGTCATTAACATCGCTTGGTCCTTTTTCACTACTCTCTTTGTTCCCGCTGTGAACCTCTTTGTCCTTCTCGTAACCTGAGCTCCCCGCATGATTTTTTTCATCGCCCTTCGACATGGCTCTAGTTTTAACCATCAGTATTTCCTCCGTCGAATATGGTATCCTGCTGAGTGCATCCGCATTCTGATTCTTCTCGCCCGGCTTGTACCAGATTTCAAAATCATATTCAGACAGCTTATGTCTAAAGCGCGCCAACCTTGAAGTTTGATCCTTCAAGTTCGCAATGCCTTTCAGCGGTTGATGATCGGTAAAAATCTTAAAGTGCCGACCCAACAAGTATGGCCGGAAATTTTTCACCGCCCATACGATTGCCAGAAACTCCTTCTCTATCGTGGAGTATCGAGTTTCTGCCCCATTCAACGAACGGCTTGCAAACGCAATGGGCCGATCGCCCCCGCCACTATCCTGGGAAAGAACCGCTCCTATCGCTCCACCGCTAGCATCCGTGGTCAACACGAAAGGTTTTGAAAAATCAGGGTATGCCAACACTGGAGGCGACATTATCGCCTTTTTAAGCTCCTCGAAGGCACGCTGGCAGCCTGGTGTCCAATTGAACGCATTATCCTTGCGAAGCAATTTATTTATTGGCAAGGCAATGTTGGCCGTCCCGGGAATGAACTTACGGTAATAATTCACCAGTCCTAAAAACGATTGCACTTCCTTTTTGTTCCTTGGTGGCGGAAAATCCTTAACGCATTTCACCTTTTCTGGGTCGGGAAGCGCTCCATTCTCCGAACACTTATGGCCCAAATACACTATTTCCCGCCTCAGGAAGTTACATTTCTCCGTTTTTACTTTTAAATTATTTTCCTTCAACAGCTGCAGCACTTTACATAGCCTTGAGTCGTGTTCGGCCAGACTACTACCATATATGACAATATCGTCCAAATATACGAAACATTCAATGCCCTGAAGACCTGTTAGCACATGATTCATTAACCTTTGGAAGGTTGCCGGTGCGCCTGTTAATCCGAATGGCATCCTATTGAATTCAAAGTGACCCAACGCCGTACTGAATGCTGTTTTTTCTTTGTCCTGTTTATCCATTTCCACCTGATGATAACCACTGGCCAAATCCAACGTGGAAAAATATCTGCTGCTGCCCAACTGGTCCAAAATTTCATCCATCCTTGGAATGGGAAATACCTGTTTCAGAGTTGCTTCATTCAGTTTACGAAAGTCTACCACTAGTCGCCAGCTCTTGGTCCCTGCTTTCGACGACTTCTTTGGAACCAATAGTAATGGCGAATTCCACGGTGACACACTATGCGAAATTATGCCATCGTCCTGGAGCTTCTGGACCTGCCGATTAATTTCCTCACGATGCATCTGAGGTAACCTGTACTGCTTTTGATTAATCGGCAGCTGTCCAGGCTGCACGGGAATTTTATGTTTCACCATATTCGTGCAAGATAGTTTATCACCCTCTAACCAAAAGATATCATGGTACGTTGCGCATATCGCCTGAATGGACGACATTTCCTCACTATTCAAGTCGGCATCGGTCTTTATTGTGGCCATTATCCTACTGACCCTCTCCTTGACCTCTACCTCCTGCACGTGCGTCACCAAACCAGCACCTGGATCTTTTAAATTTACTAATCCACTGAATTTTGGCATAAACCCATCCCTTAGGTAGTAGTCAACCTCAGTAGAATTTAGAATGGGCGCTTTCACCACCCCATCCTTTACGTTGGTTAGCGTGGCCCCTAGATATACTCCTGGCGACAATTCTTGCTTTTCCACTACCACTGTAGTATGTTTAGTATTGATCCCCATGGTTGCAATAGACACTGTCCTCGCCTTCGCCACTATGGTTTTCTCCACGATATTTACTGCCCCCGAACCCGTGGCCTCCCTCAAAGAAACCAGAGGTAAGTTCCACTCACCTCCATTCGAGTACAGTTTCAGAGAAAGATTAATCGTATCAGTGACGGAGCGTCCCCATAGATTATCGCGACCTAAAATACCATCTCCCGGCAAATTATCATGCTTATCCACACAATGCATATCGAACCCCAATTCGGCGATGTCCGAATGCTTAATCCTGACTAACCCTATAGTTCTGGAGAATCCTCCGAATGCTCCTCGCAGGTCCTTTACCACCGTCCCGTCCACACTAATATCCCCCGTAAGACTGCTGTCCTTTACCAGGCTGGTGTCTGCCCCTGTATCCACTAATAAATTCAGACACCCCGTCTTTGCCCAAGCACATGGCAATCTTACAAACACCGAATCTGCGTAACTACACCTAGCTGAAATCCCCCCTATATTCATATCTGACCCCGCAATGGGTCCTACCTCAGCCGCCTTCGCAGATTCCGATGTTACCAACGGTATTAGACTTTCGCGTGATCGAGTCGGTGGCCCTGCCCGTTTCCCGACACATTTTTCCCCTGTGTACATTGTCTACCAAAATGTCCCTCCTTGCCGCAATTATAGCATTTCCCTTTCGGTCTCAAACCTCCAGGTTGCCCTCTCTCCATCGTCGAGGGTCCCCTACCACAGCTCCTACCTGGCTCATGACCGTATATTCTACATTCAACACAATATGGGGTATTTTTTCTCGTCCAGCATACATCACGAGTGTGTCCCGCCCGTTGACAGAACGAACAGGGCGGTGCTTTGTATGTATTGCCCCTTGACCCAGCATTATTGTATGCATTGCCACTTGACCCAGCATTATTGTATGCCGTACCACTTGACCCAGCATTGTTGAGCGGAGCTGCCCTATCTGCCTCCGTCCTGCGCAACAACTGTTCTACGGCTGCCACGAGACCCGAGACTGGATCCTCGCGGGTGTACTCCTCGTTAAAATTTACACCCCTTAACGGAGGATCATCCCCCCGCCAAAGAGTTGCTTGAGCCGCCAGTGCTTCAATCAAGAGATCGTCCAACTTACATGAGCTGCTTGCCAACATCCTACCACGCAGCATTGGATCCCTCAGGCCAGATGTGAATGCTGATTTTACCTTTCTTTCTATCTCAATAGTCATTATCTCGTCCTTTCTCCCTTTATAGTTTTCATCAAGTATGGCATGAGCTGTTGCTGCTAATGTCTGAAGACGCCTAGCAAACTGTCTCACATCCTCATCCCTCCTTTGGCAGGCTTCATATAGTTCCCTTAGCACCGAGTCAAGCGACCTACTCTTTAAATATGTTGACTTTACAATCGCCAACAACTCATCTACTGACGTAAAAGTACGTAACCTCACCAACTGGTACGCATCCCCGTAAAGCCTCTGTTTCACAATTTCCAAATACTCTTCCACCTTTTCCGGCGGTACCCCTTTCGCCGCCAACCTACATCCATCAATGAATTTATACACTTCTGTTTGCAGGCTTGGCGATGGCTCGCCGCCGAACGTAGGCACTAACGCCTTGACCGTTTTCAGAATATCCTGGGAGGACATCATCTGTGTTGGCTGTTGCCCCCTAGGCTCCTTATGGTACAGATCCCCCGTCTGTATACTGCGCTCTTGTTGTGCTAAACGTAGCTGACCCTGCAACTCGGAAATTCTCCTATTGGCTTCCTCGAGGTCCTCGAACTCTAATCTTCTGACCGAGGACGCGCCTGTACCCGATATTGTCCTCCGTAGGGCCTCGTTCTCTTTGTCTAAAATCTCGGCCTCCTTTAGATTCTCCTGAATTTCGTTCTTAAGTCTCTTGTTTTGATTTTGGAGAGCCTCCAATTCCTCCTTAAGTTCCAAGATCTTCCCGGTATTACACTCCTCTTGAGTTTCAACCAACCGACACAACTCCTCTAGCACTAGATCGGCCTCTTCCAATCTAGTGATTTTCCAGGTACCGTCAACCTTAGCCTTTATGAGATGAAAATTCTCCTGGGTCTGGCACCGACGTCTGACCTCACCCCAAAACCTTTCGAGGAAATAATCCGTCTTTGCCCTGAAGTCCGCTAGCAGCTGTTTCGCTTGTTCTAATTCGACCAGTGTTTGCTCCATACGAATTTACCAACCCAGTCCCTACTAAAGCGTAAAAAAAAATTATCTGTATAGTTCTAAATAAAACAAAAACAGAAAAAATTATATCGCTTTGATTGCTAAAATTATATGTTGAAAAAAATAAAAATCCCTTCCTATATGAAAACAATAAAATCTGAGAGTAACAACCAACCTATAATTAAACATTCATCTGTAATTTAAAAATAACGGAAATTCATCAATAACTTAATTTTCACAAATAATTAAAAAAAAAACAATCAGACCACTTACATAAAAATGATGCGCTTTCGAACAAACATACTCATAATTAAAATTAAAATCGCAGCAAAAAATAAAAACCAATAAATATTCAAACTCATAAATATTCAAACCCTACTCGCAACCCATATTTAATATATGTGATATAATATATTTGATAAAATTACGCAATAAAAATAAAAATCAACTTTAAGACCATTCCCTGACTAAACATAAAATAATGAACAAAATCCAAATTAAAGACGATCCCAAATTTGTTAAAGAAACAAAACAAAAAAAAAATATATATATTAATACTCTACAACTAACTATCTGATAAATCAAAACTATATTAAAATACACGCAAAAATTAAAACGCATGCAATATCCTCTAAAACAATCTATTACCAAAACAATCAATGAAAATGCACATTTCCAAAAACAATAAAGTAGTAACAAACTAAACACAAAAAAAAATATTATTCTCCAAACGAATCCAATAATCTAAAAATTAATCGACCCGAAAACTAAAATAAATAAAACAACCTAAGACAATGAACTACCTACACCTGGTAAATAGTACAATAAAACAAATAATTAATTATCCTAACAACGAACGATTTTAATGTTAACCAATAATGTTGGCGTTATATCCTCACAACTAACTCCCTACACCTGATAAAAAAAAAAAAAAAAAAATCAAATAATTAATAAAACAAGGAACGATTTTTGGTCCGAAGACCGGCTGCGCCATTAATGTTATGCTCCTAAAGGAGCTGAAACTAAACAAACAAAAAAAAAAAAAACCCGGCTTTGCCTATTCTGTTTTAGCGCTGGCAAGCGCTGTCAATCGACGCCCAAACGGCGTCAATGTAGCTGTGGAAAAATAAAAAAAATAAACAAAACCAGATTCCGTACCAAACAGTGCGGCCTCTAGTTTTCATCTGCTGCCTTATGCACTGTCTATACTTTATTTATACAAAATTCTTAAGATTAACTTATGAAAATAAAATTAATTGAAAAAAATAAACAAACTTACAAACAAACAAGGAAATAAAATATCAGCAATAATATAATATAAAAAAAAACAAACATTGACCATAACGCAATGCAGTTCATGGCCTACTTAAACTAACTTAACCAATAACAAAAAAAAATACAAATAATAAATAAAAATAACATAAACATACCAGCGGCTTTTCAAGGCCACTACCTATATTAAATCATTTCGCTTGCAAGTGCTTGACAACGCACCCGGAACTTACTAAAAGAAAAAAGAAGTAATCAAAACTAAGTCAATGAATGCATTGTAATAACAACAACAAAATAAAAACAGAACGCTAAAAACAAAAACACAATTGAGTTACTCTAATTACACAAGCGTTCATAAAAGCCAAAAAACAAAAACGACTTAGCATATACAAATTAAATTAACAAAACTAAAATCGTTACCCTCCACAACATTTAGTTAGGGCAAATATATGAAACCATGGTACATTGTCAAACACTTGAACATTATAGATTATATTATACTATTCATATTATGAATATTATTTTATATTATATTCTAATATTATTATTATTATTATTATTACTATTATTGTTATTATTATTATTATTATTATTATTATTATTATTATTATTACTATAATATTTATTTTTATACACGTTATTATATTCTCTATATTAAATTTAAACGGATCTTATACTATTCTTGTACAATTGTACTCTACACCCTATACGTGTGAAACCATGTTTCACAACACTGCGGATAGTTGTCGTCATCTAAAAATTGACGAATTGCAAAAATCATCATAGTCACATAAAATTTAGTATGCTACAAAAACAATGACATCGATTAAAACAACCGAATGTCGGTTTCCCAACGTAGATTTTATTTGGCAACATATTCAGTTACGATAATATAATTTTTTTCTCGGTGTTCTAGGTGTAATTTTAACAATTTTACGTAAGTACTATTTAAGTTTATTGAAAACTTGAACTTATCTATATTATTAATAGGCTAGGCAATTTCTTTTGACCGATGTAAGTTTCACAATGTTAACCCGATTTTGACAAAAAATTTATCATTTGAAATGTATTTCCTTTTAGCTGTGAACCAGATTTACAGATTTTCATCGTCTGAAACATTTCTTGGAGTTATGATTGTTGAAAGTTGCTACTAAAAAATGTATAAAATTATACAATGCTATGTGTGTGTCTATTATACCCTATACCACTATGTGGTTTGGGTATAATGACTTTGTGCTGCTGTTTGTAACAACCAAAAATATTTGACCTATACCCATCTTTAATTATACCGATCGAATCAGAGTCACCATCTGATTCGATTTAACGATGTCCGTACGTCCGTCCGTCCGTCTGTGTGTCCATGAAAAGCTTGTAATCAAACTGCAGGTCGCAAATATGAATATATTTTGATGAAATTTGGTATTTAGTCTGTAATCGGCCATGGGATGAACGCTATTGAAATTTGTGAGAAGCGGTCCATGTTAAGACCCAGCCCCCATACATATGACCCCTATGAAATCAACATATATTGCCATAAGATCAAATTATCATACAAATCTTAGTCAAATTGGGTTTTTTTGTATATATTACATCCGTTAATCGGTAGTCCAAAAATGATCCATATTGGACAACTCTTAGTCATAGGCCCCATATAGAGCTGCTTCCCGATCTTCACTTAAATCTATCAAAAAACAAAAATATTGCACTGATTCTTCTCAAATTTTGTTTGTATATATTTTTGCAAAATAGAATAGACTTTACCAAACATGGTCAGGATCGGTCTGGGCCCAGTCCCCTTATAGATATAGCATCCGATATGAACTTTTTCATATCTGAAGCCGAAAAAATTAATAAAAATCCCACTCAAATTTGGTTTATGCTTATTTTCTATATCGAGTTTGTTGGGCCGGAGAGATAGGATCTCTAAATGCATGATATAGGGTATCTATAGTCGGTCTAGACCGACTATAATTTTCTTACTTGTTAAATTTGTTAGTGTTTGTATTAATGTGTTGAAATTGTTTTCTTCATTTAAAATGATATGAACTGCGAAGCATACCTTTAGGGTCTCTACTAAATGAAAAAATAAAATTTCCTATAATTTGCACTCGAATTTCGAGCGCTGGAATCGGCTAGTATAAATAATAATTTTTAAATTTTTTAGTCAAAGATATTCGTAATCGGTTCTTATTCGTAGTTAGGACAAAAATCAAAAATTCAATATTTACAAAAGCTAAGTATATATTTTGTTGTTTGTTTGCTAGGAGGCTAAACCATTGGACCGATCCTCCTGAAATTTTTATACGTTATAAATGTTTTTGATATCTTTAGTGCGCGTGACCCCTGCCACGGGGGCTTTACAAGTTTGTCTGAGGTGAACTTTAATAATTTTCATAGTTATGCCGACAATGGCCGGGATCGGGATAAGTGGATGTGGCATCTCCCATACAAAGTGATTATTCAATATCATATGACCGAGACAGCTTTGCAAATTTATATAAGGCCATCTATTATAAATGTGAGTGGACTGCCAATTGGCGTGGCACCCTTCATTCAAAGTTATTAATCGAACAAAATATGAACATGTTCAGAACTGTGGGTATGGCAACGCCTATTCAAAGTAAATATATAACATCATATAAAGGGACTACCATAAAAGGGAAAGAATTGACACTTTGTATGAGTCCATTAGATATTAATATAAATAGTCAGATAACATATGGGCGGAATAGGATATGTGGGCGTGGGACATTCTATATAAGACAATATGAAGTACTCTAAAAACGACCGTATTGAAACTTTGGACAATTATATTAATTACCAATCTGCGTAGTCATGAAAAATAAGGTCAGAATCGCTAAATTAAAAAATCTCCAAAATCAAAAATCACCAAAATCAAAAATCACCAAAATCAAAAATCAATGATATTCTAAATTCAAGACCAATTGTTAAGTGTTGCCGGATTTCATTTGGGAAGTCCATGTTTTTCTCATGGGCAGCTATATGTAGTTTGCTCCAGATTGAGAACGCCCCAAGCAGTGAAATAAAAAAAAAATTAAATAAATAAAATAATATGTTTTAATTGAACAATACCAATTTCGTGGGAAAAATGGATTTGAAAGCATACATGTCAATAAGTCTCGGTAAGTCGTAGCGAAGCACGACCGGGCATACTAGTAATATAAATTAGTTGATTAACAAAGATTCCAATATGCCAAATATTCTGATAATAGCACAAATCAGAATGATTTCCATAGAAAGAGCCATTGAAGCAATTGTGGAAAGATTGAGTTGAAAAGTCACTTTAACGTTGTTAATGAAAATTCGATTGAGATGACACTGTGAAAGAATATTTACAATGATACCAAAACTTTATACAATTCTATAAGAAGTACTACAATGAAGCTGGAATTCGCAGTCCAAAATGCGGACCATACAAAACTTTTTGATGACTTCTATCGGTTAATAAAATGTTTAACAAATAGGATAATTATACCTACGCGTAAATTCTATTAATTAGAGGAGTTTACGTGAGCGTTGAAGAGGCCCCACTATATTAAACTGGAATGGATATTGACATACAGAGTGCGCTGTAGTTATATGAGTCTTTCGTTTTCAATGAATGACACTCTCCTTAAATTTGTTATAAATTATAAATTTCTAACCTCGAAATTTTAATCGGTTTTTAATCGTTTTTTGACTCCTGAACTATAAGGATAATTTTTTTGTGTAAAATTTTATAGAATTATTTTGTAGGTACATGTGTACTTCACCGCCATTCTGGGAAAAATGAAGTAACTTCTGGCATTACTTAGAACTTTTGTATAAAAACCTTAATTTTTGTGTTTCATTTTTTTTTTTAAATATCTCTTGTTAGCCGTTGCTTGATTATTGGTTCCGCAAGACTTTGAAAACCCCCATTTCGGTTCGTGAAATATTTAAGACGAAAGACTTATAAAATTTCCGAAGAAGTACCTAACTTCAAACGCTCAGCCAGTGAGTTCACGTTTTTGAAATTAGCAGTATTCGAAATGGAGGAGAAAATAACACGATTTTATTTGCAAAAGAAAGGTATACAAAGTTTTCAACGTTTTTTTTATTAATATTGCAATACATTTTATAGGTTCCATTAAATACTAAATGATCTCAAATGTGCAAATAATCTAAATTTTTTTTGAAGATGAATATAAACAGTTTTAATGGTGCGTGGTAAAGAAGAAGAAAGCATATATTTCAAAAATAGATAACTGCACTGTATTCTTAATCGGACCGGTTTCTGGCATTTCAGCCTTCATCAGCGATTTATTGAACATTGTGTTAATTGTTATGTTTTAATTGAATAGATTGTTTCTATATGAAAATTTTTTCTACTTAGGGCGGCCGTGCGGTTTTGAACCATGAACCTTCACTTACACCCGTACTTGCACTTTGTGGTCAGCGCTTTAACACTCACCTAAAGTCAGGCCTATGAGCAGTGTGGTTAGATTCAGTTTTCGTACCATACAGCTTTACTTTGTATTAATTTCAGAAGATACAACTCTGTCCAAACAAACAATCGTTATTTTTGAATTTTGAATATTTTTTGCATTTATACTTCTAATTTCCACTATTCTCAGTTTTCGTAAGAGTTGTCATATGTGATGTACGGTTTTTGTACATACCTCCATATGCACTTTACATATATTTGAGATGACGCTTTGAAGCGAAGAAATTTTTTGTTTTGTTGTTAGATTTATCGTCATTTTTCAGACACATTTAAACAAAATTAAAATTGCATATTAATTACAGTAGTAAATGCAATATGTCTGAAAAATGACGATAAATATAACAATATAAACAGTTTTATTTTTTTAAAAACATAATTAACGCTATTTAGCGCTTTTATTTTCCTTCAAATTTAGCGCCTTTGAGTGCTTTTTGAGGTACTGTTTGCGGTTTTTGCTTGGAAAAAGTTGGCATGGCTGAATATTTCTATGTTTAATATAATTTTTAATATATGTATGCCTTGCGAAAAATAAGGGAAAAGTCCGTAAAAATACTAAACTAAAAAGTTTAAATTTTACAAACGAAAAAAATGCATTTTGCTATCAGTGCTATACCACCACTTTCGAACGTATTTAATCCCGACCCACCTTTTGTTGTACTGATCGACTCAACATTATTGTCTGAGTAGATTAACGATGTCCATCTGCCCGTCTATATGTGAATCCATGTAAACCTTGTAATCAAACTAAAGGTCGCAAATATGAATATATTTCCATGTAATTTGGTGCATACGTTTCGATCGAACAAGGGATGAACTCTGTTGAAAATTGTGAAAATCACTTCTGTTAAGAACCGGGCCCCATGCAAATAACCCCTATCAGACTGGCTGTCGTAAGATTCAGATTACACTGTGAAACAAATTCAGGTTAGCAAAAGTTAGGTTGATTCTGAGAGTGAGGGGTAAAAATAGAGGCTAAATTAGAAGACCCGTATCGCGGCATTTGTTTATGTTAGTTCGATTTTTTTTTTTAATCGACCTTCGCACTTTGCAGTCAAATGCCGATTTTTAGCGTATGGTTTATATGGTTTTTTGGCTATAACTCGTCGACTAATTGATATTTTTTCAATCTGTAAAAGCTAAATTATTGCTAGACACCTGAGCAACAATCAAAATTGATTTAGAAAATTTTTGTGGTGCTTATGAAGCAAAATGGTGGAAAAATTATTTTTTTTCATGCTTGAAAATATTTTCCACAAAACTAAGTCTTTTTTGCTTTATGTTTGATCTATAATATGCTTCTCAGTTTCTTCAATACACTTCATTTGAAAAAAAAAAACAATCATAATACAAAACTTGCGTTTTCCAGCTTAATATTAATTTACTTCTCATTTTTTATGTACCAATTTTGTTCAGTGTCGGTTTTGAAGAAACATTGAAAAAGAAATTATAAAAATATGGAAAAAAAATATATTTTTGAAATGTTAGTTATGAAAAGTTTTAAGCAAAAAAATTAAATAAATTAAATTAATGATTTGGCCAGTTGCCCTTTAGCAGGCTGCTGGGGATCAACATCATTGCTCTCTCTAATATCTTGGTCGTCGTCATCATCATCAGAAAGACCGATAATTTCGTCCAACAGATATTCTGGAATTTCATCTTTGTCTTCCCCTTCTTCCTCGTCTTCCTCTTCTTCAAAGGTGCTTTTATACTACCAACAAATTTCATCGAGTATTGCACCTGGAGATTTCTTTCCTCTGTACCTGAAACGAAAATAGTTTTCAATCGTTAACATGTTTAAATTGTGCACTCTGACCAAGATATTAGAAAAATCTAGGAATTCAAAATATGCACACTCAATAGTTACCTTATTCCAAATGGAAGCCCAGTTTGGTGATAAATTTCGCCTTGCTCATCAGATTCAGTTGGCAACTGTTGAGGGAGTTAATCAAGATGCTGATGCAAGAGATGAATTTTGTACGACATATTAACCCCAATTTCATCGAAAGCTGCCAACATGTTTGCAACAGATTGCCTGTAGTTGTCTTTGCGTTCTCTACCCAAAAGTCCTTTAATAACTGCTTTCAATGCGAGCCATGCCTTTAATTCTCGGTCTGCCACAAGTTGGTCAAAATCTTGACGACTCATTAGTTTCCGTTTGACGGGACTATTAAAAACCCCTTCCTGAATTTTAGCGTTACTTAGTCTTGGGAAAATGTCTTTTAAGCGGTTGCATACTGCCGGTCTTTTTGCGATACATTTCAAAAATTTTTTAGCAATGCCAAATTTAATGTGGAGCAACGGCAAAAAAAATTTTCATTTCAGGAACAATACTTTCATGTAGCCTATTGTCTTTAGGCCATTTCCGTCCAATTCTACTATTCCAGTTATTCTGTTTGTACTGGCTTCTTCCTTTAATACCTTCTCCGTATCGCGAATCCCAATCGCACAAAAAACACGGATATTTTGGACGGCCAGATGCTGTTAAGCCTGTAATCAATGAAACTATTTTAAGGTCGCAGCAAATGCGCCACTGGTGTTTGTTATATTTGACTACTTCCGGAATGTGTTTCAAATTATCGAAATTTTCACTAGTGTCAGTGCTATACGCAATCGGAACAGAAGGTATTCTATTTGTCTTGTGGAAAAGCACAACGTTTAAGCTGAACTATCGATGAATAAACGCCATTCATCTTTTTTATAGGTTAACCCTATCGTCTCCATTAACTTTTCAATATCATTGCAATAAGCGAATTTTTTGCATTATTCACATTGAAGAACTCTTTTTGGCGTTTTCGATATGCTGTTACTTTGGTACCTTTCGTCAGCAAATTATTTCCTTTCAAAAATTAAGCCAGTAGTTCTGATTTTTTTTGAGTCAAACACAAATTTGCAACAATTCCATCCAATTGGTTTTGTGTGACTAGGATTGGGTCCTTTAATGTTTCATAGGATGAACCTTCACCAGGGTCGTATTCTGAGAAGAAATCCATGGATGTAGCAGCGGCAGTTGTAGTACTTTTATCTGTTTGAAGATCAATACTTCGGTATGATGGTTACTGGAACGAATTCTGAGTGCAGTAATGGTAATTGGACACTTGGCGCTGGTACACAAGTTTTATTCTTTGCTTTCCTTCTATTCAAAGTTTTATGGTAGTTGATACATCCATAGCAATTTTCTTCTTCATGCGGGCTTTTGTCTAACCACATCATTGGTATACCAAAAGGCAGAGCCTTCTTCTTTTCACTTTTCCATTGCATAAGCGTTGAATAGCAATTAAAGCAAACTTTTTTAGGCGCATAGTTTACGTCAGTGATAAACTCTTGCGAGAAATATTGTTTATAGGCTTCCAAAAAAAAAAAAAAAATCACTCGCATTGCCACATTTTTCATCGCTTGGTATGAAACGTCCACAAACATTACAAAAATGGTCCATTTTACATTTTGGTTCCGACATTTTTAATACAATATATATTATACGATGTTTTTTTTTTTGTTATTTTTATGAAACCGATGCACTTAACTTAAATCACTCACAAAATGAGATAAGTTCCAAAAAAATTAATAGCGAATTTATCACGACCGAGCGAAAATTAAAAGACATCAGCTTCGTCTGAGTTTCCAGTCATAACTGAATCTACATTTTTGAAATTAGTTCGCTTGTACGAAATAAAAAAATCGCTGATTAAAAACAAAAAAGTTGTTTTATTAATTCCTAACTCTTGGAACTTCCCTTTTTAATTACTTCTACCTAAATCGCTATTTATATCCTATACCACTATGTGGTTTGGGTATAATGACTTTGTGCTGCTGTTTGTAACAACCAAAGATATTTAACATAGACCCATCTTTAATTATACCGATCGAATCAGAATCACTTTCTGAGTTGATTTACCAATGTCCGTCCGTCCGTCCGTCCGTATGTGTGTCCATGTAAAGTTTGTAATCAAACTGCAGGTCGCAAATATGAACATATTTTGACGAAATTTGGCATATAAGCTTTCATCAGTCATGGGATGAACGCTATTGAAATTGGTGAGAATCGGTCCATGTTCAGACCTAGCCCCCATACAAATAACCCATATGAAATCGACATAAATCGCCATAAGATCCAAATTGTCATATAGATCTTACTCAAATTGGGTTTGTATGCGTTCATTACATCCACTAATGAGTAGTCCAAAAATGATCCCTTTGGCCCCATTTAGAGCTGCTTCCCGATCTTCACTTAAATCTATTAAAAAACAAAAATATTGCACTGATTCTTCTCAAATTTTGTTTGTATATATTTTTCCAAAATACAAGAGACTTTACCAAACATCATCAGGATCGGTCCATTTTTGGACCTAGTCCCTTTATAGATATAGCATCCGATATGAACTTTTTCATCTCTGCAGCCAAAAAAATTAATAAAAATCCCACTCAAATTTGGTTTTTGCTTATTTTCAATGTCCAGTTAGTTGGGCCTAAGAGATAGGGTTTCTAAACGCATGGTATAGGGTATCGTATAGTCGGTCTAGACCGACTATAATTTTCTTATTGTTTTGTTTTTTGATAGATTTAAGTGAAGATCGGGAAGCAGCTCTATATGGGGCTTATGACTAAGAGTTGTCCCATAGGGATCATTTTTCGACTACTGATTAATGGGATGTAAAATACACATACGAACCCAATTTGACTAAGATTTATATGATTATTTGGATCTTATGACAATTTATGTTAATTTCATAGGGCTCATTTGTATGGGGGCTAGGTCTGAACATGGACCGATTCTCACCAATTTCAATAGCGTTCATCCCTTGACCGATGAAAGCTTATATGCCAAATTTCGTCAAAATATATTCATATTTGCGACCTGCAGTTTGATTACAAACTTTACATGGACACACAGACGGACGGACGGAAAGTGATTCTGATTCGATCGGTATAATAAGAGATGGGTCTAGGTTAAATATTTTTGGTAGTTACAAACAGCAGCACAAAGTCATTATACTCAAACCACATAGTGGTATAGGGTATAAATATATATATTTCATAGATTTTTTTTATTTATGCTTTTAACAAAAGTTAGAAACTTTACTAAATATGATCATGATTGGTCATGACCTCGTCCTAATATAAAAATAAGATCAGATATGAACTTTTTTTTATATGCGCATGGCACAAATTCATAAGAATACCACTAAAATTTGTTGTATGCTTATTTTCTATATCCAGTGGAAGCCTCAGCAAAGTTGCATTCAAGAATCTCTCTCGAAATGCATGGTGTAGGGTATCATATAGTTGGTCCAGATCGACTATAATGCTCTTGCTTATTTCCTTTGCTTTATACTTTCTGGCTTTTCGTTTCGTTGTGGAGTTGCCTTTGTCCATCATGTAAATGAGATCAATTTTAATTTCACCATGGGCACAGATTTTGTCCGATTTTGTTATTTTATCGATTCGAAAGGTCGTATTGTAAAAGCTAATAGAGATAAAGATTTTCATTTTGTAACGAAGTGTTTTTATGCTAAGAAGTAATTTTTTAAACAATTGGCGAAATCATACCACGGACACACCAACCTTCTATATAAAGAAAATAATTATAACATTTATATCATACCATCTCAGAAAATGCAACATAACTGGTTTGCTTGTTATTGTCTGTACCCGCTTACCAATTAAATATTTGTCATCAAATATCTACACCTTTTCAGAAATATATTTCATAAAATATCAATTGAATTTCAGAAAAAAGTTAGAACGATATTAAAAAAAACATTTTTAAATATTACACTGCATCTACAAAATTTCTTGTTACAACTAGTAACCTATTCTTAGTTTTTACAACATATTGTTTTAAATTTTTAAAATTAAAAAATTCAATAGGTTTTGTTCGCTAACAACGTTATTATTTTATTTCTTACAAAATTAACGTATCTACAATCACAGTATTTTTACAAATTACTAATATACATTACTTGTGGCAACTATATAAAAAGTGGTAAAAATTGTTGCATTCAACAAATTGCACGACCTTGGAGGCCAATTGACAGATCCATTTCTCAAAATCTACTTTTCGCCTAATTTTTATTTCAATAAGTCAGTGGTTGCGCTTGTAATATGGCACGTAGCGCCATCCTCTTGAAATCAAATCTCGCCCGGATCAAATCCATCCTTATTTTTATACCCTATACCACTATGTGGTTTGGGTATAGTGACTTTGTGCTGCTGTTCGTAACAACCAAAAATATTTGACCTAGACCCATCTTTAATTATACCGATCGAATCAGAATCACTTTCTGAGTTGATTTAACAATTTCCGTCCGTCCGTCCGTCCGTCCGTCCGTCTGTGTGTCCATGTAAAGCTTGTAATCAAACTGCAGGTCGCAAATATGAATATATTTTGATGAAATTTGGTATATAAGCTTTTATCGGCCATGGGATGAACGCTGGTGAGAATCGGTCCATGTTCAGACCTAGCCCCCATACAAATTACCCATATGAAATCGACATAAATTGCCATAGGATCCAAATTGTCATATAGATCTTACTCAAATTGGGTTTGTATGCGTTCATTACATCCACTAATGAGTAGTCCAAAAATGATCCCTTTGACCCCATATAGAGCTGCTTCCCGATCTTCACTTAAATCTATTAAAAAACAAAAATATTGCACTGATTCTTCTCAAATTTTGTTTGTACATATTTTTGCAAAATACAAGAGACTTTACCAAACATGATCAGGATCGCTCCATTTTTGGACCTAGTCTCTTTATAGATATAGCATCCGATATGAACTTTTTCATATCTGCAGCCAAAAAAATTAATAAAAATCGCACTCAAATTTGGTTTATGCTTATTTTCTATATCGAAGTAGTTGGACCGAAAGATAGTGTCTCTAAACCATGGTATAGGGTATCATATAGTCGGTCTAGATCGACTATAATTTTCTTACTTGTTATAGATTAAATCATTGATCATGGTGTGGTAATGATCTGCACTGACCGTAACGCGAGTACCGGCTTCATTTTTGAAGAAATAAGATTCGATGATGATACCAGCGTATAAAAAGAGTCTGTAGGATCCCACCACAAAAGCGTCCCGTTAAATTAAAATGAGCTGAATACAATTTTGCTAGAAACATCGTCTATAAGTTGCGCCAATCGATGACAGATTTTCAAACTAAATTTAGTTAATTTGTTAGTCGTGTTTAAGCGTGACTGTTCGTTAGACCCTTTCGTAAGTTCTATCTAAGCAAAATAAAACAAAAACATTTTTTATATGTTGGTGAGAGTCTTAAAACTTTGTGTAGACGCATTAGCTATTAATGGGAGTAGTCGTCATTAAGTGTGCGTGATAGTACCGGTGGGCATGGTACATACACATTAAGTGAAATGTGAGAAGTACTATGAGAGCCTTGAAACTTTGTGTTTCATATTTATAAGTACTTAGCCAATTCACAAACCCACACTTTTATGGTTTATTATTATTGTGAATGAAGATAACAAAGTCATTAACAAACACATTAGCAAATTTAATAAAACACACATAGCATATGTATAGTTTTATGTATGTGAGTAAGTAGCAACTTTAAATGCAATTTACTTAAAACAAAAGAAAAAATTTAAAAATCTGTAAATCTGCAAAACGGCTAAAAAGAAATACCTTTCAAATATTATACGTTTGGTCAGAATCGGGATAAAACGGTAGAGCAAAACATCGGTCACAAGAAATCGCCTTGCCTATTAATATTATACATATCAATGTCTTTGTACGAAAAGTAAAGGAATGTCAATATCTATGGAAAAGGATTATTGATTAATTTGCCTCCCGATTTCTTTAATTTCTAATCCGCGATGGTATAAAGCGATAATTTATCTTGCTCAAATTCAGAGGACAATTGAGGACAACTGTGCCAACTGTGATTTCAGTAACTGACCTTATAATTGTGGAACACTGGCCGTTTTGTTATTGTTGTTCTATAAATATACCGTTAGTTCAAAAATGTTTGTCTCTTGTTGTCTGTACTCTTCACAAGCTACACAGTGTGCTTAAGAATTAATAACTTAAACAATTTTATTTTACAAATTCGTACTCGCGGTTATTTTTTTTTTACCTCTTATATGTTCGACATTGATCAGGTTTCAAAATATCAAGCTTTCAAGTCTTTTGCAATACAATGTTTTGGTCTGTTTGAATTTGGCTCTGAATTTATTCATCCTTTCTCAAAGACCGCCCTCAAATCAGTTTAATTGTAAATTCAATATAATATGAAGAAATTACTCAACGTTTTGCTTTAAAAGGTTTGATTGACTTATATAAATAATATTTAAAATATAGTGATACTGATGACTCTGTTTCTTACTGACTATGCAACTTATCGAAATGACAAAGTAAACCAAATGAGCGAAAACGGATTATGAACTGGTGCACATAGTTCATAAAAAGAATGACAGCTGTTGGATTTTAAAATAAAATAACTGAAAATAATATTTTAATTGAAAATATAAGCTCAAAACTATTAGCAACCAAATATTGAACTACTGGCAAATTCAACACTTGCTTAAACTCAGAACGAGGACGGACAGGCTTATCCACGCCGTTGCTCATATGTTTATATAACTGATAACAAGTTAATAGAATTGTCAAAGAAAACTATTTAATACTATTTAAATTTCATATAACTAAGTATTGATTTGTAAGAACATCCAAGTACACACACACGTACATCTTAACAGATATAACAACAAAAAATTTATGAACCTACATTTTGTTGGTATGCATTACCTATACATGGCTATACATATTCGCTGATAGTTACTATAGACATTGGTAATTGATGTAACTAAGTATTCTTGGTCATAAACTCAATTAAGACGATTAGTTGTTACAAAATTCGTTACGTACCTAAAATTATAACTTGGTCCATATTAAACGAGGATGAGAAAATTTTTATATTGTTTATTTTTGCAGTTTATATCTGACTGGATGTAACCCGGTGTGCTTTGCTACACCCTCCCCCTCCCCCTCACCGCCCCTTCCGAATCGTTATGAAAGGGCTCACGCAAAGAACCAAGTCTCTCACTAATACAGTAATTCAGATAATTCACATTTAGTATTAAGTTTGTGTGGGGGTACCACGCGCATTTGTCTAATCCCGCCCATTTTTTTTGTCTGACTACTCAAGTTAATAATAGATGACCTGAGACAAATTTGCAAAGTTTTCTCTATCATAGTACTTAATATATATTATATTAAAAATTTACTTTGTATGGGAGGTGCCACGCACACAAACAATATTTAAAAAAATTAAAGCCTGTAGCACTCCCATATCCGCAGTAAGACTATGTGAAAATTTCAGGAAGATCAGATGAGTAGTTACGGAGATTACCTCCTACAAACAAACAAACAAACACACATTACCTCTTTATTATATTAGTATAGATGATACCGCCATACATCAAGGTACTTTTTATGTTAAATATAAAACTTTAAAATAAGTATGAATACATTTTTTTCCATTTGAAGGGCTTCTTCCTTTTTTTTTTGTAGATGTTGTTTCAAGCCATGGACATATTTATTATATTTTAACTAGCTTGTTGATTTACGAATTCGCTATAATTGATTAGCATACCTTTAGGGTCTTTATTTAATCAAAAAATAAAATTTTCTAGAATTTGCACTCGAATTTCGAGGGCTGGAATCTGCTAGATATATAACTAGCAGATTACAGACTAAACCGAAAAGATATAAACAGCAAGTTAAAATCATAAGTTATTATTCTGGTAAGAGGCATTTTTTTTGTGATTATTGGTATCTTCGTATTATAATTTTAAAATTTCAAAAGATGTTTATATAAATACAAACATGTTCAATTCAATTCATTTTATTAAGCCATAATATTTGCATATTTGCTTCAATATAATTGTGTGTTTAAGTGTTCAAGATTTAATCTGTTTCAGCTTAATATTAATGTATTGTGTTGTTAAAAAGCTTATATCTTATATAAAACAAGTAAGAAAATTATAGTCGGTCTAGACCGACTTTCGATATAGGGTATCGTTCATCATGCGTTTATAGACCCCACCTCTTAGGGCCAACTAATTGGATATAGAAAATAAGCATAAAACAAATTTGAGTTGCATTGTTACTAATTTTGTTGCCTTTGAATATGAAAAAGTTCATATCGGATGCTATATTTATATGGGAACTAGGTCGAAAAATGAACCGCTCCGGACCATATTTGATAAGGTCATTTATTTTTTGGAAAAATACATAAATACCAACTTGGAGAAAAATCTGTGCAATATTTTTGTTTTTTTGATAGATTTAAGTGAAGATCGGGAAGCAGCTCCATATGGGGGTTCTGACTAAGAATTGTCCTATAGAGTTTATTTTTGGACTGCCGATTAATGGGTGTAATGAACACATACAAACCCAATTTGACCGAGATCTAAGTGATAATTTGGATCATATGTCAATTTGGTTCGATTTCATAGGTGTCATTTGTATGGGGACTAGTTCTGAAATTGGACCAATTTTCACCAATTTCAACAGCGGTCGTGATAGGGCCGGTAAAAACTTTTGTACCAAATATCATCAAAATATATTCATATTTGCGACCTGTAGTTTGATTAAAATTCTTATATGGACATACAGACGGACGGACGGACGGACATCGCTAAATCGATCAGAAAGTGATTCCGAAAGTCATTATACCCTGACCACATAGTGTATAGGGTATAAAAATGGAGTTTTGTGTGTATGTTCGTTTGTTTGTGATTTATTGGAGACTACACCACTGGAACGATTGTCTTGAAATTTTTACAGTATGTAACTGCCTATCCGGAAGGAAAAATAGTCTATATTTTTTGGATTTTTCAAGTGGGCGTGGTACGTCTTGCATGAAGTGAATTTTTAACATCTAATTTTAACATACATATAATATCTGGAGTACTTCGACAGCAAGATTTCTGAAACTATGTACATGTACATATTAAACTAATATGAAGAGTTACGAAAAAATGGGCGGGATGGGACTAATGTAATAGATAATGTCTTGGGACTTAGTTTGAGTTCATAAGTTATCAACGTTAGTACTCGGAAAAAAGTGGACGGAATCGGACCAGTGGGCGTGATACTTCCCAAACAAAATAAATATTTTATACGATAAAACTGGAGTGCTATAATAGTGAAAGCCTTGGGACTTTGTGTGAGTTCATAAGTTATCAACGTTAGTAGTCGGGAAAAAAATGGTGATCAGTGAAAGCTTTGCAACTTTGCCTTAAGTGCATGAGCTATTATGTGAGTATTCTGACATAAAATGGGCGATATCGGTCCAATGGGCGTGTCACCCCAATACAAAGTAAATATTTAATACCATATAACTCGAGTACTATAATAGAAAATGCCTTGGGGCTTTGTCTGAGTTCAAAAGTTATTAATGTGAGTAGTTGCCCAAAAAATATGCGGGATCGGAGTAATGGGCTGGCGCCTCCTATACAAAAAACTTTAAAGTACTATGAAAATGGCAGTCTTGAAACTACTTACAATATGGGCGGAATCGCTAAAACCAATCGCCAAATACGAAAATTGCGAATAACAAAAATCGGAAAAACCAAAAATCGCCAAAACCAAAAATCGCCAAAACCAAAAATCGCCAAAAAAAAAAACAAAAAATGAAAAAAACAGTAATCGTTAAATCCAAAAATCGGCAAAATCAAAAATCGTTAAAATCAAAAATTTCCAAAATCAAAAATAGAAAAAAAAAAAAAAAATATCGCCAAGTCAAAAATCGCCAAATGAAAAATCGCGAAAAGTAAAAATCGCTAAAGCCAAAAATCGCCAAATAGAAAATCGCATAAAACAAAAATCGCTAGAATCAAAAATCGCCAAACCGAAAAACACGAAAGTAAAGATCGCCAAAACCGAAAATCGCGAATAACAACAATCACCAAAATCAAAAAACGCCTAAATAAAGAATCGCAACAAAAAGAATCGCGAATAACAAAAATCGTCAAAAATCTCCAAAATAAAAATTGCCAAAATCTAATATTGCAAAAATCGCCAATATAAATAGAAGAGTTTTCTGCAAAATGTATTCCCAGTTATTTCGCTACGACGGGTTACAGCTATTGCATATATACAATAGATTGTTGGAGGTAAAAATTGGGGAAAAACCATTTGAATTTTCAAAACTTCTTAAACTATTGACTAGATTTATTTAAGCTGCAGCAAGTTCATTAGTATGGGATCATTCTGAATTCATATATCTTATATTGAAATGTTAGGTGAGTCTATTGATTTTATCTGCAAATAACTCTATACATGCAATATCATGAAGGCGTTTGATGGGAAAGATTCACGGAAGGTTACATATTAGTTCTAATGACTTGTTTTGGCTTATTTGCAAGTTTCTAATATGACAATTCTCTGGTGGACCACATCGGAACAGCATAGTAAATTAATTAAAAATTTTTTTTTTTTTTTTTTTATATTAAGGCTGGATTTTCGATTCCTTAAAGCATAAAGTAAATGAGTAAGTACATTTAACTTATTTGGTATATAAGCTATGTGGCCATTAAAGACATTTATCTTTTTGTTCCCATTGTATTGAAATGTTATTTGGATTAATATTTGTGTGAGGGATAAAATATTCTTTCCGTTCTCTGGTAAAGTATATCGGTTCTATTTTATCATAGTTTAACCTTATTTTCCACTTGTTAAAGTAACTTACAATTGCAGCTAAAGCCCTTTGTAAATTAGCTATGATGTCAGCGGCTATTAATTCTGAGCTGAAGACTGCTATGTCGTCAGCAAAGATTGATAGAGTACAATATTCAAATTGTGGAAGATCAGCTGTATAAAGGACATGTGACAAACATGACCCATGAGGACAACCGGCAATTCTAGATCGACTATTAGAACTGGATGAGCCAATATAAACTTTAGAAGTCCGAGAGGAGAGAAAACTTTGAACTAATTTTGTGAGTTGGAAAGGGAAGTTTAAATTTATCATTTTATAAACACGTCCGTTATGCCATACATAATCGAATGCAGCTTTGGCATCGATCAGTACCACACCAGTCGATTTTTCATGGTTAAATAAGATTTATATTATCGTTGCTCTTTACGAAAGCCAAACTGTTGACTTTAAATAATCTTGTGTTAATCTTTCTGTAATTACATTTTAAAAAATTTTACTTAAACTTGACAACAAGCTAATGGGGTGGTAAGAAGATAAGATAACTGCTTCATTACCAGGCTTTTTAATACGAACTACTTTGGATTCTTCTTGGGAAAAATAAGAAAGTTAATATTATTGTCAAAAACTTAAAACCCTTAATGGGAAGTGCTTTCAGGCATCTGTTGTTAATATTATAGATTCCAGGTGGCTTTTTACTTTCTAATGATGTTATTATGAAGTATGAAGTACTAGTTAAATATATGTCGAATGTATTAATGCTATTTGATCTAAAAGTTTCTAGAGTACTTGCTGAAATTGTGCTATTTGAAGAAAATGTTTCTGCAACAATTTCGAATTTTTCTTAAATTTTGATATTTATTGGTTTCTTCCTTAACACTTTAGTTCTTCTCTAACGATTAATGTAGCGATCGCATGCTTTATTTCTAAACAATATAATTTAATTACGGATTCTCAGGTTTAGTATTTTCATCTAATAGAAGTTATTTTAATTTCTAAAGCACTGGCAGTTACGTTGATATCCATTTATTTGCTGGATTATGTTTTTAACATAGTAGGGAAGTTGGTCTTTTCAATTGATGGATATCTCTTTGGAAGACGGAAATCTACTGCATTATTTATATTAACTGGTTAATATAAGATTATTATAGTCGGTCTAGACCAACTATATGATGCCCTGTACCATGCGTTTAGAGGACCTTTCTCATAGGCCCAACTAACTGGACACAGAAAATAAGCATAATTCAAATTTGAGTGGGATTTTTATTAATTTTTTTGGCTACAGATATGAAAAAGTTCATATCGGATGCTATATCTATATGGTGACTAGGCTCAAAAATGGACCGATCCTGACTATGTTTGGTAAAGTCTCTTGTATTGTGCAAAAATATATACAAACAAAATTTGAGAAGAATCAGTGCAACATTTTTGTTTTTTGATAGATTTAAGTGAAGACCGGGAAGCAGCTCTATATGGGGCGTATGACTAAGGGTTATTAAACGCATACATGTAATAAACGCATGCATGTAATAAACGCATACAAGCCCAATTTGAGTGTGATCTATATGACAATTTGGATCTTATGGCAATTTTTGTCTATTTCATAGGGGTCATTTGTATGGGGGCTAGGTCTGAACATGGACCGATTCTTACCAGTTTCAATAGCGTTCATCTTATGGCCGATAAAAGCTTTTATACCATTTTGATTACAAGGTTTACATGGACACACAGACGGACGGACGGACGGACATCGTTAAAGCGAATTAGTTAGTGATTCTGATTCGATCGGTATAGTAAAAGATGGGTCTAGGTTACATATGTTTGGTAGTTACAAACAGCAGCACAAAGTCATTATACCCAAACCACATAGTGGTATAGGGTATAAATATATTTTTAAATATATATTTAAAAATGGCGAAAATTTGTTCCAGTTAACTTTAACAAAATCATATTTGATAGAAAGTTAAGCTGTTATAGTTGCCACTTAGAATAATTAGCAGGTCAATGATCTGACTTGAGATCATTTATGACTATTGCAGGGGATATAAAGCTAGGTAGATTAGTAGATCTGAACTTAGGTATGCTTAAAAGGATATATGATATCTATATTGAAAGATTGTAATTTATCGAACAAAATGTTGCCCCAACAAGACTCAGAATCGTTCGGTATAATAAAAGATCTAAAGCTAGGTCAAATATTTTTGGCAGTCACAAAAATCACCACAAAGTCATTATATCCTGACCACATAGTAATATGGGTATAAGTAGTTGTTTTATATCCAAAATTTTTGGATTAAATTAATTTCAAAAATCTTTTTTACAATTATAATTCATACTCGTATTCCCCTTCAAGAGCTCCAAAAATTAAATAAGAGACGTTTTTTGTAAAACGTCCTTAGCGAAATTTTATTCAAGATTATACAAAACTTAAGATTAGCAGATGCAATGGTTACAATTGCAGTCCTGGCATTTTTCGGCGTCGAAATTTTTTTGGTCAAAATTATTTATTATTTTTTAAAACAGTTTAACGAAATAGATTTAAGAAAAAACTTTTTATACATTCGCAAAAGTTAATTTACGTTAAAACTTTTCAAATCTATAATATTAATAGGCTAGCCGATTTCTTGTGACTGATGTTTTGTTCTACCATTTTATCCCAATTTTAACCAAACGTACATTATTTGAAAGGTATTTCTTTTAAACCGTTTTGCAGATTTACAGATTTTTAAATTTTTTCTTTTATTTTGAGTAAATTGCATTTAAAGTTGCTACTAACACATACATAAAATTATATAATGCTATGCGTGCGTTAATTAAATTTCTTAATGTGTTTGTAATAAAAATGAGTTTAATTTTTGTGTTGCTTTGTGAATTGGGTATAATTGATTAGCATACTTTTAGGGTCTTTATTTAATGAAAAAATACAATTTCCTAGAATTTGCGCTCAAATTTCGAGGGCTGGAATCTACTAGTATTAACTTAATATAAAATATTCTGTAGAGCATAAAAAAGATTTTAAATACCAAAAATCATCATTCATTAAATTTATTATGGCCAACAATAATTTAAAATGCCATTATTTTTTACTCTTTACATTTATTTTAATGCCATTGGCTTTTGTGTTATTTTAAGTTTTGATTATAATGGTTTTGAGGTTTAGGCCCCTCCAGTTGGCAATATCTGATATGTACTAAAAACGAGATTACTGTATGTTTATATCTCGACCGAATTTGGTTTTCGGGTATATAGTGCTTCCCTAAAAATGTTTGGTGTATGAACATTATTCACAAAAATATATTTAAAGACATATTTATGACACGTTTAATGCCAAAAATACAAGACAATCTGACTTCAATTTGTTTCATGCTCATTGATGCATCTAAGGCACTTTTCCGAAACCCAAATAAAAGTTTATAAAGAAAAAAAAAACATCATATTTGTGGATTTGTAATCCAGTTATTTAGCAAAAAAGTCGAAAAAGGGGGGAAAAAAATGGCGGGGAAATGGGTATTTTTGCAATTTTTAAGGCACTGGTTGCACTTTTTGCGGGTAGGTTTGTTCCGTTTTGTTTTCTCCTATTCAATATCTAAAACTTTGTTTCAGACACAAAAGACATATTCCGTACGGTTACCGAGTTATAACCGTGTTAAAATATACAAAAGTGATAAAATTCCACGTTGAACAAAAAAATTCGTATGGCCATTAAATTATAATGGCAGCCAACTTGCCAAAACTAATGATGCAAAAGTTCTTATTTTTCGGGCTACTTTCAGTTGCAATTCTCAGAATTGAGTCCCAAATCAATGAGCTGTACTGTGTAATAGTTTACTTAGTCAACTTTGTGCTACAGAGGAGATTCACTTTAACATTGTGTTCGAAAACCGTTTTTGCTTTATTTAAAAAAACTTTTGTAGCGCTCTTATTGAAAAACCCTTTACAAGGTGATGGTCAGAAGAGCAGTCCGCTCCGTATTTAGACCGCACGTGAAGGAAACTTCTGCGACATGACCTACTTATGGCAATATGATCAACTTGATTCTCGGTCACTCTTTGTGACCGCTTTGTGAGAGATTTTGTAGGGAAATATGGTACCACCAATAACGAGGTTATTGTTACCACCAATAACGAGGTTATTGTTGGAGCATATTTCAGTGAGAGAATAATAATAATAATAAGAGTAATAATGATAATAAGAAAGAAATAAATAAGGCCTGAAACTCAGAGAATTCTAACGATCATGTTTTGTTTTCCTCTCCGTCTTGTGCAAATATGTTTCTGCAATGAGCTTGAACTCCGCGAGATATGCTTCAAATTATACAAGCAAACGTTGTTTCTGAAAATAATTATGGTTTTGAACTAAAACAGGAATGGTTTAATTGCAGATGTGAACGTTCTCGTTTTCTTCTTTTTAGTAAGATATATTAAAAGAACTACATATTTATACCAAGGTTCAGAAAATACACACATGAAACACACAATGTTCTGTTCTAAAGCAGCCAACACATAATTATAGCCTATACCACAATGTGGTTTAGGTATAATGACTTTGTGCTGCTGTTTATAACAACCAAAAATATTTGACCTACACCCATCTTTAATTATACCGATCGAATCAGAATCACTATCTGATACTATTTAACGATGTCCGTCCGTCCGTCCGTCTGTGTGTCCATGTAAAGCTTGTAATCAAACTGCAGGTCGCAAATATAAATATATTTGATGAAATTTGGTATTTAGTATTTCATTGGCCATGGGATGAACGCTATTGAAATTGGTGAGAATCGGTCCATGTTCAGACCTAGCCCCCATACAAATGACCCCTATGAAATCAACATATATTGCCATAAGATCCAAATTATCATACAAATCTTAGTCAAATTGGGTTTGTGTGTATATATTACATCCGTTAATCAGTAGTCCAAAAATGATCCCTATTGGACAATTCTTAGTCATAGGCCCCATATAGAGTTGCTTCCCGATCTTCACTTAAATCTATCAAAAAACAAAAATATTGCACTGATTCTTCTCAAATTTTGTTCGTATATATTTTTGCAAAATACAAGAGACTTTACCAAACATGGTCAGGATCGGTCAATTTTTGGGCCTAGTCCCCATATAGATATAGCATCCGATATGAACTTTTTCATATCTGCAGCCGAAAAAATTAATAAAAATCCCACTCAAATTTGGTTTATGCTTATTCTCTATATCCAGTTCGTTTTGCCTGAGAGATAGGGTCTCTAAACGCATGGTATAGGGTATCATATAGTCGGTCTAGACCGACTATAATTTTCTTACTTGTTTCTTCTTCAATTTATATTTTTAGTTTTTGCAACTCTTTGAAAGCAGTGGGTACAATAAAACATTTTTGTTGTTTACGGTTCAAAGACATTTTGGAAATGAAACATAATTTGCCCACTTCGCGTTTTCTCTCATTTTGTTTCTCTGACTTGAACATGGACATTGTCATAAATTATAGATAGTCGAGACAGCGTGTAACTTTATGATGCTAATTGTGTTTGTGTTTTAAGTCTTTTATTACCATCTTTTATTAGAATGAAAACCAGACAATAAAAACAATTGTAAACAATTTCATCGTAAATCATAAAAAAGTTTCAATAAAATTTGAAAATATTTGACAATTGTAAACAATTTTATTTATTATTTATTATTTATTTATTAGGTCAATGGAATAAATCCTTACAGACATGTATAAATGATATAATTACATATGTACATATATTGAAACAATTAAATGATTTACAAATAAAAACAAATAGTTAGGAATTTAAGAAAATAACGATATTATGCTTAATTACATCAGTGTTCAACGAAAAATCAATTAATTGATAAAGATTATTATAAACACAACAAATTCTTCTAAAAGGATCAGCTAGAGCATAGTTGGTTTGAAAAGATTTAACAAAGAGTGGTTGGAATTGGCGTGATACTCGTTGAGGAACATTAAAAGTTATATTGTTGACAAGAAAGTCAGAACAGATTTCACCATTAATTAGGTTGATCATAAATGTTACTTTTAGCATAGTCCTACGGCTTTCCAAAGTAGGTAATTTTATTAATTTAAGTCGATCAGCATATGAAGGTAGATTAATTGCAGAATTCCAAGGTAAGCCACGTAAGCAAAAGAGTAGAAATTGTTTCTGTACAGACTCGATTCGTTGAATATGAATGTTATAGAAGGGATCCCATATTATTGACCCATATTCTAAAATAGGTCTTACAAGAGATGTAAAAAGTTGTTTGGTTATGTAAGGATCAATAAATTCTTTTGCCCATCTTTTAATAAAGGCGAGTGTACCTCTAGCTTTATTAACTGTCATGGTGAGGTGAGATACAAAGTTTAATTTAGGATCAAGTAGAATCCCTAAATCCAGAAAAGTATCAACAAGTTCAAGCTGATATCCGCCCAAAAAGTAGTTGGCAGGAAAAACATTATTTCTAGAAAAACGCATACATTTACATTTTTTCAAATTTAGTTCCATTATGTTACGGTTACACCACGAAAAGAAATTGTTGAGATCTGATTGAAGATGAATATGATCATTATGCTGACAGTAACTTAAAAAAATTTTAACATCATCAGCGTACATTAAAACGTTGCAAAAATTTATCACTTTTGGAAGATCATTGATGAAAAGGGAGAAAAGAATTGGTCCAAGATGGCTGCCTTGAGGAACACCAGAAGTCACAGTAATATCTTTAGATGACATATTATTATACACTACACGTTGTGTTCTCTCAGAAAGATATGATTTTATCCATTTAAGGCTTAATGGTGTTAAACCTAATAAATCCAATTTGATCAGTAGAAGGTTATGGTTTACTTTATCGAGAGCCTTACTAAAATCGGTGTATACTGCATCTGTTTGTTTTTTCATGACAAAACCATCGTTAATTATTGTCGTAAAATGAAGCACATTTGTAACGGTAGAGCATCCTTTCCGAAATCCGTGTTGAAATGGTGACAAAATTGACGATGAGTGATAGCACAAAAAATCTGTAATAAATTTCTCGAAAAGCTTAGGGATTGCACTAAGTTTAGCAATACCACGGTAATTAGAAACATCAGATCTATTTCCAGATTTAAATAATGGAATGATGTAAGAAGCTCTCCAAAATTTTGGAAAATAACCGTTTTTTATTGACGCATTAAATAACAGAGTCAGTGGTGTTGCCAAGGAAGTAGCACAATAATTGAGAATAGAACTAGGTACTCCATCAGGTCCATGAGTAAATGAAACTTTAAGTTTCTTCAGGCTATTAACAAGTTCTGCCTTATCAATTAGGGGAAAAGATATAGCTTGATTTGTGTTTATTGGACCTGTTGGAACAATATTGAGCAGCAGAATGTGTACTAGCAAAAAAGTCTGCAAACATGTTACTTATTATAGTATCATCACTAGATTCGATATCGTTTAATTTCATTACAGATGGATAACCAGTAGTTTTTCTTTTTGAATTAACAAAGTTGTAAAATGCTTTAGGATCACGATTGAAATCTTCCTTCATTTTGTTTAGATAGTTTTTGTATAAATAATTGTTAAGAATATTATATTCGGCACGATGAATGGAATATTTTTCAAAAAATACAAGAGAACCAAAAATTTTATAATTTTTATAATACTTGTTCTTCAAATTTTTTAATCTTGATAGTTGTTTTGAGTGCCAAGGCGGGCCAGTTCGTTTGTAGACAGAACGTTTTGGGATGCATTCATCCATAAAAGAATACATAGTTCTATAAAAGACCTCCACCATTAAATCAATAGAAGTATGACACAACAAATCATTCCAGTTAGTGTTAGAAATTAGATCAATCAATTTGCTATAGTTGGTTTGTTTAAAACAAAAAACTTTATCTTTATTAATACGAATATTGGATCCACCAAAAGTAGGCAAAACACAGCTAATTTCAATAGTTGGATGAAAGCGATCTTCCGGCAAGGTGATAGGATCAGAGCGAGTTATTATACAATCTTCTGGATTATTTGTAAATACCAGATCTAGCAGTTTACCGTATTCATTAAATACGCCATTCATCTGGTAAAGACTAAGATCAACTATATCATTCAATATTAAATCATCACAGTTATTAGATTTAATTGGAATAAAATCCGGAGCATCAGGCGAATTTTTCCATATTATAGATGGTAAATTAAAATCTCCAACAACAAAAATTAAATACTCAGGTTTAGCACGTTGAGCAACTGATTTGATGGCCTGAACGTGTTCGGGAGAATTAGGAGGTATATACGAACAGGTTATGAAAATGATTTTATAATTAAGCTTTATCATTACACTGACAAACTCAATATTTGGAGAAGATTCGGATTGAAGAGATTCGGAAGCAAACAGGCATGATACAGCAATTAAAACACCACCACCATTACGATCGTTTCTGTTATATCTATATATTTGATAATTGTTACATAGTAACTCTGAATTAAAAACATTATCTTTCAGCCATGTCTCAGTAAAGATGATAACATGAAAATTAAAGTCATAACTGTTAACTAGTAGATTAGACATTTTAGTATTTAAACCACGAACATTCTGATACATAATGATTAGTTTCAACGTAAGTCATAAAAAATGTCAATAAAATTTGAATAAATTCGGTTGAAACAATTGTCGTCGTTTTTATCGGGGTGTATCAGATCGCGAATTGATGTTTTAATTTTTCACAGTACACGAACCAGAACACGAACCTAAAATATAACTGGGCTCGAACCTGTTTATTGTTCATGTTCTGTTTTTCGCTGAACACGTACCAGAACACGAACTTGAAATAAAGCTACACATGAATCTGTATGGTTTATATGTGTTCGAAACACAAAACACGTGATAGAAAAATGCTCGTGTAGATAACGAAATATTACAACGAAACATAGTCATGATGTGTTCGGTACCGTACAAAATTTTGAAACACACATAACTGATATGAAAATAAAAATATGTGTTTGTTGGTATGAGCTATGTTTGTTTACATATATGTACGAGTTTTTTATTCAGTGTGTGTTTTTTTCTGAACTCTGATTTATACCCTACACCACTATGTGGTGTGACTTTGTGACGATGTTTGTAAATACCAAAAGTATTGGCCTAAACTCAGAATCACTTTCTGAGTCGATTTAGCGATGTCCGTCTGTGTGTCTATGTAAACTTTGTAATCAAAATACATGTCACAGATATGAATATATTTTGATGAGATTTGGAATAGAATAAACGCTATAAAAATTGGTGAAAATCGGCTTATGTTCAAACCTATTCACCATACAAATGCCAACTATGAGTACGACTTAAATTGGCGTAATATCCAAATTATCTTTAGATCTAGGAAAAATTGTGTTCGTGTATGATTATTACATCCATTGATCAGTATTCCAAAAATAACCCCTACAGGACAATTCTTAGTCATAGCCCCCCTAATTCCCGATCTTCGTCTAAACGCGTGGTACAGGGTACTGGTTTTATTATTGTTTAAAGCCAAATACATCTACTATTTGGTAATATCATTTGTATGGCTTAACCCATTATATTTGTATACCTCATTTCTTGAAATTTATGTTCTTTAATACATTAACTAACTTTTTTCCATCTTTCTTTTTTTTTTAGGTAATTTTATAAGAATTAGAAAGTTTACTTGCCATTAATTTTGGGTAAGTAAGGAAAAGGCTGATAATCTATTTATAAAAGTTGGAATAACTAAAATTCATGCAGTTTTGATCTCAACTACCATCTTAGAACAGAATTATAAAAAGTGTATTATCTCAAAGTCAAATAGCAATTAAGAACTTTTCATCGTTTAAAGAAATTTTGTAAATTTACGCTTCGATAATAATGATAAAAAGAAAATAAAAATGCGATTGATTGAAAAAAAAAAAAAAAAACAACTGAAATTAACATTTTCGTCTGTAGAAGTATGAAATATTATTCAATGAAAGTTTGAGTGAAATGTAGAATAATACACTGCCTCGCTGATGATTTGCTGATATTAAAAATACACATTAGTAAAATTATAAACCAAGTTATATACACTGATTTACGCCTGTCAAATAATTATATGTGGAATATTGAGTTGTTTTGAAGAAAAAAATATTTTTTCAGATTTATTTCATATTTTATCATGTTTTTGTCTTTAAAATCATAAAAAAAATAAATTTTTAATTTTATTTTCTTAAAACAGAAATATACTTCGTAGAAAATAATATTATAATTAATAACATATTGCGTTGAACTTGTGTATTAAAACTTATTTTAGTCTACGGGGCATAAAATCCACCAAGATTTTTAAGTTGCCAGAATTAGTTTTTTCACATTCTGTCAATATTTCTTTAAGCATCATGTATTGTTTTGACTTGGAAAAGACCTTGACACAAAGGTCTTCAATTGGTTTTAGGTCGGTAATTGTGGCTTCCAATTTCAATACCGGTATGTTGTGTATCTTAAAAAAGCGTTATCTTGTTGGAATGTCCAATTATCTCCAAATAGTTGGGCAGCTAAGTTTCCTACACTATTCTCCAAGAAATCAACATTTATTTTTATATTCATTTTAGTGGACATGAAACATATACGAGACTTTCCTCATGTTCCTGATGCAGCCCATACCATTACGTCTCCGCCGGCATGGTTTCGCTTGTAGCACTTTTGGCGAAGATGTCTAAGATCTGACTAATATTTGTGGGACCTTCACTAAGGACGTCGGTTTCAAAATCATTGACGTTCACTTTTCATCATTAGAAACGCAAATATTAATCTACACACATTTAATTATGATCTATTGCATTACGACGATCTTATTAGTTTCTATCTATGGTGGAAAACCTATGTAATGGAACTAAATCTAAACAAATGCAAATATATGCGATTTTCCAGATAAAAATGACATCATTATAAACATTGGGCGGTCGCCCGTTGAAACAAGCTAATGTTTTCATGGATGTTGGTATACTACAAAGTTCCGTTTTGTATCACACGTCAACATGGCGGTAAATAAGGCTAGAGGTGTTTTAGCTTGTGAGGCCAATTCTTGAATATGGTTTTGTTATTTGCGATCGTCAATACAACATCCACTTTAAATACATTGAATATGTTCAGAAACAGTTCCTTCTTTTCAGTTTGCGTAGTCGACAATGGAATCCTGTAGATCTTCCTCCATATCCCATGAGATTATCATTCATTAAGTCAACTACTGTAGAAAGTACGAGGTCCATCATTAATAGGTGGCTAAACCATAGGAACGATCTTCTTGAAACTTTCACAGTGCGTAAGTTTGTATCGGGAAGTAAAAAACGCTGTATTTTTTAAACATATGAAGTGGGCGTGGCACCTCCCATATACAAAAAATTTTTAATATCATATATTTGGAGCTCTATAATAGCAAGAGTACTGAAACTTTGTAGGAGTACACATGTTCGTAATGTGAGAAGTCGGGCTCAAAATGAGCGGGATAAAACCAGTGGGAGTGGCACCTCCCATATATGGTAAATACATATTATCATATATATGGAGTACTATGATGGCCAGAGTTTTGAAACTTTCTGCACGTCAATTGGTTGTTAATGTGAGAAGTCGTACCAAAAATGATCGGTATTGGGTTAGTGGGCGTAGCACCTCCCATAAAAAAATATTATCTGGACTACTATAAACCCGACAGTCTCAAAATCTGGTAGGAATTCTCGAATGGTGAGTGTGAGAAGTTATGTGAAAAATGGGCGGGATAAAACCAGTGGATGTAGCACCTCCTATACATGGTAAATACATATCATCACAATTAACAACAGAAATATTCACTAAAAATAAGTTATATGGCAAAACAACGCTTGCCGGTTCAGCTAGTGTTGTAATAACATTCAATGTTCCTGAGTGTTTTCCTTTTTTCGAACAAATTATGCTACCGCTGATTCGTTAAGAAGAATATGTAGCAATTTTAATGATTTATACCATCTTATTTGATTACTCTACAAATATAACTGTCATTAAAAGAAACATCATATTATACTTGAATTTTTAATTTTTCATTGTTAGTATGTCTAATATTTATTTTTGTAATATTATATATATGTAACCTTCCCCGAGAAAAGGGACCTAGTGTGTGAAAATTAAGTTTTGAGAAAAAAAGCATTTAAAGTTTCTACACCCTTTTAGGTACCAGAATCCACCGTTTTTGACACGATCTGTTTTTTGACACACTAGGTCCCTTTTATCGGAGAAGGTCACATATATTAATACGTGAAGGTAAATTTTTAGTTCCCTTTTTAAGCAATATGCGGTCACGGAGGAGTGTGAAAATTGGTGCAGATGTAGTTCATATGGAGGAGAGGCTGAGAATGATAAAATTTATGTTTAATCTGTCTTAAAAATATATTAAATTAAATAAAATAAAATATTTATAATAATTCGTTACACACTCTTAATGACTTAAATTATACTAGCAGATTCCAGCCCTCGAAATTCTAGTGCAATTTTATTTTTCAACTTAGCCAATTCACAAACCAAAACTTTTATGGACTGGGTCAAAAAATGGACCGTTCAAACACATATGCATTTTTTTCTTTTAGATAGATTTACGAAAATGGAAATCATCATTTATAAACTAACTTAGATACTGAAAGAAAATTTCTGAAATGGTTTAAAATAATTTATAAAACAATTTTATCAAGTAATCTTTTTATTCTATATGAAATACTTCAAAGCTCTTCCTTTAGCCAAATCATTTAGTTTTCCAAAGCTTACTTCAAACTTCAAAGGATCTATAGTTTTCTACTACGAGAACTATGACGTACCTCAAATTCTGAGCCTGTGATACAGAAAAATGACATGCGTCTTTCTAAAATGCCCATTTTAAAAGTATCACATCTTAAAAATCTTCAGAAAATTAATAACCATTAAACTGTCAAGTGTTTGTAAATATTGAATATAAAACATTACCCAATTCTTACATTTAACTATCGCTAGAGTACATTTACTACACTAAAAGTTTTCACATTCATTTGTTCGCCTTTTTTAATGACCGACCATGATGATAAATTTTACTTATTTTCTTTGCGATGAAAAACTACTTACAAAAGTAAGTTCACATAATTTAATTTTCTGTTACACAAACAATAAAGTTCAGAAACGCCAGTTGAAAAAAATAAAATAAATAAAAACATAATAGTTAACCAAAAAGTATTCGTATTTTTGCAAAGTATAAAGATAATTACAAAACCCTTAATGAAATATATGTGTGTGTTACTTCGTATACTGAAAATGTTTATTAGCTTCAGGTGCACTTGCACAATTATAAACAAGTAAGAAAACTATAGTCGGTCTAGACCGACTATACGATACCCTATACCATGCGTTTAGAGACCCTATCTCTTAGGCCCAACTAATTGGATATAGAAAATAAGCATAAACCAATTTTGAGTAGTATTTTTATTAATTTTTTTGGCTGCAGATATGAAAAAATTCATATCGGATGCTATGTCTATATGGGGACTAGGTCCAAAAATGGACCGATCCTGACCATGGTTGGTAAAGTCTCTTGTATTTTGCGAAAATATATACAAACAAAATTTGAGATTAATCAGTGCAATATTTTTGTTTTTTGATAGATTTAAGTGAAGATCGGGAAGCAGCTCTATATGGGGCCTATGACTAAGAGTTGTCCCATAGGGATCATTTTTAGACTATTCATTAATATATGTAATAAACACATACAAATCCAATTTGACTAAGATCTATACGACAATTTGGATCTTATGTCAATTTATGTCGATTTTATAGGGGTCATTTGTATGGGGGCTAGGTCTGAACATGGACGGATTCTCATAAGTTTCAACTGAGTTCATCCTATGGCCAATCAAATTTCATCAAAATATATTCATATTTGCGACCTGCAGTTTGATTACAAGGTTTACATGGACACACAGACGGACGGACGGACGGACATTGTTAAATCAACTCAAAAAGTGATTCTGATTCGATCGGTATAATTAAAGATGGGTTTAGGTCAAATATTTTTGGTTGTTACAAACAGCAGCACAAAGTCATTATACCCAAACCACATAGTGGTATAGGGTATAAATAGGAAATTTTAAAATGAAGGATAAGTTTAAGAATGTCATATTATGACTCCTTTGTAAACATAAATTCGAGAAATATAAATCTTTATATTTAGTTGCTAACATCACTGACCCACTTACTATAAACAGTGAGCATTAATTTAATTCGTATTCTTTGCCATTTGTTATCAACACACTTTTCCATTCGTAGTCGTCGCACAGTGGACCATATTTTGAGAAGGCGGCCAAAAATCATTTTTTTTTGTTACCGACTTTAAAGTTATGTTATTCATTTGAAAGTAAATACCCCCGGTAGGTGAGTAGGTAGCGTGCCCGGCTACCATGCGGTGGGTCGTGGGTTCGATTCCCACCAGAGGCTTTGGTCTATCGCTGCAAAAAAAAAAAAAAAAAATGAACACACTACTCCCTCTTTCCTCCTATATCTATATCTTTCCTGAGATCAACACAATGCACTGCATCTGTAGGGGCATCCCCTGAGTGTTGATTAATAAAAAAAAAAAAAAAATAATAGTAAACCTCGGGAGCCAAAAAATTGCGACTCTATCTCAACTATATCACAGCGAACAGTGTCTTCGAAATATGCTTTCTCAGTATTTTGCTAAAATTAAAAATTTCTTTGTAAATTTTTATTTTTGAATGACTGTAACTTTTTTGATTTAAAAGATTTTAGAGTGAAATAAATTTTGTATAATTTTGTGGCTTCCATACTATTAATGTTAAAAATGTAAAATTACTGAGTCATTTCGAAATTAAAAAAAAAAAAAATTTTTATAAAAGGTCAAAATTTTCCGAAAATCTCCTACTTAATAGAAAAAGTTTTACACTCTTCTATAGTCCGAACCCTCCCCTATACTTCTATACCCCATTATACACCATCCAGTTTCCGCCCATGTGCACCAGAACAATTTTTCTGACCCAAGGTTAGATATTTTCTGCAAAATTTATGAATACAAAAGTTGTCCACTATGTGGTTAGGATATATTAAATTTGAGGTGATGTTTGTAACTGCCAAAAATATTGGACCTTTATCCATCTTTTACTATACGGATCGACTCAAAAACACTTTCTGAGTCGATTAAACTATGTCCGTCCGTCCGTCTGAGTGTTATGAATACAAAAGTTGGTCGTACCGGTGCACCGCGATGTATTTTTTTTGCGTGTCGGTAGATTGTCAGGAGTTGTTATATACTTATAAAAAAGGGTTGAGATATAATGCGCTTAATTGTTACAGGTACATTTACATAGGTATCTTTCAAAAACATTAATAGTCTGAACTGGAGTTATACATATAGTTTCAATACTTGACAAAATGGGAAACAATTTAAATAACAGGTAAATGGTAAAAAAACTATTGCGACATAGCGCTTTAAGATAAGAGCTGGTATGCTTCACCTTTTAAAAGGGGTTAGGGTGTGGGTTTTTTATGCTTCTAAAAGTGGTAATAAAAGATAAAAAATTTTATTTTACATAATTGCAAAAAAGAGTATTTATAATAATGTTTCCACAATAATTATTCATTACAATTTGTGCAATGGCTAAGTACTGTTACAGAGATCTGGCAGATATTTATTTTCAACGAAATGATGTAGACGATGTAATTTTGCACATAGTGAGCAACGACTTCTTCAAGAATTGTAACCTTGAAGACATTGAAATGCACAAAGGAAAAATTACTAATTTTGCATCGAATTTGAAAAGACGGTACATTGAATGCTCTCATAGCAAGGCAAAGATTGTACAAACGTTACCAAGACTGGTTAATAAAGGAACTTATTTTTGAGAGTGCATCTACAAATGCCAACGAAAGTGGAAAAAGGGTCGACCAGCAAAACCAATTGACGGATGTAGTGAAAGATCTCGAAGGCGCAAGCTGGAGAATATCAATGAAGAAATTTCTCAAAGAATTATTAAGGATTCATTTTTGCACCAAATTCAACCAACCCAAAATAAAACAAGTAAGAAAATTATAGTCGGTCTAGACCGACTATACGATACCCTATACCATGCGTTTAGAAACTCTATCTATTAGGCCCAACTAACTGGACATAGAAAATAAGCAAAAACCAAATTTGAAAAAGTTCATATCGGATAATATATCTATATGGGGACTAGGTCCAAAAATGGACCGATCCTGATCATGTTTGGTAAAGTCTCTTTTATTTTGCAAAAATATATACAAACAAAATTTGAGAAGAATCAGTGCAATATTTTTGTTTTTTAATAGATTTAAGTGAAGATCGGGAAGCAGCTCTATATGGGGCCAAAGTGATCATTTTTGGACTACTCATGAATGGATGTAATGAACGCATACAAACCCAATTTGAGTAAGATATATATGACAATTTGGATCTTATGGCAATTTATGTCGATTTCATAAGGGTAATTTGTATGGGGGCTAGGTCTGAACATGGACCGAATCTCACCAATTTCAATAGCGTTCATCCCATGGCCGAGATAAGCTTACACACCAAATTTCATCAAAATATATTCATATTTGCCACCTGCAGTTTGATTACAAGGTTTACATGGACACACAGACGGACGGACGGACGGACGGACGGACATTGTTAAATCAACTCAGAAAGTGATTCTGATTCGATCGGTATAATTAAAGATGGGTCTAGGTAAAATATTTCTGGTTGTTACAAACAGCAGCACAAAGTCATTATACCCAAACCACATAGTGGTATTGGGTATAAAAAATAAAATTGAAATAATTGAAAAAATTGTAGAAGCGAGCCAAAGGCGCACAAAGAGGATTTTGAAAAGCATTCCTACACCAATTGAAGATAAGAAATTTACGCCGGAAGAAATTGAAATTTGAAATTGACCAAAAATCAATATAAGGAATTGCGGAAGCGAACCAATGAAAAGAATTGTGGGATTTTTCCAGAGTATCGAGATTTAGTTTCTGCCACAAAAGAATGCTTACCTTCACAATCTGCTATTAGTGTCACTTTAACATCAGCAGAAATAAAATTGCAAGATCTCCTTGAACATACTGCAGAACGATTGCTAAATACGCTTGAAACTGATCATTTAAAAAAAATTGGTAATGGCAGCATTACTTTAATTTCTAAATGGGGATGTGATGGATCCTCTGGTCAGAAACAATACAAGCAATTTAATGCCGAAAATTCATCAAATGCTAATTTATTTATGGTATCTTTCGTACCATTGCGCTTAACAAAAAGGTATAGCGTCTTATAGCTGTCAACTAGTAGAGCAACAGAAATTGTTATATGGAAAAATGAAGTTCCTTCTTCAACAAAGTATTGCAGACCAATAAAATTTGCATTCAAAAAGGAAACGAAAGATGTCATAACTGAAGAAGTTCAAAAAATAAAAGATCAAATTAAGGAACTTCAACCAGTAATATTTAAGTTTGATGACCAAGACATTGAAGTACATTTTAAAATGTATCTCACAATGATTGGTGGAAAAGTTGCACAAGCTTTAACTGGAACAAAGTCAACGTCAAGCTGCATTATATGCCAAAAGACATCAAGTCAATTAAGCCAACCCCCACCAGAAGACCATAGTTTTAAGGAAGCCTACGAATTTGGAATGTCCCCTCTTCATGCTAGAATACGTTTCATGGAGCATATTCTTAAAATGGGTTATGATTTGGAATTTGGTCCGTTAGGCGAAACAGTGAGAAAAAACAAAGAAAATGAAGAAAAAAGAAAGCAAAAAAAAAAAAAACAAAATTCAACAAAAATATCTACAGCTAGGCCTCGTAATCGTCCAACCAAAACAAGGGGAAGGAAACACAAATGATGGAAATACTGCAAGGAGATTTTTTTCCGATCCGGAAACTGCAGCATCTATCACAGGTGTAGATCATGAATTAATAAGACGATTCAAAATCACATTACAAGTTCTAGCATGCAGCAGAAAGATAAATGCAAAAAAAATTGGAGAGTACGCCAATAAAACAGCTATACTTTATAATGAAAAATACTCTTGTAGATATATGCCATCCACAGTTCAGAAAATTTTGTACCATGCGGAACAAATAATTCAAAACAATATGCTACCAATAGGAGATCTATCTGAAGAAGCGCAAGAAAAAAGAAACAAAGACTGCAGATTCTTTCGCGAGCACAACACAAGGAAAATGTCCAGATGTTGTACTAATGAAGACCTTATCACTATTTTGTTGTGCACTTTGGATCCATATATGTCCAATATTCGTCAAAAATGGACGAAGCTAAACAACTTCTAGAAGATGAAAATCAAGGCTATTTAGGAGAAATTTTTACTAAAATTGGTTGATTTAAAGTCCTTTTTCATTACACTAACAATAAGTTATACTTTTTTTATATAGTTAAAAAATTTTCCTGATTTAAAAATTTATATATTTTGTAAATTTACAATAAAAATTGGTATATTTCATAAATTTACCATAAAAATTGATATAGAAATATTTAAAAAGACAATAAAAAAAAATTTAACTAAAGCAAAAACATACGAGTTTTTCATTGAAACTTCTCTATCTTGAACCAATATAAGGTAACTTTTACGTTCGCTGCTTAATAAATTATATTTTAACTCGGGATCTTTAAAAAAAAAAACAACCTTTGGCCCTTGTGCACATTAGGACTAAAAACTTTACGGGGGCCAAATTTTGGCTTTTTCTGAAAAAATTAACTTAAAAAGTCTCACCTAGCAAACAAAAAAAACCGCATATCAAAATTGCAATCCAATCAAAAGTTATAGATTTTTGACCGCCTTCTCGTCAAATGGTCCACTGTGCGCCGTATTAAAACAATGGAAATCTGCAGCGATAGTATTTTGGATATTAATATACACTAGCAGAGCCCAGCACTCGAAATTCGAGTGCAAGTTCTAGGAAATTAAATTTTTTCATTAAATTTCTTTCTTGCAATGTTTTTTTAATCTGCGTTTATATAACTTATGAATATTTAAATAGCTATGTTAATGTAGAGAAAGCTAAAGACTGGAAAAAAAACTGGGGTTAATCGTACTCTTTTATAAAGAAAAAACATTCCTCATGTTATTTTCCGTCAAATGTTTGAGTTAAATAGTTGACTAAGCATTAGTTGAAGTGATAAGCAGAAGGATGCTGAAGATGAACAAGTCGTTTTGTTCGAAAGTGGCTACTCTATCTGGCGCTGTCATAAATTTTTTTCATATTTCTATTACATTAGGAAATTATTATCTCTTCTATTTATTTATTTTAATAAAATTCATTAAATTCCATTTCAAATATTTGTCGAACACACTGAATATATATAAATGGGTTTGTTAATAAATAATTTTATAAGAGCCTAAAGGTATGCTTATCTATTTTAAGCAATTCACAATCCAACACAGGGCTTTTTGATATACAATTTTTGCAACATGTTTTTTGATATGTTTTATATACATATGTGTTAGCAACAACTTTAAATGATTATTACTCCAAAAAATTTACCTGTTGGTTCACATCTGTAAAGATGGTGCACATCTGCAAAGAAATAACTTTCAAATAAAAGCGTAGAAGAGGTCACAAGAAATTGCCTTGCCTATTATTATTATAGACATGAAAGAGAAATTACAATTTCTTTTTGTCCAGAGGGTACGTATGTAATAACACACCCGAAATAAAATTTAGTATGAATACAAAAAAAAGTTTTTTTATTAAAAATATATTACAAGCAGAATATGTTGAATTTAAGAATATGGAGAATGATAAATAGCTCAATATTTTAAGCAAATATTTGTAAACTAAATCTAGCTTTTTTAATGAGTACACTTATTTATAAAAATTCAAATTATGCCACTTCATATCAGGGCTATAAAAGTATATAAAATTGTGCCATTTTTGGTGCAATGGTGTTGACTTATTCGGTATAACTTAAAATCTTTTCCAGGTTTATCATTTCAGTTTTTTTTTTTTTAATTTAATTGATAATCAATCGGATTATGTGGACCCACCAAGGTAAAAACGGTGATATTTGGAGTTCTGTGTTTATCTCTGCCTTAATCAATTATCTGTCTGTTTTTCAGATGAAATAATTAAGTATTAATATTAATAAATGTTATATACGCAAAAGATAAGATACCTCGAAAAAATCATTATCAAATATGGAGTGTAGTGTTGAGAAATTTTCATAATTGACTTATGGCACTGATCGAAAACAGCATTGAAATTTAAGAACTGTTTTTAGCATGTAGTATTGGGAAAATTATAAAATTTTTCTGTCACTTAAAGCTCCATTAAAAACCTTGAATAGATTCTATACTTCCCCGCATATTTTTTGAGTCTAATTTCTGAATTTCACTTTTTTAATCGTGTTAGTATATAATATTAAAATAAAGTTAAGAGAAGACAAGCACAGAAGTAATATCAGCTCTAGGTCGACTATGTAGTAGCTAACAGTACGTTATTCCATATTAACCGATTACCAATAAAATTAACACTTCAAACACACACAAAGAAATGATAACTTTCTACTACGATTATTTTCACAGTACAATGTGAATATTTTTCGACATGTGATGTGTATATAAGTCCAGGGTTGCGAAAAAATTGTAAGTTTTCGCACATTATTTTATATTATATATATTTTTATATTTATATTTTATTTTGTATATGCCTCTCCCTTTTATTTAAGTAATTTGGTTAATTTAAAAGTAAGTAGAGTCAAGTGACTCCGTTTAAAAAAAAGCACACCACCTGAAGGGAGTATAGCAAAAGTACTAGTCCAACGGTCCGATAGTTCGTCCGGTATATGCCTGCCAGGTGCTCTGAACCTAACGCTATAAAAAGCTTCACTCACGCAAAACAGGTTTCATCTGTCTTCTTTCCTCGAGTTCTGTAACTACGGCAGTGATCATTGTGCTGAAATCAGGGTCTTCCTGTGTATTTATCGATCAGCTAATAATCAAATAACATGGTCGTTAGCCGGGATTTATCCCTTCTTCTCCTACTGAGGTAAAAGTTTAGTCCGTCCTAGGTTATAATCAGGCCATGCCTGCCTCGTAGTCCTGTCAATGTTCTTCCATCTATTTTCCGCTACTTGTAGGAAGAGTTCGAAGATTACGAAATTAATGGTTTCCTGTGCAGTTGAGTCTGACAGCATAGAAGAAGCTGAATCTAATCTTGCAATTTCAGCTAGGACCGCAGACTCATAAAAGAATAATCAGGGAAAGGTGACTTAGCTTTGGCAGTCCTCCTTGTGCTGTCCTACCAGAACGGAAGATGTAACATGAGAGTGGAGAGATGGAGGGACCGTCTGACTGTCAACAACGTTGACTACATTTCCCTCGACCTTATGTACGTATAAAATCCTAGAAGCTTTCTTCATTCTGGTAGTCTATAAGAAAGTTAAATATCGGGATCAGAACAGAAGACAATCGTACCGATACCACCACTCATATTTGAGCGATCAGTGAAGACACGAGTGACGCATGCAGTCGTTGCATCACCGTATCTCAATACCTTTTAGAAGGGAATTTGTCCTAAAATAATCTTTCAAAAACCACTATAGGTGTCAAGATATCAGATGTTGCTATTATATGCATGTCAATTGGAATAATATATTTTTTTTGGCTTAAGTCCCACTTCAAACCATACTTCCTTCTACAGGTATAGAAAGCCTCTGTTGCCTTTTTATACCCTATACCACTATGTGGTTTGGGTATAATGACTTTGTGCTGCTGTTTGTAACAACCAAAATATTTGACCGATCGAATCAGAATCTCTATCTGATTTGATTTAATGATGTCCGTCCGTCCGTGTGTGTGTTCATGTAAAGCTTGTAATCAAACTGCAGGTCGCAAATATGAATATATTTTGATGAAATTTGGTATTTAATCTTTTATCGGCCATGAACGCTATTGAAATTGGTGAGAATCGGTCCATGTTCAGACCTAGCCCCCATACAAATGCCCCTATGAAATCAACATAAATTGCCATAAGATCCAAATTATCATAAAAATCTTAGTCAAATTGGGTTTGTATGTATATATTACATCCATTAATCAGCAGTCCAAAAATGATCCCTATTTGACAACTCATAGTCATAGGCCCCATATAGAGCTGCTTCCCGATCTTCACTTAAATCTATCAAAAAATAAAAATATTGCACTGGTTCTTCTCAAATTTTGTTTGTATTTATTTTTGCAAAATACAAGAGACTTTACCAAACATGGTCAGGATCGGTCCATTTTTGGGCCTAGTCCCCATACAGATATAGCATCCGATATGAACTTTTTCATATCTGCAGCCGAAAAAATTAATAAAAATCCCACTCAAATTTGGTTTATGCTTATTTTCTCTATCCAGTTAGTTGGGCCTGAGAGATAGGGTCTCCAAACGCATGGTATAGGGTATCGTATAGTGGGTCTAGACCGACTATAATTTTCTTACTTGTTAACTCTGTATTTGTTGTTCAATTTCTTAGAGAGTTTAGAGACCACGACGATTCCAAGGTCTTTCACATTGTTAGATATGACAAGCTCGCAGCCGTTCATCTATGGAAGTTTGGCGTGGCTTTCGCAGTAAAAAGTGCCAGTTGTGTTTTGCTTGGATCCATTCCGAAGTACTTGGAGACTCATTGTTGATTGCACATATTTATGAATATTTTTTTTTGTTTTCGTCTCATCAGCTTTACATTTACTTGTAAGCGAGTCTTTACTATTTAATATTTAATGAATAATAAGTTGGTCTACTTGTTAAAAATTTCAGCAATTAAAAATTTTGTTTATTTTATGGAATTAGGTAAAGCTGTGTATGTTTGTTAAAAACTAAATAAGGCCCAAACCAATGTTTTATATTTCTCGAACAAATATGTTGTTCAAGCCATAATTGAGTTTTTATAAAAGAGTGTACTAACTTTAAATTGGCATGAGGTAGATTATTTGGTGGTTTATTGCCATCTTTTGCAATTAAAACAAAATCCAGTATGCGGTTTGGAAATAAGCTGTTGTACTAAGCAAAGTTAACTTGCAAAATGAATTCTGGTTTTTAAGCGATCAATTGGTAGCTTTTAACATTTGAAAATCATAATAATGGTTGAGTTAATAACTCATATTATCAGATTATTCCACAAATTGTGAATAAATGCAAATGCCTTAAGTGCAGCTCAGTAGCATAACTCGATAATTTAACTCGATTTCAAAGACTCAGAATCAGTAACAGAAATAAAAAATTTTAAAACAAAAAAGATAAACGAATATTTTTAAAAAATATTATTTGTAATTAAATTTGCTAGTAAACTGTTGTAAACGACTCTTTGTAATTTTTACTTTTATACAACTAATACTATTGTTGCTACAATAGAAATTCTCATTTTGTAAATCTGTTTCGTACGATTAAAGAGTGAGATCGAAAAAATCATAACACACGATTTTCCTCTTAACATTTTTCGCAACCATTATTTTTTTTTTATCAGGATATTCGTATCATTCAGATATATGGCAGTTAATAAGCTTATTGACAACTCTGTTCATTTGTTGCTAGTTTCATTAAAATGAGTGATGAAATAATAATGCGTGCTAAAATTATAAAAAAAGTTGGCCAAAGAAACCAAGGTCTGTCGTGATACTGTTTTCAATGTTATTAGAAAATATCAGAATGGTGCGGGAAGAAAGAAATGTCAACATGGTGTCTTTAAAGCCAAGAAAATAGAAAGCGTATCGAAAAAAACTTCCAACACATCCAGTAGAAAAGCAGCTCTGTTAGCTAAGTATACAAAGTTCAGAAAGCTCCGGACAGGAACGCTGCAAAAAATGTAGAGGCCACTAAGTTTAAGAACCAAAAACAAATGAAATTTACAAAAAAAAAGTACCTGGTATAACAAGCCATATGTAGTAGCGTCAAAAGAAGCAATTCGTTTTTCAGAGCGGGCTCTATAAATACCAAAATTTATATAAGATAGTGGTTGCAAAAACGACTACTTCCTTTCTTAAGCCAACACAATGTGTCCACATATTTTTGACCGGATTTGCCATCCTGCCACTATGGTAAAAGAGCTCTTGAATGAAATAAAAACAAAAACTTGCTTTTTGTACTTCCAAACTCTCCGGACCTTAGGCCAGTGGAGGGATATTGGGCTCTTGTGAAAAGGGGCTTGAAAAGCACAAAAAAGGTGATTAAAAGTGTGGAATACTTTATTTTATACGAAGTATAAGTTTTATCATAATTTCAATTAAACAAAAAAAAAAAAAAAAAGACAATAAATAAATAAAACTCTAGTTTGGATGGTCTTTTAATATATATTTTTTTAATATAATTTATAAAGAAATCCAATTTTCCAGTTATCAATTATACAGTTTCACTCGCGTGCTAGTATTACAGGCAACAAATATTATTATATAAACTTACGCTCATCACTGATTCTCTAACGCCGAATGGATAACATATAATTTCACAACATTATCACTCGTATTTACAAGTATTATTTTAATAAGAAGGATCACATAAATCCGACATATCAACATAATTTTTCATAAGTGTCTCTCCTTAAAAAAGTATTTTTTTTTTAAAAAAGTAAATTTTTTTTAGAAACAAGGTACTCGTTCTAAAAAAAGGATTTAATTTCTTCAAAAAGTTCACTTTATTGAAAAATTAAAAAAAGCGATTTTTCTTAAAAAAGTTTCTTTTATAAAAATAAGTTAATTTTCTTAAAAACAGTACATTTTCTTAAAATAATAATGATATTACGGAAAAAGTACCTTTTCTTAAAAAGGTATATTTTCTTAACAATATATCTTTTCTTGAAAAAGTACCTTTTCCTAAAAAGTTCCTTTTATTAAAAAAGTACCTGTACTTAAAAAAAAGTACATTTTCTTAGGGGAGTGGGGGGCTAAGGTTTTGAAACTTTTTTATATTTTTGTATGTTAAACACTTTAAATCAATTTTCTCGAAAACAAAATTTTTTAAGTCCGTGAACATCAGAACTTTTGAAGTTTTATATACTATTTCTACGCATAAATCACCAGGTACAAGGAAGAGTTTCTTTAAACCATTTTTCCCCATTTTTAACAACAAAGTCAATGAATTCTTATATCAAAAATCATGTTTTTCACTTCAAAATGATGGAAAAAATAAGAAAAATTTAAAAAAACTCTTCCTGGTTACCTCGGGAAATATATCACCTTTTAAATGTATTTAAGTTTTTTTATTTCACATGATGTGCAAAACAACTTTTTTTCACGGCGTTTCCGGAGATTCGCTACCACGGACTTATTTATTAAAGTTTTTAATTGAAAATTTTTTGAGATTTTTTTTTTTTACTTTTTCGGGCTAATTATGGTCAATTAAATATTAAGATGATAATAAAAAATTCAAATTATTACATCCTTTTCACTTGACGTTTCGTTGACGGTATTTCAACTTCTTCTGGAGTGTGAACTTTATTTATTTGATTTTATTTTATTACATTGACAAGTATTAAATTTGTATAAAAAACTGGACATCACGACACAAAATTTTAATAAATTTAATAAATAATTACAATTTTAAAAAAATCACAGTTTAACCTAACAACTAGCATCACAGATTGTTTTTGTTATTAGATACTTAAAATGTTGTGCTCTAAATAATCCAGCATTATTCATATCTTAAAAAAAAATAAGTAAGAAAATTATAGTCGGTCTAGAACGACTATACGATACCCTATACCATGCGTTGAGACCCTGTTTCTTAGGCGCAACTAATTGGATATAGAGAATAAGCATAAACCAAATTTGAGTGGCATTTTTATTAATTTTTTTGGCTGCAGATATGAAAAAGTTCATATCGGATGCTATGTCTATATGGGGACTAAGTCCAAAAATGGACCGATCCTGACCATGGTTGGTAAAGTCTCTTGTATTTTGCGAAAATATTTACAAACAAAATTTGAGATGAATCAGTGCAATATTTTTGTTTTTTGATAGATTTAAGTGAAGATCGGGAAGCAGCTCTATATGGGGCCTATGACCAAGAGTTGTCCCATAGGGACCGTTTTTGGACTATTCATTAATGGATGTAATAAATATATACCAACCCAGTTTGACTAAGATCTATACGACAATTTGGATCTTATGGCAATTTATGTCGATTTTATAGGGGTCATTTGTATGGGAGCTAGGTCTGAACATGGACCGATTCTCACTAATTTCAACAGCGTTTATCCCATGGCCGATAAAAGCTTTTATACCAAATTTCATCAAAATATATTCATATTTGCGACCTGCAGTTTGATTACAAACTTTACATGGAAACACAGACGGACGGACGGACGGGCGGACGGACGGACGGACATAGTTAAATCGATTCAAAAAGTGATTCTGATATCGGTATAATAAAAAATGGGTCTAGGTCAAAGTCATTTTACACAAACCACATAGTGTATAGGGTATAAAAATATGAAGTGATGCCTTTTTTCGTCTTTAAAAGCGTACCCCCTTTAGATGTATCTTTTCTTAAAACTTTATATTTTCTCGGAATAACTACTGTGGAGATTTTATTTATAAATAATTTATTTTATTTAAATATGAAACACGTAGTTCCAATAATAAAACTTAATCGGAAGAAAAAATATTTTCATAAAAGTTTGACAAAAAGAAACAATTCATTTTACATAAAAAATGTTAAACAATTTTTCAAAGGGAAGTACAGTAATACAGTAATATAACACTCTACAAGTACCTTTACTTAAAAACAGTAAATATTCTTAAAAAATAATAGCTCTTCTAAAAAATAGATTTGTCTTAAAAATGCTGATTTTCCTAAAACAAGAGTCTGTCCTTTAAAATATAATCTTTTCCAACAAATACCATTTCTAAAAAAGTCAATTTTTTCCGCAGAAAGCTGTAATATTAATAGAAGACTTCTTCTGAAAAAACAATTTTCATAATTTTTCAACGCGCGATTCCGTAGGTCAGCAACATTTTTTCAAAATGTTTTTACTGAACTTATCTTTAAGTGTAACAAAAAGGTTTTGGTTCATATTTCATACTACTTCACTATGGTTATCTTTACATGCAATTAATTTAACATTTTCAACGCACTTTACCATTTTATTCACGATTTATACTATTCGGCGAAAAGATAACAGAGTTTCGTGTAACAAGTGTATATGGTACGGTTTTTAATCTTTCCACTTCGTTTTCCTTTTATTTATGAGTTCATTTTAAATAGTTTTGCTGTTCATTTTGTAATACTTTTAAACCTTTGATCCTACAGAGAATGGTTGGTATATTCATTCTGTCATTCCATTTACTACATACTAAGATAGCTGTATTCTGTTGAGAGCCCTAAAAGGATACCATTTATAGAGCTATAGCAAACTTATGTTTGAGCCAGTAAAGGTTTTTTCTATCAAGATATATCTTAGTATCTACAATTCATATTTAAATATAAGCCAGGTAGTTTTGATTTTCGTCTGTCCTTCCGGCTATGTATACAATTAAAAACTTTTAAAATTTTCAAAAATAATTTATTTAAATTCACCTATCATGTGTATTCGTTTACTGAACTTATATCTAATTGTACTGATGATAAAGTTGATTAAGATCTAAAATGCAGGTTGTTGAGACCTTGAAAAGATAGATAAAATTTATTCCTTTTTTATATCCGCTATTGAGTTCACCAGTGGAAGAGATCTAAAGTTTAACTACTGAATTTTAGATTACATCAATAGAAATTTTATAATAACTAACCATTTTCTATTTCGATAAAATATTTTCTGCTAAGACAATAGCATCCAGTTGCCATCATATAAAAATTCAGTTATCAACTTCATCATAATTCGGTTGGCAATAAATTTGGTAGCCATAACCAGTCTGTTTTCGGTGTGTATTCTTGGCTGACTGATGTGACTCGTTTTAGATCAGAAACGCTCTCTCAGAAATTTCTGATGTAGGTCATAATATAATCGTTATCGACCGATACTTACCATTTTAGTGATTTTTATTTCAGTTTATCGGTTTTTTTTTTCGGGAGCATCACGTTCATCACGTTTTTACTATAACCCGCTTATGATTTAATGTATTCAATTATAACAAGGTATATGCATGTTCGTGCATGCAGCTTACTGTTTTATACATGCATGATTGAAACTTTTGTTAGGGATCTCTTATTAAAAAGTCATAAAAATTGTTTTATAGTCTAGAGATAAAGTAAACGTTTATCTATGAAATAATAAATATTACGAAGAAAAGTGTGGAGTATGAAGAGTTTTCAAAAAATATTCAAATTCTAAATGCATTTTCGTGTTATTTTCATTACGTTGAGTGTATACGATGACTTCAATGAAGATATTTTGATTTTAAGTGTTTGTTAATAAAATCAAAACTTTTGAGATCTTAATGTTGTTTGTCTTAGAAAAAAAACTAACTCAAACTCCGGTTTGTAAGAAAGTACCCACGAATTGGGATTTAGAATACTTGCAGTTTTCTGTATGGTTTAGTAAGATTTGAAACATAATATATGGATCACAATCAGATGGACTCATCATCTCTGGAATAGAAAAAGGCAGGCCATGAAATTCGAAAAAGGGCCAACCTAACTGGTCATTACTGAAGAAATTATTGGAAAAAAAAATTCATAAACTGAATTTAATTGAGATTGTCAGTTATTTTTTAACAGCAAATATTTTATAGTACACATTCGATATCATTACCTCTAGAATAGGAGATTTAGAATCGGAAAAATTGGTAAAAGCTGAACTCTTCATGGGGGTTATATTTTCATTTCCAATGAGTTTCGTGATCAATGAGATTCTGAAATTTTTACTTTTTACGCCGATGACGGTATGGAAATAGTTTGAAGGTTACTCGTGAAATAGCCAAACGAAAACGATGTGGAGGTTATCTCCAAATCCAAGTAGGTTCCGTTAACAAAGAACACTAAAGTGTTTGGGAAGGCTTCAGTACTCTGAACGGAGCCGAAATAGAACACAGAGCAAAGGATTATGAAGGCATTCTACACCTACAAAAAGACAATAAGTTGCAAGCCATCCACTGGATGGACACGGCAATAGTTGTTGAAATCGAGAGTATTACAATGCTGTAGAAGGAAAAGAGAGGCATTCTAAACTCGTTAAAGTACAGAGATTGCACACTACGGGAACCATTGGATCGACGCCACAAACGAAATTGGAGATAAGGGTAATTAATTTCAAGGGTAATTAATTTTTTATATGCTAAATATTCGGCCATCAGCTTCTACACGTATCGCCCATCTTTTGTGCAATTTATGAATACTAGGCCAGCCAACCCGGTTGACTTTTTCGACAAACCATTTGCTGAGAAATTTTCCAACTTCCTCCAAATTGCTGAAGTGCTGCACTGAGAGTGCATTCCCCATTTATATGAAGAGGGGATAGTGAGATGGCGCCAGGTATGGGGAGTACAGCAATAGAATGGGTCATCCAAGCGATTTCAATGCTTCTATCTGGTGGACCATTCTGGTCGTCTTTTGATGATGATTTCGCCGGGTTTCAAGAGTTCATAATACACAAAACACCTCCCACCATACACAAAGCTTACGCTTCCATTTCGATAAAAAAAAATAATTTCCTTTAACGTTCATTACACTCGTGTTGGACCCATGTACCGAGTTTAGTTATCTTCTCCAATGCTCGTAAGCATATGATGATTGTTTCTTGTGACATATATGATGTTACAATAACATTTTCATATATCCATATTTGTGGTCTACCTGTACGCTCACTGTCTTTCGTATTGAAATCACCACTTTTAAATTATCAAAACCATGCCTTACATATTCTATTCTATCGATGGAGAGTACTCACCATATGATTCTGATAACTTTCAACAGCCATTTTATTTTGATTAAATAATAAAAGAAATGCATGCCGCAAATTTTATGTTTCAGTGAACTCAATTTGTGTGTGTTCGTAGTTAAAATGTCCGACGAACAAAATGATGTACTTATGTTTCAAGCTATTTCACATCATATCTTGGTTAAACAGAAAAAAAACTTGTGCATAAACCTAGTATATTCATCAAGAGTATAGATTACTTAACATCCAGTGCTGCACATTAGATGTGCCACTAAGATGTCTTGCGGACTTCACAGGGAAAACTGGGTGGTTAAGACTGCAAAAAATCTTCCTTTTAACATTTTTTATTTTTTCTGATGTATCCTTTACTATCTTATCTATCATAGTGGCTCATATGCACTTAGCTTTTGCTCTCCTTCGAAAGCTCAAGCCTCTAAACCTAACATAAGCATACGGACAGATACATATTTGTATTTCTGTTTTCTTAGTGAAGTGATGTTTTTATTATGCCAAATATTACTTGGTAATATGTGTTTGTGGGTGTTGACATTTAATTGCTTGCTTTTGTTATCTAAAGGAAATGGCTGACCGAGCCCAAAATTGCAATCTAAGTAATTGACATCACCAACATTGTTGCTTTTATTATACCAATTTCAAATGCAATTCCCTGAACGGATGCATATTAAGTAATTTCTAGATATTATAATCATGTCAAGTCTAAAACTCCGGACGGGTGTATATTAATATTTATGATGATTTCTCTACGGGCCATCTATCATCACACGCCAACACAATTATGCACTTTTGAAATTTTTTTAGATAAAATTTAAATCCATATGGAATTCATGGCCATACTAAATAGCTGTCTTTAAATTATTACAAAAAAAAAAAAAGAATTAATTTAAATAGAAACCACAAAACATGGAATCTTTGAAAGCTGAAAAGCCAACAAAAGGGGAAACTAAACAGAAATGATGTTAAGAAAACTCTTAAGAGTATAAATTTAAAATTCTTAATATGGAGAGAGTGGTGCACATAATGAGATTACTTACTGACGTTTGAGGTTTTTTCACTAAGTTCCTCAGTTTAGGACAAGGATACTTAAAAGGGAAGGGCAACACATATGTAAATGTGTATTTCCAGAGATATCTTAGAAATCCTTCATCATTATTGAGAGATTACTATTTTGTGGTCCAGTCAACCAATTCTGCTTTTAGAGTTAACTACCAGTGACAGTTAAAACTACCAAAAATGGCGTCAACCAAATGTTTCGTAAAAATAAATAAAAAATTAATTATTTATATCTACTTAGGGAACAACTACAATGTTGTTAAAATAAGAAACATAAAAACTAAAGCACTTAGGAAGTTGAACCTGTTTTTATTTTCTTAACTTCATATATCTGGGAAACTATAGAGAAAATGAGTTAGAAAAATAACGTTATCACATCAGTAAAAGTTTGTTTTATAGTTGTTTTCGTAAATTCAAAATAACTAGAAATATTAACGGTTGGCAAAATACAGAATTAAGGCTTAGTAATTCTTCTAATAACTTTCAAAAAATTGTTATTTTCCATTTTGTCATAGTAAATTTAACTGCAATTACAGTAAAAATTAACAATTACTATAAACTACACGAATGGCACACTAAATAAATTTGCTGAGTGTATTCAATCCAAATTTAAATAAAATTTATAACAATTAAGTTGTTTTAGAGATTTCTGTATTGATATATATTTGTTCTTTATAACAATCACAAAAGCCACTTTTTCATAGCTTCCAAAATAACAGAATTTTCATAGAGTCTTACTGCGGATATGAGAAGTGCTATAGGCTATAATTTTTTAAATATTTTTAGTGGGCGTGGCACCAACCATACAAAGTAAAATTTTAATATCATATACATATATTGAGTACCGTGATAGGGAGAGCTTTGCAAATTTGTGTGAGGTCTCCTATTGTTAATATTAGTGGCTACGCCGGAAATGGGCGGGATGGGACAAGTGGGCGTGGTACCTCCCATACAAGTAATAATTCAATATTATATATCTCGAGCACTGTGATAGAGAGAGCTTTCAAATTTGTCTGGTGTCACCAATTATCAATGTGAGTAGTCGGACAAAAAATGGGCAGTATCGGACCAATAGGCGTGGCACCTGCCATACAAAGTAAATATAAAATGCCATATATCTAGTGTACTGTAACAGTGATAGTCTTGGGACTTTTTGTGAGCCCATAAGTTATTCATGTGAGTATAAAATATCATATAACTTTGTATCATATAACTGGTGTACTAAAAAATGGAAGCTTTGACAATTTGCACGACAGCATCAGATCTTAGTATGAGTAGTCGTTGCACCACCCGTACGAAGTAAATATATGATATCACATATCAGGTGTACCAAAAAAGGGAAGCTTTGACACTTTACACGACACCATCAGATCTTAGTATGAGTTGTCGGACAAAAAATTGGCGTTGCACTCCCCATGCAAAGTAACTATTTAATGTCATATATCTGGAGTACTGTCAAAGAGAGGGCTTTGTGGCTTTGCATGAGCCCAGAGGTTATTTGTATGATCAGTCGAACAAAAAAATGGGCGTGATCGTAGCAGTGGGCGTAGCACCGCCCATGCAAAATAGATATATAATATCATATAACTGGTGTTCTATAAAAGCGAAAGATTCGACATTTTGCACGAGTCCATCAGATATTAATGTAAGTAGTCCAATAAAAATTGGGCGGGATGGGATTAGTGGGCGTGGCACCTCCTGTATTAATAATATGAAGAACTACGAAAGCAACAGTCTTTTGACAAGTACATTAGTTATCAATGAGATTTGTTGTGGAAAATATTTCGCCAAAATCAAAAATTCGCCAAAACCGAAAATTGCAAAAATAAAAATCGCCCCAAAAAAATCTTCGAAATCAAAAATGGGCAAAATCTAAAATAGCTAAAAAGAAAAATTTCCAAATGATATTCTAAGTTCAAGGCCAATAGTTAAGTGTTGCCAGATCTAATTTTGATAATCCATCTTCTTCTCATGGGCAGCTACATGTACCTTGTTCCAGGGTGGGAATGCCAAAAAAGGGTGTAGCGAAGCACACCCGGTTACATCTAGTGTGTTATAAAATATGTACATTTCCGGTATAATCTCTATTTGAACAACTTAAGAACGGTTTGAGTTATGTCTGCTATCATATTCTACTAAGAACGCTTTATATTTACGTGAAATCCCCATTTATCTAACACTGTTTTTTTTAAGTTATTAATGAAAACACACTGGCCTAAGTCGTAATGAAGCCCCATTACATTTATATAAAAAGTTATCTTTCTCTAAAGCATGATTTTCGACTTAGCCGATTAATGCTTGTGACCACAAATATATAAAATATTAATACAGATTTACAGATTTTTATTTTTATTTTTTTTCCTTTATTTTAAGTAAATTGCATTTAAAGTTGCTACTAACACATACATAATATTATACAATGCTATGCGTGTGTTTATTAAATTTGTTAATGTGTTTGTTATCAAAATGAGTTGGTTTTTTGTGTTGATTTGTGAATAGGCTATAATTGATTAGCATACTTTTGGGGTCTTTATTTAATGAAAAAATAAAATTTCCTAGAATTTGCACTCGAATTTCGAGGACTGGAATCTCTAGTTTTAATTGATGGTTATGACAACCATCACTAGAGGTTTTTACGGATATAAAATATTAAAAGAATAAAAAATTTAAAAAATCACATTATCATTTTATATCTTAATATTAATATATTAATTATTTAAAACATAAGGATCTTTAAAAACAATAAGAAATACAGTGTGAGTGATAAAACGAGGAAACTTTTAACAAAATATATTTTTGACCAAAAAATTTGATCATATCATTTAAAAATATTTTGTTAATTTAAACATATGTATGTTTTATTTATTTAACAAAGAAGAAATATTAACATTACTTCAGAAAAAAATAACCAAAACTTAAAAGTATTCATATTGATGCTGTTGACAAAACAATGGAAACCTTTACTATCAATAACACTGTGGAATAATATGATGCTCATGGTCTTTTTTTTTTTTTTTTTTTTGTTAACCAACACTCAGGGGATGCCCCTACAAATGCAGTGCATTGTGTTGGTTTCAGGAAAATAGGTTATGGGAAGGAGGAGAGAGGGAGTAGTGTTTGTGGATATTTGACTTAAATTTTATTAGATTATAACTGCGGGGAGTTTATTCCACATACGGCTAGTTCGACTGATAAACGAATTCTCTCTGTAATGCGTTGTGCGGTCACCTGGACAATAGACTACAAACGGATGTGTTCTACTAGAGAAGCGGGTAGAGCGAACCGAAATTCGGGCACTTGGAATAAGTTCGTTAATCTTAGAAGAACATTTCCCATGGTAATATCTATAGAACAGTGCTACACAACCCACATTCCGACGGTGTTCCAATGAATCAATAGCATTGGATACCCTACTGTCATTGATGAGCGACAACGCCCTCCTTTGCACACGGTCCAGTAGCTCCAAAATAGACTTTGAAGCCCCTGCCCATATATGGGAGTTGTATTCCATTTTCGGTCGGATGTAAATGGTATAGATTTTAAGGAGATCAGAAAGAGTGAAGTAATTTCTACACCGTTTTAGAAAACCAAGACACTTGAATGCTTCTTTCGACACTTGCTCGTTCCAACGAATATCACATTGAATTCTCATGCCCAGAACATCAAGAGTATCCGATTCCTCAATATCTATACCACCCATATATACAGATGAGATAGTTGATTCCATGGCCCTATGGGTCAACATACAACATTGAGTCTTCAGCGCATTAAAATCAACCCTATTCGCTTTTCCCCACTCGTAGATTGTTAAGAGGTCTTGATTGAGTGCGTCATTCATTGTCTGCCTTTTGCCCCCACCCTCCAAGAGGCTTGGCCTACAGTTAAAGGAAAATGAAGACAGATGCTGCTGTCATCTTGGGAATTAACGAACGATTGTACTACGTTGTTGTAATATAATCTCCAAAGCGTTTGGTCCTGTATGTGTATATGCATATTTTATGGCCGTTTTAATATTTAATTTTTTCGCCAACACTATTCGCAAACAGTATTCTAATTCCAGTTCATGCGGTCTTTTGCAAGATTAATGCTAGCCAGACGATTTTTCTCTGATATCAGTGGTTTCCTCGCAAGACGATAAAAACCAAGACCAGCCTCAATTGTTTGTCGGGAAACAGAAAAAGCACATAGTTTTAGTTTCACTTGCTTAATGACCTCTTTAAGCAGCATTTTTAGATATTTTTAAGCTCTCTTGCTATTCAATTATCCTGTCTTAAACTCATTTTATGGTGGCTGCGACACAAAATGAAATTATTGATTTATTCATAGAATATTTCTCACAAATATTATTTTGCTTACGACCAGTCATCATCATATTTTAGTAACGGCTAAGATTTTTTACATTTTCTTTCACACCTTCCATTTTTATTGTTTTAATCAACTCTGGTAAATAAGTTTAAATGTTTCCACTGTTTTGGCATCACTGAAAAAGATATTTTAGTTTTAGAATTTCATCTCAAAATGAATTGACCCATTTTTCGAACGTTGCGCTGCATTTATAGATAAAGTTGGATGGGATGAAACTATCATATCTTTTTAGCAATAAAATGACATTTGCAGACCAGATTCAATGTTTTTATATTTTATATGGTAAGCAAAAATAAAAGTTTAAACAGTTAACTAAAATTATTCAAATTTGATGTCATATAAATAAGTAAAGTTCAAAAGTCCAGATGGTTCCTTGAAATATAAAATCTGTCTTTTCATATATGTATATCGATGGCTTAATGTGGAAAAGGTGTAACTCAAATTTGCGTTTTTTTTTTACATGGGAAGGAAAAAATTATTAAACTTAAAAACTTTGGTTATACCATCTGTTCATAATAGCCTGACCACTTAGTGGTATAGGGTATAATGACTTTGTGCTGATGCTTGTAGCTACCAAAAATATTTGACCTAGGCCCATATTTTATTATACCCATCGCCACAGAATCACTTTCTCAGTCAATGTAGCGATCTCCGTCCGTTCGTTCATCTGTGTAAAACTTGTAAACAAACTACAGGTCGCAAATATAAATATATTTTAATCAAATTTGGTATATAAACTTTAACCTGATACAAGACAAACGCTATTGAAATTGGTGAAAATGGGTGCATGTTCGGACCCAGTCCCCATTCAAAGGACCCCTGTGAGATCGACTTAGCATGCCATGTGATCCAAATTATAAGATAGATCTCTGTCAAATAGGGTTTGTGTGTGTTTATTTCACCCATTAATGAGTAGTCCAAAAATAAATCTTGTAGAAGATTTCTTAGTCATAGCCCTCATATAACGCTGCTGCCCGATCTTCACTTAAATATATCAAAAGCAAAATATTGCACAGATTTTTCTCAAATTAGGTTTGCATAAGTTTTTGCAAAATATAAGTGACTTTTCCAAATATTGTCAGGAACGGTCCATTTTCCGACCTAGTTTTCATATAAATATAGCATCCGATATGAACTTTTTCAGGTCTACAGGCAAAAAATTAGTAAAAATTCCACTTAGATTTGATTTATGCCTATTTTCTAACCCAATTAGTGAGACCTAAGACCAATTCTCTAAACGCATGGTATGCGGTATCTGCCTAGACCGACTATAATTTTCTTACTTGTGTTTTTAAAAAAATGTGCTCTCAAATGAAAATTTACCAGTTGAAACGTAACAGTTTTCCTATATTTTGGCCATTTTTACCCCCTAAGAGCTGGTGTAATCTACATATCAAATTTCATATTCCTAAGTTACTTTGTAAATTAGATACACAAAGATATACTTTTGCATTTGCGGATATTTTTAAGTTTTCCTCTTATCTGATGTTTCTATCTCTAGTGAAATCCACGCACTATATTTCATATATAGCAATAAATAAATAAATAAATTCATTATTGACTGATGCCCATGTATTAGGTGGAGTCTGTATGTCAAAATTCATATAATTAAATGTCGTATATAATAAACAAAACATAAAGATATAAAATAAATATTTGTACAAACCTGCAGTATTATTTGTTCTCCAAGTATATTTATCCTTTAATAGAGCTTGAAAATCGAAAAAGTCTTCCTGTTTCAATTCGTGGACCATATATTTGGTATTTGTAGCGGCAATTAAGTTCGCCCAATCGTGTGGATGTTGCATAGAACCTGATGATTTTTTTTTCTTTTTTCAATCTGTGCGTGAACTATATCGCATTCAAGATGGGTATGACCTACAACAAATATTTTCAAAAAACATTGCTTACGTACTCTTATTTTTTGACCGTGAATTTCAAAATTCTACAAATAAACGTATTGACGATTCCTTGGCTTTTTTGACCTTTGAAGAGTTGCAGTCTTTTTATTCTGCACTTCAATTAAGTTCGTTAAAATTTGACGACGTTTATTGTATTCTTCGAAAATGTTTTTTGCTGCACGAAATTGATTTTCGTATGACAGTTTTGCCTACAATTCTCTAACTTATGACTTCTTCTGGCAGGAATTATTTGATTTTTATAAGTAACATATTCCTTTCCTAAATTTTTATTACGTTTGTTAATTTTTTTTGGTAGTACAAATAATTCCTCTTCATTTAGTTCCGGTGAGTTCTAATTAGTTAAGTTCGATTGTAAAATATTATCGAATGCTTTCTGAATTAGAATCTAAATCCGAATCGGAACTGTTTTCCGACGGAATAAAATCATAATCATCGAAATCAGTTTCATGACAAATATCGCTTTGGCTCCCCACTTTGCTTCCACTACTGTAAATTTTTTTCTTCTATGGGACGCAGGGACAACAAAAGTATGCAATGCATATTTGCATATGCAAATGCATATTACAGTCTTCCGGGCATGTTTTGTGGCTTCAAGCATATAAAAGCATATTTTGGTTTCAACTATTTTTACTTTGCATATACATTTTGTGCAGTGTAGATAACATCTGTTTATTTCCTTATGATGGCAATATAATCTTCATAAATTTTCGCATCTGGCAATGCCGATCTTTTGCTCATTTATAGTGTAAATAAAATGTTAAACGCGTCGTCATGCCAAAAGAAAAAGAATGCCTTAAATAATTTTTGTCTCGCGTGTCAAAAATATTTCCGGGAGTATTTCGTACAGATAACTCAGTTTTGTTCTGCAAAATATGCAATTGTGCGATATCAGCATCGAAAATATTTTCCGTGAAGCAGCACGGACGATCTTTTGCTCATTTATAGTGTAAATAAAATGTTAAACGCGTCGTCATGCCAAAAGAAAAAGAATGCCTTAAAGAATTTTTGTCTCGCGTGTCAAAAATATTTCCGGGAGTATTTCGTACAGATAACTCAGTTTTGTTGTGCAAAATATGCTATTGTGCGATATCAGCATCGAAAATATTTTCCGTGAAGCAGCACCTGGAAACGGCAAAACATAAGGCATTTGTGCAAAAAAAATCATTATTTTCGCAAACCCTCTTGACTGAACACCAGCAAGAAAACAACGCATTTCCAATTGACTTATGCAAAATGTTCATTGCGGCCAATATACCTCTCCACAAAATAAACCACCCATTCGTCAAAGTTTTTTTTGATAAATATGTAAATGAGAGTGTTCCATCCGTGTCAAATCTTCGCCTTCGATATGTACCACAGATATACCAAAATGCAGTTAACGATATGAGAGCTAAAGCGAACAATAGACGTATTTGGATTTCCATAGATGAAACGACCGACGTGGAGCAGAGGCGTGTAGTCAATTTTGTTTTCGGTGTATTAAATAATACAGAAGATGCCAGCGAACGTGAAAGATGCTACCTTTTTAACGTAGCGCAAGTAGATTCTGCAAATGCCAATACCATGGCTACATTCGTCATAGATTCTTTATCTTCCCTATGGCCGGATGGTAACTTAACAAATAAAAATCAAATTCTTGTTTAACTCTACTTTTACTTCTTGCAGGAGTCCCATATGAGAACGTGTTGCTAATTGTAACAGACGCGGCTGCTTACATGCTTGCTGCGGTTTCTGCCTTGAAGACACTTTTCCCTAAAATGATACACTTAACGTGTTTTGCGCATGGTATTCACCGCCTTTCCGAATTTATAAGATCTCAATTTCCAGCCGTTAACAAATTAATATCTTCTACAAAGGCCGTTTTTTTAAAGGTATGTGTTTATTTTACTAACTGCAGAACGAATTATTAATTTTATGTTTATATTAAGGCTCCATCGCGTCGTCAAGAATTTCAAAGAGCTCTATCTGGCATTGCGTTGCCACCAGTTCCATGCACTACTCGTTGGGGTAGTTGGCTGAAAGCATCACAATACTATTGTGAGCATTTTGAGGACGTTAAGAAAGTTGTAGAATCGTTTGACAGCGAAGAGGCTGATGCAATACGTATTTCCAAAGAGCAATTTAAATTAACAGAAACGGTCAACGAGCTCGGGTATTTAAAGTGTAACTTTTTAAATATAACAAGCAGCATTTTAAAACTACAAGAAAGAGGCCTATCGCTAAAGACCAGCATTGAGATATCTGAGAAAATAGGCAAGAAATTGAATTTAATGGAAAACAAAATATTTTCTAAAAAATTTGAAGCTATTTTAAAACGTAACACAGATTACAAGACTGTGTTCGACATTTATAATGTTTTGTTTAATCGTGTCATTGCAAAGGAGGAGTACACTAAATTACTTTCGCCAGCAGAACTTGACTATTTTTCGTTCTGCCCAACAACATCTACTGACGTAGAACGCAGTTTTTCAATGTATGGTAACTTGTTAGCAGATAATCGCAGAAAATTCACATTTGAGAATTTAAAGCAACACTTAGTAATATATTGCAATTATCAATCAATGGACTGAATCTTATTAATGTTATATAATTTATATAATATAAAAAATAATTTAATTTAATTTACGACACTCTGTGATGAGTTTTTATTAAAAATAAAATCTAGTCGGTGAATAAAATTTACTACAAACTACACTTATTGTGCATTTTTTTTTTATCAGTTTTTAAGGCATTTTTTAATGTTTTTCTTGCTTATCTAATGCGCATATTTTAAGGTTTTTCGTGCATATTTCTGTTGTCCCTGTTGATAACATACTGTAAATCATTCTGACATCATTTGAAGTTTTTGTTTCACTAGAAAGTTCTTCCCATATTAAACCCTCTCCACGATCTAGCTTGGAAAAGTTTTCCTTGTTGTCAGTATTATTTTCTAATATATTTTCTGTTCGATTAGACCTTTTCTTTGCAATAGCTGCCTCTTCACGATTCAGCATAGCAACACCTTCGTTCATAACAAACTTCTTTTCTGATGGTATATTTGCTTTAAAACGTGACATTTTCTTTGCCATAGATGTGAGCAGCCGTCCTCTCTCCATTTTAGTATTGTTTCTTATTGTATGCACCTGACAAAAGCTCTTAAATAGATATAAAAAATATTTTTTAAGCTTTTAGTTTTGACAAAAGCACTTATGTCGGCATAAGATGTGTTGTCTCAGTGGAAGTTCAACGCATAGTGATGTAAAAAATTAACTTATTTCCATATAAGTACACAATTTTTAAAGTTCGCATTTGATAAATATAAATATGAGGCCCTCTTAATGAAAAGTTTACAACAAAAAGTGTACACTTACTAAATTCAAATGAAATGAACTACAGTTTATGAAATTTGAAGTAAAAGGAGATTAATTACATATGAAATTAAAGGCTGAATCTATATATTATTTAAAACCAAAATCAAATTTATAATATTTTTAAAAAATACCAAACAATGACAACAAATAACACAGCCGAATTTTAGGCAAAAAAGTCTTGAGCATCTTAAATAGAGCTGCATATTTTACTCAAAAACTTACGCTATTTCTATATTTACTATATTTCTCCAGCAGACAACATTTTGAAAGTGTGTTTTTGAGAGGAAAAGAATTCCACCATGACATTCTTATTAATTTAATTAAAGGATTTAAAATAATTTTTGCTATCTTAGATTTGTATAGAAATAGCGTTTAATGGAGAAGGTTTTTTTTTTCCAAAATGACACAAAAAAGAAGTTTTTTATTAATATACTATTAAAAAAACACAACTGACATCATGTCAGCGGTCCAAGCTTTTTGCTGGCAAAAGCACAAAACAGTTCAGCACTCTAAATTAAAAACGAAAATCACTAATTATTGCCGATAACCTATAGTAAAGGCCTACACTATGAGAAAGTTTCAACTAATTGGATATACAAAATAAACATTAATGGGATGCTATTTTTATGCCCTCCACGTCAGTGTGTAAAGAATGTATATAAGGGTGTATATAATAAGAAAACAAATCAGAACCAGATGTAAGTAATTCACTGACATCCTGAGCAGGCTCCTTTTTTAAATTATTAAAATCGGTTAATTACGTCCCGATATTTCAATAAAATTGCCAAAGAAATTCTTGAAAAAATATGATTTTTCTATTTCAACATTATTGATGACGATCGATGAGCTCAGCCCAACGAGCCTTTTCGTAAATAAAAGATGAGCGTTTCATATCTGGTGCTGAAAGACTTTGAAGTACAGAGAACGAAAAGGATGCAGATGTGTTGCACTGATTCGATTTACCGAGAGGTGCAAAAGTTTTCACTTCATATTTTTTGGGTTGTGATCGGTTTAAATGGGACCTTTATACAGCTTCCTCTACTAGATGCTGGAGTTTACCTTCATCCACACTGCAAACGGAAAAATGCATACGGAGAAAGAGTGACGGGGACAAGATACTGTATTCTAAATCATGTATTCTACAGTAATTGGCGGTCTTATTTGGATCCTAACATGCTTTTTCTCTCGAATCGTTGTAGGGCTTTTTAATGTTTTATGTATACATATGCTGGCATTAAATTTTATATTATGATATCACGTAAGATACTCTCTGTCATTTTATTAACTAAAATTTCTCTATTCAAAATAAATAAAAGAAAAACCACAAAATGCATTATTCGGGGTTAATGAAATTTGAAAATAGGTTATCATGGTAAGTGGTAGTTACAATTATTAATAATAAGTTTGTATAATATAGTCGGTCTAGACCGACTCTGCGATACCATATACCATGCGTTTAGAGAATTGGTTTTAGGTCCAACTAATTGGTAGAAAATAAGCATATTTATATGGGGCTAGGTCGAAAATTGGACCGCTCTTGGCTATATTTGGTAAAGTCACTTATTTTTTGCAAAACCATATACAAATCAAATTTAAAATAAATATGTGCATCATTTTTTTTGAAGGCTTAAGTGAAGATCGGGTTTATAGGGTTTATTTTTCGACTACTGATTAATGGATGTAATAAGCACACGTACACCCAGTTTGACCGATATTTAATTTGGAATAGATGAGAACATATACCGATTTTCACCTACTTCAGTGCCATTCGTTCAGTGTCCGATAGAAGCTTACATGTTAAATTTCATCAAATTATATTTTTATTTGTGACCTCTAGTTTCACTATAAGGTTTACATGGAGCCAAAGACCGAAAGATGATATACATATCGCCAAATCGACTCAGAGAGTGATTTTGAATCGATCGGTATAATAAAACATTCATCAACTGCATTTGGTAATTAATACAATCCAATTTATTTGAAAATAAAATTATATTTTAAAATCTACTTAATTCGGCAATTTGGAAACAATCCCCCGAATTCATAATGAAAAGTTAGCTGCTGCTTACATGTTGCGCTCAACGAGGTTCTTACTAGTCAACCGATTAGCCTTAGTTTTTAGTTAGCACATAGTTTATTTATAATCAATTTTTTGTTGTCATCTAATATCTCTAAAAACAACTCTGAAATTTGTAATGCCACCATATTTTTTACATTAATGCAACCTGTGAAAATCAACTCTGTTTTCATTTCAATTTGTGTGATTTCACTCCTACATTTTTTTAAATTTATATTTACAAGTTTTAAGTTTAAGACAAAAATATTTTAATTTGAAAATTTTGTAACAAAAAATTTTAAAAGATACGCAATGTAAAAAATATTTGCTTGCACTTAAAAATAATTTATATATTTTGATTTGCTTAATTTGACACACATCAGCTGTTTTAACACACTTAGTCTGTGTTTGAAAGGTTGTTGATATGAGTTTAGCAAACGCAGCAGCAAGTGCATTATAAATAATACTCATACTAGATACCGACTAAGTTTTCATTATAAATTCAGCCGTATATGTATTGGCTTCTCATTATTACTTTCATTTAATGGATTAAAGGCAGGAACCCTTTTCTATGAAAAAATATATTTTTGATTTGAAAAAAAAAATTTTTTTTTCTTTATCATTTAGCACAAAGAAACAACTAAAAATATAACGCTAGCAACATGATTCACTTCAATAATTTCTTTTGCAATGATAAATCTCTGGAAATATAAAAAGGCTGAACTTTAAAAACAAAATGTAACGTATTTTAGAAATTTCAGCGTGAAGCCTATATCGTGGTATAAACATTTTCTAACTATCCATTTTTAGTGGACATTTACAAAACATTAACAGAATCTCTTGTTATTTTTTATGGTTCTACTTATTTTTAATGCTTCTAAATACGCAGTATTGTGAACAAAATAAATATGAAAGTATACACCTTTGTTGGGTTTTCATTTTTGTATTTGTAATGCATAAAATTGTCTTCTCTCTGACATTGACGTCAGCATAATATCTGACACATAACGAGTTCATATTCCGCAATAGCTTTTATAAGAAAGCCATCATATTGGTATGAATTTCTTAAGTTGTCAGAAACTTGTTTTATAAGCCCGTAAAGTTTTTTTGACTCATAATATTATGCACTTTAACATATTGAATATCACTCGTTATATAATTGGAATATAAAAAAATGTTATGATTGACAAAGAAGGTAGTCTGTAGCCGAACGTGAAAGAGTTGGATAAAGTTCGTAGTTATAAGGCAGTTAAAATTATTATAAGGCTGGTCAAAATTTCTAACTATAGCAACGATCGTTTTGATCAATTTATACAACATTGTTTAACAAATTTTCAGAGAGATAGCGTGAATTACGGTAGGGGTTTGTACTGGTAAAGTGCGTTAATTTCACAGACATTTACTTTTTTGCTCGAAAAACCTTATGTATATTTCTGTTACTAGACCCGCTTTTATCAAATCGAAATCGTGATGATCGCCATTATATGATTAATATCAGTTGTGCTCTTCGCAGTATAAATTTTTTATTTTGTTATTGTGAAGTTTGTACTTATAAACGGTGTATCGAGTCCATATAAAATGGAAGGAGCCATCGCACAACTATATAATTTGGTACATACGTACACACAGAAAAAGTTGGAACTTGGTTACCACTAGCAAAATTTATTAAGTTAACAATAATTTTTATTGCAATTCTTTAATATTTAAAAATATAATACTTTTTATTTTATAGCTATCGTATAAACGCATTTCTTCTGACTAAAGTCTTTACACAAATAACTAAACTAATTTGATTGAGGCCACGGTATAGAACTGGGAACAATGTGCTTCAATCTTAAATATTGGTGATTTCAGCTACCAACACTATTATAACAACATTTTTTTAAACCGAAAACATTTTAACAAAAATTGTAAAAAATATTTGGTTAAATTTTGCAATTTTAAAGCAAAACAAGCATACAGAAGTAAATGTCGGAAAACTGGTTCAAGTATACCATATTCATCATTATGAAGTAGTCTATTTATTTTTTTATTTTTATTTTTTTCGAGCAAAAATCGAAGCTAAAACCTCTCACGATGATGATGACCAAAACGAAGATTTACTTAACATTTGGCCCATTGATTCTTTCTCTTCATTAGCGTGCCACGCGATAAATTGTAAGACCTTTGTTGTTTCCCCTGTTGTTTCATGTGAGGACCTGTTTGTAAGAGATGAAAAATTTTGCTTGCAAGGAGTTGACAAAATTAGTTTAAAATTTTATCTGTACTACGAGACGCAAATTCGATCAAGTATCTGACGACATGATTATAGGATTGGGTAAGTAATAATATATATTGGATTTTTTTGGTCAGCTTATAATGAGTTTGTGCTGATGTTCATAATTAGCCAAATAAGGCATCGTTAAAATTGTTTTTTATCAATGTCAATGAATACTGTTTATTAATTTAAAAATGTTTGCGGAAAATAAATGCAGATATGGCTCAATTATAAATTGGCGTACCAACAAAAAATGTACATCAAAAATTAAAATTTGTTGTAAATATGTATGTATGGTATTATGTAACGAATTCGTCGATTTAAGTTAGTGTCAAATAAAAAAATTTTATAAATAAAATCTATATATAAAAAAAGAGTTGCGGGGATGATCATCATCGCCCAGCCGAAACCCTACGACCCAGAAACTTGGGTCGTAGGGTTTCGGCTTAAAGATCCACTAAGAACGGGTTTTTGGAAATTCCTACACTAAGGGGGGAAAAGCGGCGAAAAAGGGGGCAAATGGTAACATATGAATCTAGGAATATGAAATTTGGTGTGTAGACCCTATCCGGAAAACAAATATTGACCCAGGATAAATTTTTTTTCGAAATTCAGCCATTTAAGGGGAAAAACGGCCAAAAAGTGTAAAAAATATATCTTTTTGTATCTTCTTAATATATTAATATATATATGAATTTTGGTATACAGACTACCGAATATGTGTGCATCAGTGCAGAATAAATCTACTGCTAATTCTAACGTCTAGGGTAGGAAAAACGGCCCAAAAAGGGAAAAATTGTACATTTGGTATCTTCTAAACAAACGATTCTAGGAATATCAAATATAGTATGTGGATTACATTAGAGAAAGAAACATCAGATGAGAAGAAAACTTTTGGAAATTCGGGTGTTAAGATGGGTAAAAACGGCAAAAAATGGTAAAAATGGTACCTTTGTGCATCTCTTTAGAAAGTAATTTAGGAATATGATATGATATGATATATGATATTTGATATGTAGGTTCCACTAGAGAAACAAACATCGGCCAAGAATACTGTGTTTTTAAATTCGAGCCTTGAGTGGGTTAAACGGGGACAAAGAAGGGGAAAATTATAAGAAATGAATCTAGGAATATGAAATTTGGTGTGTAGACTCCATCCGAAAAACCAACATTGGCTCAGGATTAATTTTAAGGAGAAAAAGTGGCCAAAAATGGTAAAAATGGTACCTTTTTGCATCTTCTTAACATAATCATCTATACTACCAGAGCCCAGCCCTCGAAATTCGAGTGCTAATTCTAGAAAATTTTAAAATTCATTAAATTTTATTATAATTATTTGTTGAACATAGAGAAGATATACAACTGGATCTGTTAATAAATAATTTTATAAGAGCCTAAATACATGCTAATCAATTTAGCCAATTCACAATTCAACCCAAATTTAATAAACACACACACAGTTTTGTGTATGTGTTAGTAGCAACTTTTAATTAATTTTATTTCAAAAAAGTTCCAGATGGTGCAAATCTGTAAATATGGTGCACATCTGCAAAGAAATACCTTTAAATGGTATGCTTTTATTTAAAGGTTTAAAAGCGATCTGAAGGAATCGCCTTACCTTTTAATATTAAAGCTGTTTTAAGTTTCAAGGAGCCACATTGTTTAGTATTTCATTGTTTATTTTTTTTTTTTTTTGAATCATTAAAAGGAAACGATCTCAGTGAATCAGGGAATTAATCAGGGAATAAATTGGTCATCTTTCTGTAATTCAATGCTTTCATATATCAGTCCAATCAATATTAAAGCCGATCTGAATTCTACTCTAGAAAAGACTGCTTCTTCTTTTACGACTATAAAATATTAAGTGTCATAATTTAAACGACGCCGTACACAAACGATTAAGAATTACCACAAAATGCTCCTGGATGGTCGCCAGTTCGTGAGCTAGAAAAGTGCAAGATGGGTGCCACGGTTGCTCACTATAGAACAAAAACTGCTCGTGAACATGTTTGACGATGTTTCACCGCAATAAAGCTAAGTTTTTGCATTGATTCGTAACCAACGATGAGACATGGGTCCCAGCCCTTCACACCTAAGACAAAGAAATAGTCAAAACAGTGGACTGAAATGGAGGAATCCATCCGATTCCTTCTGCAGGCAAAGTTATGGCGTCTGGTTTTTGGGATCCGCGTCTAAGGATTTTTTTTTTATCGATTATCTTCAAAAAGGAAAAACTATCAACGGCGAATATTATGCTAACTTATTGCAGTGTTTATATGATGAAATAGTGCAAAAAAGGTTGCATTTGACGAAAACGAAATTGTTGTTTCATCAAGACAATGCACCAGTTCACACAACCACTACTGCGATGGCAAAAATGCAGGAATTAAAGTTCGAATCGCTTCATCACTCACCATATTCGCCAGATTTAGCTCCCGCGGATTATTTTCTACTTCAAAACTTGAAAAATGGCTTGATGGCAAATGATTCGCCAACAATGAGGAGGTTATGTCTTCGGTTGATAACAATTTTATGGAGCTAGACAGCTCTTAATTAAGAGGGTATCAAAACTATTAAATATCGCTGGGAAAAGTGTATCGAGCTAAAAGGAGATTATGTTGAGAAATAAAGCAAATTTTTTCTAAATTTCTTGTGTTTTCTTTGTCAGGTCGGGTTGATCTCACTTATTGACTCACTTATTGAAGGTCCAATATAAACATTAAATATTAGTATAATATTGATCGATATTTTAAAGCCTAAAAAACTTATTCGTTATAACCAAGTATTCGCTCAGTAACACTTATTGAAAATTTTTAAATAACAGTATCATACACAAATTTCCTGTAAAATGTTAAATTTTACTTTATTGAAATACATTATTATTATTTACGATATTTCTTTCAATTTAAAATAAAAAATTTTAGCACTGACAAAAAGTCTACGATATGGCCAAATAAAATAATGTTAACTAGCAGATTCCAGCGCTCGAAATTCGAGTGCAATTTCTAGGCAAATTTATTTTTCAATAGTGTGAATGAAGATAAAAAACTCATTAACAAACACATTAATAAATATAACAAACACACACATAGGATATGTATAATTTTATGTATGTAGTAGCAACTTTAAATGCAATTTACTCAAAATAAAGGACAAAATTTAAAAATCTGTAAATCTGGAAAACAGCTAAAAAGAAATACCTTTCAAATATTATATTTTTGGCCAAAATTGGGATAAATTGGTAAAACAACACATCAGCCTATTAATATAATAGATATATTAATTTTGGCATACAGACACCACCCAAAAGGTGGGCATTAGTCAAGGATGGGGAGGAAAGACGGCCAAAAAGAGGTAAAATTGTGTAAGTGGTATCTTCTAAACAAAAGAATATATAATACAGTTTGTGCATTCCACTAGATATAGAAACATCAGATGAGAGGAAACTTTTGGAATTTAGGATGTTAAGGGGGTGTAAAAAGGTCAAAAATTGTAAAAATGGTACCTTTCTGCTTCTCTTAACATATTAATCTATATAAAACGTGATTTAATACAGATGTTACCATTGATCAATCCTAGTTTTCACAAATTTTACGAAAATTTAAAAGTTGAAAGCGAGTGTGTAATTGAAATCGACACCGATTTGGATGAAATTGGTAACGTTGAATAATATGTATATAAATAGTTATAACTCTCATTTGGTATTATTTTTTTATCTTTATCAATAATTTTAATTCTTATTTACGTAAAATGAATTCATTATTCTTGTATTAATTTCCTCTTCCTTTCTAATAAACTTGAAATGTTTTCTAAAGAACCAACTGATTTCTAATATTTTGTGACTTTTGCATTTGAAAAAGGAACTCAGGTACACATAAGTACTGAAAATTAAAATTCTTTCGAATAAAATCTCTCGTGATAAATGAACTTATCTCACAATAAGTTGAATTTTGTTCCAAAAATTCGTGTGACAAAACAACTTATCTTATATTTTTAAAAATTTAAATAATTTTTAAATTAAAATGAAATATTTATGTAAATCCATATTACAGAATAAAATCGCTTAATAATGCAAAATTATCACTTTTCCTTAAATTCATACACAGGAAGTTTTGGTCAGTAATTAAACAGTATTTATACCCTATACCACTATGTGGTTTGGGTATAATGACTTTGTGCTGCTGTTTGTAACAACCAAAAATATTTGACCTAGACCCATCTTTAATTATACCGATCGAATCAGAATCACTTTCTGAATTGATTTAACAATGTCCGTCCGTCCGTCCGTCCGTCCGTCCGTCCGTCCGTCTGTGTGTCCATGTAAAGCTTGTAATCAAACTGCAGGTCGCAAATATGAATATATTTTGATGAAATTTGGTATATAAGCTTTTGTCGGCCATGGGATGAACGCTATTGAAATTGGTGAGAATCGGTCCATGTTCAGACCTAGCCCCCATACAAATTACCCATATGAAATCGACATAAATTGCCATAAGATCCAAATTGTCATATAGATCTTACTCAAATTGGGTTTGTATGCGTTCATTACATCCACTAATGAGTAGTCCAAAAATGATCCCTTTGACCCCATATAGAGCTGCTTCCCGATCTTCAGTTAAATCTATTAAAAAACAAAAATATTGCACTGATTCTTCTCAAATTTTGTTTGTACATATTTTTGCAAAATACAAGAGACTTTACCAAACGTGATCAGGATCGGTCCATTTTTGGGCCTAGTCCCTTTATAGATATAGCATCCGATATGAACTTTTTCATATCTGCAGCCAAAAAAATTAATAAAAATCCCACTCAAATTTGGTTTTTGCTTATTTTCAATGTCCAGTTAGTTGGGCGTAAGAGATAGGGTTTCTAAACGTATGGTATAGGGTATCGTATAGTCGGTCTAGACCGACTATAATTTTCTTACTTGTTTTGTTCTGAAAAATTTGAAAATTAGACATAAGTTCTTTTGTCAAAAGTCTATATATATGTATATAAGAATAAAGTTTAAACACAGAACTTGCTTTGGGACTATGTCACAAAAAAAAAGTAGTTACCCTAATGTGCATATATATGTATGTATCTGTTAATGAATTGTTGAATAAACTTCACTAAAATATTCATTTGTCGGTGAAACCACAAAATCTATTATAAGAACATTAACAATTAAAATAAAGTCCTTGAACAAGTTTTGATAAAGAATAATTTCCTTTATGTTTTTGTAGGTTTATACGTTAATATTTGTGAATCCACGTACGTACATATATTTGGATAGTTGTATATCCATATGAGGTTTTTCAAGGAGTATTTAAAGTGAATGTTTAAGTCAAAGAATATAGTAATGTGTGAGTAATTCAAAAACCACATATATGAGCAATTTTTCTGTTATTATCAATGTTGCAACTTTTTGTTGTACACAATATTCGTACTAACATTTCCACTTTAGTAACAGTGTTGTAACTATGGCGTTTTTTTTTGTTATATTGCTATTCGATGAGGCAATAAAGAGTAAGACAATCCAAGAAAGTAAATGACAAGTTCTGATCCAATGTGAAGGTACGCTTTGAAACAGATGGTAAAATATTAGTATTAGTGAAGCTTAGAACTAGATTATAGGAGTATTTTTTTTTAAAGAAAGTCGCTTTTAGAAAAGCGAATGAAATGTATATTAAATATTAAAAAATTTAATCGCTGCTTTCATAGTTCCTGAAATATGGTAAAAAACTTACAGTAATCTTTAAAAGTATGATAGTTACCTATAAGTCCACTTGACCTAAAAATCGTTTGGATAGTATAAAAACTCTGGAACCTATAAAAAAATCCATAAATTAAGCAAAAGCGTTGAGATCAATCAGCAAACAGCAACCGTTGTAAAATGGTACCTGTCATATATCAAATTTCGAGTCGCTACATTTTAGAAATATTTCATAGTTCAGTAAAAAAAAACATTTATCTTAAATTTTAACAAATAGAAAAAAAAACTAGTAAGAAAATTATAGTCGGTCTAGACCGACTATACGATACCCTATACCATACGTTTAGAGACCCTATCTCTTAGGCCCAACTAACTGGACATAGAAAATAAGCAAAAACCAAATTTTCGTGGGATTTTTATTAATTTTTTTGGCTGCAGATATGAAAAAGTTCATATCGGATGCTATATCTATATAGGGACTTGGTCCAAAAATGGACCGATCCTGATCATGTCTGGTAAAGTCTCTTGTATTTTGCAAAAATATATACAAACAAAATTTGAGAAGAATCAGTGCAATATTTTTGTTTTTTAATAGATTTAAGTGAAGGTCGGGAAGCAGCTCTATATGGGGTCAAAGGGATCATTTTTGGACTACTCATTAATGGATGTAATGAACGCATACAAACCCAATTTGAGTAAGATCTATATGACAATTTGGATCTTATTGCAATTTATGTCGATTTCATATGGGTAATTTGTATGGGGGCTAGGTCTGAACATGGACCGATTCTCACCAATTTCAATTTCATCCCATGGCCGATAAAAGCTTATGTACCAAATTTCATCAAAATATATTCATATTTGCGACCTGCAGTTTGATTACAAGGTTTACATGGACACACAGACGGACGGACGGACGGACGGACAGACGGACGGACGGACGGACATTGTTAAATCAACTCAGAAAGTGGTTCTGATTCGATCGGTATAATTAAAGATGGGTCTAGGTCAAATATTTTTGGTTGTTACAAACAGCAGCACAAAGTCATTATACCCAAACCACATAGTGGTATAGGGTATAATGAGATCGAACATTTGTCAACACATGTATTTCAAAGGTCAATTTAGTAAAATTTTTATCATGTCCTACAACAAAATAACGCACTAAAATAGTAGGTTGGAAAAGGACGTTCAGGTGTATAAACTGAACATGATTTTCATCGAAAATATCGTAGCCAAGAAGCACCATGTTAAGATATGGGGCAGTGAGAGATCTTCCATATGTCTTTCATCAACGCCCAAGACATTCCAATGAACTAGTAAATGCGGTAAGACAGATTGTTACAAATGAGTCGTATCGTTACCGTACTCAGAATTTTGGAATAACTTTTCGGCGAATTTTGAAGGATTACATCGTGTTACAAATCAGAAAAAATTTAATATACTTTTAAAATGACCTAGTGTAAGTAGTAGTCCTGTTTTAGTATATCACTTTATAATGTTCGGAATGAAGTTATCCTTAATAGCCGTTTTTTCAACACTTCACGGTCTAACATATTTTTAACTAAATCCATTTTAAACCGATTTTAGCTTGTTAAACAGTTTTAGGAAGATGAATAGTTGAGTTATCCAAGTATATATACGTTTGTACTTCTAACAAACCGAAAATATTTCAAATTTATTTTTTTTTTAATTTTTTCACTTTGGCGCTTTTAGTACTTTATTTGAAAACATATTTTCTCTTATTTTGAAGTTTAATTTTTTTTAAAATAAAATACTACTAAGACACAATCGAAAATATCAGTAATATACTTTTTAATTTTAATAAGCCTGGTATATACTTGCAAAATTAGAATTTTATTTCAAAATAATTTAAGTTTAACACTTTTCAAATAAATGAAGGAAATGATAGGACCAAAATTGAGGAACTTAAAAAATTTTAAATTTCAAATACTTTGGATTTTATTATCACATGGGTATTAAAAGTGAAATCTTCGACGAAGAATTGGCATAATTTTTTTTAAAGTGAAAACATAATTTTTTTTAAAGTGAAAACATCAAGAAAGAAAATAATTTACAGACCGAATTTACAGAAAAGCAGACCGTCACAAAAGTGTGCGGTAGGTAAATTGTATGCGTAAATATTTTTTTCAAAACTTCCTTTCCAACGCATGTATTGGTATGTAAACCGATTGATATATATGGAATGAAGATAGATGGCTTCTTCCTAAAAAAATTTTAAAACTGTTCAAAACGGATTTAGTTAAAAATATTTAAGTCCGTGAATTGAAAATTGGGTGTATTTAAAATTTTGAAAATATAAAATTACTTTACTCAACCTGGCCTACAACTTACATTACGTCATTTAAAAGAATATTTTCACTGTAACACCGTGTATAAAGTGCAACTGATCCAAAAAATTTGCTGGCAGAATGGCCAGGTCGCTTCCAATACGGGCAACCAATCGCTCGAATGCTTGACACTGAACCTGACTTTGGGAAACAAATTTTGATGACTGCGAGTCCCATCCATTTCACAGTCTGTGGCGGCGTCAACTACAAAATTGTGGCATTTGGTGAACGGAGAATCCACACGAGATTCAGGATATATCATTGCAGTAACTGTGACGATTATTGGGTCATATTTATTAAGAGAAGGCGAAACTGTCCATGGGAAACCACATCGTTGGATGTTGGCTTATTATATCTGACCGAAAATGCGTTGAAAATATGTACACAAAAATGTGTAGCTGTGAAGAAGGCGAAAAAAGTCTTAAATATTCAGCTCCATAATATTTAAGTATTATTTATTTTTCATTAACTTGTTAATTACATAAATACATCAATTTAAGTATCATATATATATTTACGCTGATCCCTGACTCACTGACTGACTGACTGATTCTGTAACGCTGAAATAATACACACACATAGCACTCCCTACAAAGCTATGCGAAATACACAAACAAAATTTAATCTTTCTCATTTTATACAAACCCACACAAAATTTTCTCTCTTCTTTGTTACCGACCAGTGCTGCTAATAAAATCTTCTGAAAATCGATAATTTTGAAAATTTAATCGCCAAAATCGTAATTTTTAAAACAAGAAATTGTGAAGAAAATTTTACCGCTTATAAAACTCGAAAAATATTAAAAAATAAAGCAATAAAATTTATTTATATAATTCATATTACGAATATTATTATAGCATTGGTTATTTCTATATACAAAAATGTATTAGTGATGAAATTTCAACGAAAAAAATTTAACACAGCAATCAACTATCAACTATAGCTGAAACATACGTATAATATAGGTTTAAAGTATCGCCGTAATTAAAACTTTAAATCTTAAATGGAGATGCTATTCAAGGTATTTCTGTTTTGAAATGACTCGACCCAGAATTAAATCTATACATATTTTGTAATTTATATTTACACCGAACAAAAACTATAAATTTTCGATAAACAATCCATTAATTGTTAACCCTTGACGACGTAATTTTTATACTACTGAAAATTTTAAATCATCAGTCATCATTTTAACAAATTTAACAAATCATTTTTACAAATTGAAAAATCTGGCAGCACCTCTAACGACAATACCACTACATATGCAGATTTCGTGTTACATATGGAATAAGTTGAACGCAAAAAACGCATAAAAAAGCTAATATCTATTCAAATTCTTTAAATTCCCTTTTTGGTCAATGAAAAAATTTTACAAAAAAAGTAATGAATGAAATTTTAAACATTTGTACTTCTTTTATCATGGAAGAATTAAAGGCGATTAGGAACAAAAAGTTTTTTTGAAGGAAAACTAATACGCTCTTATTTTTTATTTACTTTTTAGATTTATAGATAACTTTGCAAAAAATGAAATTCTCTTTTTTCAGTTTACATATATGAGAGTGTTGTGTCAAAATTTGAAGTAAATCAGAGCAAAACTTAAGAAAATACAGCGTTTCCAGCGACCGGCCTCATACGGTATATAGTAAATAAAGCAGTTTTTAAAAAACTTTAAATCGATTTTCTCGCAAATAAATGCTCGAAGTCCGTGAACATCATAACTCAAAATCTACTTGACCGATTCTTTTGCAATTTTAGAAATTATATCTACACATAAAGCATCAGGTAACCACGAGGGTTTTTTTTTAATTCCATTTTCTTCTCCATTTTTTAACAACAAATTCCCGAAATTGTATAGCAAAAATCGGTTTTCACTTCAAAATGCTGAAAAAAAAAAAATCTTCGTCACTACCTCAGGCAATATGTCACCTTTGAAACGCATTTCAATTTTTTTATTTCACATGATCCGGTAACGTGAACGGTGAACATCATTCATCGGGAGATTCGCTGTCACGGACTTATTTATTAAAATTTTCAATTAAAATTTTTTTCAAAATTATGCTATAAATGCTTCAAATATTATGCTATAATAGGTATGTGAAATAATTTATCCAACATTATTCATATCTTTCAAAAAGAATTATGAAAATACGACTTTTTTTAACTTTTAAAAACCCCCCATCCACCTTAAGAAACTTTTAGGAACCTTGCTCTAAAACGTTTTTTTTTCTATGCTATTCTATTTTTTCTACAATAAAATGGAGTGCGGTTATAACGAACTCGGGGGACCGGCCAAATTAGTGCGTTATAAACTAAGTTCGTTGTAACCGTTATAAACTAAGTTCGTTCTAACCGTAGTATTTTTCTGTTTTGTCCGAAAGATTTAAAAACTTTTTTTAGTTGAATAAGTTTATTTATTTTGATGCATTTTAAAAAGTTATAAAATATAAATTAAATTATTAAAATGATACATATTTATAATTTGTCTAAATAAGACTAAAATTACCGAGTTTCTATCAAAATACAATATTTTTTTTAAATCATATAATATTAAAAACTCCTTATGTATTGAAGCAGAAAGTATAAAGCAAAGGTTGGCTACTGGCAAACTTTTGCGAAAATATACATAAAAGGACCTTTTACAAAACTTAATTTGAAAATAGAAATTTTTGTTTTGTATTTTTTACAACTGTTTTTCGATTTTTTTTTAAGAAATTTTAAAAATATTAAAATTAATTCTTTAAAATTATAAAAAATATAGGAAAATACTGAAATGGAAAAAAAAATTTGTTTGTTGAAATCAAAATAAACGGGCGCCTAGGCGCCACACAATCAGCTAGTACTTTTATAATGATCTTGGCTATGCTGAGTATGAATGCGAATTCAGATTTTTTGCATCACATCGGATAAACTAAGAAAAACCACATCTGAATCGGATATATTCCGATATCACATTGGGACCAGTGCACTGTTATTAAATAAAAATTTTATTTATATATGCTATAAGAACTGATGATTTGTCGCAGAATAAATAACATTAATAATGGTGTTTTGAAGAGAGAAAGAAGCCCTAACGAGTTCCTTGCAAATACAGCTCGGTAAAATCACAAATATCAAAAAATAAAACTGGGTTTTATATATAGAATTTTTGGAAAATCTGTTATGATTTAGAAATTCTTGATCTCCAATGGTCTTAAGACAAATTTCAAGGTCTCAGAAATATCGCCAAGCATTACTACGATTGATATACGCCTAGAAATTGAATAAATTCTTTGTTGTCATCACTTTTACCCAAATGTAAATCAGTTTTTTTATCTTTTTGTGTACACTCACATTCATTTGCACTTCAGGATTTTCAAATTCTTGTGTTTAATTTTGTAAATATTTCCTTTTATCATTGGCAAAATAGTGCTTTGATTTGCATTTATAAGAAACCGTAAAATTTATGCCCGAACTATCATTGTGGTTTTTTCTTCTAATGGTTATTCGAAAAAAAGTTTCGTAAAATCATAATCAAAACTTGAACAGCAAACAAGTTTAATTTTCTTCAAAGATTTCATACAAATTTGTATTAAATTTTATGGTTTTGTGGGTTTATTTGTAAATATAAATTTATGTAGGACAGAAATGTTTAAGCACTAAAATGGCATTGCTATTATTAGATAAACATTTCTGTGTCGCAATGATAAAAATTATACGTTCGTAGTCATAAATCAGCAAAGCAACTAAGCCAAAGAGAAACTGACCAAAGTTTTCCATATAAAAAAAAGGAACATTAGTTTTACATTACATAAGTTAGGTTAGCTTATGAGATAATTTTTACCTACACAATTATTCACTTAATATTTAGAATAACCTTGCTCACTTCGGAATTATGAGAAAAAATTTTAATTCACTCACGCTTAGGCGTTGTCGAATTCATATATATGTATATATGAATACACACACACATTGCATACGGCTACCGAAAAGTTCATAGGGGATGTTATAGTTATCTATGGAACTAGTTTAAAAGCGATAAGATTTTAAGTCAAGACTAAATTGAAAAATTTTTTTATTTATCGCACAAATTTTAAACTTTCAAGACATTGCAAGATATGATCCCTTACTGTGATTTTGGGTACTTTAACGCTGCCACAGTGGTTTCTTTTGAGGTGATCTAACTAATTATAGTCTTATAATAATAAAATCCAGTAAGAAAATTATAGTCGGTCTAGACACCCTGCACGATACCCTGTGCCATGGGTTTAGAGATAGACACAACTAATTGGATAAAGAAAATCGGCATATACCAAATTTGAGTGGTTTTGTTATAAATTATTTTCTTTTGCCTGAAGATTTAAAAAAGTACATATCGGATGATATGTGCCGATCTTGATCACGTTTGGTAAAGTCAATCATTTTTACAAAAAACAGAAACATACCAAATTCCAAAAAAAAAAAAAATCTGTGTAATATTTTTATTTTTTTAAAGATTTAAGTGAAGGTTGGGAAGCAGCTTTATGCGGGGGATAGTTTGACCGAGATATGGTAATTTGGATCTAGTCTCAATTTGAGTCAATCTCACAGAAGTTATTTGCATGGGGAGTAAGCCCGAACATGCACCGACTTTCATCACTTTCAACACCGTTTAGCCTATTAATTTAATAATATTATTATTATTATTAAATTTAGCAAAAATATATAAATTTGCGATTTGAAGTTTAATTACAAGGAACTTTTTCATATCTGCAGCCAAAAAAATTAATAAAAATCCCACTCAAATTTGGTTTATGCTTATTTTCTATGTCCAGTTAGTTGGGCCTATGGGATAGGGTCTTTAAATGCATGGTATAGGGTATCATACAGTCGGTCTAGATCGACTATAATTTTCTTACTTACAAGGTTTACAAGGACACACAGACAACGGACGGACGGGCGGACCGACATCGCTAAATCGGCTCAGAAAGTGATTCTGAGTCGATCGGTATAATAAAAGATGGGTCTAGGTCAATTATATTTGGTAGTTCCAAACAGCAGCACAAAGTCATTATACCCAAACCACATAGTGGTATAGGGTATAAAAATATACGATGCTGTGCATGTGTGTTTATTATATTTGTTAATGTGTTTGCAAAAATTGTATATGAAAAGCCCTGGATTGAATTGAAAAATAATTTTGGACATAAACCAATAATGACAATAATGCAATCGATATTCAAAATTTTTCGATAAAATACGAATTGATATATATAAACTGTCGGGCTTTGTGATAATCTTATCCCATATAATCCGTAATAAAAGTTTTGTCAACAAGAATTGGTTGGAACTCGGTTACCACTGTAGTATTTATATTAGATAATTATAATTTTTATTTTAGTTCTTAACTATTCTAAAATGCAACAGATTTTCTACACTAACAACCTTATAGCACAATTAGTTAAGTTTATCAATCAATGTCTTTATACAATTTAAATTAACTTAGTCAATTGATGCAACTAAATTGAAAGCAGTATAAAATGTTTTGATATTACACACAGAAAACAGATTCTTTGTGGCTATCGAATTGCGATAATGCTAGTAACCGAATTTAGGGTTCACTATGCTTATAATTCTATCGCCTTAGCAGTAAATATTTTATCATAATAGAAAATTTGCAGTTGCTATTAAATTTCTGTTGATACAATCGAAAATACGGACGTTCCCCTTTATAGCATGTTCAGACGGCAAAATGAACCACTTGATTAGCTCTCTGAATCACGATTGCGAACCTTAGTGCTCAGACGAGTGTTCTTGTTTCATTTTGACGTTTATATTTTTTGTGCAAATATTTGAAGACATCCTTCTGCACTTTACGTTTCACTATTTAATTTTTTCAATTTTTATTTGAATATATATATGGGGGGTTTCATGTCAAGTGCACCAACTTTTGAAACCGATGTCTTCCGATCGGGATGAAATTTGCACCAAGGTTAGTTCTATTGGATAGTAGTTTATACACAATTTTTCAATAAGATCGGTCCAGATCTCTCGGAGTTAGAGGGGATCAAAATTTGACATTTTGGCCAAACAGGTGTTTTTTCTCATCCATGTAACTTATTACTTATTATTCTTAGAAAATTTTCTCCCAAATAGTTAAGATAGCTATTTCTTCAATATTTCGGAAAAAAATACTTAAAAAAAAAAAAAAAAATTTAGACTTGTTTTTGCAAAATTAAAGCATTTTTTGCCTTTTTTTCAAAAAGGGCATGTTTATTTTTTTTCATAAGAAAGCTTAGGATTTTTCCTTTAAGAGCTTTTTGGTCGTTTAGTGGGATGGGAGTGGGATATCTATCAAAATAAACAACGGTTTTTCAATTTTTCACAAATGAAACTTATACTGAGAAACTAGACAAACTAAACTTTCCGAAGGTATGTAACATACCTTCATAGCATAACAGAAGAGAATGGTTATCTGTAACCTGAAAGAGTTATTTGCAACATTTCAATCTGAACACGAGGATGTTAAAATTGGCTTCACGAAATTTACCCAAATGAGGCCAAAACATTGCGTTTTGGCAGAAAGCAGCGGAACTCACACAGTATGCGTTTGCATTTACCATGAAAATGTTAAACTGATGTTGAAGGAAATCAACTTAAAGTATTAAACAGATGATTCGGCAGAAGATTTACACGATTACCGCGATTGCCTTAAATTGACTATGTGTCCTAATGCAACAACTTCTTGCCACTTAGGTGAATGTACCAATTGCCGGAAAACCACATTCATCAAAGAAAATTTAATCAACTCTTTAGATCGAGAATATATAGAGGAGGTCAAATTTGATTCTTGGATTCAGACTGACAGATGCACATTGAAAACAATAATTTTAAGTGTGGATGATTTTGTGGAAGAAATCTGTACAGGATTGCTAAACTTGAGAAACCATGACTTTTTAGTCAAAGAGCAATGGTCATTCTTCAAGGATTTGAAGATACATTTGAAGTCTGGCGAATTCGTTATTTCATATGATTTCGCAGAAAACTATAAATATGTTCTTCAGGATGCCATACAAGCATTCCACTTCAATAACCACCAAGCAACTATATTCACAGTAGTTATTTACTAAATGAAAGATGAAAAACTGGAACACAAAAGCATGGCAATCATATCCGACGACTTAAAACATGATACCGTTGTAGTTTATGAGTACCAGAAGATAATACTAAAATATCTGAAATCTAAATTTACAGTAAAGAAGGTATACTACGTTTCGGACGGAGCTCGTCAACATTTTAAAAACAAAAGTAGCTTCGCAAATCTTATGGCTCATGAAAAAGATTTTGGAATGCCAGCTGAGTGGCATTTTCATACTACTGCTCATGGTAAAGGAGCATGTGATGGTATTGGAGCAAACCTTAAAAGAAATGCAGCGAAGTATAGCCTCCAGTGCTCTCATCAAGATCGCATCTTAGATGGACTGCTTTATTCCATTGGGCAAAGAATTATTGTAAAGAAACTAAAATAGTTTTTAGTAGCAAAGAGGATCATCAGGAAACATTGAAAATACTGAAGAGCAGATTCGATGCTGCGGTAACAATCGATGGCACCGCTCAATACCATGCTTTTATACTGCTTGTCGATGAAAGACTCAAGATGAAAAAGTTTTCTGCCTCTATTTAATGCGATTTCTTTCCAAAGACAACAAATAAACCAGCAGCGAAATCATAAGCTGAACCTAGTAACGCCAAGAAAGGATTGACAAAAAAATAAATAAAGGCGACAAAAAAGCTGGATGAAAGACTGGGTATTTAATAATTTACAAGACTTAAATACTTCATCAGCTACAATAAATTAAGTATAAAAATAGTTGTGATATAAATGGATCTAATGCAATTAAGATTAAATTTTAATAAATTATTTATCTTTTTATTTTTAATATCATTATTATTATACATTAATTTAATTATTATTAAAAATAAATAAAAAATAATAATTTTTCAACATTTCTATAGAAAAAAAAGCGATTTTTTTCCTGAGGTTAACATATTCTGGGTATTACAGTATCGAGGGTATCAAATTTTAGTTAGGTATTTTATATACCTTCGGAAAGTTTTGTTCGTCTAGTTTCTCAGTATTAGTTTTATTTGTAAGGTTTTAGACACAAATAGGAAAAAAATTCAAAATAGTGCATTTGTGAGAAATTGAAAAACCGTTGTCTTGCGTTACAAAACATTTATTTTGATAGATATCCCACTCCCATCCCACTAAGCGACCAAAAATCTCTTAAAGGAAAAATCCTAAGCTTTCTTATGAAAAAAAAAAAAAAAAAAAATTCCCTTTTTGAAAAAAGGCAAAAAATGCTTTAATTTAGCAAAAAAAAAAGTGTAGAAATTTTTTTTTTTTTTTAAGTATTTTTTTCCGAAATATTGAAGAAATAGCTATATAAACTCTTTGGGAGAAAATTTTCTAAGAACAATAGGTAATAAGTTACATTGTTGAGAATAAACACCTGTTTGGCCAAAATGTCAAATTTTGATCCCCTCTAACTCAGAGAGATCTGGACCGATCTTGTTGAAAAATTGTGTCTAAACTATTATCCAATAGGACTAACCTCGGTGCGGATTTCATCCCGATCGGAAGACATCGGTTGCAAAAGTTGGTGCACTTGACGTGAAATCCCCCATATGTAAATATATATTTTTATGTGCTAAATGTTTCTATTTATTTTATTGCACACATTATTTTTTTGTTTTTTCTTTGTTTATATATTTTTGGCAGTTAGTTCAGATACACTAGCGATAATTTCTTACCAAACTTGGAGATGACACTCAGTTTTTTTAGGTTCACAACTAGGTTCAAAATGAACCAAGTAGGTTCGCTCTAAAAATTTTGTATGTCGAATCATGTAGATTCAATCGTGATTCGGGCGCAAACCGTGAATGAGAGAGCGAACCGCGAATCTTGCTGAACGTGTGAACATAGCATTAGAGCATCTCGGTTGGCGAATATTTTTTCTGTGTGTAAATATTGGTAATCGAAATAAGTTATTGTATTAGAGCAACATATTTAAAGAAGAAAATATAATTTCAGATATTGCGATCGATTGTTGGTTAATATAATAAAAATAACTTAGTAATTGAAATTATTTTTGGTTATTACAAAGAAACTGCAAACTTTTTTTTATGTTTTGGTATAAATGGCCAAAAGAAAAATCAAATTGTATTAAAAATAAGAAATAAGATAGTGAATTGTTTACCCCAGCCGAATTTAAAATTTATTTGTCATTTTAGGAAAATGAAAAAAATAAATAAAATTTTGTGTGTGAAAATTTATTTAGTTATAAACGTTTAAACAAATAACGTCTTCTCCAATTTTGTTTGCATTCTTTAAGTTGCACCAGTAGAGTTACATTGTTATCGAATATTGGTGCTAAAATTAGCAAATATACAATTTTTAAGTCCATTTTTAATTTAATAAGATTTACTGTTTTTGTAGACAATACATTATTTCAATGAATAAAGAAATTGAAGATGTTCGGCCAACTCGACCTTATGGAGAAAACCACACTGTCCGTACCTCCATAATGTTTTTTGTCATAATAGTATGCACGAATATGTTCGTCAAACCTATAAAAGTTATCAAGATTTTTTAAGGGAAACCTGTCCAGGTTTTGCACTGATTCTTCCCAAATTTTGTTTGTATATATTTTTGCAAAATACAAGAGACTTTACCAAACATAGTCAGGATCGGTCCATTTTTGGGCCTAGTCCCCATATAGGTATAGCATCCGATATGAACTTTTTCATATCTGCAGCCAAAAAAATTAATAAAAATCCCACTCAAATCTGGTTTATGCTTATTTTCTATGTCCAGTTAGTTGGGCCTATGAGATAGTGTCTTTAAACGCATGGTATAGGGTATCATATAGTCGGTCTAGACCGACTATAATTTTCTTACTTGTTTTCAATTTGTAAGTTTGGGGCCTAAATTCATTTTTTTTTCAGGACTGATGAATGCTCCAAAAATAAACTACGAAAGCGGTTTATGTTATTGCTTTGTTTGTAGTTTATTTGTTTTCTTAAACTGAAAAAATATAAATTGAAGTAATCAGTAAATAAAATTTATCGTAACTCTTTTACGCTTAACTGTGTACCGCGAGCGGATATGTTGTCGTTAACTTATTTGTAATCGCCGCAAAACATACTTTTTGCATATCATTCCGATATTTACATTTTGATGGATAAGAAAACGCAAAGTTTTGCAAACTGCCGAAAATAATACAGAATTTAAATACGTTTATTGTAGGAGAAATATTGAGAACAAATTTTCCTTTGAATAGATATTTGGCAAAAAGAAACCATTAAATAAAAATATGTGAAAAATTTTGCGGAATGTTTTTTGGGGCTTAATTCTATTTTTATTTGGTTTTTTGAAAAATTGAGGCATTTGTTAATTTTTTTGGGACCTTTTTTTAAAGATTTTAGAGCTTTGTTCAGCGCGAACTTATGCCCCAATTTTTGGGGCATTTGTTCATTTTTTTGGGTTATTTGTTCATTGGGGCCTAAGTACTCAGCGCCTGAAATGTGTTATTGTGCTTTTAACGAAAAAAAAAAAATGATTCATTTTATATTTATGATTCTTAATCATTTTATTTTTTTTTTCCCATTTTGGCATCTTTTCTCCCTGGACACTACATTCTGTTTTGTGGTATTTAAAGTTAGTGGGTCATCATTTATTATACATATGACCTCAGGATGTCTTCATATGTCTCCTTACTGTTTTTACACTTAACAATGCTGTTACGATTTATGTCGCTAGGAAAATTTAATATTACTTATATGATCTGCTCTGATCTAATAGCATAAATCGCCAAACAAAATTGATTATAATCGGACCTTTCTACGATCGTATCGCAATATAAATTTCACATCCAATATGCCTTTTATGCCATTTCTAGTCAGCAAATGCTTGAGATCCACTAAAATTGAATTTATAGTATTTTTCTGTATCCAAAAATGACTCCACAAAGTATGTTTTATGTACAGTACCATTTATTTCACCTAAAGCCGTTATGATGTTTTGAATTATTGGTTGCATTGTTATTTATATTGGTGACTACAAATAATATTAATGCAGTGTAATAATGGACTATGGTATTGATTTCCATTAAATATATGCTTTTGTTTTCGCTGCAGTTGAATGAATATTTCTTTTAATTACTTTTCTGATGTTAAAAAATTTCAATTTCAGCCAAAAATAAACAGCGTCAATGCAATATTTCTTTTATTTGTTTATTCTTTATCTGTAAATTGTGCAATATTTTACTGTTTCAGTTTCTGTGAGATGGTTTTCTTGAGTTGTCCATTATTTATACTTTAATAAAGTGTAGTTAAAATTGAAAAAGCACAGTCCATATAAGATTTGGTTAATGCTTAATACAGTAAAAGCTCAATAGACTCATCATTGAAACGTGTGCAGATGAAAAGGTGGATCATCAAAAATTGATTTAACTTGGATATGTTATAGGATGGAAAAAGTCTTTGTGGACTCACTTGAATTATGCTGCAGTTATTTAACCTGATATGTGATGTGCAATGATATACTCCATTCGTAACTATATATTCTGATCTAACCATATCAAATAATGAATTGCATTTACGAATGTTTGCGAAACAATTTTATGACTTTCTTTTTATGAAAAGTTCATCTGAAGTAAGTTTATCATACAAAAAATATAAATTATTTATTCTGACTTATAGCCGGTAATATTGATTTACCTTTATGACAGCATAAAGTGATTTCTGTCCTTTCACCTAATGCGACTTCAGGTTCGAAATATTTCGCATTTCAAAATCGGCATTGTAAATCCATCAATCCACAATCGAAAATATTATAACTTCTTGGAATGACCTGCAGTGCGCATTTAAATATATTATATTATTTTGTATAGCACTTGGCCTATCACGCGAATATGTCTGTTGTTTTCTGGACTAACCGCGTATGTCCATTTTTGTCAGTTTTGAGTTAACGATGCCAAATATATTAATTTTTAACGCTCTTTACATGTGTTAAATTTATTTTTTTTTAAATATTGACCATTTCTGAGTTTTTTCTTTAAATAACGACGTAACTGAAATGTTTATTAAATTAATTTGCAGCACTACCGACGTATGTCAACCTACGTTTGATCCCTGACATATTATCTTCTCAGGAAACGACACATAGCTACATACGTTGTTATTACTGAAAAAAAATGCTAAACAATTTTGGATTATTTTTCAGTATATAACCACTTATAAAAACTTGTGTGTTTGTTTCTGTTTTTTTTTATCACTATTATTCTTGATACGTTGTTATATTCTCATCCTAAGTCCCGTTAAATTTTTGTTGCCGAACAAAAAAAAATCCATTTTTCAAGCAACAACAACTTATGTCTACATGGGTGGTTGAATTGGTAGTTTTCTTTTTCAAAGAAAACGACGTTTGTCGACATATGTTGTTTTATCTGCACACACTTTAAGTGTTATTTACATATTGCTTTTTCGTCCTTCTCTAGGATCTATTCCTCTGAAGATTTTTGACTCAAAACTTTATTGCCCATATCTACCCAAATATAACGTTTTTTGGCTCCCCTGAACATTTTGATTTTATGATATACGCGGTTGTTCTAGAGCCATAAAAAAAGAAGTAGCGAATATCTGAATGTTAAAAAACGTAATAAGTTTATGGGAACCAAGATTAGACAGGGTTAAAAAAAAAACAAATGTACTTACTTTAGAAACCACCAATAATAGAAAACCCGTTCAATATCCGGGAATCTGTAATTAAAAAAAATATAATTTACGGAAATCTTTGCCCGAGACTCTATACTCAATTGGTCAAATAAATACCCATGCAAAGGTTATATATGAAACCAAACCCATATTTGAAGCGACAATAAAAAAAATAACTTCTCATGTGCTCTTAAATGCTGGGAGAAATTTGTATTTTATTGTATAATTTGTATTTATTATAGTATCTTTTTTAAAATATATGCAGTTTTTCTGTATGTACAACGGTACATATGACTAATTTTTCGAGTTGATCACGAAGAGCAACATACGCGTTTCATTTGCAATAGTTGCGGGCCCCGCAAAAATATATTGCAGTTCTCAATGGATCTTTATTAACATTACAAGCAACTCATTCTGTTGGCTTTTCTTCGTATCTATAAGCTCAATATTAATTATTGTTCAGCTTGTTATGGATTGGGGCTACTTGTTTCTTAATATTTTTTAAAGTTTTCTCTTAACGATTAATAATTTATTGCAACAGTAAACCTCACTCTCCAACTTTGCGATACGTTACTCTTATTTTTATAAGTCTTCACGGTAGTGTTTCTTCCATCTATAAATGCAATAGTGGTTTAACACTCTCAGTGCCATGTCAGTCATTTTTGACTGACAGTGCTTTGCCGCTCGCACCACAACAATTTTTGGAAATTTTGCTCTTCGTACCGTTGGGATTATAACAGCAAAGAAAATACGGAAATATTTTGGTCTACTGTGATCTTCGTAATAGATAAGTTAATTTGCTTAATAGTTTTTGTGTTAGTCATATTTGTCTGTCAGTGCACTGTTACAGGTACATATTTAATTTTTTTTTGTCGTCAGACACGTTTGACTGACAATATTCTCCCCCTAGAGCTATGAATGTAAACGAAATGACGGATTTTATAGAGGAACCAAGTAGCGAAAGTGAGGCAGATTCTTTCGATTTTAGTTCAGATGATTCAGTTGCTGATCCTGATGTTGTGTTAAATGATGAAGACAGTTGCCGGGATAGCGAATCTAGCATTGAAGATGATGTATCTAATGAAAATGACAACGGCGAAAATAGTGCATAGCAATTTGCGGCGCCAAACGGTATTAGCAATATCATTTGGGAAAAGTTTTCAGGCAGGCAAAAACATTTTGATTGTACAGATGCAGAAGGAATTCAAATATAAATTGAGAAGGAGAGTAGTCCAGTTGACATTTATAATCTTTTTATGTCGGTTGAGCTGTGGAAATTAATAGTAGATGAAACAAATCGGTACGCTAACACCAAACAAAATATCACTAGAAGTTCTAGAATGGCTATATGGGATGAATATTCTGTAAGTGATTTGAAAGTATTTTTTGGTATTTTCATTTCGATGGGATTAAATAAAAGGCCGAAAATGAGTGATTATTAGAGCACAAATATATTGTATAAAAACGATGTATGCAAGAAAATGTCAAGGAATAAATTCCAAAATATTTTGAGTAATTTGCACTTCTCTGATAATAGCAAAGCAGATTCTTTGGATAGAATGGCAAAATTTCGTCCACTTCAAGAAATTTTAGAGAAAAACTTCCAAAATGTCAGTGCCCTTGGACAAGAAATGGTGATAGACGAATCCATGTTCCCATGGTGAGGCCGGCTATCGTTTCGCCAGTATATACCTGGAAAAAAACATAAATATGGTGTCAAGGTTTTTAAACTCTGTAACCTGAATGGGTACACCTGGAAATTTTTGTTGTATACTGGGAAATTTAACCATTATGTACGTGAAGCTGCTGCACAATTTGTTTTAAACCTGGTAAAAAAAACGTTGTTAACGAAGGTCGTATATTATACACTGATAATTATTATACGAGTGTGCCTCTTGCAAAAGAACTTTTATCAAATAAAACACACATAATAGGAACCCTAAGAAAAAATCGTAAATATATACCCAAAGATTTTGTAACACAGAAATAAAAACGAGGTCGAAGAAGCTGATAGAATTGATATTATAAAATGGAAAGATAAGCGGGATGTGCTAATGCATTCGACAAAACATGGTCCGCAAAGTGCAGAGTTGCCTACAAAATCTAATACTATAAAGACAAAACCTAAAATTGTTATCGATTACAACAATGGAAAAGGCGGCATTGATAAGTCTGATCAAATGACTTCGTATGGCGATCCAAGTAGACGTGGAGTTAAGTGGTACCGAAAGGTAGCTTTTCATTTAATGCTGAACACTGCAATGGTAAATGCACACATTACTTACAATACGGTCACCAAATGCAAAACCACAATTGCTAAATTTCTCGAAGAAATAGGATACGCATATTTGTCTCATTCAATGGCAGCCCCATCTGAAGCTCATAAAACTACCCATATTTTAAATTAACGAACAGGTAATGAAACGGCTGATCGAAAAGAGTGCACGTTTTGCTATGCCAAATTAGCTAAAGCACATTCCCGCCAAGAGGCTCGTAGAAAGACCAAAAAAGTGAAAACTTATGGTGAGAAATGTGTTGGTAAACCTACAATGTGCAAATGCCTAAAAATTAACTTTATAGAATAAAGATGTTGTTGGTTTTTTGAATTATAGTTATAAATGAACTAAATATGTACAATTTTTAAGTTTTTATCTTCACGGAACTGAAATAAATATATTTTTGTTATTTAAAAAAAAAATTTTTTTTTAAAGTTCCATATATTTATAATGCATTAAGTTGGGACCACGAAAAATATTTGAAATTTTCTCTTAGATCCGCAGTCTATCAAGTTTATATTGAAAATACATTAATAATTTCAGATTTTAGTCTGACAATGCATTTTTTTAACATACTCTGTGTCAGGTAGATTTGTCTGACAGAGACTTTTTTTTTAAATAAACTTGTCAGGTCAATGTGTCTGACAATAACATGTTAAAAAAGGCCTGTTTTTTCTGTGGCACTGAGAGTGTTAAAAAATATTATGTTACAAGTTTTTTGGTTGGCAGAGAAAACAACCAAATTGAACGGCAAAAAATAACATAACAAAAAAAATTGAAGTTTTTGGTAATGAATCGATTGTTGGTTCTTAGGTTTCCTTTTATGTGTAGGTGTATGTGTGTTTTATGTTGTTTTATAATATTGTTACATTTATCGTGGACTTTTTTGTAGAAAAAATAGAGGAATTATAAACAATTTATATTACAGTGAACCAAGGAAAAGATGCACAAAATTAATACAAAAGAATTGAAAAAAATAAATGTGTTTTTGTATAGCTGCGGCAAAATATGCATTTTGTTGAATGTGCAGTAAGAGAAATTGTTTAAAAATTATTCGGTAAAAACGTGCAAAAACAAAAAGTTGTGTAGTAGTCACAACTGTTAGGTAGATGAATTTAAAAATTTTTTCAGTGAGAATTTAAATGATTTTACAATATTTGCAATATTAGATGAATAAATGACAGTAAAAATTATTTCTGCAAGTTAACGAAATTTACTCTTTAAATCAGGAACTATATAAATATTTCACAATGTCAGTGTCCCTAAAGAAAGCCTTAGATTTGAAAAACATTTGGAAGGAAAATTTAGTACTCTGGAATTATTGTGGAAAAAGTATCATTAACTAATATATTATATACTGTACTAATTATTACTAATTATACAATGTATCGTGAAACTGCCTGTTACTTAACCAGGACATAAATTTAGTGAACCGATAAACTGCCGCACAGTGGCGCCCGTAGAGCAAACGAGGTTGCAAAAATCAAAATTTTCAAGTGCGCCGACGAAGTTTTCAATAAACCCATGTTATAGGAAACTTTTCGACGATTTCAAATATGCTACTCTTAATAATATCACATTTTTAGTTTAGAAGATATAACCGTTCAAAGTTGACCGACTTTCGGTTTTCAAAAAAACACACAATTTTTAGTCAATTTGTTGCGATTTCAGGTGTAATATCACGAATAATCGGTATCGAATCGCCTTATTTTTTGCTTGTGTTGATTGATGTATCTATTAGATGTATAACGATAAAAAAAAATTAACTGTTTGCTTTGTGTTTCTCCTGGTAAATCACTATTTAAAAACTATCCGTTTTTCACTATTTTTCAACTTTGACGGAAAATAAAAAAAATCTGTGTTTTTCTATATTTGCCATATTTGCAAAACATGTTCTTTGATTATTTCTTTACATAATTCAAAAGGTTTTATCTGCCCGTACGTGCCCGTTTGGCTTCTAGAGGTAAAAAACGTTAAAAAGACATGGTTGCAGAAATTGTATGGCGTGCATCCCTTACATGTTTTGACTGACAGTAGTTTGATCTAATAGTTTGAAAATTGCATTTTAAATCGGTTCTCTACCTGTGAGCCTCTGCCAAAGTCTACTCCCAATATTCTGTTACAGACACAGGATGCACAAAAAACTACTCATTGAAATTCGCAGGTACGCACCTCACTTAAAAATTACTTTGGAGTACAAATGATCAAGAAAAATATTGACTTATGGTCCCTCCAGGTAGGCACAAATCGTATTTAGACACGAGCATAATATCAAAATTGCATAATTCAGCCTAAATCCATATGTATGCAGGGAACAAGTAAATTTTTAGGCATGATAGCATAAGCCTATATATTGCAAAATAAGCATAATGCCTGGATTAGTCTACGACTGGAAGTTGGCGCAACATGTACTGAAACCATGGCGTTAAACAATTTAAAATGATTTGAACTGTTTAGAAGGTCAACCACACCAAAGTTTTTCACTGAAGCTGCTTTAAAAGACCTTGATAGCTTATACGGAAATATTGAGAGAAGCGAAATTATAAAAAATTATTTTTATCTGATATATGCAAATATTAAGGCAAAATGGGTGAAATCTAATCGAACCATTGAGAACTTCAACTCCAAATACGAGGACTGGCTTAATGAAGACACCATCCTGGATATATTGGCAGTAGACAAACCCACCACATCAACCAGAGGAGCAAAAGGAAAGCCAAAAAAAAGTATTGAGGAGTGTTCAATTTTCACACGAAAGAGGAAACTTGCCGATGTTACCAATGACTTGACCACGAAGCATTTATCGGACGTGCTGTCTATTAAATATACAAAGGATAGTGAAAGAGTTAGGTCGCAGATTACAAAATCTGTTGCTGATGCAAGCCCACTGTTACTAAAAAGGATTAAGGAAAGCTTTTCCACGCCCACGTACGCACACATTAAAAATTATGGTTCCGAAGAAGCCTTGGCCTTGTTTATGGACTTACAACTTTCCAAAGAAAAATATGAGATACTACGGGCATCCTTGATGCGACACGGGGCTGACGTTTTACCAGGATACAAGCATATTACGCAAGCCAAAATAAATTCACGACCACTGCATACAGAGTTTACGGAAGTCTCTGTGAAGCCAATCTGCAGGATCTCATGGACCATACAGCAAAACGGTTGTTGGAGAGTCTTCCTGAAAATGAGGTGAAAATTCTTCCTGAGAAACTGACATTGGTCAGCAAATGGGGCTGCGATGGATCATCCGGACAAAGCGTTTATAAGCAAAGTATATCTTCCGATGACGCTACAATATCGGACGGAAATATGTTTATGGCAGCTGTTGTTCCTTTGCGGCTAAAATCTGATGTTTCCCTACACTGAAAAAATCCACGTCCTTCATCAGTGCATTATTGCCGACCAATAATGTTTCAGTTTGCAAGGGAATCGGCAGAACTCATAAGGACCACGGTGAAGGACATTGAAGAACAAATAAGCAAGACTAAGCTTACAAAGCTGCAAATTGGAGAAGGAAAATATATTGAATGCAATTGCGAGTTCCACCTGACCATGGTTGACGGAAAAGTCGTAAACGAACTGACAGGAACAACCTCAACATTGTCATGCCCGATTTGCAAAAAGATTCAGAAAAACTTTGGTAATTTAAACGATTCTACAAACGAGGAGAATTACGAATATGGAATGTCACCATTGCACGCAAGGATAAGGTGTATGAAGTTCTTGCTAAAACTGGCGTATACCCTACCACAAGAGGAGGAAAACTTCGATGAAAATACATCAATACAGGATAAGGAAATGATCAGAAAGAAGCAAATACAGGATGCTTTTTTTAAACAAGTTGGACTAAAATTAGACTGTCCCAAGCACGGATACGGTAACTTAAACGATGGAAACAATTCTAGGAGATTTTTTGAAAATGATGAGGCAGTAACTAGAATCACTGGAATTGACAATCAAATCATGAAAAGATTGGGAACGATCTTGAATGTTTTAAACTGCAAAGAAAATGTCAATTCTACAAAATATGGAGAATATGCATCGAAAACTGCATCTCTTTTAGCAGAAATGTATCCACAGAAGAAGTTGACCCCGACCGTCCGTAAAATATTGGCGCATGGCAAAGATATAATTGAGTACCAGTCTTTGCCAATTGGAGAGCTTTCTGAAGAAGCACAGGAGTCTCTTAACAAATTTTATAAAAAATATAGATTGCAGAACACATTCAAAGCATCAAGGCATCAAGGGTAAAGCAAAACGAGGACCTCTTCAACATGTTGGCAGCATCTTCCGATCCACTTATTTCTACCCTGCGGCATGTGAAGTCACGAATAGAGTTAGAAAATAATTATAGTTTAGAAATGATTAGTTTTTTAGATATACCTTCTCTTACGAATTGTAATGAATATTTTACAGAAAATTGAAAAAATAAATTTAAGAAAGAAGTAATTTTTTTTTAATTTGTCGGGTAGTAATTTAAAACAAAAACCCTAAAGAAAAAAAATAAAAACAATCTAAAAATGTAAAAATAATTTTTTTATTTACCATAAAATTGATTTTTCTACAAATTGATTCCCCTACAAAGCGTAGCACCCTTTCCAAACGCTCGTTTCATAGGCTGAACAGTTATATATCATATGCTGTTTAAACTGTTGAATTATGTTATTCGGTTCAAAATATATGATTTTTTAAATCCACTCCTGTTATTTCGGATGCTGTTCCTGGATCTGAAAAGAATCTTCTTGCGGTATTGCCATCATTTGTATTGCCTTGTTTTGGCTATAATCATCTTGAACATGTTTCTTTTTTGAATTTCTTAACTCTTTGTTGGTTTCGTTGTTCCTTATTGATCCTAAAGACCCGAAAACCAAATCATAACTGATTCATAGTATGTGTTCCATAAGTCGTATTCTTGTATGTGGTGGTGATAGTCCAAATTCATATTCATTGGTATTATCTAATGATTTTGTCGGGACTTGATTCAATTGGCTTGATATTGCTTGGCATATGATGCAGCTGGATGCAGCCTTCGTGTTAGTCAAAGCCTGGCCTACTTTTCCATCTATCATTGTCAGCATTGTAATTGTAATTGAAATAGCTGTAGCGTTGCAATTTGGGGCTTGATATTAGTAACTTCTTTCTTAATGGCATCACGAGTTTCTTTTTTGAATTGAAATTGGATTAGCCTGCAGTATTCCGTAGAAGATGGGGTCTCATTTTTCCAAATATCATTAGTTTGCGTTGTACTGGTCGAAGGCTTTGAATCTTCAAAAATCTTTTTCAATTGGAATGGAACAAATGATGACCACGAACATGTCTGAATCCGAAATATTTTTACATTCTACTTTTTTGTATTATTTATGTCCCGAAGACCCATCGAATCGCCATTTACAAAAAAGAATGAACTTTGTGTTTCCATATACCGGTGTGAATTTTCTGTTACTATTTGTATTAGTGAATTGTTAGGTGAAATAAAAAAGGTATTAAAATGTATGATAATAAAAAACCCAGGTTACAAATGAATTACATCTTCTGTGTATTAACATACACAGATATATCAAATATATCAAAAGAGTGGTGTATTTCGTAAGCAGATATCATTACTGGTAATAAAACAAGTAATGACTATTGCTGGCTATAAAATACCTAAAGCACAAATTTATATGGCTATTTAAACTACCGTAATTTGGAAATTTTTTGAGTAATTACATTAAAATGAAAAAAGTCAAAACAAATATTAAACTGTTCTCCAAATTTAATTACCTCTTTGCCCAGAAAATATTTTTCAGCAAAATAAGCTTTAACAATTTATTTGGGGGCCTTAAAGCATCATATGTATACATGACTTTTTCCACATAATTAAGACCAATAGGTAACATCTGTGGTCACAAGCGATAACCGCCTAAGTCGACTTAAGAACGTTTCGAGTTATGTATTCTGCCACGCTTTATATTTACGTGAAATCCCCATTTCTCTAACACCGTTATTAAAAAGTTATTAATGAAAACGTACTGGCCTAAGTCGTAATGAAGCCCCATTATATTTATATAAATAGTTATTTTTCTCGAAATCATGACTTTCGACGATTTGAGTTATGCATGCTATCGTATTTTGCTAACATAATTTTATTTTCATGTGAAATCCCAATTCTCTATCACTGTTTTTTAAAAATGTATTAATAAAATTATGCTGACCTAAGTTGTAATGCAGCCGCATTACGTTTATATAAAAAGTTATTTTTCTCGAAAGCATGATTTTCGACTTAGGCGGTTAATGCTCGTGACCACAGGTATATGTCTGATTTTTATTTTTTGTTATAATTTGGACATTTGTAGCTTTAAGTTTATGTTAGTTAATTGGATTAACTGGGAAAAATTAAAAGTTTATTTAAAAAAATTTAACAATTTTCAAACGATTTTAACAAACAAGGACGTGTTGTTCGATTTTCAAAAAAAAAAAAATATTATAAAATAAAAGCGCCAAAGTGGAAACAACCCAATTTGTGGATTTGTTGAATTGAGTATATATTATACGTTTATATTGTGAAATTTTTAACATTTTACAGTAAAGGGTTGTTCAATTAGCTGAAACAATTTTATATCATAATTTTTTCACCAATAAAGTCATAAGTCAAACCAATTTGTCTTACGGCTCACAGCGTAACATGTAAACTCACATGTTACGCTGTTTTTGTGATTGTATTGTGAAATAGACTTTCAGACTTCTAAAAGCATTTGTTAACCGCACAAAGCTGTTTTTTAGAGCTCATTTTTGGTTTCCCTGATAATTACAGTTATTGATTTTTTACGTACTCGCAGTCCGTATTTTTAAATACTCTTACGAGGCGCATGAGTACTGTTTGTACTAGTATAAATGAAATTATAACTCATACGCCACAGTTATGACATTTATTTATAGCACAAAATTGTCACCAATTACAAGAGCGCTCATCCATGGCCGACAAAAGTTCATATACGGAATTTCACAAAATATATTTATATACTATAAATTTGATACTATACGTTCATCTCAGCATGTAATGACGAATTTTCAGCTATTAACAGCTCATAAAATTGATTTTGCAATCATCATGATCATATATACCTATAACACTGTGGAACAAATTCAGGTTAGCAAAAGTTAGGTCAATTCTGAGAGTGAGGGGTGAAAATAGAGGCTAAATTAGAAGACCTTTATCGCGGCGTTTGTTTATGTTAGTTCCAATTTTTTTTTAATCGACCTTCGAACTTTGCAGTCAAATGCCGGCTTTCAGCATATTGTTTATATGGTTTTTTGGCTATAACTCGTCGACTAATTGATATTTTTTCAATCTGTAAAAGCCACATTATTGCCAGAGACCTAAGCAACAATTAACATTTTTTAAAAAATTGATTTAGAAAATTTTTGTGGTGCTTAAGAAGCAAAATGTTGGAAAAATTATTTTTTTTTCATTTTTTTTTGAAAATGTTTTCCACAAAAACAAGTTTTTTTGCTTTCTGTTTGATCTATACCATGCCTCTCAGTTTTTTTAATAAATTTCATTTGAAAAGAAAATGGTCTTAGTCGATAATTGCCATTAAAAATAACAAAACCATTAAATAAATTGCGATTTAGGTAAATGTAATTAAAAAGGGAAGTTCCAAAAATTAGGAATTAATAAAACAACGTCCCGCATCAAGAAGTAAATTGATATGGATGTATCAACTACCATAAAACTTTGAATAGAAGGAAAGCAAAGAATAAAACTTATATAGCAGTGCCAAGTGTCCAATTACCATTACCGCACTCAGAATTGTTTCCAGTACCAACATAGCGAAGTATTGATCTTCAAGCAGATATCAGTACTAATTAATAGTAAGACTTAGTTTTGTGGAAAATATTTTCAAAAAGCATAAAAAAAAATAATTTTTCCAACATTTTGCTTCATAAGCATCACAAAAATTTTCTAAATCAATTTTTTAAAAAATTTTAATTGTTGCACAGGTCTCTAGCAATAATTTGGCTTTTACAGATTGAAAAATATCAATTAGTCGACGAGTTATAGCAAAAAAACCATATAAACAATATGATGAAAATCGGCATTTGACTGCTAAGTTCGAAGGTCGATTAAAAAAAAAAATTCGAACTAACATAAACAAACGCCGCGATAAGGGTCTTCTAATTTAGCCTCTATTCTCACCGCTCACTCTCAGAATCGACCTAACTTTTGCTAACCTGCATTTGTTCCACAGTGTAATTGTAGATTACAATATTTTAAATGTAAGTTGGCTATTTTGAAAGTTAATGCCACATTAAAGCACGGCTCACTCTTAGCAGCTCGCTCAACATTTTTGACTGGAAAAGATTTCTTAAATACATTCAACAAATTATTTTCTAAGCAAACTGATTATCTACGGATGTATGTATAAATAGAGTTTCATTCAATATTTGATAACTCATAAAAAGAAAAAAATAATTCATATTTGGAGATATTTCTGGCCAAAAAATGTCTTTTAAAAAGAGGTTTGTTGCCATATGGCCACATTATGCATATAAAGTTTTCATCATGTATTTTGTTATCTATATATGTATATAAAATGGAATGTGTGTTTGTTTATTTGTTTATTTGTTTGTTTGTTTGTAGCTTATAGGAGACCAAACCTCTGGACTGATCTTCCTGAAATTTTCGCAGCATTTAACTGGGACTCTGGCATGATTAATAGGGTACTTTTTTTCGACCACGCCGACTTTTACGCCCACTTTTTTAAAATTATGTAATTGCTCCCATATAGTTTTTAACAGATTAACTTCAAATTGTATACACATTATACTCCAGGCGAGGTAGAAATAAACATTTCTTACGCCACGCCCCCTTTCATGCCCCTTTTCATGCCAAATTTTGTTTGAAAGTTTTAAACTTTTTGTTCTCTGTACAAATTTGTTCCTTCCAACGGATTTTTTTCTATTTTGTAGTATATTGCTCTTAATACTGTTAAAGTCACCATATAACTATGAACCACGCCCACCTCACCGCCCCCTTTATTTTAATTCAGATACTTACTTATACCACTAACAATGTTTGCTATACAAAACTTTTTTTGTAATATGTATTACCTAAAGTTTTATACACTTTTTATCTACAGGTAAGGTAGCCATACATTTTTTTATTACAAAATCCCCCTTTTTCGCCCCATTTTACCTTAAATTATAATTATTCTGCTTTCAATCTTATATATAAAAATGGAGTTGTGTATTTTTGTTTGTTTGTTTGTTTGTGGTTTATAGGAGACTATACCACTGGACCGATCGTCTTGAATTTTTTACAGTAGGTAACTTCCCATCCGGAAAGAAAAATAGGCTATATTTTTTGAATTTTTCAAGTGGGCGTGGCACCTCCCATACAAAGTGAATTTTTAACATCTAACTTTAACATATATCTGGGGTACTACGACAGCAAAATCTCCGAAACTATGTACATGTACATATTTAAATAATTCGAAGAGTTTCGGAAAAAATGGGCGTGATCGGACCCCTGGGCGTGACACCCACCATACAGAGTAAATATTAAGTGTCATATATCTAGAGTACTGAAACAGGTAAGGTCTTGACTCTTTGTGTGGATTCATAAGTTATCAACGTTAATACTCGAAAAAAAAATGGGCAAAATCCGATCAGTGGGCGTGGTACCTCCCATACAAAGTAAATATATAATGTCATATATCTGAAGTACTGTAATAGTGAAAGGCTGGGACCTTTGTCTGAATTCATGAGTTATTAAAGTGAGTAGTACCATAATAAAATGGGCGGGATTGGACCAGTGGGCATGGTACCCCCCATACAAAGCAAGTATTTAATATAATATAACTGGAGTACTATAACAGTGAAAGTCTTGGGACTTTGTCTGTTTTCATGACTTATTGATATGAGTAGTCTCATAAAAATGGGCGGTACCGGACCAGTAGGCGTGGCTACCCCCATACATAGTAAATATTTAATGCCATATATCTAGATTACTATAATAGATAAAGTCTTGGGATTTTGTGTGACTTCATAAATTATCAACTTTAGTTCTCAAAAAAAAAAAATTGGCGGAATCAGATCAGTGGGCGTGGTACCTCCCATACAAAGTAAATATATAATGTCATATATCTGAAGTACTCTAATAGTGAAAGCCTTGGAACTTTGTATGAGTTCATAAGTTATTAATGTTAGCAGTCCCATAAAAAAATGGGCGAGATTCAACCAGTGGGCGTGGTACTTGCCATACAAAGTAAGTATTTAATATAAAATGACTGGAGTACTATAATAATGAACATCTAGCGACTTTGTTTGAGTTCATAAGCTATTAGTGTGACTACTTGCCCAAAAAATAGGCGGAATCAGACAAATGGGCGTGGCGCTTCCTATACAAAACAATAGTTTTCTTCAAAACGTATTGCCTGCTTTTTATTTCGTTACGAGGGTTGTAGCGAAGCGCATTGGGTTACTGCTAGTAATATATATACTTATCTCTTTGGATTTTTCCAAAAGCAACTATGACTTTAAAGTTTTCCCGAATATATATAACGAAAAGTTTATACCATAATATAATCCTGTTATATTGCAAAAGTACATAAGGGATATAACTTTTTACATTTTCTTCAAACATAAAGTCAAATATGTTAGGTAGTTACAAACATCAGCATAATGTCATTATACCCCGACCACATTGTGGTATAGGGTATAAAAATCCCATAAAAATGATATCAGTGTTCACATTGCTTTAAGATATACAGAAGCGCACTACAGAACTGTTTAAAAAGTTTCTTCCTTAAGCATTACTCAAAAATATTTTAACAAAATCGTGTAATCCAAAAAACTTTTTATGTATTATTAAATTAAATTTTCCGTTATTTGTTTATCAGCAACTATTACAAGATAATTGTCTTAGAATGAAGGCTCAATCTTATGAAAAATATTAGAAGTGTATCTAAGCTTATTCATATATTAGCTTAGAAATAGCAATAAAATAAAATTTATATAAAAATTTGTTAAAATTTTATGTACATCACTATTTTCCGTAAATTGTTTTGATATTTGCTTCTGCTAGAAATTTGTACGATAGTAACTAAAAAAAAAAACGTTTTTCCTACTTAAAGATATTTATGACAAATTACTTCTATTCATTGAGGAATATATTCGGCTACCTCAAATGGACATTACGGTGGCCCTTATATATCCCTTGTGTGAAATATAGGATGCTATTGGAGACTTTGATTTTTCAACTGAATTTAAATTAGACGCCGAATTTTTTTTAATAATGAAAAAACAATTGTTTTTAGTTTTAGGATACTTAGTTGGAACAGTAATCTCTCGTTTAAGATAAAAAAATTATCAGTACACTACAAAAGAGAAATGGCTAAAAGAATTATGTGCAAATGGAAAACATAACTTTATATTTCAAATAGCACAAAAATGAATTAAGGTTTTTATGCAAAAATTACTCTCTCTAGTTTGGAACTTCAATATCTAAAATTCCTCCGTCCGTTTTACGATAGAATGTTTTGTTTGGACACAAATTGAAAAAAATTTAAAAAAAAACGAAAAAATGCAAAATTCTTAGTTTTTTGACATTTGGCTATGTATATCTCATAAACTAAGCCTTGCTATGTGAAAGGGAACGGAGAAATATAGATATAGATATTGATGTTCTTGACCAGTGTGCAGAGTTTCAAGCAAGACTCTTCAGCCGTTTTTGTGACATTTAAAAAAGCAAGCGAACCTATTTGCGGCATTTTTCGTTTTTTCACCTGAATGACACAAATGAGCCACTTAAACACGTGAGTAGTTGCGAGTCAATACTGGCTTCGGATCATCGTGTGTTCAAATGATGGTTTTTAATTAAAAAAGTTTTATATATAATTCTGATTTTGTTAACAGTGACTATCTTTTCGAAATACACTGCACATATATATAAAATTGAATAACGCGTTGAATTAAGTCGTTTGATATTAATAAACTTAATTATAAAGAAAAACAGATTTGGTATACTATTCATTTCTTTTGCGTCTAGATTCCTTCATTCGGAATTTCATCACGGATACCTCTTTTGAAAGGTTTTGAAATTTTCTCTTTCAGCAATTGTTGCAAAAAGTAGCCACAAAGTGGCGGTAATTACATTTTTCTTATAAATTAAAACAACCTTTTTTATGGATTTTTTTCGATGTTGGTACATTCAGAAACAATTTTGACCTAACACTGCTGGGCAAATTTGAGGAACATTGTCAAACCAAATTTTTGGATTTTAAGGGTTAAAAAGCAATTTTCGTCAGTAACCTAAAAATTATGGTATCTTTTGAAAAAATTCAAAAATGAAAAAGCCGTAGAACAAACTTCGTTTCTGATACCCCATAGATTAATTTCCAACAACAGAAAAGTTCCTTTTCGCTAAAAGTCGGTTTTGAGATATTGCTAACTATACGTTCATATCAGTATGTAACGATGAATTTTCAGCTATTAAAACTAGTAGTACAGCTCTCGCTCTAGCAGCTCATAAAATTTATTTTGAAATTGTCATTAATCAATATATCGCTAATCAATATTTGGTATGTAAATTGGAAATTTTGAAAGTTTTTCAAAGTTTATAAACAAAATCTCTACGATAAATAGCTGATTTAATAGCTATATTAAAGCATTACCCATTCTTAGCATTTAGTTTATCATTTTAGAATGGAAAATATTTTTTAAACACGTTTAATAAGTTATTTTCTAAGAAAACTTACCGACTAACTACTCAAGGCATGTTAAAATAGAGTTCCATTCAGTATTTGATAACTCATGAAAGGTAAACTCATCAAAAACATACTGCAACTGAAAATCATATAGTAGAGATAATAAGTCATATTTGGAGAGGTGTTAATAGCTGATTCTATAATGGAACTTTGTCAATATTGCTGGTGAAAAAAGGAAATTTCTATACTTAAAAGGCAGTTTCTTGCCAAATGGCTACATTATTCATTCAATATTTGTAATATATATTTAGTTATAATATCTCGTATATAGTCATCCTTTAATTTAATGCTCTTTTTAATTTAATGCTCCTTTTCCGTGGTTTTTTTTTGGATGGTATAGCATAACTAAATAAAAAAGGTTCAATATTAATACACTCATACCTGTTTTTGTGCGGTATGTGAAAATTTAACAAATTTAATCATTATTTGCTAGTGAGAAAGTTGACGATTTCAGAAAACATCAATTGAATTTCAGAAAGTATCAATTGAAAATCAGAAAACTTCAATTGAATTTCAGAAAACATCAATTGAATTTCAGATTTTTACTTCGTAATTGTCAATGTTAAGTTATTTTACTTTTTCTTTAATTTTTCAAATAAATAAATCTTGAAAATAAAAATTAAAAAAAAAGCAAAATCAATCAATAAAACGCAATTTAAATTAAAAAATAATTAAAAGGTTGTTCTTCAGGAAATTTTAAACAAGAAAAATAATTTTAAGTAAACATGATAAAATGTTGAATTTCATTACAAAAATTTCTATGTATAGACACGAATGAAAGTGTAGAAGAGAATTAAAACAGTATTTTTTAAATGGATATATTAATTTTGCTGAATAATGAAATGAGAAACCATCAACGGATCTTGAGTTATAGCTGGAAAACTAAGCAAACAAACATCAAGATAAGGAAAAATGTAAAAGTTTGGCCTGATAACAGCAAACTCTTTGGAAGTTTCACTATACTGACCTAGAACTTTCACCCTGGCGTGTATATTCGCCCCCCCCCCCGCCCCCCTTTCAATGACCCTGAATATTTTCACCACATTTTATAATACTATAATTTATTAATACTATAATTCTGTGGTTTTCTAGAATAACCGCGTATGTCATAAAATCAAAATGTTTAGGAGAGCCAAAAAACGTTATATTTGAAATTATGGGCTCGATATAAAGTTTTTAGAGCTTTTTATTTTACAGTCCTGTAGATATGGGCAATAAATACTTTATGTAAAATTTTGAGTCAAAAATCTTCAGAGGAATAGATCCTAGAGAAGGACGAAGAAAACAATATGTAAATAACACTTAAAGAGTGTGCAGATAAAACAACTTATGTCGACAAACCTCGTTTTCTTTGAAACTACCAATGCAACCACCTATGTAGACATAAGTTGTTGTTGTTTGAAAAATGGATTTTTTGTTCGTCAACAAAAAGTTAACGGGACTTAGGATGAGAATATAACAACGTATCTAGAATAATAGTGACAAAAAATAACAGAAATAAACACACAAGTTTTTATAAGTGGTTATAAACTGAAAAATAATCCAAAATTATTGTGCAAAGTGCTGCAAATTAATTTAATAAACATTTAAGTTACGTCGTTATTTAAAGAAAAAACTCAGAAATGGCCAATAATAAAAAAAAAAATTTAGCACATTAAAGAGCGTTAAAAATTAATATAATTGGCGTCGCTAACTCAAAACTGACAAAAATGGACATACGCGGTTATTCCAGAAAACCACAGAATTAAGATTGGCCATATCTTGTTAGCTGTTTTCCTTTTTTAAATTGTCACATCCCTACTGTACATTAGTTTGAAAAATTACTCAAATGGATTTATTGTAATTTACGGTATCAGTTCAACAAGTTGAGCTAAAGCTCTTTGTTACTTCTGTATGCACCTGGTTGATATACTGGCAATCAAGTAAATATTAAATCCTTAAAATTATTCTTTTCGTAAAGTGTATTATATAGGCAGGTATATTTAATAATATAATCATAGCGAAATTATAACAAAAGAATAAATTGTATTCACAATTCTGGGCTTTTGGAAGTGATGACTAATTTGGTACTTACGGGTAACTATTAGAACATGGTTATATAACTTATTCTGGACAGAATATAATATACTGTATAATATGAGTTTCAAGGAAAAATTGAGGTCATAGATAATAAATACACACAGAAAAAAAAATGAAGAGACTTAAATTTGAGAATAAAATCCATTTGTTGATAGAACATAAATTAATTGGAAAGTGAGAACACTAGTTAGGCTGTGATAATCAAATAATTCGGTATCTGCAAGTAAACTGCAAATACCACAATAAATCAGAATACTTTTCGTGGTTATGTGAACTTCAGACTATACTAGTGCTTTATCTGGCAATTTATGGATACAAAAACACAATCTAACTACTGCATCTAGATCCGATGGAAATTTATGTTAATTTTGGGTACTGTTAAGGAATATCCTAAATAAATGCAGAAATTTTACTTTATTTTACAAAAATGTTTTTATCAGTTGTTTAAATATGTTTTCGTCGGAAAAATGTTCCAACATTTAAAAATATTCGCGAATAGAGCCAATTTTTGGTGTCTTTATGTTATATGAAGTGCTGCTCAGACAGGTCATGTGTCATCGAAATTGATTTCCAAAATATATTTTGACAGTCACCACAACATGTGAATGAGAAGTATAATGCGGGTGTATAACTTTGTCGTATCTAGATTAAAACTTGGCACGGTTTTCTTTCAGTGTTCGATTCATTTTCAGCAATTGTGTTTTGTGGATAGGGCCAGTAATGGTTTCGCTCTGGAATACACGGCTCTCAACTAATCCCATTATATGAATAACAATAGTTATTACTTGTTGTGATATTAAGCTTCCTATGGTCGTCCTAAGCAGGAATAATTAAAACAAATATGCTGTAATTTTGTTTTCTGTCTGCGACGTTTCGACACTATGGTTGGTGTCCTCATCAGGCGTCTAATTTTATTTAATAATAATTAAGAATATACATTTATTATCACTTTAACAAATTTATGTGAATTTTTTTTTTTTTTTTTTTTTTTTTTACAAATATCCCGATACATTTAGCCATTAAAATAATTATTAAAAAATGGGAAACAATTAAAGCTCACACCAGCATCCCAAAAAATACATTTATCAAAATACTTGACTTTTGTTTAAGAGACAATAATTATTTTATGTTTGACAACAATATTTACATACAAAATTATGGTATGCCTATGGGGAACCCACTTTCTCCAATAATAGCGGAAATAGTCTTAGATGACCTATTAGACTACACACTAGACAATCTAAAATCCAAAAACATCGAAATAAAATATATTACCAAATATGTAGATGACTTTTTTGCCATTATAAAACAGAAAGATAAACAAATAATATTACAAGAATTTAACTATTACCATAACAAATTAAAGTTCACGATAGAAGAGGAAACAAACCATAGCCTCAACTTTTTAGACATTACCATACATAAAACTAATAACAAACTCATAACAAACTGGTTTACTAAAGAAATTTCATCTGGTAGAATTATCAATTATTTTTCAAACCACGACCCTATACAGAAGAAAAACACAGCAAAAAATCTTGTAAAAACAGCAATAAACATTAGTGATAACATTTTCCTAAAAGATAACATAAAGAAACTAAGAACAATTTTGACTAAAAATAATTATCCTATTAAATATATTAACAAATTAATTTCCACAGTAATAAATGAAACCCAAAATAATAACACACAAAATAACAACGCAATATCTAACTCAGTTAACGGACAAAAAACGACCTTTGCCACTATACCATATTTACCAACAATAACGAATAGGAAAAACATAACAAATCTGATCAACACTGAAACTATTAAAATAGCTTCGAAGCCAAATCAAACATTGAATAAGCTTTTTAACACCCAAAAAACGAAAACAGACTTACACAAACAACACAATGTAGTATACCAAATAAAATGCAATGGTAATGTCCACCAACAATGTAACAGAATATATATAGGACAAACGAAAAGACAATTAGAGATTAGGTTGAAAGAACATAAACGAACAGTTGAGAAAGGAATAACAACAACAGCGCTCTCTCAACATGCATTTGACAATAAACACAACTTTGATTTTGACAACATCAAAGTCTTGGAAAGAGAGACAAAAACAAATAAAAGAATAACACTTGAAAGTTTGCATATTAAGAAACATATTGACAAAACAGTAAACATTAAAGAAGACAGTGATCACATTAGTAACACGTACAATTTAGTACTTAATAAATAAAATTAAAATGTAAAATTTAGATTAAGTGTGTAATAATACTATTAAGGTAACAATTATTTTATAAAAAAAAAAAAAAAAAAAAAAAAAAAAATTCACATAAATTTGTTAAAGTGATAATAAATGTATATTCTTAATTATTATTAAATAAAATTAGACTCCTGATGAGGACACCAACCATAGTGTCGAAACGTCGCAGACAGAAAACAAAATTACAGCATATTTGTTTTAATTATTCCTGCTTAGGACGACCATAGGAAGCTTAATATCACAACAAGTAATTACAATCACTGGTCATTAGGAACATATCAAAACAATAGTTATTTTCCATGAATATTTTGTTTACGTGGTCTCCGTAATTTCAGCTTTTTTTTTGGCTACAATAAGCGCTTTCAATTTTGCCTGGTAAACAAGCATTTAAAATGTGGAATACTGGTGTTTTTTTTTTTTACGAACTTCCACGCTACTCACGTAACTAGCCCTGCCGACCCAGAGAGCACGTGTCTTTAACGTTGACACCTCATACACATCAGAGCTGGCGAGTAAAGAGCGTGGTAGTAAACCAGCTACAGAACTATCTCATCAGCTGATAAAAAGTATGAATCAATTTTAGATATAAGAAAAAAAGAAAGAAGAATTAACATTTTGGTATTAAATTCTATAGAGCTTTATTTTCAATACATTACAGTGAAAGTAATCATGACAGATTCTGCGGAAAGGGTAAGAATTGGCATAATAAATCGTCAAATAGTACAAATTATGGATCGAAGATCTCCTCAGCTAATTTCTAATGAAACCAAGAGTAGATATTGCCATTTAAACAATCATAGTAATATGGCCAATCCAGTCATGTGTACACCGAGAGCCACAGCTGTTCAGACAGTATACAATACTATTCCTATGTAAAATACTTGTCAGGAGTAATTAAGTTCCATCAAGTTCAAATTACACCATTCAACTACTAAATCATGTTCACGTTGAAGACAAATACGACCATTTATGTCATTGAAACTCTGAAATAATGCAACATCATCTGCATACATAAGGATGTTTGAATTAAAATAATTATGTATGAGTCCCTAATTAGGCCTATTCTTACATATGGTTGTCAAGTTTCAATCTTATATGAAAAAAATAAGATTATCGGAAAGAAAATGCCTAACGAACTGTACTTACCTTTACAGATATTCAAATAGCGATTATAAAAAGTTTATAGCAAACAATATATTGTACAATGAAGAAAAGGTAAGCAGTATTGATAGCTTTATTATACATTTAATAAGAAATTATATACCAAAAAGTACGCACTATTTCGAAAATTACTTAATTATAGGCCCATACTTATACGAGTATACGTCTAAAACCCTACCAACGGGTTATATTCCACTGGATATATCCAGAATGAAATTGGATATTCAAACCTAAAAGCCATAACCTTTAAACAATTAATAACCGAAAATAGTAGAATCGATACAAGTGCTTATCAAGCGGATCAAACCTTAATACTGGAAAATATTGGTGGCTTACCAACTAATCTTTTTTCTTTAATTTTATACCTTGTGACGGTGATCTGTTTTGCTCTGCACTGTAGCAAAAGATTTTCTGTTACAAGCAGAATAGGAAATAAGAAAAAAAAATAATAACCTTGATCTTGAAATTATTTTCAAGTTCAAGTATGTACATATAAACAACACCTTATATGGTAATATGTTGATGGCATTTTTTTTGGCAAACTGATTTATGGCGTTTTTTTCTCTTCATTGTGTTGTATGAAATAATGAACACATTCATATGCAATCATGCTGGTCAAACCACGTATTTTCTTGTATTGATCTCACTTGCTCTCATAGTCATATATGAGTGGGAGTGTTATAAATACTAGAGAATATTATGAATGCATATGAATGTTCTCAATGAATTGGTGGTGATTTTGTTTTTTAATAAACAGGTTTTTATCTGCAGATGAATGAATGACGATGAGAAGGTTTAATGTAATAATGTTAAATTTAAATCGAGGAGTTGAAGATTAATTGTTGACAAGAAAGGTTGAGGAAAAACCTTAAAATTTAAAATTAATAAAATGTAGTTTTAGGAGTTGAAATGTGACCATGAAATACAAAAGGTTGAAAAAAAACCTCTTAAAATTTGTATAAAAATGTAGTTTAAGACATTAAAATTAAGTGAAGCGTGCAAATAAGTTTAAATTTAAAAAAAATTAAAAATTAAATTAATATTTAAGAAAATTAAAAATTACAAAAATTAAAATTTATGAACGGAGTTGAATTTTGTTTGTTGAAATACAAGGTTGAGGAAAAACCTCCTTCGAAATTAAAATTAAGTGAAGTCTAGAATAATTTAAAAAAATTAAGAACAGTTATGAAAAAAAGTTTGAAAAATTAAATTTAAGTTCAGAAAATTAAAGAAAAATTAAGTTTAGAAAAAAAAGATAAGTTTAAGAAAAAAAGAAAGTGTAAAATTTAAGAAATAAAACCAATAAAAAATTAAATAAACTTTAAGAAAAAAAAAAACTAGATTTTAATGACATTTGTTGTTCGGTTTTTATTAATTATATTTTTAATATTTGCGTGAACAATATTTAAACAACCACCAGCTACTCAGACTATTAAATCTATTAAATAAACAATTCATAAGAAAACTAAAAACTCAAACGTAGAAAAAAAAATTACAACTATTCATAAGTTCATGTTAAATTATCGTCAATAACGATAAAATAATATCATCATTAAAATTATTTCGTTAAATCTGCAATTAATGCTCATCTTTATTAATACGAAGAATTCATCGTAACATTTCAATTGGATAAAAAAACTTAACTATGGCCAACATTTTCCAATGGAATATTGCGAGACACAACCACGGCGTCTGGCGGCAGCAGCTTCATCCTCAACAACTACAACCATATGGCGGTAATTAAAACAAACTAATTAAAATGTTTTCTTAAATCTAAATTAAATAAGAGTTGTCTAACTATAAACTAAAATTATTTTTTAAAGATTTTTCTAATTATAAATCAAAATTTTTTCTAAATATAAATTTAAACAAATATTTTTCTACGTTAATAAAATTTACTAAATATAAATTTTAACTAAAAACTTTCTAAATTAAGGACTTTGCTATATATAAAATTAAACTAAAAAAATCTTCCCAAATGAAAAAAAAAATTGAGCTAAGATTAAAAATTATAATAAGAAATATAATTTAGCTAAAATTAAAATTTTGCTGTAAAGAAAATTTTTCTAAATTTAAATTCAAAACTAAATTAAAATCACCAAACTAATAATTTTTATATATTTAGAATTACTGTAAAATTTAAAATTAACCTAAACTTAAAATTATACTAAATTTAAGAATATTTACAAAACGGTACCATATTTAAAAAAAAAAAAAAAAAAATATTTTTTTTTGGTTAAAGTTAAAATTAAAACTAAATTTAATTTAAAATATTATTATTATTCCGTAGTGCTAAAATTCAAATTGAGCTAAAATTAAAATATTATTAAAAGCAAAATTTTTCTTAAATTGCGCTAAATATAAATTGTGCAAAAATAGTGCTAAATTCCAATTGATAAATTTAAAATTTTGTTAAAATTAAAATTTTCCTAAAACTTAAAAATTTTCCTAAATTTAAGAATTACCCTAAATTTAAAATTTTCCTAAAACAGAATTTTGCTAAAATTTAAAAATTCTCCTAAAATTAAAATTATGCTATACTTTAAAATTTTTCTAAAATTAACATTTACCTAAAATTAAAATTTCTCTAAAATCAAAATCAAAAATTTTATAAAAAAAAAAATCAAATTTTGCTAAAATTTTAAAATTTCCTAAATGTAAAATTTTTCCTAAAATCAAATTTTGCTAAAATTTCAACTTTTCCTAAAATTAAATAATTTTCTAAAAGTGACATGTAGCAAAAAAAGAAAAAAAAAATTAAGTTAAAATTAAAACCCTTAAAATGAAGGGTAAATAAAAAATTTTTTTTGAACCCAATGTAGAAAACCAAAACCAAACCAAATCTTATCATTTGAGTGGGTTACCTCCAAGTAAGATGGAGTCGAGGTAACATGGTAGGGAGGGCAAAAGGGGCTGAACACCTCGTCCCCAATCCCAAGGTAAGTATGGCCATCCGTCCCATTTAGCGTCCGTTTTTTTGACAGTTGTTTTTTTTAAATCGGACGTGAAAATCTGTAGTGCGGTTTCCCTGGGCCTGAGCAAGACCCCACCCATCCGGCGAGCTAGGCCCCTACGCCAGCACGTGCGACCAGCAAAGGCTCAGGGAAAGAAGCGGATCTTCCATCAACTCCGCACCATTACAACCTTGACCAAACATTTTATTCTTTTACCATATAAATGTGAGATTTTTTCAAAATTTTTCTTATATGTATATGAATCTGTGTCAATAAATACACTTTTGTAACTTAATTTATAAATATTACCAAAATTAAGGTTACATATTATTATCGAATACTTGAGAGCCCGCATAAAGGGACTGTGTATAAAAATAAAAAACAAATGAGAGAATTATAGTCGGTCTAGACCGACTATACGATACCCTATACCATAGTTTGGAGACCCCATCTCTTCAATCCAACTAATTGGATATAGAAAATAAGCATAAATCAATTTTGAGTGGCATTGTTATAAATTTTTTTGGCTGCAGATATGAAAAATTTCATATCGGTTGCTATATTTATATGGGGACTAGAACGAAAAATGGAACGATCCTGACCGTATTTGGCAAAGTCACTTATATTTTGAAAAAATATATACAAACCAAATTTGAGAAAAATCTATGAAATATTTTTGATTTTTGATACATTTAAGTGTAAATCGGGAAGCAGCTTTATACGGGGGCTATGACAAAGAATTGCCATATGGGTTTTATTTTTAGACAAATGATAAATAGATGTAATGAACACACACAAGCCCAATTTGACCGAGATTTATATGATAATTTGGATCTTATGGCAATTTAAGTCGATTTCATAGGGGTCATTTGTATGGGGACTACGTCTCAACATGGACCGAATTTCACCAATTTCAATAGCGTTCATCCCATGTCCGGTAGAAGCTTATATACTAAATTTCATCAAAATACATTCATATTTGCGACCTGTAGTTTGATTAAAAGTTTACATGGACACACAGACGGATGGACGGACGGACGGACGGACGGACGGACGGACGGACATCGCTAAATCGACTCAGAAAGTGATTCTGAGTCGATCGGTATAATAAAAGATGGGTCTAGGTCAAATATTTTTGGTAGTTACAAACAGCAGCACAAAGTCATTATACCCAAACCACATAGTGGTATAGGGTATAATTATGCTTTACGTTTATTTATAGTAATAATAAAAATTTTTGGATCAAATACTATTACAAAAAATTAAAAAAAAAAAAACGATGTTAGAATTCGTAATTATAGTCGGAAGGTCATTTATGACCACTAAAAATAATAACGGACCCAAATAACTCCCTGGGGAGTCCACTAAATAATATTATGTTTAGTTATGCGTTTTTTGGCATCAGTTAATATGGAATCCAATTCCTTATTTTTGAATCATTCACAATGATTTCAAATGTTGTCAAATTGCCTGTTGAGTCAGCGCAAGAATGGATCCAATTTCTGGTGCTAATTTACCTTCCGCTTTCCGCAACGTTCCTTGTCTTCGATGACAAATTCACCATTCTTAAACCACTCACCACAACTTGTCTCACTTAAGGTAGCCTCCTCATATGCTTCTCAGTAAATCAACAGTATCCGGAAATTAAACACATTCGGAATTAAGCTCGACATTTTCGCACGAAAAAACATATTATTCTGATTACAAATTCGGTATTGTTGTTCAGAGATGTGCGGCCTGACGCGCCCCTTTTTTGTCAAACGGCGGAAACGTTTGCGGATTTGAATCTGAAATGTTACTTAAAATATTTCAAAAACATGAAATTGAATGTATTACTTCTTAGTAAAAATTGAGGAAGTTGACTGGCTAGACAAGCAAAGACATATTGAAATCAAATTTTTATCAATATTTTATTAATTGCTACGGCTAGCTTAGCTGACATTATGCATTTAGGGGTTATGAAATAATAATATTATTAATAAAGTTGTTAATAATGTTCCGCTAAAGTACTTTTTTTATCCAAAATTTTATACTATTTTAAAACACATTTATAAGCTCTGCATGTAGAATTTAAGTACAAAATATATTTTTCGTACGTAGTTGTTCTCGATAAAAATGCTAATAGACAATTTAAGGCATTAACAGTTTAAAATCTACTCTTATAGGAACAATTAAAAGTAAGTACAAATTAAATTGATAGCAAGTAAAAATTAAATTCCTTAAATTAACGAAAGTGAGTATGTGTTAAGGAAAAAAGATTTGTTTTTTTGTTTTATTTCATTGCTTTATATTGTTTAAAATAGAATTTCAAAATAAAAAATTAATTTACAAGGATGTAAAAACTTTATCTTACTTTAAATGTTTAACAAGAATTTACTGTGAACATAGTTGTATCATCAAGCAGGACTATAAGAGCAGGATGACTTTTATCCGGTGAACTTTTAAATAATCATACCATAAACGAAATTTATCAAATATCTCTTGTTTGGTCCCTATTTTCAGTGCATAAAAGTCCCCTTCATAAAATGTAAATAAATTTTAATTTAATAAATTCAAATTAAAGCATTCTAATGCCTTAACAGTAACCTGTAGATGTGCTTAATTTGGAAAACAATATTAACGTGAGTGTCACATAAACAATGTCTCTGTTGGACTTGTTACCAGCAAACATGTGCGGAAAAGATAACAGTTTTAAGGTTAGTTTATGAAGACGAGTTAAGTACATAGATATATAAGTTAATGGGATAATGGTGATAAATATGGTTGATGTAAAAGTAGACATCTAAGGTAATATATATTAGTCTTTTAAAAATATAACAATTTGCTTATAACAGACGTTACGTTTGAAAAACTAAAATTTTTCTTTATGCAAATATATAATGAACTAGTTCAAAAATTTATAAATCTGGCTGGCAGCACTTGTCTCATACAACATTATTTAAATACGTCAAAATATCCATGTGATAAATAAATACAACAAAATAAAACAAGTAAGAAAATTATAGTCGGTCTAGACCGACTATACGATACCCTATACCATGCGTTTAGAAACCCTATCTCTTAGGCCCAACTAACTGGACATTGAAAATAAGCAAAAACCAAATTTGAGTGGGATTTTTATTAATTTTTTTGGCTGCAGATATGAAAAAGTTCGTATCCGATGCTATATCTATAAAGGGACTAGGTCCAAAAATGGACCGATCCTGATCATGTTTGGTAAAGTCTCTTGTATTTTGCAAAAATATGTACAAACAAAATTTGAGAAGAATCAGTGCAATATTTTTGTTTTTTAATAGATTTAAGTGAAGATCGGGAAGCAGCTCTATATGGGGTCAAAGTGATCATTTTTGGACTACTCATTAGTGCATGTAATGAACGCATACAAACCCAATTTGAGTAAGATCTATATGACAATTTGGATCTTATGGCAATTTATGTCGATTTCATATGGGTAATTTGTATGGGGGCTAGGTCTGAACATGGACCGATTCTCACCAATTTCAATAGCGTTCATCCCATGGCCGATAAAAGCTTATATACCAAATTTCATCAAAATACATTCATATTTGCGACCTGCAGTTTGATTACAAGCTTTACATGGACACACAGACGGACGGACGGACGGACGGACGGACGGACGGACGGACGAACGGACATTGTTAAGTCAACTCAGAAAGTCATTCTGATTCGATCGGTATAATTAAAGATGGGTCTAGGTCAAATATTTTTGGTTGTTACAAACAGCAGCACAAAATCATTATACACAAACCACATAGTGGTATAGGGTATAAATAAACTTTGTTTGATGAGGTTATCAATAACACTCTTCAATAGTCAAAGTGAGAGCGACGAGACAAGTGTGCGAACGTTTAACGCTGCTAAACTGAATTTTTCATATTTTCAAAATTATAAAAAAATATTATAAAAATCAAGTTAATATTTTTTTCATCAAAACATAAATTTTTACAAAAAAAAGAAAAAATTGAGAGTGTTGAATTAGGCTGTCGAATATTTTTTACCCTTCACCTTGAACAAAATATTTGAAAACGTAAATTATTTGATAACATTATTTGATAACAAAAAGTATTCCTTCAGTTAGAGTAAATCGGTTTCTGTACTCATTATCGTTTTGTAACATCTTCTTAAATATATTTACGCTGATCCCTGACTCACTGACTGACTGACTGATTCTGTAACGCTGAAATACACACACATAGCACTCCATACAAAGCCATGCAAAATACAAACAATTTTTAAAACAAGAAATTGTCAAGAAAATTTTACCGCTTATAAAACTCGAAAAAATACTACAAAAGGAAACAATAAAATTTATTTATATCATTCTTATTACGAATATTAATGCAGCATTGGTTATTTGTATATATAAAAATGTATTAGTGATGAAATTTCAACGAAAAAAATTAAACACAGCAATCAACTAAATAATTTTATTGACATTTATATATATAGAGCTGAAACATATAATATAGGTTTAAAGTATCGCCGTAATTAAAACTTAAATCTTAAATGAAGATGCTATTCAAGGTGTTTCCGTTTTGAAACGACTTGACCCAGAATTAAATCTATACATATTTTGTAATTTACATTTACACTGAACTAAAACTATCAATTTTCGATTTACAACCCATTAATTGTTAACCCTTGAAATCGTAATTTTTATACTACTGAAAATTTAAAATCTTCAATCATCATTTTAACAAATTTAACAAATCATTTTAACAAATTGAAAAATCGTCGAAATTACAATAAGTTGTCAAAATTGACCAGGACTGCTAACGACAATAGCACTACATATGCAGATTTCGTGGAATAAGATGAACGCAAAAAATGCAACAAAAAACTAATATCTATTCAAATTCTTCTTTAAATTCCCTTTGTTGGTCAATGAAAAAATTCTGCAAAAAATGTAATGAAGGAAATTTTAAACATTTTTATTTTTCTCATTTAACGTCGTCCGATATGCATACATAACTAAACTTTTCCGTTTGTCTGTTTTGTTTTTCATCTCAAAATTGTTTTGAATTGTTATGAGTGCTTTCGCTCAGGTTCTCTGATGGCCAGCACTTACCAAAGAGTATGATTTTTTGATAAATATTTGAGAAAGAAGAGATCTTCAATGTGGATTTCGTTGTTGTCCAACGTATTACTTCGTTTAAAGCTCTGTATTGAAAAGCACTTGAAAAATAGTGCAATATTAAGTTTCAAATTTAAATTATTCTGACTTTGCTTAATTAAATTACATTGTAATTTCAGATGAGAGGTGGGAAAATAATTTTTTTTTCACTCATAATATTAATTTTGGCATAATTTGCTTTCAAATAATAATTGAATAATTTATTGAAATTATCATAGAAGAATTAAAGGCGATTTGGAATAATAATTTTGTTTTTTAAGTAAAACTAATACGCCCTTATTTTTTTTTTTTTTTTTTTTGGATTTATAGATAATTGGAAAAAATGTTCGCTTTTTACAGTTCACATTTATGATGACATATGAAATATTTTTTTTTCTTTTTTGTAGGTGTATTGATGTTTGCACTTCCTTAAGGGGTGGTAGGTTTAAAAAACCTTTTTTTGCATTTCTCTTTCTGAATGCACAACATATCGAGAGTGTTGTATCAAAATTTTAAGTAAATCAGAGCAAAACCTAAGATTTTTTTATTTCACATGATCCGGTAACGAGTTATGATATTCACCGCAAAACAACAACGCCTCCGGAGATTCCCTGTCACGGACTTATTTATTAAAATTTTTAATTGCAAATTTTTCCAAAGATTCCCCAAATGTTATGCTATAACGTACATATGAAATAAATAATCCATCATTATTCGTATCTTCAAAAAAGAATTATGAAAAGGGGGGTACCCTTAAGAAACTTTTAGGAACCTTGCTCTAAAACTTTTTTTTTCTATGCTATTCTATTTTTCTACAATAAAATGGAGTTAGGTTATAGCGAACTCGGCGGGACCGGCCAAATTAGTTACTTATAGACTAAGTTCGTTATAACCGTAGATTTTTTTTGATTTGTCCGAAAGGTTTAAAAAGTTTTTTTTGTTGAATAAGTTTATTTAATTTGATGCATTTTAAAAAGTAATAAAACATACATAAATTAAATTATTAAAAAGACACATATTAATAGTTTGTCTTAATAAGATTAAAATTACCGAGTTTCTATCAAAATAAAATATTTTTTTAAAATCATATAATAATAAAAACTCCTTAAGTATAGAAGCAGAAAGTACAAAGCAAAGGTTGGCTACTGGCAAACTTTTACGAAAATATACATAAAAGGACCTTTTACAAAACTTCATTTGAAAGTCGAAGTTTTTGTTTTGTATTAAAATTTAATTAAAATAAAATTAAATTAAATTAAAATTATTTTTTTTTTAATATATATAATATAGGGAAATTCTGAAATGGAAAAAAAATTGTTTGTTAAAGTCAAAAGTTTGATATAACCACTGTTCGCTATAAGAGAAGCAATTTGTATGAAACATGTGATTAAAAATCTTGGGACCGAAGAAATTCTTCGCTATAAAAAAAATTTATTACAACCAGGGTTCGTTATAAGCGAACTCCATTGTATTAAATTTTAATAATTTTGGGAATCTCCAATCTCCTCACTTTACCCGGCCTTCCCATGTTCAAGTCAAAATGATCACATATCCAATAGTCAAAAAATTGTTAAGCAACTGTCCCATTGAAAAATTGAAAGAGAGAATTGAAACGTATGATTGTTTAGTAAAAAAGAGTAAAAAAGTGTGAGTGCATCACAACCTGAAAGCCAAAAATATAACGTGTGAAGGCCGGGTATTATCTTAAATATATTTACGCTGATCCCTGACTCACTGACTGACTGACTGACTGACTGACTGAGAGACTGACTGATTCTGCAACGCTGACCAAAATGATACGGTTCTAATTCCTAGGGTTGGTCTCGCCCCAACCGACACCACATTACCTTTCATATTAAAACGCTGCCAGTTTCCAGTAATTCCTGCATACGCAATTACCATAAACAAGGCTCAAGGCCAGTCATTTGATTTGGCATTAATTTGGAGACCGCGGTATTTTCACACGGCCAACTGTATGTGGCTTTGTCACGATCAAAAGTTGCAAGCCAAGTTAAGATACGTATTCAATCGAACCCACAGCAAGGAAAACTATTAAATGACCAACGATATTTCAAACGAAATATAGGTTTTCAAGAGATTGAAAAACTTTTTTGCCAATATTTCTTATCTGTTTTGATACTTATGTATACAATTTCTACAAACACAATCTTTTTTCACATGTACATATGTAACAATATAATTTTCAATTTACTACCATATTAAAAGAAATATAATTTATTATAAATTTTTCGTGTATTTAGATTTATACTGTTTTATTCATAATTTTTAGACGGGCGCCTAGGCGCCACACAATCAGCTAGTTTGTTTATAACAGGCGTTACGTTTGAAAAATTAAAATTTTTCTTTATGAAAATAAATCTGTGGTCACAAGCGATAACCGCCTAAGTCGACCTAAGAATGATTTGAGTTATGTATGCTATCATATTCTACTAAAAACGCTTTATATTTACGTGACACTATTATTAAAACACTATTTATTAAAAAGATATTGATAAAAATATACTGACGTAAGTCGTAATGAAACTTCATTACATCTATATAAAAAGTTATTTTTCTCGAAAGCATGATTTTCGACTTAGGCGGTTAATGCTTGTGACCACAGATATAATAAGCTAGTTCAAAAAATTATAAATCTTTCTGGATATATAATTGGCAGCACTTGTCTCATACAACATTATTTAAATACGTCAAGAGATCCATGTGATTAATATATACAACCAAATAAAAATAAACTTTGTTTGATGAGGTTATCAATAACGCTCTTCAATATACAAGTGTGCTAACGTTTGACTCTGCTAAACTGAATTTTTCATATTTTCAAAATTATAAAAATTTTTTATAAAAATCAACTTAATATTTTTTTCGTCAAAACATAAATTTTTTACAAAAAAAAAAAAAAAATTTTAAAGTTTTAAATTAAATTATGTCGAATATTTTTTACCCTTCACCTTGAACAAAATATTTGAAAACGTAAATTATTTGATAAACTTATACCGAATTATTACTACAATCACACTGAATTTGTAGCATTTTTTGGAGGTGTCCCCACTTTTTAGTATATATCTTGCCACAATGAAACCCAATTTACCATATTTTAAATAGCAGACGTGCTAGAAATAGTTGTGGTAAATAATATTATCTTAAGCTTACCACAGTAACTGGTTTATTTTGTGAGTGAGCATGATTTGAACAGACAGACGGACAAACGGTTGAACAAAAATTAATTTTTTGATGCGCTGCAAACGCAATGGCAAACTGGAATGACTAAAATTTCAAAATAAAATATAGTTAAAAAATATTATAATTTTATAGAACAACTAGATGTAACACGGTGTGCTTCGCTAAACCCTCCCCCTTCCGAATCGTTATGAAAGGGCTCACGCAAAGTCCCAAGGTTCTCACTAATACAGTAATTCAGATATATCACATTTAATATTAAGTTTGTATGGGGGTACCACGCGCATTTGTCTAATCCCGCCAATTTTTTTGTCTGACTACTCACGTTAATAATAGATGACCTGAGACAAATTTGCAAAGCTTTCTCTATCATAGTACTTAATATATATGATATTAAAATTTTACTTTGTATGGGAGGTGCCACGCCCACTAAAAATATTTGAACAAATTAAAGCCTATAGCACTCCCATATCCACAGTAATACTATGTGAAATTTTCAGGAAGATTCAGATGAGTACTTACGGAGATTACCTCCTACAAACAAACAAATATTACATCTTTATTATGTGAGTATAGATTATTAGTATAGATTTTTTTATTTCAATGGTTGCTGATGCTGATATACAATGTTTTTTGTTTTTTTCATTTGGTACAACAATTATCAGATTTTTCGGCGTTCCTACCCTGGAGCAAGGTACATGTAGCTGCCCATGAGAAGAAGATGGATTATCCATATTAGATCTGGCAACACTTAACTATTGGCCTTGAACTTAGAATATCATTTGGCAATTTTTCTTTTTAGCGATTTTTGATTTTGTCCATTTTTGATTTTGAAGATTTTTGTTTTTGGACGATTTTTATTTTTGGCGATTTTTGGGTTTGGCGATTTTTGACTTTGGCGATATATTTTCCACGACAAATCACATTGTTAACTAATGAACTTGTCAAAAGACTGTTGCTTACGTAGGCTTCATATTTTTTACATAGGAGGTGCCACGCCCACTACTCCCATCCCGCCCAACTTTTATTGGACTACTCACATTAATATCTGATGGACTCATGCAAAATGTCGAGTCTTTCCCTTTTATAGTACACCAGTTATATGACATTAGATATCTACTTTGCATGGGCGGTGCTACGCCCACTGCTCCGATCACGCCCATTATTTTGTTCGACTAATCACACAAAGAACCTATGGGCTCACGCGAAGCCACAAAGCTCTCTCTTTTACAGTACTCCAAAAATATGACATTAAATTTTTACTTTGCGTGGGGAGTGCCACGCCCATTGGTGTGAACCCGCCAGTTTTTTGTTCGACTACTCATACTAAGATCTGATGGGGTCGTGCAAAGTGTCAAAGCTTCCGTTTTGAGCACACCAGTTATCTGATATCATATATTTACTTTGTATGGGTGGTGCCACGCCCACTGGTCTGATCACGCCCATTTTTTGTCTAACTAATCAAATGAATAACTTATGGGCTCACACAAAGTCCCAAGACTCTCACTGTTACAGTACTCCAGATATATGGCATTTTATATTTACTTTGTATGGCAGGTGTCACGCCTACTGGTCCGATACTGCCCATTTTACATCCGACTACTCACATTAATAATAGGTGACATCAGAAAAATTTGAAAAGCTCTCTCTATCACATTACTCGAGATATATAATATTGAACTATTACTTGTGAGCTACCACGCCCACTTATCCGATTCCGCCCATTTCCGGCGTAGCTACTAATATTAACAATAGGTGACCTCACACAAATTTGCAAAGCTCTCCCTATCATAGTACTCGATATATGTATATGATATTAAAAATTTACTTTGTGTGGGAGGTGCCACGCCCACCAAAAATATTTAAAAAATTATAACCTATAGCACTTCACATATCCGTAGTGAGGCTCCGTGAAAATTTCAGGAAGATCAGATGGGTAGTTACGGAGATTACCTCCTACAAACAAACAAACAAACACACATTACCTCTTTATTATATTAGTATAGATTTTTTTTTTTATAATTTTTAAAATTTTTTTGTCAATAAGAAACGGTTCAACGGTACAGGATCAGCGAACTCACATTACCTTTAGTGCACTTGCGTCAGTTTATTTCCGAAAGTGTAAATTTCTAAAAAACTAAGGCATTTTAATGTTTCTTTCGACATTTTAAACACATGTTCTTTCCAACGAGTATCACATTGAATTCTCATGCCCAGAACATCAAGAGTGTCCAATTCCTCATTACCTTTAACTCCCTCATATACAGATGATATTGTTGAATCTAAGGCCCTATGGGTCAATAAACAACATTGAGTTTTCTGCATATTAAAATCGTATCTATTCGATTTACCCCACTCAGAGATGGTTAAAAGGTTTTTGTTGAGTGTGTTATTCATTGTCAGCTTTGTGCACCCAACCTCAAAAAGGCTTGTCCTAATATTGAAGGAAAATGAGTTGAAAATTTCGCTGTCATCTGCGCAAGAGGATATGTGATTGATGGTTTGACCAAGAAGGTCATTCAACTAGATAAGAAAAAGAGATGGAGAAACAGCAGAACCTTAACCTTGGGTTACCCTTGAATGAAGCTGAAACTCATTGGAAGAGACCCCGTAAGTAACGACACGTATTGTGCTGTCTCATTTTATAAAAAAAGATAGCTTCTATAATCAGTATTTTCATAATTATATTAATGAAAATGCAACATATTTTTTGTAGGTAGTTCAAAATTAATCTGTTATTAATTTGTTTTAATGCAAAAAAATTAGACAGTAATAAGTAGTAGTTTAATACTAGTTTCTTTTTAATATAAATATAAGAGTTTAAAAGTATAACCTTTATTTAAAAAAGGTGTATTAATGTGATTTTTGAACTTGTTCCTTGTGTTCTTTAATTATAACTAAGATTAAAAATTTTCACCACTAAACTTATTTGCCTTTGTACTTATTTTTAATAAAATCGATTGAAGATAAAAATTGTTTACAGGTGTGCGATGAACCAAACGGTAATAAAAGACCAAAAGCAAGATTCCTGCTCTTTGAATAAGTAGTTAGAAATGATTTCTAGTAGCTAAATATTATATTCTGATTTGTTTCCTGTGCAGTTGAGTGATTTATTTCAATATCTGCTAACAGGTTATACAGTTTTTCTATACTTATACTTTTTATTTCCACAAGCTCCAGTCGTAATTCTGAAAAATATTTTCCGGGAACAACTTCGAGATCTGTTAATTTTAAACCATATTTCAAAGGCAGCAATAAGAACTTTAATGTAACTTGCTATATTCTGAAATCCTGAAAATGGCTTGTATATGAATTTAGAATTCTTGTGATCATATTAGCAAATATTTTACAACCTGTAGCTTTTAAATCGGCCTTGTGCGGTAATTTTTTAAACTTTTAAAATAAAAAAAATTTGCCATAAAAAATTTCACAAAAATATCTTCTTCAAATAGTGGAATTTCTTCTAATAACTGTGGAGCTGTGTTTATTTTTCCTTGCACTTGCCAACTCAAATTATTAAAATGTATGGCCATATTAAGCAAAATATTGAAGTTTTGAAATCATACAGGATTAGTGAAAAATGTTAACTGTTCCGTGCCAAAATTTGTAGTACTCAATAAAATATAAATTTTGTCAAAAGTAAAGATGTGAAGGTTATTAAGTCCTTACATTTAGTATCCAGTTCATATTAAAATGTAGCAAATAGTCAGTTTTTAAACGCTCTTGATTTGCCGAAATTAAGAACGGATACTAAAAATCCATTTTTTTTTTCAGATTTGGTATTATTCCCAATGATTTACCAACAAAAGCTTCTTATTTTATAATGCAATGGAATGAAATAATTTCATGAGAAATGCGATTGGAAATCAATTTAAGAAACACTTTATTTTTTGCTATCATAACAGATGCTCTATCAGTTTCACTAGGTATGATACAATCAATATGTATAGATTTATTTTCCAAGAGTTTTAGAAGGCTTTCTGATGTATCTTCCCCTCGAGTAATAATATATTAAGTCAATGAGTTTTTCTCTTGCACACCAACATATGCTACATATTTAACCATTACACAGCATTTTGAAAATATTAGTGATATCTGTAGATTCATCCACAGCAAAATATATGAATTCAGCGGTAATTTACATATTTGATATTTCTGTAGCAATAATAGTGATTCGTTCTATGACCATTCAAGCTGAGGGCGGTAAATCTTTAATTTTATTTTATGATATCATCTTTATTTTAAAATTTTTTTCAAAGTGCTTTTGCACTTTCTCAGGATAATAGAAAACTTGTATACTACGTAGACTTTGTCCAACTGAAAAAAAAATCTTTTTGACTCAGTATTATAACCCCTTTTTTCCTTGAAAAAACTAACTGTGACTAAATAACATTTATTTCTCAAACCGAGGCGCGAGTAGTTAAGAGTTTTCTTCTATTTTGAAGCAATTTGTCAACAGTGTTAAGTCAAATATGAACAAACTGAAAATTTGAATCATTCAATTAATAATTTTACCTAAAATGACGAACCCAGCCGACCTCGTGATGTCCACAGATGGACGGACGGACATTGCTATTTAAACTTCGCTTGTTTTATAACAAGAACATATATCTATAATATTAAGAGGATATTCGATTTATTGTGACCGATGTTTTGTTCTACCGTTTTATCCCGATTTTGACCAAACACATATAATTTGAAAGGTATTTCTTTTTAGCCGTTTTCCAGATTTCCAGATTTTTAATTTTTTTTCCTTTATATTAAGTAAATTGCATTTAAATTTGCTACTAACACATACATAAAATTATATATATGCTATGTATGTTTTATTAAATTTGTTAATGTGTTTGTTAATGAGTTTGTTATCTTCATTCACAATAATAATAAACCATAAAAGTGTTGGTTTTGTGAATTGGCAAAGTTGAAAAATAAAGCTGCCTAGAAATTGCACTCGAATTTCGAGCACTGTAATCTGCTAGTATATATTATGGGGTTCCGATTTTATTTCTTATTACTACAAACACAATGACAAACTTGTATATGCCTTCTGCACACTGGTGTGGATTGTGCAAAATATCCAAAAATATCTCCATTTAATTTAAAAAAAATATGGGAAAATATTGTCTTTTTTTAGTTTTTTTTTGTCACCGATACAGACCACATGTACACTTGCTGCTGCTAGTTTTCAAAAGTTTTCATTTGTTAAACAATGGAAAATATTTCTAAACACAGAACAGTTTAGATTATTGCAAAGAGTAATTAGTTAAATTGTTTTTAAAACATATAAGTTGAATTTTGCTTAAGGGAAACAAATTTACGATGTTAATAATTAAAGGGAACTTATAATAGCCTGCCGCAAATTATTCCTTATATTGTACACAATCTAACTCAGCATAAACTCATGTTATCACTTACATACTGCATAACTTTTGGTCATAGTTTTCATATAAATCACTCTCCTTATTTATTTAAATATTTACGTTGAACAACGTATTTAGTTAATTAGAAAATGTACTCGTATATATTTATTGAAGTTTTTATTTATTTATATAAATTAATTTGCACCATACCAACAATTTCTTCTTCCACATTTTTTTTTGCAATTTCGTAATGCATTTAAATTAGCCAAGTCAGTAGAGCATAACCGACACTTGCTAGTTTTTTTTTACCTTCCGACAGCTGTCATTTGGAAGCTCAACGAAAAAAACGGTTGCAAAGAAAAAACACGAAAACAGCAGCAAACAAATAAACAAAAACTTCATTTTAATTAAGGCTTTCTTCAATGCTTGCAGGCAACAAATGAATTATGAGTGGGATTTTTAATTCAACAGTAGATTTTACAAAAATTTTCCTGGTGATGTTGTTTTTATACCCTATACCACTATGTGGTTTGGGTATAATGACTTTGTGCTGCTGTTTGTAACAACCAAAAATATTTGACCTACACCCATCTTTAATTATATCGATCGAATCAGAATCACTATCTGATTCGATTTAACGATGTCCGTCCGTCTGTGTGTCCATGTAAAGCTTGTAATCAAACTGCAGGTCGCAAATATGAATATATTTTGATGAAATTTGGTATATAAGCTTTTATCTGCCATGGAATGAACGCTATTGAAATTGGTGAGAATCGGTCCATGTTCAGACCTAGCCCCCATACAAATTACCCCTATGAAATCGACATAAATTGCCATAAGATCCAAATTGTCATATAGATCTTACTCAAATTGGGTTTGTATATGTTCATTACATCCACTAATGAGTAGTCCAAAAATGATACCTTTGGCCACATATAGACTGCTTCCCGATCTTCACTTAAATCTATTAAAAACAAAAATATTGCACTGATTCTTCTCAAATTTTGTTTGTACATATTTTTGCAAAATAAAAGAGACTTTACCAAACATGATCAGGATCGGTCCATTTTTGGACCTAGTCCCCATATAGATATATCATCCGATATGAACTTTTTCATATCTGCAGCCAAAAAAAATTAATAAAAATCCCACTCAAATTTGGTTTTTGCTTATTTTCTATGTCCAGTTAGTTGGGCCTAAGAGATAGGGTTTCTAAACGCATGGTATAGGGTATCGTATAGTCGGTCTAGACCGACTATAATTTTCTTACTTGTTGGTTTTAGTTATTCTGCGAAGGGTGTGTAACTTTGTACCTTTGAAATTTTATTAAAATAAATATAATACAACAACGAGAAATATTTACTTTGTAGATACAAATCTTGACACTGATACCGAGAGTACTTCCTCTTTAAAACAATATGAATCATAATAAAGGGTCTGCCAAATAACTTTCTTTTTTTTTTGAAAATGCTATAAAAAAAACTACTGAATATTATCTCAATCAGCTCTGCGGCTGATAATGCGGTCTTCAAAAACAGGGCTCAAAACATCGAGTGTAGCTTCGGCTGTGTGGCACGTAGCGCCGTCTTGTTGAAACCAAATGTTGCCAATATCCTCCTCTTCAATTCTTGTGAACAAAAGTTCGTTCAACACGGCCCGATAACGATCGCCATTGACTGTAACGGCCACTCCTTGCTCATTTTCGAAGAAAAATGGCCCAATTATGCCTCTGGACCAAAATCCGCACCAAACAGTGACTCGTTGTGGGTGTATCGGCTCTTCAATGTATGCGTGCGGGTTTTGTGTGCCCCAAATGCGACAATTTTGCTTGTTTACATACCCGCCAAGATCAAAATGAGCTTCATCTGTAAGTCGATCGCAAGCCCACTTAGCGAAGCGAAAACGCATCGGATGGTCAGTTGGCTTCAACTCCTGAACCAATTGGACTTTGTATGGCGTCATAACAAGGTCTTTATGCAAAATTCGTCTCAATGATGCCTCCGAAATGTTCAATTCTTGAGAACGACGGTGAATTGATGTTGATGTCGCAATATTTCCCAGCATTGTTCAAGCGTACACCAACCATATTCGTTCAGCGGAAGGATAAAGCTAATTATCTGTCAAATCAGACATGAGCTAAGTATTACCATTCACGAAATAAGCACTAGTTAAAAAAAAAAAAAACGTTAGATGGCGGACCCTTTATTAAGAATGTCTTCTGCACAAACATCGTTCTTGACTAGTTCGTTCTCTATGTCTAAAATTGCCAAGTTTGAAATCTGTCTTGGTTCACTGTTGAACGAGGCCAGGTTTTAATTCTCCGCATTGCCGAAAAACTCCTTTCACAACCAGCTGAGCTTATTGGTAGACTCATTGCAACTTGTAAAAGTTTAAACAAGTTCAGATAGATGTTTTTGTCTATTTGAGATTTAAGTAAGTAAAGATTTACATATTCTCAATGGATATATTTTTAAGCAAATTTTAAAAAACAGTGACTTTCGCTTTCAGGGAGTCGTAATCGATATTTAAAATATCTTTATAATTATCAATGAATTCTACTGATTCTCCTAAATCTAATCTGAAAAATGCATTTACAGATTTTGCAAACGGAACACTCTTAAATCGGTATTCTAAGTTGGATAGTATATTATCCATTACAGGATAGTATATGTTTACTTTCCAAAATTCTTCTGTTGGAGTGTTGTCTGGTAAATCTAAAAACTTGTCTTTACCCAAAGTTGAATCAACACAAAAATCTTTTTCCAGAGAGCATCTCTTTTTTCTTTTTGATACTCTTAGAGGCTCAAGCGATATATCATTTTCGTTAGCAAATGTATCTATTTGGTTCCAAATCTCCAAAAAATTATTTCGGTTTGCTTTGAACGTGTCGATTGTGGCCATAATAGAGTCATACGCTTGGCCAAGAGTTGCATCTTCTGTTTGGAAAAACTTGGTTAAGACATTTATTGTTGAAAGTGCATAATTAAATATATATAAATTTACAATAAACTCAGGTTTATTAATTGAAGTCAAAATACCAAGGGCCTCAACTGCATTTCTGTCTTTCGCTTCTTTTGTTTCATTTTCCAAAGCGTTTTTTATATATAAATAATTTTTTATAATAGCTTTGCAAATTTCGTAACGACAGCTCCATCTGGTAGTGCTTAGACTTCTTATTGAAATGTTGTTCAGATTAAGAGATTGGCTTATTTTTTTTAATATGTTGTTATTTCCTGGTCTCGAAAAGTGGATATGTAAAGCCTCAATTATATTAAAAAATAAATTCGCTCTCATTATGTTAGAACAGGAATCAACTACTACCAAATTTAATTTGTGGGCTAAGCAGTGAATAAAAACAGCTTGAGGATTTAATTCTTTTATTTTGGCTTGTAATCCGCTTTTGTAGCCACCCATAACGTTGGCTCCATCATAAGATTGCCCAATAATTGGTATATCTGACAAGCCCTTTTCTTTAAAAAACTGCATTAATAAATTTTGTAAAGCATTTGACTTCCTATCTGATGAACAATTTATGAATCTTAAAAATCTTTCCTCAACTTCTAGCTCATTTGTAAATCTTACCACAATCGACAACTGCTCTTATTTAAAACATTTAGCCTCGTCTACCATTAGAGAGTAAAATCCACATTTTTTAGCTTTTTGTACGATAGCATTAGTTACAGCATTAACAGAAATGACAATTATTTCATTTTGTATTATTGGGCTGCAATAATTTGTGGCTTTGGTAAAATTAGACCTAAACTTTTCATCATATTTGACAAAGTTTTCACAGATTTCCAAAAACTTTCCTCTGTTTTTGGAGTTTATGTCCTCTCTGTGGCCGCGAAGAGGAAGCCCCTGTCGCACTAAAAGTAGAATGATATCAATGATCTTTCTTAAATACCTTCGAGATTTTTCTACGCTCTTAAAGTGCTGTTGTAAAATTAAATCGTGGACTTCGTGTGTAGTTTTGAACATTTTGTATCCCTGTATACTTTGGACATGGCTTGTACACTGGGTATGCTTTTTACACCCGAAACTACATATTTTTCATTTTGTTGCCGTGATTCTTTAGTACCGAAATTGCGGCACACGAAACAAAATGCCTTTTGTTTTTCCACACTGTATTCGGACCAATCATATGTTTCATAATACTTCGCTGAAAAAGATCTATTTTGCCCATCGACAAATATTTTTTTAAAATTTGTTTGTGGCTGCTGTGGTCCACTATGCTTTGTACCCAAGTCAGTAACAACATCTTTAAAAACATCTTCTGATGTGTGGAGATCCTCTTCTTCTGGAGTTGTAACTTCAGCATATGGTTCATTTGTTTTTTCAGTTTCTGAACTTTGAGTTACATTTGATTTTTGTTTTGATTTGAAAAATGATCTTCTATCATGTACTTTTTTCATTTCTATAAAGAAAACTTTATTAGATATTTATTATTTTTAAACTAAATTTAAATATACGTACCGATATTTAATATTTTTGAAAGTTTTGTATTTTTAGAATTATTTTTTAACATTTTCTTGAAATAAAATTGAAAAAGTTGTATTTTATGTTTATATTATCCACAATTTTTGTTTGTTTTTATGGTTTGTTTACGTTCTTCTTCTTTTTAAGAATATCAACCAACCTAGGTTGGTTGGTTTCAGTTACACTGAAAAGTTTAATGTCGAATATAGCACTTAACAAATCACTTAGACAAGTTAATGTTTGTTATTAAAATTGAATAAATTCTTTTAAACGCTCAAAAAAAAATATTTTTATTATCATTTTAAATCAAAAAAAAAATATTATAAGTAAAACAAGTAAGAAAATTATAGTCGATCCAGACCGACTATACGATACCCTATACCATGCGTTTAGAAACCCTATCTCTTAGGCCCAACTAACTGGACATTGAAAATAAGCAAAAACCAAATTTGAGTGGGATTTTTATTAATTTTTTTGGCTGCAGATATGAAAAAGTTCATATCGGATGCTATATCTATAAAGGGACTAGGTCCAAAAATGGACCGATCCTGATCATGTTTGGTAAAGTCTCTTGTATTTTGCAAAAATATGTACAAACAAAATTTGAGAAGAATCAGTGCAATGTTTTTGTTTTTTAATAGATTTAAGTGAAGATCGGGAAGCAGCTCTATATGGGGTCAAAGGGATCATTTTTGGACTACTCATTAGTGGATGTAATAACGCATACAAACCCAATTTGAGTAAGATCTATATGACAATTTGGATCTTATGGCAATTTATGTCGATTTCATATGGGTAATTTGTATGGGGGCTAGGTCTGAACATGGACCGATTCTCACCAATTTCAATAGCGTTCATCCCATGGCCGATAAAAGCTTATATACCAAATTTCATCAAAATATATTCATATTTACGACCTGCAGTTTGATTACAAGCTTTACATGGACACACAGACGGACGGACATTGTTAAATCAACTCAGAAAGTGATTCTGATTCGATCGGTATAATTAAAGATGGGTCTAGGTCAAATATTTTTGGTTGTTACAAACAGCAGCACAAACTCATTATACCCAAACCACATAGTGGTATAGGGTATAAATATATGTTTTAAGAGTTTTTAAAAAAAGGAAATATTTCTGGGGGCTAAGTTTTTTTTGGCGGGGGGCTTAGCCCCCCCCAGACCGGCCTTTCTATGCCGATGTTAGTTGGCCACGATTTAAGTTGAAACAAATAATTCAGTTGTTTTTTGCTTCAAATTGTTTATTCTATCTCTTTATAGCGTTTTATTAGAAAAAAGTACTATAATTTCGAAATTATCAACAAAAATACGTTTTATTTTAATTGTTGTAGACAAATAGTAAATTTTCGCATATCAGTAAGTACAATATTATTAATAGTTAAAAGTTTTTATGTCTACCGTTAATATTGATGCGGATATTACATACTAATTTTGTGTTTAACTATTCGCTTGCATATTTAATTATAAGTCGTAATTTTCACTTTTTAAATTAAATTTGTGTTGATGTTGCGCGGATATCGTGTAGTGTATGCATGACGTCACACTCAATTTAAATATAAACAATAAGAAGTGTGCCATGCATGGTAGATCATAAACATTGAAATAATTATAACAAGTAGTCATAAAATAAGTGACTAAACATGTATGAATATCCCAGGTCAGCTACAAAATTAATTAACAAATATTTTAATGTAAATAATCCAGCGTGCTATGCATTACAATTGGATTAAAGGTTTTGAGTTTCACTTTCGAAACCAAAAGCAGAGCGTTGCAATGGAAATGATTTTAGAAGTGTTGAGTAACATTCAATAATTAAGTAGGTTACTCAATGCACTATATCTTGATTAATGCAAGCTGCTTGACGAAATTCATGGAGTATTGATACATATACATATATTTAAGATAGAGTTAAAAGAAAAATAGAAAATTGTTAAATAATCAAAAATCGTTGAGTGAAATAAATGTCACTTAATGCTAGACTAGTCTTAAGTTTTCATACTAGCTTTATAAGCAAATGTGAATCGAAATAAAGCAACTATTGTTAAGCCAAACAACCGACTGACAACATCGCTCAGAAATTTTATTTAATAGCCAATAACGATCCTTTAGATGAGCGTATGTTTCTTATAAATATACAGAAACATTTCAATCGTTTGAAAACATATACATGTCGCACCTTATAGGCTTTTCACACTTACTGCGTTTCAGCGAAACCCCAGAAATTCGCTCTCTTGAGATGGTTTCGAAATCATAGTGTTCACATTATGTTTTTGTTATTTACTGCGGTTTCACTTGACATTTCTCATTTCTGCAGCAAGTTTGTTTTGACTGTAAACAACACAAGCGCGTAAATAAACATATATAATAAAAAATCAGAAAATGAATTTAATTTTAATAATATGTGAGTTTATATCATTGTATTTTTATATTATATTATTTCCTGTTACCGCGGATCTGCAGAATCTTGTCTTCCCACAGCTCAAGCAGAATTTACTCTGCCGTGTCCGTCCATTGGCTTCGCATTTTGAACTTATTTCTTTTTATAATGAAAAGTCAATATAAAATTAAGATACTCACAATATATCACTTATTGGCTCCATTTTTCCTTCTGTAATAAGTTAAAATTAAATGTTTTGCATTAATAACAATAAATAAATAATAAATAAGTACTTACCAGCACAAAGCAATCACGAAGTATAAACAAACACGTTTTTATTTCCATTATTTTTCTGACTTAAGCAATGCAAATATTTAAATTTTAATGCTTTTTTTTAACTACTATTGGAGAGCAACCCTGTTCTTTCTCTTGTGTTTACTGTGATTTCAAACAAATCACAGTAAAATGAGCAAAATGTCTGCGTTTTTTATACCCTATAGCACTATGTTGTTTGGGTATAATGACTTTGTGCTGCTGTTTGTAACTACCAAAAATATTTGACCTAGACCCAAATTATCATATAGATCTCAGTCAAATTGGGTTTTTATGCATTTATTACATCCATTAATGAGTAGCCCAAAAATGATTTCTATCGGACAACTCTTAGTCATATGCCCCATATAGAGCTGCTTCCCGATCTTCACTTAAATCTATCAAAAAACAAAAATATTGCACTGATTTTTCACAAATTTGGTTTGTATATATTTTTGCAAAATACACGAGACTTTACCAAACATGATCAGGATCGGTCCAGGTTTGGACCTAGTCCCCATATAGATATAGCATCCGATATGAACTTTTTCATATCTGCAGCCGAAAAAATTAATAAATATCCCACTCAAATTTGGTTTATGCTTATTTTCTATATCCAGTTAGTTTGGCCTAAGAGATAGGGTCTCTAAACGCATGGTATAGGGTATCGTATGGTCGGTCTAGACCGACTATAATTTTCTTACTTGTTATTAATTTTTTTGGCTGCAGATATTCCAAAAACGATTTCTTTAAATTAAGTTTTTTTCAGATAATCAAAAGCTAAAAACTATGAATACAAATGAGTTCAATACTAATTGTACAAATCTGGTCAAACACTTAGAAATCGATATTAGAGAGGTGGAATTAAAAAATGAACTTTCTATTTTAAGATATATTTTAAAAGAAAATTATATTATTATAGAGAATTTGGAATTTATTTTAGAAAGGAATTTGGAAAAATTATATCCAAATTAGTATATCGTATATCGATTAATTTTGACAATGAGCATTACCGTTTTGAATAATAAAATTAGCTGAAAATTATCTGCGGTCTACAGTATCAGAGGAAATACTTTCTGGATTAGCAATACTGTCGATTGAAAATGCAACAGCCAGAACAATTGATTGCAGTGATATTATTGATAAGTTTGCCGGCAAAAAGCTAAAAAAATATTGCTTTATAATATCTTTGTATTAACTTTTTTTTTTTTAATTTAGTGTCTACACAGGGCGCTGGATATGCTGTTCGTCTGACGACAAAAAAATCCTTGAGAAATCTTACAATCTTAGCAAAACCGTATTTCTCGCACTGACATCCTTTCACATTTTTTAAATTAATATCAACATTTCTAAACAAGTTTAGAAAGAGTAGACTGGAATAAAATTCAAATAAATAAAAATTTTCTTACCCATTCACATATTTCCTGCTGTGCTCATTAGAATTGGCATCAGTAATTACAAAGTTCATGTGGGTTATTCCAATAAAAATAAGTTGTTAATAAAACATCAACATGTTATTTACTTATACTTGATTAAATACAAGTAAATAGTGATGTGAGGAAGGTTTAATGTGTCTAGTCGAAATAAGTAGCTGACTTATAAGTGATGTTCTTAAATTTGCATATGTGTGAGTGTGTTTTACAACCAACATAAGATGTATTTACCGCATCATGGTTTCAGTGTTGCATACTATTCATACAAGTGAATGAATGCTTTAATTAGTGGTACGTCAATTTATTTGTAGAATGAAGTAATTATTCCAATAATGTGATTAAAGGAAAAATACAGTTGAGGATAAGCCAGATGCTGTTCTTTAGTTTGTTTATGCCAAAATATCTTACAGTGGCAAATGCAAACATGGTTTGAACTTTCTTTGTGCCATTACCTACTGTGTTAGTGTCAGGGTATTATAAGTTTGTCCAGCTGATTGGTAACTGATTTGACCAACATAAACTGCGCTAAATATTTATTGTTTTTCATTAATACTATGGGTTTGGAAACCAAAGATGTGTAGAAATATATATGTGAAATTAATGAAATTAAATTAAAATATTGACAATAAATTTAAAATTAAAACAATTTTATGCTTTCCTTATGCGCATTAAAGGACTGAATATTCATGCCTTAATGTACCGATCTGCTCAAAATTGTATTCCTATTTTATTTGATGATATCCGTCCCTCTGCAGGTACGTAATCCACATATTCCAATGAGATTTAACACACGTATACAAATGATTCTACCTGAACTAAACAATAACAGCTCATTTACGAAACAATTAAAAAAAATCTATGCAAATATTTTTGGAAGTACAGTAGGTTTCATAAAATCCGCAATTTTTTTTTTTTGAAAATATCTGGAGTAAAAAACAACTTCCGTGAATTTTTACTTAGGAGTTCGGTAACCTTTCAAAAGTTGTTTAAAACTAATTATCTATAAGAATACTCAAACCATATAAAATTCTACATTTCATTGTCCTTTAAAATTTCTTTAATACACTCAGACCGTTAGATGTAATAATTCCTTACTACCAGAGCCTAGCCCACTAATAAATAAAATTTATTAAAATGCATTATAAATACTTGATGGACACATTGAACAAATATAAATGGAATTTTTAATAAATAATGTTATAAGAGCGTAAATGTATGCTATTTTTTCTATTTTTCAACAAAGGGCGATTAAAATGTAGTCTTTTTTGAAACCATCAATAATAAATGCAAATGCGATGAATTGGGAATTGGCTAAAATTGATTAGCATACCTTAAGGCTCTTATAAAATTATTTATTATAAATATTTTATTTTATTTAATTCAATATATTTTTAACACATATTATATATAAATTTTATCACACGAACTATAGCTATGCTAATTTACTCGAAATTCGAGTGAAAATTCTAGAAAATAAAATTTTTTCATTTAATAAAATATTTTGTAAGACCTTAATGGTATGTCAATCAATTTAGTCAATTCACAAATCAACAGTTTTTATTGTTGTTATATTTATTATTGGTTTAAGTCCAAAATTATTTTTCAATTCAATGCAATTATTATTGTGAGTGAAGAAAACAAACTCACAAACACATGAGCAAATTTAATAAACACACACACAGCATCGTTTGATTTTATGTATGTGTTAGAAGCAACTTTAAATGTAAAAATGAAATAATCTGTAAACATGGTGGACAGCTAAAAAGAAATATATTTCAAATGAGGGATGTTTGGTCAAAGCCGGGCCAAAACTGATAAACTTAAATCGGTCACAATAAATCATAGCCTATTATTATTATAGATATATATTTCGCACCTTAAATACAAAACAGTCACAACTCAAAATTTCCAAATTTTCAGAAGAGGCAAAAAACTGTTGTTGTAAAAATGATTGTATTATTTAAACAAGTAAGAAAATTATAGTCGGTTTAGACCGACTCTATGATACCCTATACCATGCCCCGTCTCTTATGCCCAACTAACTGGACATAGAAAATAAGCAAAAACCAAATTTGAGTCTGATTTTTATTAATTTTTTTGGCTGCAGATATGTAAAAGTTCATATCGGATGGTATATCTATATGGGAACTAGGTCCAAAAATAGACCGCTCCTGATCATGTTTGGTAAAGTCTCTTGTGTTTTACAAAAATATATACAAACAAAATCTGAGAAGAATCAGTGCAATATTTTTGTTTTTTAATTGATTTAAGTGAAGATCGGGAAGCAGCTCTATATGGGGCCAAAGGGATCATTTTTGGACTACTCATAAATGGACGTAACGAATGCATATAAAACCCAATGTAAGTAATATCTATATGAAATTTGGATCTGATGGAAATTTATGTCGATTTCATAGGGGTAATTTGTATGTGGGCTAGGTCTGAACATGGACCGATTCTCACCAATTTCAATAGCATTCATCCCATGGCCGATAAAAGCTTATATGCCAAATTTGACCAAAATATATTCATATTTGCGACCTGCAGTTTGATTAAAAGCTTTACATGGACACACAGACGGACGGACGGACGGACGGACGGACGGACGGACGGACATTGTTAAATCAACTCAGAAAGTGATTCTGATTCGATCGGTATAATTAAAGATGGGTCTAGGTCAAATATTTTTGGTTGTTACAAACAGCAGCACAAAGTCATTATACCCAAACCACATAGTGGTATAGGGTATAAAAATGTAGTTTCATTATGAAAAATGTCAATTTTGACGAAAGTTTTGCTATACTTTTTTATACCCTATACCACTATGTGGTTTGGGTATAATGACTTTGTGCTGCTGTTTGTAACAACCAAAAATATTTGAACTACACCCATCTTTAATTATACCGATCGAATCAGAATCACTATCTGATTTGATTTAACGATGTCCGTCCGTCCGTCCGTCTGCGTGTCCATGTAAAGCTTGTAATCAAACTGCAGGTCGCAAATATGAATATATTTTGATGAAATTTGGTATTTGATCTTTTATCGGCCATGGGATAAACGGTATTGAAATTGGTGAGAATCGGTCCATGTTCAGACCTAGCCCCCATACAAGAGACCCCTATGAAATCAACATATATTGCCATAAGATCCAAATTATCATACAAATCTTAGTCAAATTGGGTTTGTATATATATATTACATCAGTAGTCGAAAAATGATCCCTATTGGATAACTCTTAGTCATAGGCCCCATATAGAGCTGCTTCCCGATCTTCACTTAAATCTATCAAAAAACAAAAATATTGCATTGATTCTTCTCAAATTTTGTTTGTATATATTTTTGCAAAATACAAGGGACCTTACCAAACATGGTCTGGATCGGTCCAGTTTTGGGCTTAGTCCCCATATAGATATAGCATTCGATATGAACTTTTTCATATCTGCAGAGAAAAAAAATTTTAAAAATCCCACTCAAATTTGGTTTATGCTTATTTTATATGTCCAGTTAGTTGGGCCTATGGGGTAGGGTCTCTAAACGCATGGTATAGGGTATCCTCTAGTCGGTCTAGACCGACTATAATTTTCTTGTTAATATGTATGTCTTTTCGCAAAATATAAGTGACGGGGCCATTTGTAGACCTAGTCCCCATATTAAAATAGCATCCGATATGAACTTTTCCTTATCAGCAGATAAAACATTTGTAATAATGACACTAAAATTTGGTTCACGCTTATTCTCTACAACCAAGACCTGGAAGTTTCTCTAAACTCATGGTATAGGGTACCGTACATTTGCTCAGATTGGCTATATATGTTAATTTCTATACCCTATACCACTATGTTGTTTGGGTATAATGACTTTGTGCTGCTGTTTGTAACTACCAAAAATATTTGACCTAGTCCCATCTTTTATTATACCGATCGAATCAGAATCACTTTTTGAGTTGATTTAACAATGTCCGTGTCCATGTAAACCTTCTAATCAAACTGCAGGTCGCAAATATGAATATGTTTTGATGAAATTTTGTATATAAGCTTTTATCGGCCATGGGATGAATGCTGTTGAAATTGGTGAGAATCGGTACATGGTCAGACCTAGCCCCCATACAAATGTTCCCTATGAAATCGACATAAATTGCCATAAGATCCAAATTGTTGTATAGATCTTAGTCAAATTGGGTTTGTATGTGTTTATTACATCCATTAATGAGTAGTCCAAAAAAGATCCCTATGGGACAACTCTTAGTCATAGGCCCCATATAGAGCTGCTTCCCGGTCTTCACTTAAATCCATCAAAAAACAAAAATATTGCACTGATGCATCTCAAATTTTTTCTGTATATATTTTCGCAAAATACAAGATACTTTACCAACCATGGCCTTTATTGGACCTAGGCCCCATATAGACATAGCATCCGATATGAACTTTTTACTATCTTCAGCCAACAAAAATTAATAAAAATGCCACTCAAATTTGGTTTATGCTTATTTTCTATATCCAATTAGTTGTGCCTAGAGAGGGTGTCAAAACACATGGTATAGGGTATCATATAGTATAATTTTCTTACTTGTTTTAGTTTCGAGCGTTATCCAATATTTTTTTATTATATGTTTTCCATATGATATCTGGAATCAATCTACACCTCTTTTTGTCGTCATCTACATGTACGATTTTGTTCAGCTCATCACTATCGATATTTTGAGACCCTTCTCCATCTCTCCTCCCGTTTTTTTCTGCATATATGAATGCATTTTGTATGGCCAGTTGCTAGGGAAATTAGGTCCACATAGCTATAAAACGTTTTTGTAGTAGAATTTACGAAAGAGTTGGAAAAATCCAGGAAGTTTTCCTTAAAAATTTGAAAACTCTCCAAATTTGCAGATACAGATTTAGCTCTACTTAAATTAAAGTTAAAGTTTTCCATGGAATTTTCCAGCTTAAACTTTGGCAGGTTAAATTGTGAAGGACAGCTTTGTGCCAACTTTCAATTCTAAGCGCAGGCTAAATATTGGTTTACGTATTCGAAGAAATATGTCCAAAATAGGTAGTACAATAAAAGATTTATAACGTTCATTCCAAGGTTGACTGAAAGCTTATACTCAAATAATTATTCACTTCAATATCAATTTATTCTAGTTATCGAATAAGAGCAATACGGAGAACAATGCTGTAACATCTGAATTTGCTACTCTGAGGCACAATTATAAAAACTGTTAATTCTTCCAAAAAACCATTTAAATGGTTTCGTCCTGCTGGGTTAAAATTTGACTTTACTTCGGTTCAAGGATGATTAATTTGACAAATGTGTTAGACATAGCCACCGATAAAATTTGGTGTCTATTCATTTATATCCATATTTTCAATGTCCCCGAGATTACTTAATATCTTTGTCCAGTGATAGCGTCACTCTTTTTGGGTGCCATGTTCAAATATGTGGATCTAAATCTCTTACATGAATCTCAATTTTGTAGATTAAAAACACACTCAAACATCTATTCGGTAATTTCAACTGAAATTGCATCAACCTTATCGTTCAGTTGCAAATATGCTATTGCGACATCTGCATTCGTTTGTAGCAATATCGTAATATCGATGAATTTTTGTAACTTATACCACTATGTGGTGAGAGTATAATGAGTATGTGCTGTTGATTGTAACTGCCAAAAGTATTGCACCTAGAGTCATCTCTTACTATACCAATCAACACATAATCATTTTCTAAATCGATTTAATGATGTCCGTCCGTCCGTTCGTTCGGCTGTCTGTCTGTCCATCCGGCCGTCTGTCTGTATGTCCTTACTAATTTTTTAATCAAGCTACAGGTCAAAATATTAATATAATTTGATTTAATTTAGCCCCTATTGAGCACAAGAGAAATGCTGTTGAAGAGACATATCCCCCATACAAGTAACACCTATCAGACTGGTTAAATTGTCCTAACATTTAGATTATCATACATGTACATTAGAGTGGTCCTACGTTATAAGGACATTTTTCAAATTGCGATTTTGGGGATATGCGGGGCTAGTTTGTTACCTTTCAATATAAAACTAATAAATGTGAAGTTTGGGCACAATCGCATAAAGAAAAGTCGCGCCGGAAATCGATTGAAAATTTCAAGTGTTTTTATATGGGGAAAATATGATTTTTTTTTTGAGATTTTCCGAAAATTTCGTTCTATGGCTTATTTTTTCCGACAAGTTGTTACAAGTAGCACGATCACTATTAAATTATCTTTTCAAAAAGCTACAAAAATTCAAAATCTAATAAAAATTCGCCAAGAAATAGCAAATGACCCTGACCACTTTTGTGCCAAAAAAAATTAAGTCATGAAATTTGATAGCATTTCTTCAACAATTCGAAATTGATTAAAGCCATAATTTTATTTTTGTCTCTATACTTATAAGTAATCAGATATGAAGTATTGTTTTATTACCACGTTGTTAACTTATTGCGCATTGAGACCGAAAATGGGGAAGTTTTTTGATAAAATTTTGAAAACTCCTTTTTCAGGTTTTAAAAAACTTTCTTAAAGAAAATTTTAAAACATGGATCTGGCACTTTAAGGTTTTATTAAGTGCATGCTACAGATTAACTTTGTGAATTTTTAAGTAAAGCCCTATGCCAGAATTTTTTAGCAAGGATTTTATTTTTGCGGATTTCGAGAAAAATGTGATTTTTGTAAAATATCCTGTAAATGTGCTCTTGCTTTTGTAACAAAAATGCATCACTTTTCTTCTTTTAAATGTTATATTTTATCCTAATAGCCTAGGGTTGCGGAAGCAAATAATATGACCCATCAACCGTTTTGGAATTGGGGTCACATATGTCCCCAAGCAAATAAAAGACAATTTATTCAAAAAATTCAAATATTTTGCAAATGCTAACGAATTTTTAAAAGCGCTACTGAAGGTATTATAACCAAATCTGCATATCTTCCGTTCCTTAAATTTGGGATAAATCCGAGAACGTTAACCCATTATTTGCCAAGACCAGCTTTTGTTTTTAAGATATTTTTAAATAAAGATTACCGAAAACGAGTTTTTCTGTTGAACTCGATGAAATCACTATTTAGAATTTAAGAAAAATAACTCGGTTAATTTTTATTTATTTAACCCTTTAGTGCTCCTGGGATCAAAATAATCCAATGTGATATATCTTTGGTGCAATTATCTGCTTATTGCTCGCGAATATAAATAAAACCAACTTTTAATCAATTTTGTTATAAAATTATTTTATGTATAAAAATTATCTATATTTTTCTGAGTAAAATAAGAAGACCCACAAATGACGCAGAGCTAATAACAGACATTTTATTCAAAATACTTTGAAATATAAAATTTATATAATAATATAAAATTAAAGAAAATCAATACTAATTGAAAGTCGTAAGTGATTAAAGAAAACAATTTGAATCGGACACTAAATCATCCTTAAGTACATCAAAATAAATAGAATTAACTTTATTTTTCATATTATTTTGAATAAATTGTAAATTGTAATTGAATATATTATAATTGTAAATTGTATTTTTAAAGTTTTGTTTGTATATGTTTTTGAGAAAAGTTAGTGGCTTTATTATGTGTCGGTAATGATCGATCCATATTTTCACATAGTCCCCATATAAAAAACAATTATTTTCCATGTCGCCACCCTACAAATTGTTGACAATAACACTAGGATTTGGTTTATGCTTATTTTCTAGATCCAGTTATTACCTCAACAAATTTGAATCCAAGACCCTTTTTCGAAACAAATGGTATTTGGTTTGTATATTCGACTGAAATGACAATAATTTTCTTACTTGTTTTTTATTACTAATTTATGTGTCGGCCAGTATCGCTTTAACTAAGCATTTAGTAATATTTATAAGAAATGTTATGATTTTTTTTAAAGACATACAAACATATTGTTAAAACTGAATAGAGTAAAAGAATTAAATAAATAAATTAAATTTTAAGACAGTTAATCTCTCCATTAAAAGGAAATGAACTTTTGCTTCTGTGATGAACTCAAACTGCAAAAGCCTGACAAATGACAATATAGCAAGTTGAAGTGGTCAAGTGATGTCCTAAGTAGTTCAATATGTCTATATATTAATACATATGTTGTTACAAAGCTGTTTGGCAAATAAGTTGAAAGGAAAAAAAAAAATAATATCTGAAAGCTGCTTATATACGATACTATGGTATTATTTTACAAAAAAGGATTAAAAATAATACAACTTAATAATATAACTCATTCGCATTGGTACACAACATATATTATATATGTATGTATGTGGATACATTAAACATGTGTATTGAAAGTCATACAGTTATTACACTCAAAGATCGGAATGAATTATTTTGTATACATGCGTTGAATATTGAGTTACAATTATAAACATAACTATAAAAGTTTGATCATTAGGCATATAACTTTTCACAATGTTTGCAAATAGGAAAAATGGCATATCATAATCGAATAGAGCATAAAGAATTATGAGATCTATTATATATTTTTTTTTGAGATATTGCAAAAAAGTTTCCGCACCAATTACTTTTTTATCAGAATTGTACACGTTTGTACACGTTTTTCTTTCTACTAACAGAATTCGCCCTCAAAATTCGATTGAGAATTCTAGGAAATTTTATTTTTTCTTTTAAAAAATTATTTGACAGGAGCCTAGGGTTATGCTATCAATTTTAGCCTTTTCACAATTCAACACTTTTCAAATAAAATTCATTCAATTCCATTATGAAGAGTTTCTTGTCAACTGTGAAACAAAGCGGTCGTGCTTTTTAAATCAGAAATAAACTTATATATAAAATTTGCTAAAAAAAAAATATATATATAAAATATATTAAAACTTTGAAATTTATTTTAATTTATTTCAAAAACAATTATTTTATTTTTTGGGTAACAAAAATATAAAATCTATAAACGTTCATCTGAAATGGATGGAGTTGTGGCTGGATCACAATCACGAGGACGTCCTCCAGATAAATCTACAACAATCAACAATCCAAATGGAAATAATAATGTGAAATTGAATGGAAATTCCCCCGGCCACCAATCAGAACCCATTTTAAAACCGAAAACATATTGTAAAGCTGTCATAAATTCCAGACCAAATTTAAATTCATCCACTTCCCAGTCAAGAACGCAATCTGAAAATAAAACGAATGAGACTTTAACGAAACCCAATTTAGCCAACAAAAATTTGGGTACCGAACTACATGAAGCTGTTTTTGGAAAAGAGTCATCTACTCTTTTAATGCCTTCAATTGATGCTCCTCAAGAGGCCATGGAATCAAACAACTTTGTATATAATTTAGAAAACAGAAGAATCTCAACTGTGGACCAGGAAGGCATTCTAGAGACCGACATGGATTATGAATTAAATTCCATTTCTTCAACAGATGATGAATTCAAAATTGTCAACATGAAAAAAAAACGAACATTTGAAGGTGACGTAAAAATAAATTTAAAAAATTTTAAATTTAATAATTCAAAACAAGTAGAAACAAATGTTAATCGCACAAATAAGTATTCACTATTAGGTGAATTAGATATAGTGTCCCAAAGGGATATAAATAACTTTAATCATAATATTAATGAAAACAATGATAATCTAAAAAAGAAATTAATGACCAGGAATTCATTTTGTCCTCCCATATTTCTCCAAAATGTCAATATAAAATCTCCTATTGACCAACTCAAGTCAAAAAACATAGAATTTAAAATTCAGAATCAATCTAAATTTAAAAGCAAATTATATCTTAAAGATGCATCAGCCCACTCTGAAATGATGCAACTATTACGGGACAAAGAAATTGTATCTTACTCATATACTCCCAAAGAGTTGAAACATCAGAGTATAGTTTGTAGAGGTCTCTATCACAAATCCGATATCAATGAGATTAAATTAGAACTCGATAAAATTTTTCTGGATATTATAGATTCTGTTTCGAAATTTTCAACAGAATATTCTAAGAAAAAAGACATTGATACTGGATTGTTTTTAGTTACCCTTAAACCAAACCGAAAGGTTAAGGAGATTCTTGGCATTAGGTATATACTTAATCAGGTGGTGTCGTGGGAACGGCCAAAGGCCAGTACAAAAATTCCACAATGTTGGAGCTGTCACCTTTTCGAAAACCCGCAATCGTCCGTTTGCTTGCATGAAATGTGATAAAAAGCGCGCTCCAGGAGAATGTGCTTTTGTTTCAGGAAGTGATGCAACACCTTATTGTGTAAATTGTAAAGAAAACGGTCATACTTCCAATTTTAGAGGATGTCCCGCATATAAGAGATACGTCTCTTTTAAGAAAAAAGCTTCAGAAGAATCAAAAGTCCGAAAGAGTTCAGCGGTTGCAAATGTTGAAAAGCAGTTGGCTTTTTCTAATTTCACTACCTCAGGTAGAGCATTTGCTAGCTTAGTTAAAGGTTCAAATTCATCTCCCAAACAAAACAGACTGGAAAAACCAGCAATTATTGAAAAATTTTTGAAAATCGCAAAAATCTTATGTGATTCAGAGCCTATTTCTCTAGAAAATAAAATTGAAAACTTTATAGTTAATTACAAAACTATGTCAAAGGAACATGCCAAAAAGGAGTGCATGAGTATAATGAAAGGTATCCAAAATGTATATGTTCCGTAAATTTATGAATTTAGTAACTTTTAATGTTGGTTCACTTGTTAATATTAGTAGGCAAATTGAACTTAACTTATTACTCGATCAGTGTAAAATTGATATTGCTTTTTTACAGGAACTGCATCTGCCCATGGAAAAGGTTGTTGTTTTAGATAATTTTAATGTTTTAAGGGATGAAAGTTCTTTAGGTGTTGGTATTGCCCTCAAAAAATCATTTTCCTATTTAAAAATTGATATTCCTGATTCAAATTTTCCAAATTTGTTTGTAGAATTAAACGTCTCGATTAATGGTAGAAATAGAAAAATTATTTGTGGCTCTATTTATTTTCCTAGTAACTCTATCCGTCAAGTTATCTATGGTGGTCTTTCGTCGGTTTTAGAATTTTCGAGAAATTATGATGGATTAGTTTTGGGTGGTGATCTCAATGCAAAGAACATAGATTGGGGATATTCTGTAAAAAACTTTAATGGCGAAGTGTTATCAGACTGGCTTCAACATGAATCTCTTTCAGTTATCCGAAGATGTGATTCATATCCCACTTATCCAAACGGATCCTCTCATTTGGATCATTTTATTGTGAGTACAGATATCATTAATAATTTCGATAAAAATTTCAAAACTTTCACACTTCCTACTTTTTCGGACCATATTCCTTTAAAAATTCAAATTTTATTTTCCGATTTTAATTTTCTTTTGAATTCTCCCAACCATTCAATTTCCTTTAAAAATACAGATTGGAATGCATTTAAAATTGATGTAAGTTATGCATTATTAAATCACTTCCCCCCTGATAATAGAAATTTATCAACGGAAGAAATTGGTTATTATATTAATGAATTTGTGACCACGATTAACTTCATAACAAGAATGCATTCGAAAGAATTTGAAACCAGAAATCGGAAATTTGTTGCCTCAGAAATTGTAAAAAAGCTTCTAAAAATTAAATATAATTGGCAAAGAGATTTAAAACGTATTTTCTCCCAAACATTAAACAGAAGGCATCCCCATTATTTGCTTATCTCGAAACAAATTGATTTAATTAAAGTTATAATCCGGGAAGAAATAGAATTGGAGCAAGCTAGAATTTTCAATGATAAACTTAAGGAAATAAAACCAGGACCAATGGCTTATAAGCAAATTTTCAATGTTATCGGAAATAAAAACCGATCAAAGGTCAAGGATATATCGATTAACGGTGTCTACATTAAGGATTTTAATCAGAAGTTAGATGTTTTGAAAGATCTTGCTACTGTTCTTCTCCAATTAGAGATACTTCGGATATAAAAGGGACTATTGCTAATGTAATTTCCCAAATTCCAAATTCTATTTCAACGTTCGATAGTAATTTTGCTTCGTTAAATAATCTTAATGATTTAAAATTTACTACTTTAGATACTCTTTTAGTAAATTCAAAATTAATAAATAACAAAAAATCATCTGGTTTGGATAATATTTCAAATTATTTATTAAGAAAATTTCCAATGCAAGCTTTTGAATATTTAACAGTAATTTTTAACAATTGCATCAATATCTGCTATTTTCCTAAGGCTTGGAAAATTGCAAAAATTGTACCAATTCCAAAACAAAAAAGTAATAGTGATGTTAACTGTTTAAGACCGATTTCTTTATTATCCAATTTAGGTAAGTTTTTTGAGAAAATAATTCGAGAGAAAATGGATATTGGTTTGAACGAGTCATATATTCCCCAGTATCAATTTGGGTTTAAAAAGGTAACTCTACGGTACATGCGCTTTTAAAATTCTATAGTGATGTCGTACAGAGCTTAAGAGAACGTCAATGCACAGTCGCAATATCTCTTGACATCGAAAAAGCTTTTGATAAAGCATATCATGATGGCATTTTATACAAAATGATATCCATTGGCTTTCAACCTTCAACTGTCAAACTCTTCAAAAGCTTTTTCGATGACAGGAAATTTTGTTTTCAAATTGAAAACACGTTATCCGCTCTGGGTGTAGTTAATTGTGGTGTTCCTCAAGGCTCCATATTGGCACCTCATTTATACAACATTTTTATTTATGATTTTCCCCACGAGTTTAATGATTCTAAGGGTATACTCTATGCCGATGATTCTCTTTTATATGCACATGATGAGTCCCCATTAATTGCTCTTCAGCATATATCAATGCATTTAGAACATGTAAATGAGTTTTATTCCATTAAGATTAATGCTTCCAAGAGCAATGCACTATGTTTAAGAAATGCTTCGGGGAAATGCAAGTATTCTGTTGTCCCGGAAAGAAAACAATTGAAGTTAGTCATAGATAATAACGAAATTGAATTTAAAGATAGTTTTAAGTACCTTGGCGTAAATTTTAACAAACTTTTAAAATTCAATAAACATGCCAATTATAACATCAACAGGGCAAATGGAATAAAAGCAGCATTTTCAATGTTGTTTAATAATAAATCAATATCCGAAAACACTAAGCTACTTCTCTATAAAGTAAGTATTCGTCCAATACTTTTATATGCATTTCCAATATGGTTTAGCATTTCTCCAACCGTAATGAGAAAAATGAAGATACTCGAGCGTCATATTATACGGAAATGTGTAGAAAGGAACTATAAATATCGTAATAAAAGATTTTCCAATCACTTTATTTATGAAAGGGCTTCTTTATCTCCATTGTCCGAATATGCACTCAATCTAATGAGAAAATTTGTTGAAAGATTAAATTATTTTGAAGAAAACGTTATTCAGGATATTCTGTCCAGCGAAGTTGAGTTGAATTGGTCAAATACACACTATCTTTCTGCAGTCGGCATTTTGGGAGAACGGCATGACAATGTAACTGGTCATAATTTCTACTCAAGTCGAAACCCTGGCATACATAGAGGGTAAAATATTTATTTTTTTTTATTTTTTTTTTTCTCACTTTATTTATTTTTAGTTTTAAGTTTAGCTATAAGTATAGTTTTAAGTTAATAAAAAAGAGATATTACTCTACAATATAATGTAAGTGTCGGGAGCAAACACTGTTTATCTCTTTATATAAATTTTTAACAATTTAGTTTCTTTTTTTTGTGTGTAAGCAAGTAGCATCAACTTAATTGTCATGTTATTAAAATAATACAATTCACGTAGTTTTAAGTTTCCTATATTATTATAATTTGTTAATACTACTTTTAAATAAATTTATATGAAGTCTCAATAAAACCAAATCAAATCAAATCAATTCCATTATTTATTTGTTATTAACTAATTTTATAAAGCCTGAAGGAATGCTAATAAATTTTAGGCAATTCACAATTTCACGCAGGGCTTTTTATATTTATAATAAACACACACCCAGTATATGTTTTATTTGCGTTAGCAGAAACTTTAAGTGAGTATTACTTGCAAAAATGTTCCAGACGGCGCAAATCTATAAATCTGGTGGATAGCTGAAGAGAAATACCTAACAAATTAGGTATGTTTGATTAAAATCGGGTTGTAAGTAAAGTTTTTTAATCGGTCACAAGAAATCGCCATGCCTATTAATATTATAGCTAAGTAAATATTTATATAACTAACAATCATCCTAATGTTCCAAAACCGTTTTAACGGAGCTAAGGGAAGTACCCCGCTCACCCCAAAAACAAATTTACTTCAGAAAAATTTTAAAACTCGCATAGTGAAATAATAATAAGATCGTATAGCCATTTGTTTTAAAATAAATAGTGTAAATATGTTTAAGAAATGTGCTAAACGTGCGAAGAAAAATTTTAATACGTGAAGAAAAATTTTGCTAACAAAATACAATGTATAAAAAAATGTAGACACTCCATTCTTCAAACTATGTAAAAAGCGCAAAGAAAAGAAATAAAGTGGGCTATTTCCCTTAGCTCCACAAAAACGGTTGTGGAACATTATGACTATTATATATTATATAAATATCTAGTTATATATAAGAAGAATATTTGAAAAAAAATCAGAATTTTTAGAAATCGAGTTTGGAGCACAAAATTTTTCGTAAATACTCGTTATATTCCTATTGATTATGGTATAAAGTTTCCATAAAATTTCAGTTAAATAAAACTTTGAGCATTCATATTATCGCTAAATAATTTAAAATAAAAGACTGTCTTTGTAGAGCATACATTGCAGAATGTTACGTACCCATATTATTGAAGGTACCCTAAATGCATGTGCTTTCTATTCCCATTTTAGCACTGTACTGCGAAATACTGAAAATATCCGCACAATCAGCTGGTCCAGGCCATACTTTACCGATTCGTTGCTAGACTCTCCCATTAAGTTTTGTAAAATTTCTTCGGTAATAAAATCTTTAAAACAAAATAAATTTCCAGGGCAAGATTTGCTATAAATTTTATAACTACGTTCCCGAGATATTATCTATTTTCAAGAAAATATTTTTATATGAAAAAATACTATAAAATTTTGGTAAACCTATTAGAATACATCTATATATCTTAATGCCTACAAACTACCATGGATTGCCGTTGACGGATACTATATGCAAAATTTTTAATACTATTTTACTAAACAGAATTGCCGAGTGGATAGAAAACAACAATATACTAAATGAATACCAAGCTGCGTTTAGGAACAAATACTCAACTGTTAACAATATCTTCAATCTGGTAAACATTGCAAATTTAAATAAATTTAATGGCACAAATAATTATGATTTCTTTGTAGATTTTTGTTGTGCATTTGATTTGATACCCAGAAACTGCTTATTTTACAAACTTCCATAAAGTTGGCTTATCATTCAAAATTTTAAGAGTATTGAAATGTAGATAAACAAGGTTGAATTTTAAACCCCTTGTTATTTTCACTTTATGTAAGCTGTCTTGTCGATGTGTTACCAAATGTTCTAAATGTCGCCGACACAAATTTAAAAATAATGCTATATGCCGGTGACATTGTGTTATTATCGGATACTGCGAGAGCTTTACAAAACATGGTTGATGCCTTACATTCGTATTGTAGCAGACATTGGATTTAACCTGTCGTTAAAAATATATTAAAATAAAAAATTGAATGCCTGAAAATTAGCAATAACCGTGATTTGGTCTAAATACATACAAAAGTCATGCAAATATAGCGAATAGCAACAAATTCAAAATATTCTATGCTGCATCCAGATCCATTATGTTCTACGCGGCCCAAATCTGGGGATATGAAAAATTTGATGATGTAGAGAAACTGTTTATGTTACATCTGGAAACTGGATGAAACTGCACTTTAATTATAAAAAAAAATATTGAATATGAATAACCAGTTTACCTTGTTTACTAGCAGAAGTAGTATAGCTCAAAATATATAATGGGCGAAAGAGTGGTGTAAACTCTGCATACTCCTTCAATTTACGCCAACTGATACTAAATCACCTTTATGCGACCATTGGAAATCAATTCTAAACTTACTGCAAACAAAATTATGTGAAAACAAGTAAGAAAATTATAGTCGGTCTAGACCGAATATACGATACCCTATACCATGCGTTTAGAGACCCTATCTCTTAGGCCAAACTAACTGGACATAGAAAATAAGATAAACCAAATTTGAGTGGGATTTTTATTAGTTTTTTTTGGCTGCAGATATGAAAAAGTTCATATCGGATGCTATATCTATATGGGCACTAGGCCTAAAATTGGACCGATCATAAAGTCTCTTGTACATGCAAAAATATATACAAACAAAATTTGAAAAGAATCAGTGCAATATTTTTGTTTTTTTAAGATTTAAGTGCAGATCGGGAAGCAGCTCTACATGGAGCCTATGAGTAAGGGTTGCCCCATAGGGATAATTTCTGGACTACACATTAATGAATGTAATAAATTATATACCAAATTTCATCAAAACATACTCATATTTGCGACCTGCAGTTAGATTACAAGGTTTACATGGACACACAGACGGACGGACGGACGTACGGACGGACACACGTACGGACATCGTTAAATCGAATCAGATAGTGATTCTGATTCGATCAGTACAATAAAAGATGGGTATAGGGCAAATATTTTTGGTAGTTACAAACAGCAGCACAAAGTCATTATACCCAAACCACATAGTGGTATAGGGTATAATTATAAGCTAAACGCATCCAATTCCCAACATCATTACCTTTAGTCCCAACTTAAATTCAATGTTATGCCACTGCCTTCTGCTAATTTATCATCACGAATCATCAGTTTAATGATTAGAGTGATAGGTGGATTGCTTAACTTAAATGTTAGGTCTTTTAGAAACAACTTAATTCGACTATGTTCAATCTACAACTTGCAAGAAGCTGAGAATACACTTTATTGGAGTTTGTCCAACAGTTAATGTATTTAGGTTGAATTATTTTTGTAGAACCCAACTTAATATAAGTGAAATATTGTCAAAAAAAAGTGTTTACGTATTTTAAAACATAAATCTACTTTTAATCGCTGAAATTACTACTACTTGTATAAATACGTACAAATGTGTTTAAAATACAGAATTCTGATAATGAATGAATTTGATCACTATCAAATATTTCTTTGTTATATGTATACTTAGGGCCGTATGCAAAAAATTAATGTGTAGATACTTCGAGTAGACTTTGTCAACAAATTCTGTATGAAAAACATACAATAAAGTTTACTTGAAGAACACTTTAAATTTCTTTGCATACGGGCCTTAAAATTTTGAATCTGTAAAAATTAAATATATTGTATTAATTTAAGGAAAAATATTTAGTACATTACCAATCAGGCTCACAACAAATATGTTTTGTCTAATATAGATAATTATTGTAATTTATGTACATATTTATATATAATTCCTCCTATATCTATTAATATATAATAATATAATAACAAAATTTTTGAAATATTTGCTATACTAAAGGTAGGAATATTTTAAACGAGTTTTTACTGGACACACTTCGAATTTGAGTTCATAGCCATCGCAGTGGATGTTCCTATGACCCTTTAACAAAATGCATTGTATGATGTCTTGTATCGTCTGCCTAGAGCTACTCAAACATAGTTACTAACATTTTAATTAATGTAATTATCTACCTTTTGACCATATTCAAATTGATAATAAAACTTAACCTTTTTTTATAATCTATGTAATTTAAACCGGCATCAGCAGCAATATGCCTGTGACTTTCAATCTTTATTTAAATGTTTTTTATTTTATTAAAAAATGAAAATTTATAGATTTTTTAGGTGAGAATTTCCATTAGAGCACGATTAGTTGAAAACCACTAGTATAATTTAAAACATATAACTATCTATGTCTCATTTCATTTATGTACAAAAAATTGGAATTAATTAATTCAGTGTGAAATAAATACATTTTTTGTTTGTTATTTTTTATTACTTTGATTTGCAAACATGAATTGCAAATATTGGTTTTTAAATTAAATGTTTATTAAAAATGTATACAAATATTGTTCAAAAAAATATTTAAATATATTTAAATATATATTTAAGGCAACGTAGGCACGTTGATAAGTAAATGAATAAAAGTCCTTGCTATTTAATTTATTTTAATTATCATTATTATAAATAGCAAAACTCACATAAGTGTTAATGATTTTTAATAATTTCGCGTTATGTTCTAAAATTTTGATTTTTTTGTGAATTCACTTTTTGGTGTGTTCCCTATCGAAAGATGATATATCTAAAAGAGCAAATGCAACTACAACAGGTAAGAAAATTATTGTCGGTCTAGACCGACTATACGATACCCTATACCATGTGTTTAGAGACCCTATCTCTCAGGCCCAACTAACTGGATATAAAAAAATAAGCATAAACCAAATTTGAGTGGGATTTTTATTATTTTTTTTGGCTGCACATATGAAAAAGTTCATATCGGATGCTATATCTATATGGGGACTAGGCCCAAAAATGGACCGATCCTGACTATGTTTGGTAAAGTCTCTTGTATGTTGCAAAAATATACACAAACAAAATTTGAGAAGAATCAGTAAATCGTATCAGATAGTGATTCTGATTCGATCGGTATAATTAAAGATGGGTGTAGGTCAAATATTTTTGGTTGTTACAAACAGCGGCACAAAGTCATTATACCTAAACCACATTGTGGTATAGGGTATAATTATGTGTTGGCTGCTTTAGAACAGAACATTGTGTGTTTCATGTGTGTATTTTCTGAACCTTGGTATAAATATGTACATAGTTCTTTTAATATATCTTACTAAGAAGAAGAAAAACGAACACAATGTTAAAGTGAATCTCCTCTGTAGCACAAAGTTGACTAAGTAAACTATTACACAGTTCAGCTCATTGATTTGGGACTCAATTCTGAGAATTGCAACTGAAAGTAGCCCGAAAAATAAGAACTTTTGCATCATTAGTTTTGGCAAGTTGGCTGCCATTATAATTTAATGGCCATACGAATTTTTTTGTTCAACACGGTTATAACTCGGTAACCGTACGGAATATGTCTTTTCTGTCTGAAACAAAATGTTAGATATTGAATAGGAGAAAACAAAACGGAACAAAACTGCCCTCAAATAGTGCAACCAGTGCCATAAAAATTGCAAAAATACCCATTTTCCCGCCATTTCCCCCCCCCCCCCCCCCCTTTTTCGACTTTTGTGCTAAATAACTGGATTACAAATCCAGAAATATGCTGTTTTTTTTTTCTTTATAAACTTTTATTTCGGTTTCGGAAAAGTGTCTTAGATGCATCAATGTGCATGAAGCAAATTGAAGTCAGATTGTCCTGTATTTTTGGCATTAAACGTGTCATAAATATGCCTTTAAATATAGTTTTGTGAATAATGTTCATATACCATACATTTTTAGGGAAGCACTATATACCCGAAAACCAAATCCGGTAGAGATATAAACATACAGTAATCTCGTTCTTAGTACATATCAGATATTGCCATTTGGAGGGGCCTAAACCTCAAAAACATTATAATCAAAACTTAAAATAACACAAAAAGCCAATGGCATTAAAATAAATGTAAAGAGTAAAAAAATAATGGCATTTTAAATTATTGTTGTCCATAATAAATTTAATGAATGATGATTTTAAACCTTTTTGGTATTTAAAATCTTTTTTATGCTCTACAGAATATTTTATATTAAGTTAATACTAGCAGATTCCAGACCTCGAAATTCGAGCGCAAATTCTAGGAAATTTTATTTTTTCATTAAATAAAGACCCTAAAAGTATGCTAATCAATTGTAGCCAATTCACAAATCAACACAAAAACAAACTCATTTTTATTACAAACACATTTACAAATTTAATAAACACACGCATAGCGTTGTTTTATTTCATGTATGTGTTAGTAGCAACTTTAAATGCAATTTACTAAAAATAAAGGAAAAAATTTAAAAATCTTAAATCTGCAAAATGGCTAAAAAGAAATACCTTTCAAATAATATACGTTCGGTCAAAATTGGGATAAAACGGTAGAACAAAACATCAGTCACAAGAAATCGGCTAGCCTATTAATATTATAGATTTGAAAAGTTTTAACGTAAATTAACTTTTGCGAATATATAAAAAGTTGGTGATTTTTGTGACTGCCAAAAATATTTGACCTAGCTCTAGATCTCTTATTATACCGAAAGATTCTGAGTCTTGTTGGGGCAACATTTTGTTCGATAAATTACAATCTTTCAATATAGATAGCATATATACTTTTAAGCATACCTAAGTGCAGATCTACTAATCTACCTATTGTATATCCCCTGCAATAGTCATAAATGATCTCAACTCAGATCATTAACCTGCTAATTACTCTAAGTGGCAACTATAACAGCTTAACTTTCTTTCAAATATGATTTTGTTAAAGTTAACTGGAACAAATTTTCGCCATTTTTAAATATATATTTCAAAAAATATTTATACCCTATACCACTATATGGTTTGGGTATAATGACTTTGTGCTGCTGTTTGTAACTAACTAATTCGCTTTAACGATGTCCGTCCGTCCGTCCGTCCGTCCGGCTGTGTGTCCATGTAAACCTTGTAATCAAAATGGTATAAAAGCTTTTATCGGCCATAAGATGAACGCTATTGAAACTGGTGAGAATCAGTCCATGTTCAGACTAGCCCCCATACAAATGACCCGTATGAAATCGACATAAATTGCCATAAGATCCAAATTGTCATATAGATCACACTAAAATTGGGCTTGTATGCGTTTATTACATGCATGCGTTTATTACATGTATGCGTTTATTAACTCTTAGTCATACGCCCCATATAGAGCTGCTTCCCGGTCTTCACTTAAATCTATAAAAAAAACAAAAATGTTGCACTGATTCTTCTCAAATTTTGTTTGTATATATTTTTGCAAAATACGAGAGACTTTACCAAACATAGTCAGGATCGGTCCATTTGTGAGCCTAGTCACCATATAGATATGGCATCCGATATGAACTTTTTCATATCTGCAGCTAAAAAAATTAATAAAAATCCCACTCAAATTTGGTTTATGCTTATTTTCTGTGTCCAGTTAGTTGGGCCTATGAGAAAGGTCCTCTAAACGCATGGTATAGGGCATGATATAGTCGGTCTAGACCGACTATAATAATCTTACTTGTTTTAAATTATATTAACCAGTTAATATAAATAATGCAGTAGATTTCCGTCTTCCAAAGAGATATCCATCAATTGAAAAGACCAACTTCCCTACTATGTTAAAAACATAATCCAGCAAATAAATGAATATCAACGTAACTGCCAGTGCTTCAGAAATTAAAATAACTTCTATTAGATGAAAATACTAAACCTGAGAAGCCGTAATTAAATTATGTTGTTTAGAAATAAAGCATGCGATCGCTACATTAATCGTTAGAGAAGAACTAAAGTGTTAAGGAAGAAACCAATAAATATCAAAATTTAAGAAAAATTCGAAATTGTTGCAGAAATATTTTCTTCAAATAGCACAATTTCAGCAAGTCTTGGCGATCCTATAACATCCTACTCTAGAAACGTTTAGATCAAATAGCATTAATACATTCGACATATATTTAACTAATACTTCATACTTCATAATAACATCATTAGAAAGTGAAAAGCCACCTGGAATATATAATATTAACAACAGATGCCTGAAAGCACTTCCCATTAAGGGTGTTAAGTTTTTGACAATAATATTAAATTTCTTATTTTTCCCAAGAAGAATCCAAAGTAGTTCTTATTAAAAAGCCTGGTAATGAAGCAGTTATCCCATCTTCTTACCACCCCATTGGCTTGTTGTCAAGTTTAAGTAAAATTCTTGAAAATGTAATTACAGAAAGATTAACACAAGATTATTTAAAGTCAACAGTTTGGCTTTCGGAAAGAGCAACGATAATATAAATCTGCTTTAACCATGAAAAATCGACTGGTGTGGTACTGATCGATGCCAAAGCTGCATTCGATTCTGTATGGCATAACGGACGTGTTTATAAAATGATAAATTTAAACTTCCCTCTCCAACTCACAAAATTAGTTTAAAGTTTTCTCTCCTCTCGCACTTCTAAAGTTTATATTGGCTCATCCAGTTCTAATAGTCGATCTAGAATTTCCGGTTGTCCTCACGGGTCATGTTTGTCGCATGTCCTTTATACATCTGATCTTCACAATTTGAATATTGTACTCTATCAATCTTTGCTGACGACATAGCAGTCTTCAGCTCAGAATTAATAGCCGCTGACATCATAGCTAATTTACAAAGGGCTTTAGCTGCAATTGTAAGTTACTTTAACAAGTGGAAAATAAGGTTAAACTATGATAAAGTAAAACCGATATACTTTCCCAGAGAACGGAAATAATATTTTATCCCTCACACAAATATTAATCCAAATAACATTTCAATACAATGGGAACAAAAAGATATATGTCTTTAATGGCCACATACCTTATATAACAAATAAGTTAAATGTACTCACTCGTTTACTTTATGCTTTAATAAATCGAAAATCCAGCCTTAATATAAAAAAAAATTAAATTAATTTTCTATGCTGTTCCGATGTGGTCCACCAGTGAATTGTCATATTAGAAACTTGCAAATAAGCCAAAACAAGTCATTAGAACTAATATGGAACCTTCCGTGATTCTTTCCCATCAAACGCCTTCATGATATTGCATGTATATGTAGAGTTATTTGCAGATAAAATCAATAGACTCACCTAACATTTCAATATAAGATATATGAATTCAGAATGCTCCCATACTAATGAACTTGCTGCAGCTTAAATAAATCTAGTCAATAGTTTAAGAAGTTTTGAAAATTCAAATGGTTTTTCCCCAATTTTTACCTCCAACAATCTATTGTATATATGCAATAGCTGTAACCCGTCGTAGCGAAATAACTGGGAATACATTTTGCAGAAAACTCTTCTATTTATATTTGGCGATTTTTGCAATTTTAGATTTTGGCAATTTTTATTTTGGATTTTTGATTTTGGTGATTGTTGTTATTCGCGATTTTCGGTTTTGGCGATCTTTATTTTAGCGTTTTTCGGTTTGGCGATTTTTGATTCTAGCGATTTTTGTTTTATGCGATTTTCTATTTGGCGATTTTTGGCTTTAGCGATTTTTACTTTTCGCAATTTTTCATTTTGCCGATTTTTGACTATTTTTTTTTTTTTTTTGCTATTTTTGATTTTGGAAATTTTTGATATTGCCGATTTTTGGATTTAACGATTTTTGTTTTTTCATTTTTTGTTTTTTTTTTTGCTGATTTTTGGTTTTGGCGATTTTTGGTTTGGGAGATTTTTGGTTTTGGCGATTGGTTTTAGCGATTCCGCCCATATTGTAAGTAGTTTCAAGACTGCCATTTTCATAGTACTTTAAAGTTTTTTGTATAGGGGGCGCCAGCCCATTACTCCGATCCCGCATATTTTTTGGGCAACTACTCACATTAATAACTTTTGAGCTCAGACAAAGCCCCAAGGCATTTTCTATTATAGTACTCGAGTTATATGGTATTATATATTTACTTTGTATTGGGGTTACACGCCTAATGGTCCGATCTCGCCCATTTACGTCAGAATACTCACATAATAGCTCATGCACTTAAGGCAAAGTTCCAAAGCTTTCACTGATCTGATCCTAACCATTTTTTTTTCCGACTACTAACGTTGAAAGGCTTTCACTATTATAGTCCTCCAGTTTTGTGGTATAAAATAATTATTTTGTATGGGGAGTATCACGCCCACTGGTCCGATTCCGTCCACTTTTTTCCGAGTACTAACGTTGATAACTTATGAACTCAAACTAAGTCCCAAGACATTATCTATTACAGCAACCTAGATATACGAAATTAAATATTTACTTTGTATGGTGGGTGCCACGCCCACTAGTCCTATCCCGCCCATTTTTTCGTAACTCTTCATATTAGTTTAATATGTACATGTACATAGCTTCATAAATCTTGCTGTCGAATTAGTCCAGATATTATATGTTAAAATTAGATGTTAAAAATTCACTTCATGCAAGACGTGCCACGCCCACTTGAAAAATCCAAAAAATATAGACTATTTTTCCTTCCGGATAGGCAGTTACGTACTGTAAAAATTTCAAGACAATCGTTCCAGTGGTGTAGTCTCCTATAAATCACAAACAAACGAACATACAAACAAAACTCCATTTTTAAACCCTATACCACTATGTGGTCAGGGTATAATGACTTCCGGAATCACTTTCTGAGTCGATTTAGCGATGTCCGTCCGTACGTCCGTCTGTATGTCCATATAAGAATTTTAATCAAACAGGTCGCAAATATGAATATATTTTGATGATATTTGGTATAAAAGTTTTTACCTGTTTTTACTATATCCGATATGAACTTTTTCATATTCAAAGGCAACAGAATTAATAACAATGCAACTCAAATTTGTTTATGTTTATTTTCTATATCCAATTAGTTGGCCCTAAGAGGTGGGGTCTATAAACACATGGTAAACGATACCCTATATCGAAAGTCGGTCTAGACCGACTATAATTTTCTTACTTGTTTTATATAAGATATAAGCTTTTTAACAACACAATACATTAATATTAAGCTGAAACAGATTAAATCTTGAACACTTAAACACACAATTATATCGAAGCAAATATGCAAATATTATGGCTTAATAAAATGAATTGAATTGAACATGTTTGTATTTATATAAACATCTTTTGAAAATTTAAAATTATAATACGAATATACCAATAATCACAAAAAAAAATGCTCTTACCAGAATAATAAATTATGATTTTAACTTGCTGTTTATGTTTTTTCGGTTTAATCTGTAATCTGCTAGTTATATATCTAGCAGATTCCAGCCCTCGAAATTCGAGTGCAAATTCTAGAAAATTTTATTTTTTGATTAAATAAAGACCCTAAAGGTATGCTAATCAATTATAGCCAATTCGTAAATCAACAAGCAAGTTAACATATAATAAATATGTCGTTGGCTTGAAACAACATCCACAAAAAAAAAGGAAGAAGCCCTTCAAATGGAAAAAAAATATATTCATACTTATTTTAAAGTTTTATATTTAACATAAAAAGTACCTTGATGTATGGCGGTATCATCTATACTAATATAATAAAGAGGTAATGTGTGTTTGTTTGTTTGTTTGTTTGTTTGTAGGAGGTAATCTCCGTAATTACTCATCTGATCTTCCTGAAATTTTCACATAGTCTTACTGCGGATATGGGTGTGCTACAGGCTTTAATTTTTTTAAAATATTTTTTGTGTGCGTGGCACCTCTCATACAAAGTAAATTTTTAATATCATATATATTAAGTACTATGATAGAGAAAGCTTTGAAAATTTGTCTCAGGTCATCTATTATTAACTTGAGTAGTTAGACAAAAAAAATGGGCGGGATTAGACAAATGCGCGTTGTACCCCCACACAAAGTTAATATAAAATGTGAATTATCTGAATTACTATATTAGTGAGAGCCTTGGGTCCTTGCTTGAGCCCTTTCATAACGATTCGGAAGGGGTGGGTAGGGGGAGGGGAGAGGGAGGGGAGGGGGAGGGTGTAGCGAAGCACTCCGGGTTACATCCAGTCAGATATAAACTGCAAAAATAAACAATATAAAAATTTTCTCATCCTCGTTTAATATGGACCAAGTTATAATTTTCGGTACGTAACGAATTTTGTAACAACTAATCGTCTTAATTGAGTTTATGACCAAGAATACTTAGTTACATCAATTACCAATGTCTATAGTAACTATCAGCGAATATGTAACTATTACAAATTTTCCACTTACTATCCCTTTCCATAGCCATGTATAGGTAATGCATACCAACAAATGTAGGTTCACAAATTTTTTGTTGTTATACATATCTGTTAAGATGTACGTGTGTGTGTACTTGGATGTTCTTACAAATCAATACTTAGTTATATGAAATTTAAATAGTATTAAATAGTTTTCTTTGACAGTTCTATTAACATGTTATCAGTTATATAAACATATGAGCAACGGCGTGGATAAGCCTGTCCGTCCCCGTTCTGAGTTTAAGCAAGTGTTGAATTTGCCAGTAGTTCAATATTTGGTTGCTAATAGTTTTGAGCTTATATTTTCAATTAAAATATTATTTTCAGTTATTTTATTTTAAAATCCAACAGCTGTCATTCTTTTTATGAACTATGTGCACCAGTTCATAATCCGTTATCGCTCATTTGGTTTACTTTGTCATTTCGATAAGTTGCATAGTCAGTAAGAAACAGAGTCATCAGTATCACTATATTTTAAATATTATTTATATAGGTCAATCAAACTTTTTAAAGCAAAACGTTGAGTAATCTCTTCATATTATATTGAATTTACAATTAAACTGATTTGAGGGCGGTCTTTGAGAAAGGATGAATAAATTCAGAGCCAAATTCAAACAGACCAAAACATTGTATTGCAAAAGTCTTGAAAGCTTGATATTTTGAAACCTGATCAATGTCGAACATATAAGAGGTAAAAACAAAAAATTAACCGCGAGTACGAATTTGTAAAATAAATTTGTTTAAGTTATTAATTCTTAAGCACACTGTGTAGCCAGCGAAGAGTACAGACAACAAGAGATAAAAATTTTTTGAACTAACGGAGATATTCAAAACTCATATGCATAACGAAAGAAAGAGTTTTAATAAAATCTTTGTTTTAATGGGTTAGATTATTTAAACTTCTTCTTTTAACTCATACTCTCTGTCTGTCTGTCTGTCGTAGGTCAACCCTATTCCCCTTATCCAATTGATCTGAAACCAATAGTCTTGTTGTGGCTACAGACTAATTTTGGGATAGTCACGCGCAGTCACGCATAGTCACGCACAGTCACGGAGTGGTTTAAAAGCAATTTCCACTTATCCGATCGATCTGAAACTTGGTCGATAGACTTGCTGTGAAAAAAGATTAACTTTGACATAGTCACGCACAGTCACGCTTAGTCACGCATAGTCACGGAGTGATTTAAACCATATTTCCACTCATCTCATCGATCTGAAGCTTTGTCCGTAGACTTGTTGTGCCCAAAGATTAATTTTAAATAGTGACGCAAAGTCACGCACAGTCACGGAGAGATTGAATGCTCATATGCATAAGGAAAGAAAGAGTCTTAATAAATCCTTTGTTTTTATGGGTTAGATTATAAAATATATAAAACACATAAATTTATAAATGAACAAGATGTTACCCGGTGCTTCGATAATAACCCCCCGCATCGTAATGAAAAGGCTCAAGGCTCCCACAATCACAAGACCCCAGATATATGACATTTAATATTTACTTTGTATGGGGGTGACACGCCCCTTTGTCCGATCCCGCCCATTTTTTGTCCGACTACTCACGTTAATAATAGTTGACGTAAGACAAATTTGCAAGACTGTCTTTGCCCTAGTTTTCTGGAATAACCGCGTAGATCCATTTTTGTCCGTTTTTAGTTAACGATGCCAAATATATTAATTTTTAACGCTCTCTAATGTGTTAAATTTTTTTTTTTTTTAATATTGACCATTTCTGAGGTTTTTCTTTATATAACGACGTAACTTAAATGTTTATTAAATTAATTTGCAGCACTAACGACGTATGTCAACCTACGTTTGATCGCTGACAAATTATTTTCTCAGAAAACGATATATAGCGACATACGTTGTTATTAATGAAAAAAAATGCACAATAATTTTGGATTATTTTTCAGTTAATAACCACTTATAAAAACTGTTGTGTTTATTTCTGTTATTTGTTGTCACTATTGTTCTTGATACGTTGTTATATTCTCACCCTAAGTCCCGTTAGCTTTCTGTTGACGAAAAAAAAATCAATTTTTCAAGCAACAACAACTTATGTCTAAATATGTAGTTGCACTGGTAGTTTTCTTTTTCAAAGAAAACGACATTTGTCGACATAAGTTGTTTTTCTGCACACACTTTAAGTGTAATTTTTCGTCCTTCTCTAGGATCTACTCCTCTTAAGATTTTTGACTCAAAAGTATTTATTGCCCATATCTACAGGACTGTTATATAAAAAGTCCCAAGAAATTTATATCGAGCCCATAATTTCAAATATAACGTTTTTTTGGCTCTCCTGAACATTTTGATTTTGTGACATACGCGGTTATTGTAGAAAACTACAGAAATATGATATTGAGTAATTACTTTGTATGGGAGGTACCACGCCTACCTATCCGACCATTTTCGGCGTGGCTGCTAACATTAATAAAAGGTGATATCAGACAAATTTGCAAAGCTCTCGCTATCATAGTACTCCATATGTATGATATTAAAAATTTACTTTGTATGGGAGGTGCCACGCCCAGAGAAAATATTTAAAAAGTTATAGTTTATAGCACTTCCTATGTCCGCAGTAAGATTCTGTGAACATTTCAGGATGATGAGTAGTTACGGAGATTGCCTCCTACAAACAAACAAACAAACAAACAACCAAACAAACACACAATATCTCTTTATTATATTAGAAGAAGATTAGTATAAAATATAGATTATTATATTATTATTATCTCCAGTATCACTCTCCAAGATACAAAATAATTAGCACAAATACAGATTTATAATTCTTCAGTCTTTGGACTAACAGAAATATTAATTTAAACATCTCATTAATATCGCCAAAGGAACTGGATGATGTTGTTGAAACATTCAACCACCTTAAACACGAAGCTGGATCTTTATCTACAGCTATTGAACATAACCATGTCAACCAAATTGCTGTAGCTGCTGAAATCAGGGAGATGATACGAAATAAAACAAGATAAAAAAAATATGGCAGAATAATCCTGTTGATAAGCAAAATTTTAATAAAGCAACTAATGACCTAAAAATACGACTATATGACCTGAAAAATTAACAAATTGGAAATTTTCTCAGAAATCTTGGCGCTGCAAAAAATTATGAATATTCTCTATGGAAAGCAACGAGATATTTAAAACGACCCGCTAAGATGCTAACGGTGCAAAACAAAGATAAAGCAGACGCATTTGCTTTACACTTGCAAAATACCTCTGAACCACATAAAATTAGTAACAGTAGTTATGCTGATGAAATAATGAAATTTTTGATAGCTCTGTCCAATGGATTTGCCTATAACTTACATATTACCACTTGAAATTCAAATAGAAATTACTAAGTTAAATTGTAAAAAGTCTCCGGTTTATGATTTTGTTAATGGATTAGTAGTTAAATCTTTGCCCAAAAAAGGAATTATATTCTTAGCACTTATTTTCAACTCTATTCTCCGATTGAATCATTTCCCATCCCAATGGAAATGTGCGGAGATAACAATGGTTGCAAAACCCAATAAACCGTAAAACGCTATATCATCATACAGATCAATTTGCTTGCTAGTCACATTCTCCAAAATCTTCGAGAGAATATTGTTGAAAAGATTGTCAGCAATGCTTGCAAAATTTAAAAATGTACCTGAATATCAATTCGGGTTCAGACAAAGACATGGCTCTCCCGAAAAATGCCATCGAATAATGGCCTTCATAAGGGATACTTTAGAAAAGAGGAAATAACGTTCTGAAGTGTTTTTAGATAAACAACAAGCGTTCGACAAAGTACGGCACATTGGTTTATACTACAAAATTAAAAAGCTACTTCATACACCATTTTACTTGCTATTGAGGACTTATTTAAGTGAACGCCATGGCGCCATTTCAATGTAAAAGTAAACAATGAATCGTCAGATTTATACGAAGTATATCGCATTCGATACAGAGCAAAATCAATCGAAATTCTATATTATTTAAAAAAGACGGACAATCGTCAGACCTCGTTTCACTTTTACTATTAACTATGGACCACAACTAGTTAGATGTGGCAGAGTAAAATTACTCTTAGTATTTTATTTTGGAAAATAAAAAAATAATTTCGATCGAAAAATTTCGATAACGAATGCGACCATCTGACACCAGGTTTATTTTGGTCAGATATGCATATAACTGAAGACGTCATAGTCGCTACTTATGCAGATGATACAGCAATATTAGCAAGTACGAGTGTATGTGAGATAGACGCAGGTTCATGGCCGCCCTAATTAGAACATTTTCATATAGAAACCATCTATTCAATTATAACATAACAATTGTCACAATGTTCAATAAATCGCTGATGAAGGCTGAAATGGACCATTGAAAAGCTAAATGCTGTTTAAATATGGCTAAACAAGTGGAGCACTAAAGTAAATACTAACAAATCGCTACACAGTTATGGGGAACAGATAGCAATTCCAATATTGAAATACTGCAACGATATAAATAAAAAAATTTACGGTCAATTGTTATCGCACTATGGGTCATATCAAATAAAACTATTCACAACGATCTATTTGTTTCCATGGTAAAAGATAAAAATAATCGATTCACGCGAAAACTACTTACAAAGATTAAGTAACTACTCCAATTTGCTGGTTATATCCTTGCTAGATGACATGAATTAGGTTCGAATACTTAAAAGCCATCACGTTCTTTATCTACCTTTAGAAAATATATATTTGCTGATATTTATATATATAAAAAGAAGTTTGCACTTATATGTCAACACTAAATGCTGAAATGGATTGACCAATTTCAACCAAAATTTCAGGGTACGTTAGCGATGGTCTGTAGATGACATAGTGGTTCACGAGAGACGGCATTTTAAAGATTTTCCTATATAGTCCCATATAAATAACATCATTTTGCATATAGGGATTTTTATACCCTTCACTCCAGTGTGCAGAGGGTATATAAGTTTGTCATTCCGTTTGTAATAATTACAAAAAAAATTTTGGACCCCATAAAATATATATATTTGTGATCCTTATAACAACCGGAGTTGATATAGCGATATCCGTCTTTCCGTCTGTCCGTCTGTGGAAATCACGATGACGGCATCAATCGGACAGCTAGGCTGCTCGTTGACATAAAAAATGATTCATTAATATCCCGAAAAGTTTGCTATTTAAAATCGTCCAAATCGGTCAACGAGGGCCCGAGATTTGAATGAAGAACTAAAAAAAGTCTTGAAAAAATATAATTTTCTATGTTGTTCTTGTCACGATCACGCCCTGAAAAGTGCAGCTACTGTGACTCTTTTTAGAGAGAATGATTCACCAAATTCATGGGAAGATTTCTATTTCAAAAATCATTTAAATCGGTGGAACAGGTCCAGGGAAATCTCTGAAAAAATAAAAAAAAAATTAAAAATATGATGTTTCTATATTGTTCTTGTTGTTATTCTAAATGTTGTGTTGTTGTCATAACTGGACTTGGTTTTGTGGTCGTTGTGGTAATAATATAATAAAAACTAACCCGTTGTACATTTTTTTATTAACTTTGGTAGAAAAATTTAAAAGTTTCCATTGTTTTGGCATCACTCTAAAAATTTGTTAGATCATTTCTGTTATTACCAAGAGCCTGCCTGCAAAATTTCAGATCGAATGGCTCACGGGAAATTGGTTAAAATCGATCCAAAATTTTTTCGACAAGCAAACACTACGAGTTAATATAAAGGGAGTAAAAATTCACCAACATCTAAAGCAAATAATGCTTATATACCTAGTTGTTAATAAAAAAAAAAAACAATGTAAATATAGCAAAAAAAATTTTATCTATAAATTTATTTATAAATTTATATAAACATATTAAATAATACAAATAATATACATATATTCTATATATGTATGTATATCCATAGTAACTGCATGTTAGAAATAATTCGGTATATTATTTTATTTACATAAAATTCTGCAATATTTTGTTGTGGGGAAAATACATTTCTTTTGCATTAACAGAGTGTCACTTCATTTTGCTCAGCGTGACTATGCCACAGTAGATGGCGCCACAATTTTTGTTCTAATTAGCTTTGCAATAGTTATTTCTATTTTAACATGAATGTTAATATTATCAACTGGATATCACACAGAACAATGTTAAGAGTATACACGGGCTGGTCTTTTATTTCATACGCTTTTTCATTATTCTTTTACAAATATGAACATAAGTTTGGCATATTAACTTACCGAGTTCATCAATGAGTTTTTTGCTTTCAAAACAGTTCTACATAGTTATATAGAATTATTATTGTGCTTTACTTAACAAATATCTGATTGCGATTACATCTAATTTTTAAAAATTGTTTATAATTACTAAAGCATTATTATTCACATAAATACAAAATTGCACTTTTTAAATTTTCCATTAAAATTTAAGAAAATATCAATTCTAAAAACTGGAATTAAAAATTCCAATTATAAATTACAATTAATTGAATTTCAGAAAATCATATCAAAACGTCGGAAATTATAATTTTAAGTTTAGAAGACATCAATTGTATCTTTAATATATAAATTTTATTCGTTAAACACAAATTGAAATTCCAAAAAAAACACCAAAAAATTTTTACATTTAAAAAAATCTTGATATTCAGGAGAAATTAATAGCTTTTCAATACCGCGATTCAGTAACTTCTTTTAACGATAGTCGAATCGTTAAAAAAAAAGAAAATGGCAAAATTATCAGTAAAATTTTTAAACGATATTCGCTATTGTTAAAGTCAGCTGTTGTTGTTATCTAAACGACAACCATTTCTGTGTTGTTTATTCAATCGATAAAAACTTAAATTTTTAGGTTGAAATGTCGTCATACATAAATAAAAATCATAAAATAGTGAAAATATTTTGCTTTAATTAAAAAACTTTTTTATATAAATAAAAAAATTAAATAGCAAATTCAATTCATTATTTCATTTTCAAATAAATAAACAGAAATATTAGTAAAAAAATAAAGATATTAAACATAAACATAAAATCATCCTGTCAAACACGAAGTAATTTGTTGTTTTCTATTCTTCTTTGTGTTTTTCGCTTATTTTGACAGAGATGCCACTCGTTTACAATTTAAATAAATAGAAAAAATAGATTTGTCGACTGTCGTTAAGATGTATGTATGTACTTAGTGAATCACTTAATCCTTAGTGCAAACAACAATAGCTGTCGATATATTTTGCGATTGTCGGATCGTTGAAATTTACAGAATCACACTACAGAAAACATTAATTTAAATTCAATGAATTTTATAAAACGTCAAATGATATTTAAGAATTGCGAACATAAAAACTGTTGCATAAATAAACGCAATTTGATGAGAATGTTATTTTTTATATATAAATTTTCACAATTTTTTTTGGATGAAAATTTGAAGTTTTTCGTTGTTTCGATCGTAATTTTAATTTTACACCAACCTATACACGTGCTTTGAAGACATAGGTATGTGGTATTGTTGTTTTTGTTAGTACAGTGCTTTTTTGTTGTATTTGATTTCAGATCATTGTAGAATTAATATCACTATATCTTCCTGTGCATTACCATCGATTTTGTGTTTGCATTGAAGTGGTTCTGTCTAAAAATTTTCACTTATCGACTTGTTGCGTGCAAACATTTAACAATTTCCTGTTCATTTTACATCTTCACGTTAAATTTAACGGTATGTTTTTAGAATTACAGTGTGTGTATTGAATTCGCGTTTGATTTATTAAATTTTTAAAGGAAATGACACGAGCTGCTCGAGCAGATATAGGTCGACGTACACGTCGTACCAATAATAGAACACTTCAAAAAAGATCTCAAAGAGAAGAGCAACGATCAACTCAACATCAGATACGACGAGACGCAGGATCTCAAACTGGATTTGCGATTCAAGAAATCCAGCATCGAGACCATCGACACAACTTCCACGTCGTGCTATACATAGAATAAGCTGATATTAGTTATGACTGTGAAATTGATTAGAGTGCACATGGATGTATCGGTGGAATGACGGTGAGAAGTCTACATTGTAATGCAGCCAAATTTCAAGTTGAAACGGTTGAAATGTGTTGCGCTATCGGCAAAGTGAAATTGTTTGCATTTGAATCTCCACCCGATCCACCGCATTCATTGATTTTTGGAACGTCAGCAACGTCCAAGCATTTTTGATATCTTTTGGTACAATAGAAATGAAAAAAAAGGTAATTTCATGCCGACGTTCAAGGTGACCATTTCATGCGGAATACCTTATGCAAATGCCAATCTGAGTAACATCTTTTTTGATGTTTTCAAAAATTCTGATCCAGCATCTAATTTTATTTCTCACACAATACAGAGTCAGGGTCAGATTTATCATCGAGCCGGTTCATTGTCACCATTTCCTGATGCTGATCATCAATCTTAGCAAATATATTTTATTGGGGATGAAAATCGTGAATTGGATCGACGTTGTACAATTGGTTCGCATAAAAGATGTGAAATTGTTTCCCAGCTTCAAACATTTTTCAATCAGCACAATAAATTAGTTCGATTGTTCAAAATTGCTCTCTATCGTTTGTCATTTGATAATCCCACAATATTGAATGGAAAAGCGAAAAGTGAAATTGTGCTTATACCGCGTATTCCACTGATACCAATAAATCTGCCATTTGAATTCAAGTGCTTGCAATTCCTAGTACGTCTACCAATTGCAATATCCATCAACAAGGCGCAAGGATTAACGCTTCAAGTATCCGGATTGAATTTGGAGCAGACGTGCTTTTCGCATGGGAAGCTATGCGTGGCCATTACAAGAGTTGTCATTCCAAATAATTTGCTTATTCATGCTTCAGATGGAAAAACGAAAAATGTTGAGTATACAAAGGTATTGCATTAAGTATTAATATTGGACTTCAAAAATTTTGAAATTGATTGAAGTTTTCGTTTAAAAAAATCTAGGACTTTTCATTCTTTTTACAATATTTGCTAGGGTGTATAAAGCACACCGGGGTCCCGCTAGTTTTTTATAAATTTTCTTTTTGATTAAAATATTAAATATTTTTCTATTTTTATATAAACTTGTAAATATTTTTGTAAACAATTGTTAACCAATGCACTATGGCCGAAATTGCGATTTTAGCGGCAAAAAGTCAATTTTTCAACTTTAAATTTCTAAAATTTTTTTGATGGTGTCCAATACCCAACATGTTGATAAGAAAAAACTAAAAAAATGTTTACTGTTGGCAACCCTATTTACGTACAAACAGCTGTTAATGTTTACTTATTTTTTAGTACGTGTTAATACAAGTGAAGCAGCAAAATTTTTATAAAATTAAAAACTGCTTTTTTAATAATATATTCTTGTAAAAAAACTTTGTAAATATGAGTTCTAATACTCGAGGTGAGTATTTTTACTATATACAAATATAGTTTGCTAAATGTTTGTATTTCGTACTTCTTTTGGTGGTTTCTTGTGTGTAATTTTTTGTGAAATTCTGAAGAGTTTTATCGTTTTTCGTGGAGTAAAACTAAAAATGTCATGAAGCGTCATTGGACCTATTTACATCTGATTGTTTGTAGAAAACTCAAGTTTTATGTCATGGTAAAAGTGTATGCATTTGACTGCTAATGAATGAATTTTTAATATTTTTGTAGAAACACTCAGGTTCAAAAATTCTGAAATAATTGAGTTTTGGTTGAGAAACAACAGGAATGTTTCGAATTACATAAAAGGAAAGATTCCATAAGAAATTGACAGTGAATGAAGTAAATTAATATGTACTAAAGCTCGGAACTTATCTAATTTTATTAAACTAAATGTAGACCGGATGAAATCAAAGCGAATGAAAGCTCTGACAAAGTATCGTTGCAAAATTTGGTAGACCACACTGCTAAAAGAATTCTTGCATATCAAGATGAAGTATTGTGTGCAATCGATGTTGAAGAATCGATCATAATTTTGAGCTACGGCTTTGATGGTTCTACCGGTCACAGCTTGTTTAAACAAAAATTTGTGGAAAATACTTCGGAAAGTTTCGATCAGTTCCTTTTTGTGCCATCAGTCAGTCATTCCAATAAAAATAATTTCATCAGCAGGTGATAATATTTGGGTAAACCGTACACCTCAGCCAGTACGTTTTGTACACCTTTAAAAGTGGAGTTTGTTAAAGAAACAAAAGAGCACATTTTAACTGAAAACCCCAACATAAATAAACAGATTAAGAAGTTGGAACCACTACAATACACACTAAGTAATGGAAAAAAAAATTAAAGAAAATATAATTTATATATGACATTAATAGATGGGAAAGTCTTAAATGTGTTGACAGAAACTTAAAGTGTACAGCAATGGCCCATCTGCCGGTCCAAAGCAATTTCGAACTATAAGAAATTTTGATTCTTCTAATTTTGAAGCGAAGGCCGATGCTTTGAATAAGCCCTTTGCTTACGTGGAGTCGTAGTTTCGAGTTTGTTTTAAAACTTTCATACAAGCTAGATTTTAAAAATTGCAAGTTGGTGGAACAGAAGAGAAGAGAATCCTGGCAGAAATGAAACAAAAAATTCAAAAAGAGTTTTTGCTTAAAATGGGGCTGCATGTCGATAAGCCGAAAGCAAATGGCAGCGGCAACACCAACGATGGCAACACAGCTAGAAGAGAATTTTCTCGCACGGACCTTTTAGCATCTATTACTGGTGCAAATATTGATTTTTTGAAATATTTACACATAATCTTATTTGCTCTCTCCTCTGAATTTGAAATTGATGCTCAAAGGTTTCGTGCTCATTGCATTAAAACCAGTGAAATATGTTACCGAAACTACGAATGATACTCGATGTCTGCCACAATACACAAAATATTAGTGCATTCGTCACAAATAAAGGCTTCAGTAGTACCCGTAGGTTGCCTTGCAGAAAATGCATCTGAGGCGCGAAACAAATTTATAAAAAAGATCGAACTGGTCACGGTCGAAATGATTCAAGAGTGCACAACATATTTGACATGTATCATAGAGCTATGGATAGCTCTGGCCCATATATTTCAAGTTTATGTTTGCAAGAACGTACAAGTAGTTCAAAAAAAAACTTCCGTTTTCTTGTCATTGATCTTTGTAAAATGCCTGAATTACCAGCAGAACTGTTATTACCTTCAACATCCCAAGAAGCCTCCAGCTGCAATTATAGTTTTGATTCTGATGTTAGCTTAGAGTCGTTAAATAAGTGTTCATTGGAATTAGAGGCGGATGAAAACTTAGGAACATACCATGATTAATTAAGCCCTATCTATATCTTTTGAGAATATGTATCCATTATTTTGTTATTTTCAGATTAATCCATAAGCATTTACAACTTCTTTAAAATGATAAATTTATGAATTAAAAAATAAATAAATTTCTTGGTAGCATTCAATACTTTTTTAATAGTGGGCGTGGACCGCCCATTTTTTCTCAAGTTTTATTTTGTCAGTAGAAGTCCGTATAAAAAATTTGATGAAGCTAGCTTTTTGGTAAGTATTCTTGCCGGCAATTTGGGTTTTGGGTATAGGAAAAGGGGGCATGGACCGCTCATTTTTTTCTCAAGTTGCTTTTTTTATCATTAGAAGTCTACACAACAAATTTGGTGAAGCTAGCTTGCCGGGAAGTATTTTTTGCCGCTAAAATCACGATTTCGGCCACAGTGCAATGTAGTGCAGTATATTGTTGTTCTCTCTGGAGTTTAGAAATTGATGTTAATATTATTATACCGAATTTGCTTATTATCCTCAAATGGATAGATTTTAAATATAGTTATATATAAAAAAAATATTATTATTATAGGTATATAAGTATTGATTGAACTATTACTTTGTATGGGAGGTGCCGGGCCCATTTATGCCTGCCAGCCTATTTTCGGCATAACTGCTGACAAAAATAATAGGTGACAACACACAACTTTGCAAAGTTCTCTGTGTCGCAGTTCTCAATGTATATGATATTAAATATTCACTTTATATGGGAGTACCCACGCCCACTAAAAATATCAACAAAAATTATAGCCTATGTCCATCCTTAAGGACCATTCCAAATTTTGGAACCAACATTTTTAAAATCAGATGACTAGTTACGAAGATTACCTCCTACAAAAAAAAAAAAAAAAACAAACAAACACACATTATCTCTACTATATTAGTATAGATTATTATACATATTATTAGCATAGAAGTTCAGATAGATGACAAATACATTTCGTTTAAAGTTTCCACTGTATTGTCACTCACTATATATATATATATATATATATATATATATATATATGTATGTATTGCTTTGAAGTTGATTTATCCCTAAATTTTAGGTAATGATATTTTTTCTATTTCAGCTCGGATTATGTCTCTAGGCTATACCCCCACTAACATTTTTGCTTTAGTTTCCTTATGAAAATGCTCTATTGGACACCTACCTTAAGCTACGCTAAGACATACATATTTACTTATGTATATATTTATAATTACCCTTATCAAATATTGTCATGACCAGACTCTTTCTGACCTATTTCCCATATTAAGTGATTCATGTGTACACAACAGAAAATTTTAAATTAACCTACGATTTATTCAGTCGAATATGTTTTCAACACCATTTTTTTTTTCGTATATTTTAATATCTGTAATTGATTTGCTTGTTTCGTTTTAAATTTTATGTTTCAACAAATTTGTTTATCTAAACAATTTTAAATGGATGTTTTTAGTCGTATTGTTACATCAATGAATTGGTACATAAAATTTGTTAATAAAAATAAATAGAAAATGGTGGGAAGGAATATTCATTCACATAAGAATGTTTTCATGGGGTACTCAAGTTTAAAAGTAGGATTTATAGTTTATCGATCTTCTCTTCCTTTTGTTTTGGTATTTGTTATTTGTTTATATTTATTTTAAAAATTTTAGTCTCAATATGATTTTTAAAAAAATCTCTTGCTTCTCAAAAGGTATGCCCTTTGCAAAAATTCCACGATGGTATAAACTCATTTTACGAAAAGTTTTTAAAACTAATTTAATTCTCAGAAACATAATTAAAACCTTGATTTTGTTATGCAAACTAATTTAAATTACATTTATGTGAGCATGGATGTTGTGGCCGTCGTTTTGGCAGTTTTTTTTTTATTTTTGGGTGTATTTTTCGCTGGTTTTTTTATGCCACATTTTTCAGGCCACAAAGTGTTTGTTGGCTAACAGTAATTAAACAACATTGTAACGACAAACTGAGGTTTGCCTTTCGACACAGTTATTTTCCAAGTTGTTAAATCTGGGAGTTTTACAAAAAAAAAAAAAAAATAAATAAATAAACCAAAATAAGGATAATGTCATACCAAAAATGGAGATTTTTTTATAAAAAAAGTTATATTAAGAAAATTAAATAAAAGTTTTAAACGGTAAAAGTTTTCGTACCAAAATGGTGACATATTCCAACAGGTAGGTAGAAAAGAAAACTTTTTTACTTATAATGATCATTACAACTTTGTTCAAAATTAAATTAAACGAAAGATTAGCCAACTGGTCACTCTATTAAAAACTCATAAAAGCCGGTATATAAAAAATTGCACTCCCCTAAGCAATAATAACATTTTTTATGTCAGTATGTAGTTAAGCTATAATAAGATTGCTCTAATATTTGTGTCCACTGAAATTAATTCACGTAAAACCACCTATTATTATACCGATTAGCTCAGAGCCGCTTTCGGTTGAATTGTGTATGTGTTCATGTTGTTCTTGTACACGAATCACAGATCGTCATTTTGTAGCTACTTTGATAAATTTGATATTTTAAATTGGATCACTGACAAGCATTGCCCCATAAAAATGCTTTAAACGATTTCGACAAAAATTACACACAATGTGGCTGCTCTGTGCGTAAAATGTACACATTATGGGTATCAAACTCCACATGTGAAGAGTCAAGAAACAGAATCAAAAATATTGAATTTAAATTTGTTTAGAAGTCGTCTTTAATATCTTTTTACTAATAAATATATTAGCTAGTTGTAAGTCTACTAGGAGCCCGTTGAAAAATTAAAAACACTGTAATTTAATATGTATGAAATATTTCTAAAAAGTTCATTTCTTTTTACATTGTGAATTGTGTATATACAATAATGTAAATGAATATCTAATGTATTTCTAAATATTAAAAAAGTTTATATATCTTTAACAAATTTTTCTAGTTGTAACTGAATTCCAACCAATCTTCTTTCTGTGTGTAATTCTATTGCATTTATCATTATTTGCTAAGTCGTACTGCGTCCTCATGACGCGCCAAAATGGCGTTAAATTTTCTACTCAAACCTCATAAAATCTTCACCATGATGTACCCAACTAACAAACATTTATTTAAATAATGCATCACATTTCCAGACTGAATGAGTTAGTCGTATTTAAGTGACACACATTTGTGTTTTTTTTTTATATTTTATATTTTATAAGGAACCATGATGTTTAAATGTGAAAATATTTTGTAAAGAATTAAAAATGCTAACAGGAATTTTTATCTCTGACATACTTAATATGAAAATATTTCGATAACATTTTTTTTCATCTGAATGTAAAAAAATATCTTAAATGAAATATATATACGGGTCTGTTTTTTTTTTATTGTGTGCATGATGAAGGATGTTAAAAGTCCTTTCCGAGGTGATTTGTAAAACTCTGCAGTTTGCTGTAAATAATACACAATTTCTACAGTGAGCACTTTATTTCTGTTTATTTATACATTTATGTCACCATAAAGCTCATAATGTATTTATGTTGTTTCCATTTAATGAAAAAACCTCAGAAAGTGCTCAAATAAATATATAATAAATGATGAATATTCAAATACAATATCTATGTATCAGCAGTAATATCATCGCACACCATTTGCGCCAATTAGTAGGATAGTGGTATGTTCTTTTTATTCAGAAGTCTTTTTTTTCCTGCAAATAATATACGTTTGACAATGAGTTAGTTCGTTTTAATAATTGTTGGTGCGTTTTTTTTATGACGAATAATGCAGGGTGTGCCATATAAGTTTTGCATTTTCATTTGGGGTATTTTTATTCGAAAGTAAGATCCTTTCGGTTAAATATGGAGCACTACTTCGTTTAAATAACTTCCTGGGTTGGCCCTGCATTAGCCCACACGATCAAACTATTTTTTCAGTACATTTTCGAGAGTAAGGGGCTGAATTTTAACAATAAGTGTACAAGTTTCCATTTTCAGTATCTCAATCGACGCTGTGTGATTAGCGTAACATTCAGCCTTAACAGATCCTTGCAAATAATAGTCCAATGGGGTCAAATCGCAGCCGCACGGTTGCAACGAACATCGCCAATATGGCTAATAATGCAATTTTAAAACTTACCACGCAAGTTTGTTGCACGGCTTGTGTGGCGCGGTGCGTCATCCTATTGGAACAAAATACTGTCCAGATCCATACCTTCGTAAATAGGCCACAAATAATTAGTTACCGACGGACGGTAGCGCTTACGTTCATATTTCCTAACTCTCAAGTTATTGTTGGTCCCACTTTCAAAGATATATATAATTATATCTAGATCAGGCATGCCCAGAAGTTTCTTATGAAAGTGCAAACACTAATACTTATTAAGAAAACAATTTTTTTTTATATTTTCTTTCCCTACATGCACACTGATAAGAAAGAATAAATTTTATCTGAAATGATATGTCTTTTCAATATGATATCTTGTGTTAATTTGAAAGCATTCGGCTTCAGCCTTAAAGTTATATGTGAAAAAAAATCACTTACCCACTTCTCGTCTGAATATATATAGCTCATTTTATAAAGTAATAATTTGAATTTTAATCTTAAGACTTGCACTGATTTTTCCTAGTGCGTATTAACGTATTATATGTGTTAAAATTACTTTAAATTCTACTTTAAATATTATATAAAATACAATCTAGTTTTTCTTGACAAAATTGTTTGTAAATATTTTTATAGAAAATAAATTTTATTCATTGCGTATTGAGATTCCAACGAAAACATATTGCCTTTACTTTTCATTAATATGGAATCATAATTAAGACAACAAAAAAAAAATTTACTTTGAATATCTCGGTCTTTAATGTGTATCAACAAAGAATACGAATATGTTGTTGTTATGTGCTTTGGCGTAACCAAAAAAAAAAAAAAGACAAAATTGTTCATGTGTGTTTATTAGAATACACTGCCTATGCCTAAGTGCTTTTACAAAAACAAAAGTGCATTGAGGGCATAGGACATGGGCATATATGATATAGATAAAGGGTGATTTTTTAGCTATTATCTTTTTGGCAACACTGGTTTAAACAGCTGACGCACGTTTCTTGTTTTGCTTCATTGTCAAACGTCTTCAGTTTGGTCTATAATTTAACCATGAATCGTCTTACAAACGAACAACGCTTGCAAGTTATTGAATTTTATTACCAAAATGCGTGCTCTGTTCAGAAAGTTCATCGCGCACTTCTTCCATTTTATGGTCAGTTTAATCGACCCACTGAAGCGGCTATTCGGGCTATTGTGACTAAATTTCGCACCAAATTTATATTCTAGGACATTAAACCACCAACACGCTTACGTAGAGTGCGAACTGAAGAAAATATCGCAGCTGTATCGGCCAGTGTTAGTGATGACCATCAATCGCCATACTCGCAGTTCGCAGCAATTGGGCCTCTGTTACTCAACAACGTGGAAAATTTTGCGGAAGGATTTAGGTGTGAAGCCTTTCAAAATACAGCTGGTGCAAGCATTGAAGCCGAACGACCTACCGCAACGTAGAATTTTTGGTGAATGGGCTCTTGGAAAGTTGGCATAAGATCCACTTTTTTACCGAAAAATTGTGTTCAGCGACGAAGGTCATTTTTGGCTCAATGGATACGTAAATAAGCAGAATTGTCGATTTTGTAGTGAATATCAGCCAGAAGCATTGGAAGTCACAGTTTGGTGCGGTTTATGGGCTGGTGGCATCATTGGACCGTACTTCTTCAAAGATGATGCGAATCGTAACGTACCTGTGAATGGTGAGCGCTACCGAGAGATGTGGATTTAACAAGACGGTGTCACATGCCACACAGCACGCGCAACAATGGACTTATTGAGAGGCGAGTTCGGTGAACATTTTATTTCACGTTCGGGACCGGTCAATTGGCCGCCTAGATCGTGCGATTTAACGCCTTTAGACTATTTTTTGTGGGGCTATGTTAAAACTCATGTCTATACAGACAATCCCACTTCAATTGACGCATTGGAAGACAACATTGAAGTATTTATTCGCGAGATACCGGCCGAAATGTTGGAAAGAGTATGCCAAAATTGAACTAAGCGGATGGACCATTTTAGGCGCAGTCACGGTCAACATTCAAACATTAAATTATATGGACCGTACTATCGATTCAAATAAAGATTTCATGCATTTTTCTGAATTTTATGTGTTTTTTTTTTTTGGAAAACTTTCCTATAGCTCTTAAAAAATCACCCTTTAGATATATAGATTTTTATTTTTATACCCTATACCACTATGTGGTTTGGGTATAATGACTTTGTGCTGCTGTTTGTAACTACCAAAAATATTTGACCTAGACCCATCTTTTATTATAACGATCAGCTCAGAATCACTTTCTGAGTCGTTTTAGCGATGTCCGTCCGCCCGTCCGTCCGTCTGTGTGTTCATGTAAAAATTGTAATCAAATTACAGGTCGCAAGTACAAATATATTTTGATGAAATTTGGTATATAAGCTTCTATCGGCCATAGGATGAACGCTGTTGAAATTGGTGCAAATCGGTCTATTTTCAGACCTAGTCCCCATACAAATGACCCCTATGAAATCGACATGAATTCCCATAAGATCCAAATTATCACATAGATCTCCGTCAAATTGGGTTTGTACATATTTATTATATCCATTATTCACTAGTCTAAAAATTATCACTACAGAACAATTCGTAGTCATAGGCCCCATATAGAACTGCTTCCCGAACTTCACTTAAATCTATCAAAAAACAAAAATATTGCACAGATTTTGCTCAAATTTGGTTTGTATAAATTTTTTCAAAATATGAGTGAATTTACCAAATATGGTTAGTATCGGTCCATTTTTCTACCTAGTCCCTATATAAATATGGCACCCGATATGAACTTTTTCATATCTGCAGCCAAAAAAATTAATAACAGTGCCACTCAAATTTGGTTTATGCTTTATTTCTATATCCAATTAGTTGGACCGAAGACATAGGATCTCTAAACCATGGTAATTATCTTACTTACTAATTTTAGAAAATGGCTTTAAACATAATGCCAATTTTCTCCAAAAAGATCTATTAACCTTATAAATATCTATACTAATATTATAAAGAGGTAATGTGTGTTTGTTTGTTTGTCTGTTTGTAGGAGGTAATCTCCGTAACTACCCGTCAGATATTCCTGAAATTTTCACAGAGTCTTACTGCGGATATGGGAAGTGCTATAGGCTATAATTTTTTAAATATTTTTAGTGGGCGTGGCACCACCCACACAAAGTAAATTTTTAATAACATATACATATATTGAGTATTATGATAGGGAGAGCTTTGCAAATTTGTGTGAGGTCACCTATTGTTAATATTAGTAGCTATGCCGGAAATGGGCGGGATCGGACAGGTGGGCATTGTACCTCCCATACAAGTAATAATTCAATATTATATATCTCGAGTACTGTGATAGAGAGAGCTTTTCAAATTTGTCTGGTGTCACCTATTATTAATGTGAGTAGTCGGACAAAAAATGGGCAGTATCGGACCAATAGGCGTGGCACCTGCCATACAAAGTAAATATAAAATGCCATATGTCAGGAGTACTGCAACAGTGAGAGTCTTGGGACTTTGTGTGAGCCCATAAGTTATTCATGTGATTAGTTAGACAAAAAATGGGCATGAACCGAGCAGTGGGCGTGGCACCGCCCGTATAAAGTATCATATAACTTAGTATCATATAACTGGTGTACTAAAAAAGGGAAGCTTTGACAGTTTGCACGACACCATCAGATCTTAGTATGAGTTGTCGGACAAAAAATTGGCGTTGCACTCCCCAGGAGTACTGTCAAAGAGAGGGCTTTGTGGCTTTGCATGAGCCCATAGGTTCTTTGTATGATCAGTCGAACAAAAAAATGGGCGTGATCGTAGCAGTGGGCGTAGCACCGCCCATGCAAAATAGATATCTAATATCATATAACTGGTGTTCTATAAAAGGGAAAGATTCGACATTTTGCACGAGTCCATCAGATATTAATGTGAGTAGTCCAATAAAAATTGGGCGGGATAGGATTAGTGGGCGTGGCACCTCCTGAATAAATAATATGAAGAACTACGAAAGCAACAGTCTTTTGACAAGTACATTAGTTATCAATGTGATTTTTCGTGGAAAATATATCGCCAAAATCAAAAATTCGCCGAAACCGAAAATTGCGAAAAAATAAAAATCGCCCAAAAAAATCTTCAAAATCAAAAATGGGCAATATCAAAAATCGCTAAAAAGAAAAATTTCGAAATGATAATCTAAGTTCAAGGCCAATAGTTAAGTGTTGCCAGATTTAATTTTGATAATCCATCTTCTTCTCATGGGCAGCTACATGTACCTTGCTCCACGGTGAGAATGCCAAAAAATCTGATAATAGTTGTACCGAATGAAAAAACCAAAAAACATTGTATATCAGCAAGTATTCCAATAAAAAATCTATGCTAATAACACGGTGTTACAGTCAATATGCACTTTTGAAGAGACCTAGTGTGGGTTGTGGGCCTTGTTGAGTAGATCATTTGTCCATTTTTAAAATTTTGAATACACCCTCAAAATCTGAAGTTATGTCCAAAAAACGTTTTTTTAGGACTTTATGGACTTAAATATTTTTTACTTTTTTAGTTGTGGGTCGATTTTAAATTTTTAAATAATACCCCAAATATTTCAAATTTCCAGTTTTTTGGTGAGCTTTTTCAAATTAGGCGCCTTTTTTTTCCTAGACTTTGTTTGGGAACATATGTTTTTATTATTTTTATTTGAAAGCACATTTAGTAATGAGTAAATTGACATCTTGTTTTTTTTAAATCAAATGCTTATTGATAAAGATTTATTATTTTTTAATAAAAGAGACTAAACCATATATAGGATAATTCAAGTGTAAAAAATAACTAAAAATGTTTGCATATAAAACTGTTTATATACATAGCATATACTAGGAAAAATTATATCTGTATAATTAAATAAAAATATTGTTACATTAACAATTATTAACCAATTTTAAAGGTGTCAATTTACTCATTACTAAATGTTATTTCAAATAAAAATAATAAAAATATATGTTCCCAAACAATGTCTAGGAAAAAAAAGGCGCCAAAGTTAAAAAAGCTCACCAAAAAACTGGAAATTTTAAATATTTGGGGTATTATTTCCACATGGGTTTGTTAAAAGTATAAACATATATATATATTTGGAAGGCTTAGTTAGTCATCTTTCCAAAACCGTTTAAAAATTTAAGATCAACCCACAACTGAAAAAGTTAAAAATATTTAAGTCCATAAAGTCCTAAAATAACGTTTTTTGGACATAACTTCAGATTTTGAGGGTGTATTCAAAATTCTAAAAATGGACAAATGATCTACTCAACAAGGCCTACAACCTACACTAGGTCTCTTCAAAAGTGCATGCAATTTTTTCTATTTTGTGACATAGTGTAATCTATACCAACATAATAAAGAGGTAATATTTGTTTGTTTGTTTGTTTGTAAGAGGTAATATCCGTAACTACTCATCTGACCTTCCTGAAATTTTCACACGGTCTTACAGCGGATATGGGAGTGCCAGAGGCTGTAATTTCTTTAACTATTTTTAGCGGGCGTGGCACCTCCCATACAAAGTAAATTTTAAATATCATTTATTTTAATATGATAGAGAAAGCTTTGCAAATTTGTCTCAGGTCATCTATTATTAACGTGAGTAGTCAAACAAAAATATGGGCGGGATTGGACAAATGCGTGTGGCACCGCTACACAAACTTAATATTAAATGTGATATATCTAAATAACTGTATTAATGAGAGCCTTGGGACCTTCCGTGAGCCCTCTCATAACGATTCGTGGGGGGCAGGAGGAGGGTGTAGCGAAGCACACCGGGTTACATATAGTATTATATGAACTAACAATAATTTTACAAATCTTAAAACTTAATATTATGTCCAGCCAATGCCAGACAATACATGAATTGTTCAATACTATATTAAATGTAAAAAATACCAAAAAAATATATATAAAATATAATATAATGTAAAAATTAAGTGAAGATTGGACGAAAAATTTCATAATAATCTAAAAATAGTGAAAAATTTATATGCGTAATAGAAAAAGTGCATATGTAGACATGTATCAGCGATGCATACATATTTTGTTAAACGTTCACATCTACAAAAGAAAAAAACAGCAAGCAAAAAAATATGTATGTACGCAGCAGCACAAATAAACAATCAAACAAAACTGTAATTGTATGTATTTACATGTATTTAATAATCGCTTGCAATTGAAGAAGCACAAATGAAAAAGCACAAAAATACCCAAAATTTGTGTTAATTATCTTATTAATTTTAAACATAATTGAAAAAAATACAGCCATTATAATTTGAAATCTGGCCTTTTTTGTCCTTAAGTGTTGATAATCTGGGTTATACTATTGTGTTTACAACATAGGTGGAGGGTATAAAAGATACACAGCCGTAGTTTAACACTCTTACTTTATTTCATTATGGGATATATTGAATCGCCTTTTTACATTCTAGTAGTAAGGGTTTATTTATACTCCAGTAATTATAAAATAGAATATAAGAGAGATCAAATTTCGTTTTTACTACAAAAGCAAATTCAAATATATTGTTTATTATATATGAATTTTTTTTTTTTTTATAAATGTCGAATTTAAATCAATGAAATTTCTGATTGTTACAGAATAAACCAAAACCTAGATCACTCTGCTAGTGAAACCTAATCTAGATTTAGTATTAAAAATTTTATAAAAAATTACCTTTTATTTTAACAGTATGTCTTAATAGAAAGGTATCTATGGTTCAAAAAGTACTTTTTATCAAAAAAATTCCTTGTGTTAAAAAAAATCTTTTATTAAATGAGTACTTTTTATTAAAAAAGTTAATCTTATTAAATTCAGAGAAGTGCATTTATTTTAAAAAATAAGCCTTGTATTAAAAAAGTGCCTTTATTTTAGAAAAGGTGTGTTTATTTTTAAATTAAGTGTCTTTATTAAGAAAAAACATTTCATTAAAAAGATACCTATTTTGAAAATGTATTTTTTTAAGTACCACTATCAACCCTTTCACACCCAGCTATACAGATTGTGAGATCTGGTTTAAGTTTCTTCAAATGTAAATAAATACATTTTTTCTGAATCGTTTTATCGGTATTTAGTGATTGTGAGTTCTCTTGCGTGCTCTTTGAAGGTAGACTTTTTAAAAAAGAATTTTTATATTGAGGGTTTTACAATGACTACAATCTAAGAGGGTCAGAAAGGGTTAATCAGAGCATTAAATTTTTCAAATTAGTGTAATTTCTTTTGGTTACTTTTTCAGGCACTGAATATAAAAAATATTTTAAAGTATAAACACCAAATATTTTCTAACAAAAAGAGTCATCAATTACATGCCTTGACAAATTTCAAGCCATGCATTAGCGCACATTGCCACACAGATACAAATGGATAAAGAAACCACAAACCAACTCATTGTCAACTGAAAGTTCCATTACAAAACATGGATATAATATACGATCAAAATATATGGAACGAAAATGGAAACATATTTAAAATGCTTAAAAGTTTATAAATAGAAATTGTATATTGAAATTTCATATTGTAAATAGCTTTTGTGAAGAAGAATTTTAGAAAGATTCTATTAGCAAGGGATGACTATTTTATGATTTTTCCCTGAAGGTATTCATGAATAGCAAAGCCAAATATACCATGGAAAATAAAAGGAAAACAAGTAAGAAAATTATAGTCGGTCTAGAGCGACTATACGATAACCTATAGTATGCGTTTAGGGACCCTATCCCTTAGTACCCACTAATTAGATATAGAAACTAAGAATAAACCACATTTGAGTGGCATTGTTATCTTATTTTTTGCTTTCGGATATGAAAAAGTTCATATCGGATGCTATAATTATATGGGAACAAGGTCGAAAAATGTACGGATCCTAACCATATTTGGTAAGGTAACTTTGTTTTGAAAAAACATATACCAATCATATTTGAGAAAAATCTGTGCAATATTTTTGTTTTTTTGATAGATTTAAGTGAAGATGGGGAATCAGCTGCATATGGGGCCTATGACTAAGAATTCTTCTATAGGGTTCGTTTTTGTGCTACTCATAAATAGGTGTAATAAATGTAAATAAACCCTATTCGACCAAGATTTTTATGATAATTTGGATATAATGGCAATTTAAGTCGATCTCATGGAGGTTATTTTTATGGGGACTAGGTCTGAACATAAACTGATTTTCACCAATTTCGACAGCGTGCATTCTATGGCTGAAAGAAGCCTATACACAAAAGTTCATCAAAATATGTTCATAGTTACGACCTGCAGTTTGATTACAATATTTACATGGACACACAGACAGACGGACGGACGAACGGACGGACAGACGCACATCGCTAAATCGACTCAGAATTGATTGTGAGTCGATCGATATAATAAAATATGGGTCTGGGTCAAATACTTTTGGTAGCTACAAACATCAGCACAAAGTCTATACGCCATAACCACATAGTTGTATACGGTATAAATAGTATTACTCGCACTAAACCCATTGAAATTCAGAACATAAGTTTGTATTAATTGTTACTACAATTAATTTTTTGTTCAGGCTAAAATGTCAAAAATTGCTCATGCATACATGCTATGACAGTATTCGTTAGTGTTTATGTTTACAATGCGAAAATATTTAGATAGCTCTCCTTAAATTGATTGATTGACCTAAAGATATTAAAATAAAGTTTGAAATAGAAGCTTGATCCACTCAAGGATGATCGCCATTAAAATTGGAAGTACTCCGCGCATTGTATGGTATTTTGGGATCATTCAGGACGAATATCAGTAAGATTTATAGAATGTGGAAAACATTTGCTTTCATTTTATATTATGCTTCATTATTTCTTGTATTTCCAAAAAATTAATACCGAGAACAGTGATCACAAATGCAAAAGTAAATTTTTTTTTATACTCCGCCTATTTTTATCACAAAATTTTTGAAAGAAGCTATTGATCATGAAGTGCTTTTTTAATCTAAAGACAAAACCAGACAGCGGGATAGCCCTATCAACTATCTATACCCACTTGCTAAAATGCTTCAAAAAATACGATAGAAAAATATTGTAACATTAAAGTTTTAAAATAACCCTAACCAAATCCGAGTATAAGCATGTAAACCTAAGATAACACTGTGGAACAAATTCAGGTTAGCAAAAGTTAGGTCGATTCTGAGAGTGAGGGGTGAAAATAGAGGCTAAATTAGAAGACCAGTATCACGGCGTTGGTTTATGTTAGTTCGAATTTTTTTTTAACCGACCTTCGAACTTTGGAGTCAAATGCCGATTTTCAGCATATTGTTTATATGGTTTTTGGTTATAACTCGTCGACTGATTGATATTTGTTCAATCTGTAAAAGCCAAATTATTGCTAGAGACCTGTGCAACAATTAAAATTTTTAAAAAATTGATTTAGAAAATTTTTGTGGTGCTTATGAAGCAAAATGTTGGAAAAATTATTTTTTTTCATGCTTTTTGAAAATATTTTCCAAAAAACTAAGTCTTTTTTGCCTTCTGTTTGATCTATAATATGCTTCTCAGTTTCTTCAATCAATTTCATTTGAAAGGAAAACAATCATTATACAAAACTTGCGTTTTCCAGCTTAATATTAATTTACTTCTCATTTTTTATGTACCAATTTTTTTCAGTGTTGGTTTTAAAGATACATTCAAAAATTATAAAAATATGGAAAAAAAATATATTTCTGAAATGTTAGTTATGAAAAGTTTTAAGTAAAAAAATTAAATAAATTAAATTAATGATTTGGCCAGTTGCCGTTTAGCAGGCGGTCGATAATTTCGTCCAACAGATATTCTGGAATTTCATCTTTGTCTTCCCCTTCTTCCTCTTTTTCCTCGTCTTCCTCTTCTTCAAAATGGTTTTTTATACCACCAACAAATTTCAGCGAGCATAGCATCTGGAGATTTCTTTCCTCTGTACCTGAAACGAAAATAGTTTTCAATCGTTAACATGTTTAAATTGTGCACTCTGACAAAGATATTAGAAAATCTAGGAATTTATAATATGCACACTCTATAGTTACCTTATTTCAAATGGAAGCCCAGTTGGCAACTGTTGAGCGAGTTGATCAAGATGCTGATGCAAGAGATGAATTTTGTATGACATATTAACCCCAATTTCATCGAAAGCTGCCAACATGCTTGCAACAGATTGCCTGTAGTTGTCTTTGCGTTTTTTACCCAAAGTCATTTAATGACTGCTTTCAATGCGAGCCATGCCTTTAATTCTCGGTCTGTCAGAACTTGGTCAAAATCTTGACGACTCATTAGTTTCTGTATGTCGGGACCAATAACAACCCCTTCCTGAATTTTGGCGTTACATAGTCTTGGGAAAATGTCTTTTAAGCGGTATAATACTGCTGGTCTTTTTGCGATACATTTCAAAAAATTTTCAGCAATGCCAAGTTTAATGTGGAGCAACGGCAACAAAATTTTCATTTCAGGAACAAGACTTTCGTGTAGCCTATTGTCTTTAGGTCATTTCCGTCCAATACGACTATTCCAGTTATGCTGTTTATACTGGTTTCTTCCTTTAATACCTTCTCCGTATCGTGAATCCCAATCGCACAAAAAACACGGATATTTTGGACGCACAGATTAAGCCTGTAATCAATGAAACTATTTGGAGGTCGCAGCAAATGCGCCACTGGTGTTCGTTATATTTGACTACTTCCAGAATGTGTTTCAAATTATCGACATTTTCACTAGTGTCAAAACACAAATTTGCAACAATTCCATCCAATTGATTTTGTGTGACTAGGATTGGGTCCTTTGATGTTTCATAAGATGTACCTTCAACAGGGTCGTATTCGGAGAAGAAATCCATGGATGTAGGAGCGGCGGTTGTAGTACTGATATTTGTTTGAAGATCAATACTTCGGTATGTTGGTACTGGAACGAGTTCTGAGTGCGGTAATGGTAATTGGACACTTGGCACTGCTACATAAGTTTTGTTCTTTGCTCTCCTTCTATTCAAAGTTATACGGTATTTGATACATCCATAGCAATTTTCTTCTTGATGCGGGCTGTTGTCTAACCACATCATTGGTATACCAAAAAAACATAGCCTTCTTCTTTTCACTTTTCCATTGCATAAGAGTTGAATAGCAATTAAAGCAACCTTTTTTAGGGACATAGTTTACGTCAGTGATAAACTCTTGCGAGAAATATTGTTTATAGGCTTCAAAAAAAAAAAATCACTCGCATTGCCACATTTTTCATCGCTTGCTATGAAACGTCCCCAAACATTACAAAAATGGTCCAATTTACATTTTGGTTCCGACATTTTTAATACTATATATTATACAATGTTTTTTTTTTTTTGTTATTTTTATGAAACCGATGCACTTAACTTAAATCACTCACAAAATGAAATAAGTTCCAAAAAAATTAATAGCGAATTTTATAACGACCGAGCGAAAATTAAAAGACAACAGCTTCGGCTGAGTTTCGAGTCTTAGCTGAATCTTAATTTTTGAAATTAGTTCGCTTGTACCAAATAAAAAAAAATCGCTACCTGTGCGGTGGTTGAAAACAAAAAAGTTGTTTTTCTAATTCCTAATTCTTGGAACTTCCCTTTTTAATTACTTCTACCTTAATCGCTATTTATTTAATGGTTTTGGGCTTTTTAACGCAAATTATCGACTACGATCATTTTCTTTTCAAACGAAATTTATTTAAGAAACTGAGAAGCATATTATAGATCAAACTGAAAGCAAAAAAGACTTAGTTTTGTGGAAAATATTTTCAAAAAGCATGAAAAAAATAATTTTTCCAACATTTTGCTTCATAAGCACCACAAAAATTTTCTAAATCAATTTTTTAAAAAATTTTAGTTGTTGCACAGGTCTCTAGGAATAATTCGGCTTTTACAGATTGAAAAAATATCAATCATTCGACGAGTTATATCCAAAAAACCATAATAACAATATGCTGAAAATCGACATTTGACCGCAAAGTTCGAAGGTCGATTAAAAAAAAAAATTCGAACTAACATAAACAAACGCCGGGATACGGGTCTTCTAATTTAGCCTCTACTTTCACCCCTCACTCTCAGAATCGACCTAACTTTTGCTAACCTGAATTTGTTCCACAGTGTAATAATACGTACCGGTATAAAATATTACACAAAAAGAAAATTGCGATTACAAATAAAATTATGTTTTTTTTTTTACCAAACAAAGATGTTGCAAAACCGAAGTGCAATATCTACAAGTATTTCGCTTAAGCACTTATTTTAACATTTTAAAAACAAAAAAAAAAAAAAAAAAATAACAAAATAAATACAATTAGGCATGAATTCCAAAGGATTTTCAAACGAATTTACATTGTATGCAAAAAATTTTATATCAAAAGCTAAAAAAGGTTTTAGAAACAAAAAAAGAAAAAAATTCACAAAAACCATACATTTGCGGCTTTGAATAATTAAAACAAGTTAAAGCAGTATCTTTTTTTTAATATTTAAGGAGAGCCAAAAAAAAAAATGATTCCTTGTATTTTTTTATATATTTCTTTATAACTTTGTGTATCAAATTCAGTGCAGTAGTTCAGTTTTTTTCTTCGAATCTATTTAAACATGTTCTTGTCTAATTTAAAAAGTATTGTAACTAACGCCTGAGCCATCTAATGGTTTCAATAATTTTCTATTGAAATCTACTGAATATAACTTTAGCATAATTTGATTTCGTAACAACTTAAAACTTATTTCACTCTTGTGAATAACTTTTGTTATATTAGTTATCATTTTATTCACATCTGTGACATATGGTATAAGCATTGGCGGTGGCTTTGGCCATTTCTTTCAAGTTCTCCAAACATGAAGTTGATGATTCATTATAATTTTTGTTATTTATGTTTTATTTGCTATTTTGTTGTTTAATAGGTGGTTTGTGCTGTTTCGTTTAACAGCTTTTGTTGTTGATACTTGCTATCACTTCCATCACTATAACAACAAGTGCTGTTGTTAAGTTGCAATTGCTTTTGCAACATTTGTTTTCTGTTTATTTTGGAAATTTAATTCCAAAATAAAACAACTAATCCGTTTGCTTCTTAGTTAAAAAAAATAATAATTTACTAGTTATCTGAAAACAGGGCCGTTTACAGCCTTGGTTGATGAGAGACAAAGACTTCTTTAAATCGTCTTTTCGAACGTCGCATATCTTTTAAGCTACGCATCCGGCTACGTTAAAAAACTATTTCTACCCTAATATTAGAAAACAATAAAAAATTAAATTTTCCAAAAATTCAATTGGGCGTTCCTTAAAAAAAAAAAAAAAAAAAAAAAAAAGCTAGTACGGCCTGTTGCGCTTCGCTACAACTTACCAGGACTTATTGTCATGTACATATGAGGAGCTGCAGAACGAAACGTACTTTTTGCATTTTTTGACAAATTGGTTTTTTTACATTTTTGTAAATCTTCTAAAAAAATCTAATAAACATAATTTTTTTTTAACCAAGAAAATGGATTCTTAAAAAATTGGTACTTAACAAAACGTACTTTTTAATTTTTTTTTTATCAAAACGTAGTTTTTACATAGTCTTTGTCACTTTTTCGTGCAGTTGTACCTTTTGCTTCCATGAAAGATGCAATCCGTGTATCAATAAAATTAAAAAAATAGACTTCAACAGATGTCAAATCGATTTATTTTTAATATGCGCTTATTATAGATATACAATACGGAATATGTGAATATTATTGAGATTATTTTGATATTTGCAACAGTAGTATGTACCAGTTTGTAACATTTTGTGATGTTATAAAAATCGCAGAATATTGATTTTATATATACTAGCAGATTCCAGCCCTCAAAATTCGAGTGCAAATTCTAGGAAATTTTATTTTTTCATTAAATAAAGACCCTAAAAGAATGCAAATCAATTATAGCCAATTCACAAATCAACACAAAAACAAACTAATTTTTATTGCAAACACATTAACAAATTTAATAAACACACACATAGCATTGTATAATTTTATGTATGTGTTAGTTGCAACTTTAAATGCAATTTACTCAAAATAAAGGAAAAAATTTAAAAATCTGTAAATCTGCAAAACGGCTAAAAAGAAATATCTTTCAAATAATATACGTTTTGTCAAAATAGGGATACAATGGTAGAACAAAACATCAGTCACAAGAAATCGCCTAGCCTATTAATATTATAGATATATATGTATATAATACAACATCGAAAGTTATTGCTGTGTTTTTTTAATAAATTAATACATAAGAAAAATGTAAAAAGATATATGCACATATCTGTGGCCACAAGCGATAACTGCCTATGTCGCCTATTTGAGTTATGTTTGCTATCATATTCTACTAAAAACGCTTTATATGCACGTGAAATCCCCATTTCTCTAACACTGTTTAGTAAAAAGTTATTAATGAAAGCATATGGGCAATTCACAACAGGCGTTGTATGTTTTATTTTGTATTAAAATACACAATACAATCATTTGTTGTGAACAGTCAGTTGTATTTTCATGATGTAAAACGTTTTCTTTTTCGACCCAACGAGGAAAGGTCGCTTTGTCACTTCTGTTATTTCGTACAAGAGAAAGCACATGTCGGTGTTTGCTTTTTGGTCATAAGATATACCCTGGAGTTTTAATTACGTACCTCTTCCATTTTAATTTAGAATACAAAAAAAACAATTAAAATGTTTTGGTTGAGACTGAAAGAGAAAATACATACAAAGTATATAAACATTAATTTTTATATAAATAAACTTACCGTTATTTGAATTATTTCTCATTTTTTATTTTAATATTATTTGTGCTGTTAAAATTGTATGTATTTGTTTTTTTCTTTTTCATAAAAACTGGTATTCACTTGGGACTGATATGTTATGATACAATATAAAATATTTACTAAACATAGCAAATGAAGTTGTATCGCTGTATCAGATTTATCAATGAAAATAACCAATAACAATTTTACACTATTGTAAAGTAATATACGATACAACAGATACAACGATACAACATCTGTTGTGAATTGCCCAATACTGACCTAAGTCGTGTTAAAACCCCATTACTTTTATATAAAAAGTTATTTTTTCAAAAGAATGATTTTTGACTTAGGGGGTTAACGCTTGTGACCACAGATATTACGAAAAAATATGTTAATTTTTTTTATTAATAACTAGGTAGTTTAGCATTATTCCTCTTGATATTGGCTAATATTTATATTACTAGTTGATTGTGTGGCGCCTAGGCGCCCGTTTAAAAATTATGAATTAAACAGATTAAATTTAAATACACGAAAAATTTATAATAAATTATATTTCTTTTAATATAGTAGTAAATTGAAAATTATATTGTTACATATGTGCATGTGAAAAAAAATTGTGTCTGTAGATATTATATACATAAGTATCAAAACAGATAAGAAATATTTGTCAAATAAGTTTTTCAATTTAGAATCTCTTGAAAAACTATATTTCGTGTGAAATATCGTTGGTGATTTAATAGTTTTCCTTGCTGTGGGTTCGATTGACTACGTATCTTAGCTTGGCTTGCAACTTTTGATCGTGACAAAGCCACATACGGTTGACCGTGTGGAAATACCGTGGTCTCCAAATTTATGCCAACGTATTCAAATGACTGGCCTTGAGCCTTGTTTCTGGTAATTGAGTATGCAGGCATTACTGGAAAATACTATTGTTATAACGAACTTAGTCTATAAGGAACTAATTTGGCCGGTCCCGCAGAGTTCGCTATAAACTAACTCCATTTGATTGTAGAAAAATAGAATAGCATAAAAAAAAAAAAGTTTTAGAGCAAGGTTCCTAAAAGTTTCTTAAGGGGGGTAAGGTTTTAAAAGTTAAAAAAAGTCGTATATTCATAATTCTTTTTGAAGATATGAATAATGTTGGATTATTTATGTCATATATACGTTATAGCATAATATTTGAAGAATCTTTGAAAAAAATTTCAATTAAAAATTTTAATAAATAAGTCCGTGACAGCGAATCTCCGGAGGCGTTGTTGTTTTGCGGTGAACATCATAACTCGTTACTGGATCGTGTGAAATAAAAAAATCGGAACGCGTTTCAAAGGTGACATGTTTCCTGTGGTAGTGACGAAGAGTTTTTTCAACTTTTTTTTTTTTTGCAGCATTTTGAAGTGAAAAAGAATTTTTGCTATACAATTTCGGGAATTTGTAGTTAAAGAATGGGAAAGAAAATGGAATTAAATAAAACCCTTCGTGGTTACGTGATGATTTATGTGTAGATATAGTGTCTAAAATTGCAAAAGAGTCGGTCAGGTAGATTTTGAGCTATGATGTTGACGGACTTCGAATTTATATACTATTATTTATATGCTATATACCGTATGAGGCCGGTCGCTGGAAACGCTGTATCTTCTTAAGATTTGCTCTGATTGACTTAAAATTTTGACACAACACTCTCGACATGTTGTGCATTCAGAAAGAGAAATGCAAAAAAAGGTTTTAAAACCTACCACCCCTTAAGGAAGTGCAAACACCAATACACCTACAAAAAAGAGAAAAAAATATTTCATATATCATCATAAATGTAAACTGTAAAAAGCGAACATTTTTTCCCGTTATCTATAAATCCAAAAAAAAAAAAAAATATAAAATAAGGGCGCATTAGTTTTACTTAAAAAACAAAATTATTATTCCAAATCGCCTTTATTTCTTCCATGATAATTTCAATATATTATTCAAATTAAAATCTTAAATATACCTATTTACGTAATTTATGTTTGTCTAAATTTTTTTGAAAGCCAATCATACAAAAATTAATATGAGTGAAAAAAAATTATTTTCCCGCCATTCTTCTGAAATTACAATGTAATTTAATTAAGCAAAGTCAGAATATTTTATATTTAAAACTTAATATTGCACTATTTTTCAAGCGCTTTCCAATACAGAGCTTTAAACGAAATCATACGTTGGACAACAACAAAATCCACATTGAAGATCTCTTTTTTCTCAAATATTTACCAAAAAAAGCATACTCTTTGGTATGTCCTGGCCATCAGAGAACCTGAGCGAAAGCACTCATAACAATTCAAAACAATTTTGAGATGAAAAACAAAACAGGCAAACGGTAAAGTTTACTTTGGTAAAAAAAGTATGTATGGATATCGGACGACGTTAAATGAGAAAGATAAAAATGGTTAAAATTTCCTTCCTTACTTTTTTTGCAGAATTTTTCATTGACCAACAAATGGAATTTACAGAAGAATTTGTATAGATATTATTTTTTTTATGCATTTTTTGCATTCATCTTATTCCATACGTAACACGAAATCTGCATATGTAGTGCTATTGTCGTTAGCAGTGCTGCTAATTTTTACAACTTATTTTAATTTCGATGATTTTTCAATTTGTTAAAATGATTTGTTAAATTTGTTAAAATGATGATTGAAGATTTTAAATTTTCAGTAGTATAAAAAATAGGATTTCAAGGGTTCATAATTAATGGGTTGTTAATCGAAAATTGATAGTTTTAGTTCAGTGTAAATGTAAATTTCAAAATATGTATAGATTTAATTCTGGGTCAAGTCGTTTCAAAACGGAAACACCTTGAATAGCATCTGCATTTAAGATTTAAGTTTTAATTACGGCTATATTTTAAACCTATATTATATATTTCAGCTATAGATACATGTCAGTAAAATTATTTAGTTGATTGCTGTGTTAAATTTTTTTCGTTGAAATTTCACCACTAATACGTTTTTATATAGAAATAATCAATGCTGTAATAATATTCGTAATATGAATGATATAAATAAATTTTATTGCTTCCTTTTGTAATATTTCTTCGAGTTTTATAAGCGGTAAAATTTTCTTGACAATTTCTTGTTTTAAAAATGACAATTTTGGCGATTTAGTTTCCAAGATTGTAGATTTTCAGAAGATTTTATTATCAGCACTGGTCGGTAACAAAGAAGAGAGAAAATTGTGTGTGTGTTTGTATAAAATGAGAAAGATTAAAGTTTGTTTGTGTATTTCACATAGCTTTGTAGGGAGTGATATGTGTGTGTATTATTTCAGCGTTACAGAATCAGTCAGTCAGTCAGTGAGTCAGGGATCAGCGTAAATATATATAAGAGATTACCACAACGACCACAAAAATAACAAGTACAGCTATGACAAAAATATAAAATTTAGAATAACAATAAAGAAAAACATCATAATTTTATATTTTTGATGTGTTAATATCTTTGCGCGCAGGGAGTAAATTTATATTTCACAATACAATCGCAAATACAGCGTAACATGTGAGCTCACATGAACGCTGTGAGCCGTAAGACAAATCGGTGTGACTTTTGATTGTATTGGTAAAAAAATTATGATACGAAATTTTTTCTGCTAATTCAACAACCCTTTGCTGTAAAACGTTAAAAATTTCAGAATATAAACGTATAAAATTTCACAATATAAACGTATAACATATACATAATTCATCAAGTATAACCAGAGACCCTGCAGTTGATTGCTATAAGTGATACATAGATGACGCTTTCTGCTTGATTTTAAAAAAGTGACATAAAAAAATCTTTAATTAGTAAATGTTTACACATCTCCCCTGTGATCGGACTCACATGATTTTTTTACCTTTTCAGTGATCTCTCGGGACCTATGAAACCTATTGCCATAATTTAAATAATAGAAACGTTCTCATGATGTTAGTGAATCACTCTCGCTATAGTCGAGCGTCCTAGCAGTTCTATTGAGGGCGTGATCGTGACAAGAACAATGTAGATAATCATATTTTTTCAAGACTTTTTTTTTACTTCTTCGTAGCATTATTGGGACCTAATTAACTGATTTTTTTTATTTATTTATTTATTAGAGTCTTATTTTGCAGTATGGAACTGATTATATCGAAAATTATAAAATCAATAATCATTTGGGCCATTTTTAATAGCGAACTTCTCAGGCTATTAGTGAATAATTTTTATCGTGATCGTGATTTCCACAGACGGACAGTCGGACAGTCGGACAGACGGACGGGCAGACGGACAGACGGACAGTCGGACAGACGGACAGATGGACATCGCTATATCAACACAAATACGAGAATGTATGTTTGGTGGGTTCCAGATTTTTTTTCTAATTATTACAAACGCAACGACAAACTTGAGTGGAGGGTAAAAAAATTAAATATTTGAACTTTGGTAAGAGGGCATAGTTTTTTACTATCTGAGAGTAGTTGGTCGCATTGAAAAAGACATAAAAAAACAGGCTGTTATAACGACCATAGAGAAGTATTGTCAAATTTATTCTAATCATGGTCAAATTTTAATGACGGGAAAGGACTGGAGTATTCTCAATATAAAAGATCTTGAATCAATTTATAAAAAGATTGATAATTTTCAAAGTATTAAACGGATAACATTTTATTAGAATGTATTGAAAAATGGTATTACAAAGTATTTAATTAAATTTGAATCTGCTGAGGAACGAAATACCAATTTTAATATACTGAAACGAAGAAAAATACCTTTTTCAATTTCTCGGCTAAATAAAAGAAAAGACATGGAAAATCTTTTAAAAAAACTGTTTGGTGAAAATTGGATTGAAAACTAGGCTTTAGTTTGGCACAAGGATATTTTGTAGAACCAAAATAAAAATATTGAGGATTTCAGAGAAGAAGATGTTCAATGTACTTGCCTGGAAGAAGATATTGGAACACAAGTTTAATATTTTATAATGTATCTTTACAATTTTTAAGATCAACATTAAAGTGTAAGTAAGAAATGTTTAAGTTGCAATTTCATTTGAACTAAAATGTTTGAGTTTTGATTTGCCTCATTTTTCATTTCTTATTTTGAAATAAAATTTTCATTAAAGTTTACAGACAATGTAACATTTTTTAGAACATAGTTTTACTTATACGATTTTTTTGAAAAATTTTGATCAATTTAATTTGATTTAATTTAATATTTATTGAGACTTTTTATGCAAATAGTAACAGAAAAAAAAATACATTAAATAAAGAAAATTTAAGATTATAATGTAATGTCTTAAAACTACGAAAGAGTAATTTACAGTAACAAACTTGACAGTAAGGGTATGATATTGAATGAGAAAATGCAAAAACGCCCTTGCTCCATAGGCTAGCCATAACGATAGAGTAATCTCTTAAAATAAAGTTATAAACTTAATATTAGTAAAAAAAAAAAAATCTTACAAGCTAGAAAAATAATAATAATAAAAACGAAAAATAACTGCTAATTAACCCCTGTGAGTACCAGGGTGAGTTTTTTTAAAAAAATCCGGTGTAAGAGCCGACAGATCACTAATTTCATGGTTTAAACCAAGAGGAGACAAATATTGAGTATTACGCCAATTGTAATTCCTCTGAGATTGTGCAATTTCTTTTAAAACAGTATTGTCATGCATGTATAATCTATTATTATAATTCTTTATAATGTCAAACACGTAAGAGCTCATTGGAAGCACTCCCGACTCATTGTAAATAATTAAATTTGAAAACGTTTTTGGTTTTGATGAAAATTTTTTTCCAATACAAAATCTTAAAACCTTTCTCTCAAAAAATTCAAATTTGTTCATTAATGTCGGTGAAATAGAAAACCAAATAGGAAATGCATACAACAAAACTGGTCTCATACATGTTTTATAAAGTAGTAATTTTGTATTAACTGGTAAAGTTTTATTAGATAAAACTCTGCCAAGACATCCTTTCACTCTGTTAACTTTATTTAATACAAAATTTCCATGTTCATTAAACTTAAAAAGCTTATTAAAAATAATGCCAAGATATTTAAAGCTGTCTTTAAAACGAATTTCAATACCATTTAAAAACAACTTTAATCGTTTGCTTTCTGGAACTACGAAGTAAGCACATTTCCCCGACGCATTTCTGAGACAAATTGCTTCACTTTTTGTACCATTTATTTTAATACCCCAAAAATCATAAAAATCTTTAACTTTAAATAGATGTCTTGATACAATTTGTAAATTGGAGACTCATGATGGGCGTAGAGAAGAGAATCATCTGCATAGAGAATACCAGTAGAGTTTGAAAAGTTGTGGGGAAAATCATGAATTAAGATGTTATACAAATGTGGCGCCAGAATTGAGCTCTGCGGAACTCCACAAGAAATAACACCAAAATCAGAAAAATAATTATTTAAATGTATGTAAAACCGTCTATTGCAAAAGTAACTCTTAAATAATTTAATAATGTGTATATCAAAACCAATTAAACTCATTTTGAAAATTATACCTGCGTGAAACGCTCTATCAAAGGCTTTTTCGACATCGAGCGGAACAACAACTGTGCAACGACGCTGTCGTAAATTACAAACTACATCGTTATAAAATTTTGAAAGAGCGTCTAAAGTAGAATGTTCTTTTTTAAATCCAAACTGTAAATTTGGAATATACGAGTTATTTAAACCAATATCCATTTTTTCACGAATAGTTTTTTCAAAAAATTTACCTAAGTTCGAAAGCAAAGAAATGGGCCTTAAATTGTTAATATCGAAAGAATTTGTTCTCTTTTTGATATTAATTATTTTTGAAATTTTCCAGTTATTAGGAAAATATGCATTATTTAAACAATTATTAAAAATAACAACTAAAAACTCAAAGGCCTTCATAGGAAATTTTCTAATTAAAAAATTTGATATTCGATCGATTCCTGCAGACTTTTTATTATTCAAAGAAATTGAATGAATAACAATGTTATCTAATTTTACAAATTTTATGCAATTTTTATTATTCAATGCAGAAAAGTCATCAGTAAAATTAAATAATGTATCGTCAACCAAAGATTCCACAAAGTTTTCAATTTCTGAGATATCTCTATCAATACAGGTACCACTGTAAATTTTTGAAAAATGTTCTTTTAAAATATTTAGTTTAATTGTCTCATTTTCTAAAACTAATCCATTTACAGACAAATCCCCAATTGATGTACGTACGTTTTTTATAACCTAGAATATTATAAATGTTCTTATGAGCAAGAGGTCCTGGTGTTTTTTTTTTTGATCAAATTGTTGCATTTTTACGATGATATTACCAAAAGTAGAATTGTAGTTTATAACAACAAACAAATCTATTTAATTTCAATGTGTATTTCTTTTATATGTATATTAGATAATAAATATTTAAAACCATTCATTCAAAATATTATCGTTAAAAAGACGCAAACCAAAACGTCATTTTTCCTTTTTTTTTAAACAAAACGTACTTTTTTACTTTGTTAGATTTAGTTAGTCATTTTTCAGGCATATTGCAATTACTGCAAGTTATAATTTTGTTTAAATTGTGCGTGGTAAAGAAGAAGAAAGCATATATTTCAAAAATTCATAACTGCACTGTATTCTTAATCGGGCCGGTTTCTGGCATTTCAGCCTTCATCAGCGAGTTATTGAACATTGTGATAATTGTTATGTTTTAATTGAATAGATTGTTTCTATATGAAAATTTTTTCTACTTAGGGCGGCCGTGAGATTTTGAACCATGAACTTTCACATACACTCGTACTTGCACTTTTTGGTCAGCGCTTTAACACACTCACCTAAAGTCAGGCCTACGAGCAGTGTGGTTAGATTCTGTTTTCGTACCATACAGCTTTACTTTGTATTAATTTCAGAAGATACAACTCTGTCCAAACAAACAATCGTTATTTTTGAATTTTGAATATTTTTTTTGCATTTATACTTCTAATTTCCACTATTCTCAGTTTTCGTAAGAGTTGTCATATGTGATGTGCGGTTTTGTACATACCTACATATGCACTTTTACATATATTTGAGATTACTTTTTTACTTTTTGTTTTTTAACAAAACGTAGTTTTTCCAATATAAAAATCATTTGATACAAACATCTTTAACATTTAATGTAGTGACTTAAAGTAGTAGTTTGATGCATCTTTTGTTAAGTAAAAAAACTTGTTCATGCTGTTTTATAAGGGGATGAAATAAATAAAACTCAATTTCCCAAAAATTTTGAATAAGCAAAAAAGTACGTTTTGTTCTGTGCCTCCTCACATGTCTTCATAATAAATTTTTCCTAGAAAGTGTGTATTGTATTAAAATATTTTATTTTATTTTATTTTCTCTATATTTTGTTATTTCAATGTACATACATTCGTACCCTGGAGCAAGCTATATATAGCTGCCTATAAGGAAAGCTTGGATTTTCCAAATCATATCCGGCAACATTTAACGATTTTCCTTGAATTTTTGATTTTGAAGGATGAAAAGATGTGTCTGGTCGGAAAATGGGGTTTGTGAATAAAAAAAATTGGCTAGAATTATAGTGGTGTCGTATAAATAAAACCCCAACCAATCTGAACGTGAGTTGGCAAAAAAAGTATGATGTATAACCGCAATATGTCCATAAAATAAAAAAATGATTTTTAGAAATATATGCTTTCTTCTCTACTACGCACCACTTTGTAAAAACTCTTTTACAATGATTTAATGCGACATGATCACTAAAGACCGCAGTATTCGATTTATGAACCCCAACATATATACGCTTTGAATGTCATGTTTTTATATGCATATTTTTCAACTTCAAAATCGGAAACCAATTGAGACCCCCAAAATCTTAAAGCTTATGATAGTACAATAAAAACCCTAGCTGGGTCTTGAATTATTAGCTAAGGTTTTTTTTAAATTCATTTTTGAAGTTTTCGACTAGGAAGAGGATTTTAGTACATTTTTCAAAGAACATGCACTGATTCTTAAGTCTATATCTCGTGAACCATTAGAAATATTGCTTTGCCCTCTTCAGCACATTTTTACATCTTAATTAGATCTACAAATTTTGCCTTGAGATAAAATCAAAAAAAAAAAAAAAAAAAACAACAACATCTTACTCAAAACAGCAAAACTGTCAAAATGTCATATTTTTCTAAGGTTTTTCGCACTTATTTCAGAAATTGCTATGAACTCGACCAGACAATATATGACAAAAAGATAGCCAAAAGCAAAACAAACAACTCTTCTTAACAAGCTGATTTCATTTGATGACTCCTTCACATAGTTATAGCCCCACAAAGTCATCAAAAATTCAATAAAGGACCATGAAATCACTTTCAATTGTATGTTTATCGAAATTAAAAATGCTATGCTTTTTTAAATGAAATAGGTACAAAATAGAAATAAATAATAAAAACGTTTGGGGCCCTTTGACTTTTTTATTGAAGACTTGTCGCAGCGACATATGCACCGAATAAACACCATATTTCAAATGTCAAAAAATTTGCATTATTTTGATTGCACGTTCGAATTAAATAAATTTGGGGAATTTAAATATTACGGCATATATTGCAGAAAGAAAAAGTTGATATGGCAATGTGTTGGAAGCTGAACTTATTTTGTGTGCCCTAACGTTCAATGAAAACGCAAAAAACTAATTTTACTGCTGAATTTAGAAATGGGTACCTTTTATATTATTCTGACTAGTTAGACTTATTCGTGGACAGCAGATGTAGTATGCAGGCGTTGTTTTTGTTACATATTCAACTGGATAAATAGAAAACCAAGCCCACTGCCTTATGGAACACCAGTAACCAGGACACGATGAAAACACATGCTACGGATGCATAAATTTTAAAAGTGGAAGAACGTTCTGCAGCCAACCCACCACCAAGTCCAGATAGGGCAACTGTATGGACTGCGGAAACGTTTGGGAATGTGCTGGTTTATCCACCGTTCGAGCCCGAAGAAACAATCAACAAGCCTGAGCTCGTAGCACAATGCGAAATGAACTATATTGTCGCCAAGTTACATAGGTTTGTCAAAGCGCGAATCAGAATTTTTGTCCTCATTTCTTAAATGAAAAAAACTAACGGACGTTGATGTTAAGACCTCGATACATCATAAACGTCAAGCGGACTTTCGAAAGTTTTACAGCGTTAACGACGAAAACTCTTACACCTACTGCAGCAACATAAAAGGATTAGCCAATGAAATGGGATTAGAATATATCGCTGAAGTCTGGCGACTGTTCATCAATAGCTCAGTCACTAGCTTAAAAGCAGTGTTGCTGCATAAAACGAACCTGAAACCCTCAATACCTTTAGCATTTAGCACAGAATTAAGGGAATGCTATGCAACAATGGAAATTTTGTCACCAAGTAACCATTTTGTTAAATTTGTCAATATTTTGCAAGACATAAAGGGTGGATGGCCAAAGTATTATTGCGCTCTGTGCCGTTGGGACACACGAGCAAAAGTCGATCACTACTCGCACACTTGGGAAAAACGAAAGTCGGGAGTGAAAGATGTCACTTTAGATATGACAGCAGAGCCACTAATAAAAAATATAAATGACATATTGTTGCCACCGCTGCATATTAAGTTGGGCATAACGAAGAAGTTTATAGAGACGGTAACGAAATATAAGGACAACGTATTTCACTACCTTAAGAATATTTTTCCAAGACTTAGTGATCAAAAAAGTTAAGCCGGTAATGTACTTCTTAACTAATCTCTTCAAATTTTTATTCATTTTTTGTGATTTTTTTTCTTTTGCTTAAAACAGGTGTACTGAATGGACCAGACATTGAAAAGTTGCTAAAAAGTGAAGATTTCAATATGGATTTGCACGGCAATGACTTAATTGCTTGGGACGTACTTAAGGCATTTAAAGAAAGAGTCTTAGGAAAAAATCTAAACAACGAATGGAAAGCTTTATTAAAAAATATGCTCGGGTCATTCCAAGCAATCGATGTGACCATGACATTAAAACTTCATTTTTTAAATAATCATTTGACTGAATTCGAAAAAGAATTGCTAACAGAATCTGATGAGCAAGGTGAGCGCTTCCACCAAGTAACCATCCCAATGGAAAAGCGGTTCAAAAGAAAAAAAAAATAGATGCCATGCTCGGGAAAGTATGCTGGTCTAGCCATAAAATATTTTCATACGAAAATAAAGCTAGCGAAACGGTCGCAAACTGTTTTCAGATGATGAGACTAGCTCCGAAAGCGACGACTAAAGTTCAATATATATTTAAAAAGATTTGCAGTGTCCTTATTTTTCACTCCTTATGTTCAAAATCGTCAATTTTTCTAAGTATTTTTTTTTAACTCTCCGTCTAGCAGCACTTCTGGTACCCTTAAACGCATGACAAAGTCCGTAGGGACCTATTTTTGTTGATATGACATTTTCTATGAAAGAGACATTTTAAAATTTTTGTTTTGTTATTTTATTATTTTTTATTAATTAAAGTGTTGATAAATAAATTAAAATATTTTTTTTTTATACTAACATAATTAATTTTTATGAATTTTATTATGAAAATTTAGTTATACAATGAATAAAACTTAAAAAACCTATTGTTGCGATGGTTGTTCCTCATTTTGAGTGCAGGTTAAGCACCGGTGCATTAATCTTGAATGCTCTGCACAAACTGCATTATTTCAGGAACAGCAATAGGCCCTTGTTTTGCGTTGACGACCGTACTCTGAACGGCATAGTCGACATGATGGCCTGTTTGTCCTTAGCGCAAACGACGGTGCAGCTGCTTCTGTTGGTCTTGGTACTATCTAAAATGAAAAAATATATATAATCATTCTGCTTTTGACCTTTAGAATTCTTAATTCTTACCTTGACATCAAATTCCTCCATTGCATTCCGTATCCTTGGATATGCAGTTACGCGAGTATTTAGGGCACGTTCTTCAATGTTGGGTGATGCCAATTGCTTAGTAAGCATAAGGAGGAATGAGCGCCGTCTGGCACTTCTCTTCACTGGCTTGCGATGCAGCGATGTCGAGCATATTGTAAAACATGGCAAGCGGCCAGCGCTTTGTTGAGCGCTTGCATGTATACGTACCAAGCATCTGGTCCATAGTATCAACGCCGGATTTGTTGGAATTGTAATCAAGAATGGCTAAGGGCTTCTTCTTTTCAGTTTCCATGTTCACATCGCAAGTGTAATGTTGTGTAGATAGCAAAATTACTGATTTATTCTTCCTGGGCACATATGAGCATAGTGCTATATCGCCTTCGTTGAACCCAAACAACTATGTAACTCCCGTGGGACAAATGTTTCGTTAGAGCGTACTGTTCCAACATATGCAGTTTTCTTTCTCATCAAAATACGCGCCAACTTCAATGTACTGAAGAAATTGTCAGCATAAATTGTGCGGCCAGAATCCAAATATTTATCCACAAGAGTAAGAACAACGTTCTGCCCTTGATTTATTTCACGCTCCTGGTCAGGCAATTTACCAGTATAAATCATTCCTTTGACAGGATAGAATGATTTTGAGTCACACAACCACCATACCTTTATACCATACTTGGCTGGATTCGACGGAATATATTGTGTGAAGCGGGTACGGCCTCTGTATGGGAATAACTGCCCATCAACTGTCAGTGAATCATGCGGAGTGTAAGCTGCTGCTAAGTTAGACTGCAACATTTGCCAAATATTATCAATTGCCGCAGTTTTGCTGTTGATTAGTCGCTGCTGTCGCGTATTTCCATTGTCGAATATAAGGCATTGTTTAATGGACATAAAGCCATTATACGACAATGCTGCTTAGTATATTGGACAACGCGTTGGGGCCTATAGCTGTGCAGAAGGCTCATTATTTGATTTATTGAGTCCAGAATACAAGAGTATAGCCAAGAAGGCATCAAACTCCTTTAGTGTGATGGTTTTAAATTCCTTTTTGTTTGTTGGATTTGCCAAATTATATGCATCTGTTATTTCCCTACCTTTGCGATTATTATGTACGCCATGTCTTCAGTGAAGAGCGAGCTGAATATGGTAAAGGGATCATATGTGGTTCCTACTGATCCTGGTTTCCTCCTTGTGTAGCTGACCACGTTATGAGCACGAATACGGGAAGTTGGTGGTGCATTTTTACTCCATTGGGTGCCGTCTTTCGCAATAAAATAACTTTCGCTTGTTGGTGTTTCTTCTTCTTCAGAATCGTCGTCATCGTCATCGTAAACCTCCTCATTGATTTCTATATCTACCTCACTTTCAGCATCGGAGTCCACAGCAGATAAATTTGGTAGAAAGGGCAAGTCGCCATCATCTTCTTCAGCATCAAATGCCGGAATATCAAATTCCTCGTCATGATCCTCTGCATTCATAAAATCAGCAAATTGATTATCTACGGCACGACTTTCCTCCTCAGACATTTGTTGGTAGCATATGCTACGACGCACCACCATTTCAGCAATTTCATTGTTTGATTCTGCCATATTATTTTATCGCTTTTAGTTTCCTTCGTACAATCACTTTGAAATTTCAAACAAGATGTTGAGTCTTCAGTGTCTAAACTGTATATGATTTAGTTTACGAAACTAGAGCCGCTTCTATACCCCTTCCGTTGCCTACTTGTGTTCTTGCTTGACCATCCACGTACATCTACAAATGGAGATTAGTATTAGACGGTAATAAAACAAATGCTAAATTCGAAGAACTCGTTTAAAATGTGTTCAAACAAACAATAAAACAGCTAAAAAGAAGCCAAAGGCCCTACGGACCTTGTCATGCGTTCCCGTACTACTCACCTTTAAACCTCATTAAAAACTAAACTATTGGGCGTATCACCTTGAATTTTCTTTTAAACGATTTTTCTCTTGGAAAACATGGTAACTTTTGGGGTACCTTGTCCTGGCCGAAATGGGAGTAATTTCAGTTTGAAAATGAAAAAGGTCCCCAGGGACCTTCTCGCTAACCGAAGGGTTAATATTTGAAGTGTCCTTATACATTCCATCATCAACAATAAAAATCTATGACGAAATTTTACGATTTTTTAACAATTTTGTTATTTTAAGTAAGAAGTTGTTGTTTTTTTGATTTTATCTCCAGGTAAAAGTTTTAGATCTAATTAAGAGCTAAAAATTTGCCGAAGAGAGACAAGCAATATTTCGAATAGTTCACGAGATATAGACTTAAGAATCAGTACATTATTTTTGAAAATCCGCCCCCCAGTCGAAAACTTGAAAAATGAATTTAAAAAAAACCTAATAAAGCTAATAAAGCAAAACCCAGCTAGTATTTTTCTTCTACCATCATAAGCTCTCAGATCTTGGGGGTTTCAATTGGTTCAAGATTTTAGTGCTGCACTGTGTTATAGTACTCCAGATTAAAACTTGGAATCAAAAATAACTTCTAATCTTTCACTTCATCAAATCTCTCAAGAATAACTTCATTTATAGTGTTCATATGAAACACTGAATTATGACATGACGTAATTATATTTAAAACAAACCTGTTTAAATCTTTAAACTATTAAGCCTTGTATTAACCAAGGGAATTTTTTCCCTAAGACGGTGTCCTAAATAGCACCATCACGGAAACCGCATAACCAATCTTATCGCATAAAAAATTAAGTGCTACATCAGAATCTTTGCAATAGAAAATTATTGGCCAGTCAACAGATGTAAAAAAAATCATTAAATGCTGTATAATTACCTTTAAAAAATAGTAAGATTTGGTGCCATAAGAAGCCTCTTTTTCGAAAATATGAAATTCAAAATCTATTACCATTGCTTGTGTTCCACAGTGTTCCTAACTATGGGGTTTAGGCATAAATTACAAGATGTTCTCTTAATATACATGATACAAAAACCAAATCAAAAATTCTACCAATATCATTTTTAGAGTAGTTAATTTGAATGAAATTGTGAGATAGGGAAATACTAATTTAATTTTCATCAATATTATTTTTCATATTAAATTGCAATACTGAGCTCTGGCAAATCTTTATATTAGCAGGCCATAAAGTAGATTTTAAAATTTCACTATAGAAACTTGGTGATGCTCCTAATTTGAAATTAACATGCTTCATTGTATTAACATCGATATCAATCATAATCAACCTTGTACATTCGAAATGTTGTTTTCCAATCAGGAAATTTGAAGGAGCAAACATGTAAATAGTTTTTTTCTCACAACTCCATCAAAATCGTCGATTTCTACGTTTAATCCTATGTTCTTTCGTCCAATGACTTGTATGGTTATCAGACTCACGTATGTTTGAACCAACATATAAAACAGTTGTAGGAAGAGAAACACTTTGTGTGGACGAAGCTCCTGCCATTAGCCCGATCCCGCCCATATTTTGTCCGACTAATTACATTAATATAATGGATTGTACAAAGGGTCAAGGTTTCCATTTTAAAGTACTTTGGGTATATGGTATTATATATTTTCTCCTAGCACTCCCATTTTTTGTTTGACTGATCACATGACTATTACAGTTCTCCAGATATATGACATTTAATATTTACTTTGTATGATGGATGCCAAGCCCATTGGTCCGATTTCGCCCATTTTTGATACGACTACCCACATTAATAACAGATAGTGATAGTGATCGTCATAGTGATCGAGTTATATGATATTGAATAATTGCCACTAGAAAAGGGTCCCTCAGATACATAGTAAGACCCTGTAGAAATTTCAGGAACGGTCCAATGGTTTAGCCTTCTATAAGCTTCAAAAAAACGAGCATACATACTTTCGCTTTTATATATATAGATAATAAATAAACAAGTAATACTATGCGATACATGCCTTCAGTGAATTGGTCTTCTAACTGGGTATAGAAAATAAGCATAAAACAAAACTGAGTTTAATTTTTTTAATTCTTTTAATTTTTTTTCCTGCAGATCTGAAAAACTTCATATATGGTGATATATTTACATGGGGACTAGGTGGAAAAATGGACCGATCGTGAACATATTTGAAAAGTCACTTATCTTTTGCACAAATATTGATAATCGAAATTTTGGAAAAATATGTGTAATATTTAAGTTTTTGATAGGTTTAACTGAAGATCGGGAATCAGTTTTATATGAGGGCTATGACTAAAAATTGCCATTTAGGATTCATCTATAATTCGAATCTTATCTTTATTTAAGTCGATCTCATAGAAGGCATTTGTATGGGAGCTCACCACAGTGGTATAGGAAATAAAAATTATAATAAGTTAAATATCGAAATTTTATTAAAAAATTTTATTACCTAGATCTGAAGTATTTTTATGGTTACCCCTACAGCAGCTATAACTTATGGCAGCCCTGCAGAAGACTCGGAAACACCAACAGCATTTTGATACCCTATACCACTATGTGGTTTGGATATAATGACTTTGTGCTGCTGTTTGTAACAACCAAAAATATCTGACCTACACCCATCTTTAATTATACCGATCGAATCAGAATCACTATCTGAATTGATTTAACGATGTCCGTCCGTCCGTCTGTGTGTCCATGTAAATCTTGTAATCAAACTGCAGGTCGCAAATATGAATATATTTTAATGAAATTTGGTATTTAATCTTTTATCGTCCATGGGATGAACGTTATTGAAATTGGTGAGAATCCGTCCATGTTCAGACCTAGCCCCCATACAAATGAACCCTATGAATTCAACATATATTGCCATAAGATCCAAATTATCATACAAATCTTAGTCAAATTGGGTTTATATGTATATATTACATCCATTAATCAGTAGTCCAAAAATGATTCCTATTGGACAACTCTTAGTCATAGGCCCCATATACAGCTGCTTCCCGATCACTTAAATCTATCAAAAAACAAAAATATTGCACTGATTCTTCTCAAATTTTGTTTGTATATAGTTTTACAAAATACAAGAGACTTTACCAAACATGGTCAGGATCGGTCCATTTTTGGGCCTAGTTCCCATATAGATATAGCATCCGATATGAACTTTTTCATATCTGCAGCCGAAAAAATTAATAAAAATCCCACTCAAATTTGATTTATGCTTATTTTATATATCCAGTTAGTTGGGCCTGAGAGATAGGGTATCTAAACGCATGGTATAGGGTATCGTATAGTCGGTCCACACCGACTATAACTTTCTTACTTGTTTTTTATCCAACAGTCATGTTTTTTTGTTAACAATAACATTTGACATACGAGGTAAACCAAATATCAAATGTTTACCTTTTTGGCAATAATAAATAAAGAAACACATGCTTTTTATGATATTGAGAGCTTTCTATATGAACAGCATAAACGGAAAAATATATAAAATAATTTTGCATTATTCGCACGTAATTTGTACATCTCTCAAATTGTTTATCGTTTAATGGCTTTTAATATTTTAATATTTGATACCAAGTTTATAGCGCAAATAAAATGTTACCAAATACTAGACAAAGAATGTTTTTCATGGTGAAAAGTCAACAGATCTTCTTTTATGCTGTACTTGAAATAAATTTCGCTAATTTTAATAAAATGCCACAAAAGATTTTGTGGCACACGTTTTGAAACATACATATAAATATATATTTTTAGATGGGGTTTTGCCAAAAATTAATGAATAGATATTTCTTAAATATGTTCGGGTAGATATTTCGGCGACATATGAAAAATAAATTCATGAAAATCTTAAAAATTTAAAGATTTATTTTCGTTATCCAATTGATTCTTGGCAAAATCTTTCAATTTTCTTTTAAAATATTTGAATATTGGCAAAGTATAAAGAGTCCTACTCTTTAAAAAATCCTTAACAATAATTTGCGTACGTTAATACAAGAGAAACCTTATCGCATGCAATAGATGAATCTCAAGTACAGAGACAACAGCAGCACAATATATCATCTAAGGATGTGGTATAATTGTGATTGTAAAGATAAGTGTAATAGAGTTATTTTTAGTTTAGTTAATAGGTGGCTATGTATATATTTAGTCCTTAAGCTTTTAATGAAAATAAAATATTTTGTTTTTAAATAAATTTTTTTATCTTCTTTGTAGGTAAGATCCAGTTTAAATATGTTATGAAAACCCAGTAAATACATGTCTTCTAGGTAAGCTTTATATTATTATTTTAATTGCATCGTATTTTTATCGTAATAAAAAATAGAAAGATATCTTAGTAATAAGGTTGGATATACATACATATATACAGTGTTAACGCATCCAATACGGAACCGGTATACAGGCATTAATACCGGCATTTACAAACACTGAAAAAAAGAAACATCAATGTAAACACAAAGCAACAAATAAACTGTTCAAAATTTTTATATTTTAAGTTGAAATAATATAGAGTATAAAATTAATAAATTTGAAGAAAAAAGCAAAATACATAAAAAAAAAATATTTGTTCTTATTAAAATAAGCCTGCAAAAAACATAAATTATTTAAAGTTTCGTCATTTAAAGATGTTCAAATTTTGTTACATAACATTTCTGAAGAAGAGAATGCCCGTTCAGCTTCTACACTCGTTGGGTGAATAGTTAGAACATAATCGTATACCAACTTCAAGTTGGTACCACGTGTACCGTTTTCCTCAAATGTTGAAATTTCTTTCCGGATCACTTTAGTCAAATCATTAATATTTCGATTTGGTACTGTTTTAATTTTCATCTCATTATTAATGGTCATGCCTAGCTGCTCCTGTAATGGCAAACTCAACGGTTCGTCTTCGCCCATTATGGTATCTTCGTCATCATCTGTTTTGGATGGTAATGGTGTAGTTTCAGCCGGAACGGATGAGAGCCGCTGGATAAGATGCACAATTAAATTTACGAAAGCTGTTTTAGTTAGTCGATCAAATATGATATCTGAGCCAAAATTGATTTGGGCTTGATCTCCTTTATGAAGGTAGATAGATAGATAGACAGATAGTTCTTTATTTCATTTTATAAAATTATTTACAATAAAATTTATAAATTAAATTGAAATGTTGAACTTACGACAATGACATTACGTCGTCTGTCGGAGGTTTGACTTGAATTTTTTCTTTAAATATAAATATAAATTTAATATAAATATACATAAATATAAAAATAAAATTAAAAGTTTTAAAAATTTTTCAAATCAGCGGAATTCATTTAATATTAACTTCCTATATGATAAGGCATTGATAATAAAATTTACTAAATTACTCCAGTTTTCATCTCCCACACCATTTAAAGCGTTTATAATTTCATTCTCCGTTAAAACCACTTTTCCAAAAAATCTTTTCCTATATTCTTTTAAAATCGGACATCTTCCTAAAAAATGGGTTTCATTTCCAACCTCATTTAGATTACATAGCGAACATTTATTAATAGAGTTGTTTCTGTTGAAATAATTGCCATTCAGAACGATAAGACCACATCTTGCCTTGAATATCCATGATATCTTGCTTCTTCCATATATTTCTTTAAAATATGTTTTGCCAGTGTTGTGGTCGAGCGACTTGTAGATTCTAGTATTGCTTTGCAAAGACTTTATCCACATTTTTTGGTGGTTATGATTTCTAATCTGGCTTAACAAACTTGCAAAACCATCGTCCACTCTAGCCCATAGTAGACACTAGTTCATTTAGATCTTTAGCCCAAGATACATTTCTTTCGAGAATTTTCATAGACAATTTATTTGGGAGTCTGTTATTTTTATATTCAAAAAATGTCTTGTATAGGTATCTCAAATGCAGATCAAGCGTATATAGGTGACTATTATCCAAACCGGTCATTATACAGTAGGTGGGTGTGCAGTCTGGTAACTTAAAATTTTTTTTAATAAAAAATATCTGCAATTTGTCAACTTCCTCAAAGTGTGACCCACCCCATATTTGTGCTGCATAGCTCTGGATGGATCTACAGACAGCTTGAAATAGCCTCCACTTTGCTTCCAGAGATATATGAGTTTTACATAAGTATGTATTCCCGGTTGCCATTATACTATTCTTGGCTGAATTGTTTCTCGTTTCTAAATGCTTTTTAAAGCCCAACTTTGGCGTTAGCAGGACTCCAAGGTAACAATACTCATTTACCATTACAATTTCGTTTCCACAATATGTCCATTTCTCGTTTCTGGACAATCTACATCCACGTCTAAATACCTTGATAGCAGATTTGCTAAGATTTACTTCCATACCCCAGGTTTCACAGTATAATTCCAAATTATTTATCATTTTTTGTAATTCGGCTGTATCATCGGCTAGTATATCTATATCATCTGCATATAAAAGTAATCTGATATTCAACTCATCCACATATAGTCCATCTTCAAGACAATCATGAAGGTCATTCAAATATATAGCAAACAATAACGGTGACATTAAACGGCCTTGTTTTAGTCCTGAGTAAGTACCAAATTTTTCTGAAAAGTTATCTCCTGTCCAGACAACTGAGGTTGTATTTGCGTACAATTTTTCAATAAAATTGACCAGCTTTAAAGAAATTCCAAATTGGCGAAGTTTATACATTAAAAGCTTTCTTGACACCTTGTCAAATGCCGCTCTGAAATCTACGAAGAATGCATACACTTTTTTCTTCTCCTGTAATTTAAGGTGTATTATTGAAGTGAGATTATATATATTATCAGTCGTTGAATAGTTTTTCCGAAACCCAGCCTGGTATTCTGTAAGCATATTGTTATTTTCAACCCATTTTGACAATCTATCATTTAGGATTCCCATCATAATTTTTGCAGCGCAGTTCATAAAAGAAATGCCTCTATAATTTTCGGGTAAATTCCTATCTCCTTTCTTAAAAATGGGGTATATTATGCTTATTTCAAATATTTTATCTACATTGTTGCTGTTGTATATATTGTTAAAAACTTTGGTCAATTCTTCTAAAAACTCTTTAGTGGCATTATAGTAAAATTCATAGGGTATCCAATCTATTCCTGGTGCTTTATTGGCTTTAACTTTGGTTAACATGGATTGAATTTCATTTACAGTTATGTATTTATCAAGCTCATAGATTTGTACTAAATTTGCTGCATAATATATATCATTTGCAAATTGTTGTGGATTTAATAATACCTGAAAATAGCGTTTAAATTCATTCGGCGGAATATTTGACCCACATATAAATTGCTGATTTTTTATTTCTTTTACCAACTTCCACCAATCTTTGCTATCATTTATTTGGTTTATCCTTTCTTCAAGGTCTTTGTAGTATTTTCTTTTGCATTCTTTACATATACGTTTGTACTTCCGGTTTGCATTAAAATATTTAGTTTTATGTTCGACGTTTCGAGTTCTGTGGTACCTGTGGAGCCAATAAAGCGACTTTGTCCTTGCTTCCTTACATCGAGTATTATACCATTTGTTTTTCGGATTCATAGCTGTTTTCGCCTGCCTGTTTGTCTTAGCTGTAGACGATATAATCTTCGCAAGATCGTCTAAATCTAAATTAAATTGTGCTCGTTTTTTTTCTGCTAAATTAAGATTTAACTTTTCTCGATATAATTGCTTTATAGCTTCCTTCCATATCAACTTTGGTAGACTTTGCTTTTCACTTTCTTCATTTCTTAAGCTGGGAATTTTCAGGGCCAAAACTATGGGCATATGGTCGGACTAAATCTGTTTCTCCACCACCAAATCTTGCACAAGATTAGGAGCTTCCTGTGATACAGCACAAAGGTCATTGACTGATTCTCCATTTCCTCAAACAAATGTTAAGTTTCCCTCTTTGTCACTTATTGTTAAACCATTAAAAACAATAAGGCCATTATTATTACAAAACTCGAAATATTGTCTTCCTTCTGCATTAATCTTTTTATCTTTTGAATGTCTTATATTGCTAATCAATGACTGAGCCATATAAAAATCTTTAATACTTTGCTGTAGTTCTCCTACTCTCACATTTAAATCGCCCATCAAAATTGGTATTTCCATATCATTTTCCATGAAATATTCCTTTACTTCTTCAAATTCATTTTTCCAGTTGCTTCCTCTTATATAAACAGGAATAATATTGATTACTTTGTTAGTAAACTTTATGTCAATTATGTCAATATTGTCGACACTCCTAAAATTGTGCGTTATACCACCTTTGATTACATCTTTTTTGATACCCACTACACTTCCGCCGCTGGTTCTACCATATTGGCTTCTTCTTGTTGCTGATCTCCAGTATATATTATATCCGTAAAAAAATTTTTCAAAACGTATAAAATGTTCCTTGCATATGTGTGTTTCTAATAATACAAATATTTCAAAACTTTTTATATATTCAAAGAATTTTGGAAAAAGTAGTTTATTCTCTAGACCATGAATATTATACGATACAATTTTTAAATTAACAAAATTTTCAATATTATCAATACCTTTTACAATTTTTACCTTATTGCTAAATTTCCTATTATGTTTTCGACAGGCGACTTCTAGTTATTGTTCATTAATTTTATTTAAAATATTTGTGTAACTCAAATCTATAATATTGATTGCATCCTTGTATAAGGTTCTAAGAGTAACTCTGCCATCTTCATTCCCCCATTTCAAATTATAATGCTTGTCCCACTTAAACCATTTATCTGATATTCTTAGCTTTTCATTTTGGACCGTAATTTTTCGAATTTGATCGACAGCTAATATTTCTTTTTTCAAGTATAGCAACACCTTCTTTTGTTGTTGTTTCTCCGAGTTTAAATAACATTCCATAAATATTTTGGTCTTAGCCAACGTTTTGCCTCTCTTAAGAACATTATCTACTGCATCCGGTGTTTCCATTTCTGCGATCACCGTCATTTTACCACCATAGGATCCAATTGTTCTAGTAGATTTTATTCCAATTGGTTCCGAAAGTTTAAGGTTTTTAATACAAACTTTCTTCACAGCTTCGCTAGTAGATTCAGTGCTTTCTTCAAGGCCTCTGAATACAATATTTCGTCTTCTAAGTTGATCTTCCATTTGATGCAGTTTTTTACTATCTACATCTCTTTCCTTCTTCATATTTAATACTTTATGAAGATATTGTATCAGATAAGATAAATTTGTGCGTCTTTCTTTTATTCTTTGGATTAAGGAAGTTTTCATATTGTTATTAATGGTCCTACGCCCAAATTTTGCAGCATATGTGCCAGCGTAGTGTCAGCTGATAGCGGATTAGCGTCTCTGCGACACAAAGCCTCTGCAGCTAATTTCACTGGTAAAAACATAGAAACAGTTGATAAGATGAATTCTAATTCAGATTCTGTAAAGGTAATAGCTGAATTTAAGTCAATCGGGGCTTTTTGAATGGAATTTTTTAATTTATAAAAACGCTCTAACATAAAACGTCAGCTGTTCCACCTGGTTTTATTATCTAAGATTAATGAGAATTTTTTCATTGTTCAGTTTTAACATAAACTTAAGAATTTCATGTTTTGTTGGTGATCATCTAAACAGCTTTACAACTTTTCTAACTTTGCTTATCAATGGAGCCAAATTATTTGCAAGTTCATTTAAATATGGTGAACTGTGAAAAATCCTTAATCCGTCTCAATGGTCCTCAATATATTCATCGGAAATCTCATCAGCACTATCTTCATCAGATACAAAATAACCATCTGTTGAGTCTACGACTGTTGTTTTAAACAAGACGTCAACCACAGCCAATTGGATTCCATGGGTTAGACAAAGTTGTTGGTCGATGTACATTAATCGTCCCACTTTCTTCATAATCGAAGCACCATCCGTGGTAATACATACGATATCGTGATAAATTTTTAAGTCGTATTCTTTTAGTATGTTGTCAATTAACTCGTGCTAAACCCAAATCTGTTTCGATAATGAACATTAATGTTCAAATAACGTCTATTTTTTACAGAAGGCCACTCATCAAACGTAAGACTAAATCGGTTTCCTTGCCGTTGAAGTTCTGATGATCCTTTTGTTATCGAGTTTCGATAACAAAAAATAATGCTACACTGAGTTTTTGTCCTGAAGTCCTCCTTTAAAGTCTTCAAATACTTTTGGTTTATTAGCCATGGCTGGGGCAGCAAAATAATTTTTAAATTGAAAAATATAAATAGTAAAACTTTGTTAATATGAAGATAATATATTTACCTGCTATAAGAACGCGACAATAAAAAAAAGTTTTTTTTTCTTTTTTTAATGACTATTTTTATTCACTTTTAAAGCTTCAATCGCTTTTCATAATTTTAATTTTATTTTAACTTCACACCATTTTATTATTTTTTCAAGAATTTTTTAAACATAAGTTAATATAAATATTAGACAGACAAAACAATGAGTGCGACCATATAATAAAGAAGTGGAATTAAAGAACTTCAATCTTCAACTAGAATAGAATAATATTTAAAAAATTTCAACAGCGATACCAGAAACGAGTACGAATTATGTTCCTCACCATCTAGATTATAAATAAACTTTAAAAATTTTTAGACAGAAATCATGGTGCATTTCCTTTGATCTTGATGAGTTTTTCTTCCAACTTTTAAATAAGTCAAAGCCTCCTGAGAAAAAAACAAATATTTCTCTTCAATGAGAAAAATAACTGAAATACCGGTATATACCGGTATTGATTGCTCGGTATCGGTATCGGAAAAACGACCGGTGTACCGGGATACCGGTTTAGGAATAACGCTATTGGATGCCCTATACAGTATCAGCTAAAACTAACTGTACAAAACTAACTGTACTGTATTTTATTATTAACGAAAATATATTTCTCATATTTTTAACTTAAAAAGGAACAATAATTCGCACGACTAAACTAACTGAACAAATTATTTGTTATAATATTTTGTGGCAAATCCTTTATTTGTGATAACATCAGAGCACCTATTAGATACAGAATTACTAGATTCTCTATTATTTACATTATGACTGCTGAACATGCTTCCTGCACTACACCAGAGGGTCGCTTCCGCTGACCTTTTCTTGAATTATTTTTTGATTTACTATATCCCATAAGTGATTTTTATAAGATTAAGGTTAGGAGACTGTAAGGGCCATTTCATGTCGTTGACGTCTTGCTGCTGCAGCCAATTGTTTACTACATTTGATTCGGGTCATTTTCATGCTGGAATCTCCAAAGGGTCTGTAGTTTTTTTTACGCTGCACCCATGCTCAGCAGTACCTTGACAGTATTGAGGTTACAAATGTTGGTTAGGTGGCCGACGAGCTCTTCTCATTCCATTCGAATTTACCATATTGAAAACAAAACTACATTTCACTGGTCTTGAGGTTAGTGGAGATGCCCGCGATCAAAATTAGTCGATTTTTTATTATTTTTCTTGGATCTAAAGGGTTTTGTAGAAGCCCTGTGGGATTTAATCCTTGTTCAACTGCTCGTCTTTGAATTATGCATGTGCTTACCTTAAGGTTCAATGATTTCAAAACAACTGGGGTTGACTTAGACTTTTTGAATTCTCTTACTACTCGGGTAACATTCTTGGTAATAGTGCATCTTGGTCGGCCTCCAAATTGAATTACTTGTACAATTCCTGATCTTTTAAACTTATTTATAATATAATTCACTGGAAACTACATGAAAATATATTAGACAGAAGATATTTATCCATACATTTTATTTAAAACCAGTTTTGTTCAATTTGTATTGTCGCACGATTTTAGAACTTTCCACATTACTTCACATAATTTAATTGAGAGCGGGAAACAAGCATTCTCTTGAAGTACAATTTTGGTGGTTATCATAACCATTCTCTTTGCTAGAAGAAGGGGTTTAAAATATAGGATTTGTTAGATTTGGCCGACTCTACGGGTATGGTATTATGATAAACATAAAATACTGATTTATTTTCTTGAGCTTCATAGTTTTGTTATATTATTTTCTCTTTTTTTTAAGAATTGTATTAAATTTAATTTCAAGCTTCTAAAAAATCTCCATCGAGTCGCACGAATAGTAAATGAGTTTCCAAAAATTGATAAAACTCTTCTTCTATTTTAATCAGTTGATTTTTTCTCAAGCTTTATAATCAAAACTTACACAAGTAATTTGAATATATTCAAGATGTGCTTTGAAGTGAAGTTTATGATTATATAATTTAAAGCGGCTCGAAATACAAAATAAATCTATTTTTTCTAAATATCGACTTAAATACTTAAATTAATTATTGATTATTTTCATTTGCCAACTTTCCGCAACAAAATTATCAATTATATTATTTTTAACTCAAAAAAAAACATGATTTTATTAAATTTTGTATGATGACGTATGATTGTTATAATATTCAGCACGCATACCACCCGTTTACTTGCTTGCCATTTTTAGTCACCATAGAGATAACCATAGAAATAAAACCTATCAATTCTGTATAAAGGAAGTTTTTATAATTTATATACAAAATAGATTGAATTTGATGTTTCAATAGATTTTAGCGTTTATGTATTTAAATACGTAATTTTTAATTTAATAAAAGCGAAATGATCATTATCGGGAAATAATAATTTAAGAATGCTAGGATATTAGGCATTGATTTATGTGGAAAAGCCGCAATGCAGTGGTGACTTTTAACAAAATATATTTTGACGATTGGAATGGTGAACAACAAGACATTGGATCATAAAATTAAAAAGCTGTTGTGCCAATTTAAAAATTTGTATGTTTTATTTATTTAAAAAAGAAAAATATTAAAATAAAATAGCTTAACTTCAGAAAAAATTAACTTAACCCATTACATTTTCTGGTCCGTTATAACGAACATTACAAAATCAACTTTGAAGCTAACTAAAAAAAAATCTAATCTAGTTAGCCTTGATTTTTGAAAAATGTCAACAAAACATAAAAAAGTCTTGCAGTTGCAATTTTTGTGTGGTGAATTGTTTTGCAAAAACATGGAAAATTTATTTAAAAAAAGTTTGAGGTCTCATGGCAGGTGAGTAAAATTTTTTTTTTACTGTTATGACCTTGTCTAAATTAAGTTACTATTTACTAATACTATATTATTATTATATTAATTATTTATCAAAACAAAAGTTTTAAAATTCTTATTGTCTATGAGCAATTGAAGGTTTTGAGCAGCGTCGGTTTAAACGGACTTTGCCCAGTGGGAACGTTTAATTGATAAATATTTGCATTTTATTTTTTTGTTTATTATGTGTTATTTATGTAAAAAATACGTTTTAAAGTTCTAAAATATATTTAGATATGGTATTAATGTAAAAATTTTTATAAAAATTTTTATAATAGACGAGCAGTTGATCAAATAATGGAAGAATTGGAGAACGTGGATGAAGTGACGGATAACATGGACATATATGTAATTCCTTCAACTGTACATCATGAAACTGATGAAGATTCGGATAAGAGTGATGAGGAACATAATGCTAATTTGAATCGTTCTGGAAGACAAATGTTGTCCGCTGAAGCAGACAATATTATGAATCAAACACTGATGAAGAGGACGATATTCCACTCTCCAAAAGAAGACGTGTCGATGGCAACAATTGACAAATTACTCAATAGCGACAAATTACTGAATAGAGACCCAAGCCCATCCGCAACCTACCAGTGAAGAATCTCAAAACTGTCATAATCCTTCAGATTATTTTGGGCTCCTTTTTATTAAAACCTTTCTTAATTTCATAGCACAGAAAAACAACGACCTACATATTTTACGTCGGTAAAATTACTTCGTCATCTGTCCTCATTGGGAATTTGTGCAACTGGTACAATAAGAGAATGTCGCACCGAAAAATGTCAGCTGGCGTCACGTAATGGTAACAGTTTCTTAGTACGGTGGAAACACAACAACGTTGTCACCATTGGCATAAATTTTGATCAAAATAAAAATGGTTACTGCAAACGGTACGTTAGAGAACAAGGAGCCACACAGGTTGTTCAGCCTAAAGCTATTCAACATTATAATCAGGGTATGGGTGGTGTAGATAAAAATGATCAAATGGTGGCTGTTAATCGATCTCGAATACGTCAAAAGAAATGGTGTTGGCCAATTTTTTCATATTTTTTGGATGTCTCCGTGGTCAATGCATGACTCATTATGAAAAAGAATCATCCAAATGAAGCAAATTGTACAAATTTGTCTGTATTCCGACGTTATGTTGCAAGAATTTTACTAGAATTGTATGGGACCCCTTCTTTGAGGAAGGCGCGCCGATCAATTGAGGATGATTCTCGATATTATGGTAGAAATCACATAGTCAAATACACAGAAATTCACAAGAGATGTACTTTTTGTGAAAAAATTCCAAATTTATATGTAACAAGTGTAGCAAAATGCTTCACCATCTTATGTGCTGTGGTAGCAAGGTACGTTTAAACGGACGGTCCCCAAAGCCTATGCTTTACGAAAATTTTAATAAATGACATCATAAATCATCTGTTTACATTGTACTATTTCTAAAAACGTAAAGAAACTTTAAAAATAGACAGCTGGGGGCTTTACCACTTAATGGGTTAAAAGTTTTAAAATTTTGATGGGATTCAAATATGGCGATTGGGCTGGCCATTCCAAAGCACTAACTGCACTAGATTATCGCTATTCGATTGCAGCTTTAGAGGTGTGTTTTGCAATTGTTATGTTGCAACTTCCAAACCAATGGTACATTTTCCTCCTTGTAAGGAGACGTACTGTGTCCAGTGCCATTTAGAGTATCTTTAATACATGAATTGGATCCATGCTTTGCCACCACCAAACTTAATAGTTTTATTTGTGTATTTTGGGTCTAGTCTTTTTCCCTTTGGTCGTTGTACAAAAGTTTTTCTATCTTAAACTGAAATTGGACATATATAAGAGAATGCATCTAGTTCATGTTTTATTTATGAAACTGTATGGAAGCCAGAAGATTTTACTCTGATATCGGTGGATTTTTTACTGGACTATAATAATCTACTTCAATTGCTCGTCGGCAAATAGTTCGAGCACATCTTTTAGTTTCAGACTGTTAATGACACCTCTAAGTAGCATGTTTCGACATATCTTATAACTCTCTTGCTATTAAGTTATCCTGTCTTTGACTCGTTTAACGTTAGCTATCGTCAGAAAGTATAAACATTTAAATAGCGGTTAAGATTTTATTAATTTTCTTTTTACACCATCTATTTTTATTGTTTTTGTTAACTCAGAAAAAAACGTATTTTTAGAACTTAACGCGACATTAGTAAACAACAAATTTAGCAAATTCAAAATATTGTAAAAGTTTCCAATGTATTGTCACTCACTGTATATTATGCATGGTTCAATGGTATTTTGTGAAATGAAATGCCTAAACATAACTTGCCCATGGAAATTACTATGAATAATAACTAGCCCAGACGTACTCCTACCTTAAAAAAAACTTCATAATCCTACCTTTATGTAGTTTTCTACTTTTTCTATGTATTTTTATGGAAACAGGTTTATTTTGTAAGCAAAAATTATTTTAATTAAAGAAACACCAGTTTCATGTATGTCTTTGCGTATAAAGTGATGAATTTCGTATAGTTCTACATATTTTCTATACAGGGAACGCATTCAATTTGGTTTTGGTGTGCCCTACAAATGGTTTTTCGCAAAGACAGCAGCAAACTCATGGTTATAATTTTCTTTCGCGTTATTTTCTTGCATGCAACATACGCAATGCCTCTTACGCCATGTACGCTTGGGGAAGAACAAGTCCCAGAACACGCAAAAACAAACGATGCTTTGCATATTTTTGTTTTTCTGGCTAATTAGGGTTAATTCTAAAAATATATGAAAATATTGCATTAAGTTCAATAAATAGTTCCATTCAAGGTTTATATGTCAATCGTGTCACTGTGTACAACCATTGATCGGCCGGCTGTTGGTTTTTCGTTTACAGCTATATCCAGAAATCATTCTGCCAACTGTACCAACTTCGCCCATAGTTCGGTTGTAATAATGCGTAATATTATTTCTGAAAGCTTCTTTGCAACAGTCTCGACTTCTGGCATATTGTGAAGAGTACTCTTTAGCATTGTGCATTTAAATTGTTTTCCAACCTGGGACACAAGTGTAGTATCTTTGGTAAATTCGAATGTACACTAAAAATGTAGAGTCTTTTTGCATTGGGATCGAGCGCTAGTTCATGTGCATTGTTCCAACCATGATCAATTTGTTTTGTAGTAATTTTTGAGCAAACTCATAAGACGTGAAGAAATTGTACATTGTAACGTTATGGCCTTTTCGGCACTCGACCAGAGGCAATAAAACTCGTAGGCCTTGATTTTTTCTGGAGCAGTTTCAGCAGCTTTCTTAAGGCATAGTTGTATTTTCCAGACATCTAAGATTTTTGCACATACGGGTACCCAAAATTTCAAACCATATCTCTCTGGTTTACTTTGTCTAAACCCACAACCTCCATGGAAATCAGATAGCTTTTCATCTATAGTGATGTAAGGGTTGAAAAGCATTGGTAACATTTCAGACCACATATCCCACAGATGACGAATTGGAGCAAATTTGTGTTTTGTCAACGACTTATTGTATCACCGAAGCGAACAATTTTGGTCAAGTACTCAAGCTGTTTTTTCGGCATAATTTTTCTGAAAGTAGGCGGACCAAAATTGACATCGAACAGCTCGTTATTCATATATATTCAATAACATTCAACTTACTTGTGAGCGCCAGCCAATATCAAAACAGCCAAGTATGCATGAAGCATTGAATTCTTTATGGTTTTCATTCTTCCGCCCACCATGCACCATACATGCATTTTCCAAAACTATTTTCTCAATATACGGTGGAAAAAATATCAAGAAAGCATTCTTGGTACCATTCACGTACGATGACGTAGTATTAGTAGTACCTGGCCGCAGTCTCCACACATTAGCGGTTCGATTGCGTCCTGCTGTATGCATAGCTGTTGCGCTTCAAAGCCTTTTGTCATTTGAGAAGAACAAAGGCTCAATATCAACAAAATCAGCACCGGCATCAACTTCAGCATCAAAAGTCCACAGCCTACCATTTACAAAATACGCATAACTGTTTGGTTTCTTGCTTTCTTTTTACGCTTGGCGTACAAGGTACTGTTTTCATATAACTGTCTTATGCCGAGTAGAAAACTACAGCAAGCATACCAAATTGAAGTTGTCGAAAAACAACGATCCATGTGTAATTTGAAATTTAAAAGCAATCCATTTCGGTTCATATACATGATTAAGAAAAAGTCAAGAAAAATGGATAAACAAACTTTAACAGTTTTGGAGATTTTTGAAAAAAAAAAAAAAAAAAAATAAATAAAAATGTAGTTTTCTACACCAAGGTAGGACTCCGGTTAATAAATGTTCAGAACTAAACCAATGTTTATTATAAGATAGGGTCTCTAAACGCATGGTATATGGTATCGTATAGTCCGTATAAACCGGCTATAATTATACCCTATACCACTATGTGGTTTGGGTATAATGACTTTGTGTTGCTGTTTGTAACAACCAAAAATATTTGACCTAGACCCATCTTTAATTATACCGATCGAATCAGAATCACTTTCTGAGTTGATTTAACAATGTCCGTCGGTCCGTCCGTCCGTCCGTCCGTCTGTGTGTCCATGTAAAGCTTGTAATCAAACTGCAGGTCGCAAATATGAATATATTTTGATGAAATTTGGTATATAAGCTTCCATCGGCCATGGAATGAACGCTATTGAAATTGGTGAGAATCGGTCTATGTTCAGACCTAGCCCCCATACAAATTACCCATATGAAATCGACATTAATTGCCATAAGATCCAAATTGTCATATAGATCTTACTCAAATTGGGTTTGTATGCGTTCATTACATCCACTAATGAGTAGTCCAAAAATGATCCCTTTGACCCCATATAGAGCTGCTTCCCGATCTTCACTTAAATCTATTAAAAAACAAAAATATTGCACTGATTCTTCTCAAATTTTGTTTGTACATATTTTTGCAAAATACAAGACTCTTTACCAAACATGATTAGGATCGGTCCGTTTTTGGACCTAGTCCCTTTATGGATATAGCATCCGATATGTACTTTTTCATATCTGCAGCCAAAAAAATTAATAAAAATCCCACTCAAATTTGGTTTTTGCTTATTTTCAATGTCCAGTTAGTTGGGCCTAAGAGATAGGGTTTCTAAACGCATGGTATAGGGTATCGTATAGTCGGTCTAGACCGACTATAATTTTCTTACTTGTTTTCTTACTTGTTTTAATTTAAAATATTCTTAAAAATGGTAAATAATTCGAAATGTCATTACATTTTACTTTACACCGAAATTGCGCAATAAAAATTAATATGTTGCCTCGTAATTTAGACTTGAGTACAACATTCTCAGTATGTGAAGCGCCTTTCCTTGTAATTATACAATATAAATCTTTGGTAAATATAGTGCTTTATATCTGCCTCGACTTCTCTCAAGATTGAAGTTTAATCATAAGAATCATCTTCTCTAAATATATTTATTCTATGAACTCCTTTCAATATGTCGCATAATGACAATAAAAATGTTAATTTTGTTTCCTTTCTTTTTCCTTCTTTTCATAATTTTCTTTATTGTTATTAAAAAAACACTGGATGTAGATTTTGCTCTTTCTAACTTTTCATTTATATAGAAAGCATTGTTGTTGTTATTAAATATATATTTTCTCTTGTCTCTACATTGTTGGTGCTCCAAAATGTATGCATTACTTACTTTTGTGATTACTTAATAAGATGACATTAATGTTGATGACATTCAATTATTAAAATTTAAATCTTTCTTTGCCTTCAACGGCAAATGGAGCTTAATTGGTTCGTTGTTATTGGTTTTTATAACGTAGTTACTAATTATTGTGGAAGATGTGAGGTTTTTTTTTTGGAAGTTTTACTAATAGTACTAAAGTGTGTTGTTGCAAGCTATGTTTTTCATGTTTTTTGTACACAGTTTTTTTTATACAAAATAATAAAAAACAATTAAAAAGAAGAATTGAAAAAATTAATTCATATATTACTCATTTAAAAACAAGTAAGAAAATTATAGTTGGTCTAGACCGACTATACGATACCCTATACCAAGCGTTTAGAGACCCTATCTCTTCGGTCCAACTAATAAGCATAAACCAAATTTGAGTGGCATTTTTATTAATTTTTTTAACTGCAGATATGAAAAAGTTCATATCGGATACTATATTTGTATGGGGACTGGGTCGAAAAATGGACCGATCCTGACCATATTTGGTAAAGTCACTTATACTGTGAAAAAATATACACAAACCAAATTTGAGAAAAATCTGTGCAAAATTTTTGTTTTTTTGATAGATTTAAGTGAAGATCGGGAAGCAGCTCTATATGGGGCCTATGAGTAAGAATTTTTCTATACAGATTATTTTTGAACTACTGATTAATGGATGTAGTAAACACATACAAACCCAATTTGACTGAGATCTATATGATAATTTTGAACTTATGGCAATTTATGTCGATTTCATAGGGGTCATTTGTATGGGGACTAGGTCTGAACATGGACCGATTCCCACCAATTTCAACAGCGTTCATCCCATGGCCGATGAAATCTTATATACCATATCTGCGACCTGTAGTTTGATTACAAGCTCTACATGGACACACAGACGGACGGACGGACGGACGGTCATTGCTATTTCTACTCAAAAAGTGATTCTGAGTCGATCGGTATAATTAAAGATGGGTCTACGTCGAATATTTTTGGTTGTTACAAACAGCAGCACAAAGTCATTATACCCAAACCACATAGTGGTATAGGGTATAATAAAATATCTATGGGCGAACAGCTACTCGAAAAATATCAGCTAATTTCTATATAATTTCTAATTTCTTGTTTCAATTTTGATTTATATTTACGATGATGACTTGCGAAAAATCTATAACCTTTGAAGTTGCAAATACTTGAGCATTATCTTCTTCAAAATTCAAAGCATTAATAGTGCTAATATGAAATCATTACACGAAATCCATATAAAAATATACACTTCATCGAAGATTGACATCGATTTAACAAATGGAGCGGGATGGGCATATTACTAGTCGAAAAGGCCAGAAATTATAAAAAGAATATTGCAAAAAAGAGTCATATTGTTTTTTCAATAACTAAAATTGACTATAGCCATTTATTACTCATTTAGACTTTAAGCCATATAATTTTCATATAATTCTGTTTTTAGTTGGAAGTTTTTCCTTTATCGTATCAATTTATCGTCCAAATTGATGGAGATTGTTTATACGGACGATAGAAAAGACAAACGTTAATACCAACAAATTGTTTGTAAACAAACTTTAAAACAATTTATTTCTAATCCTCTGACATTATCGTGTTACATAAACAGGGAGTTAGTCTCAATTGAAATAATAATGGAGTATAAAAACGAAATAATAGTTCAAATCTTATCTAGGATTTTGTCCTTCTACCTCAAGATTGGTTTCTTATATACAATTACAATTTTCTAAATTTACTCAAACCAAAATTTCTTCTTCTTTATTTCTACATGATATTATTTGACTTTATTACCTAGTGGTGAATTTAATATGTAAACAAAAATTATAATCACAATAATAATAATAATATTTGAAAGCGCAATTTTGTATATAGTGGCATCTATAATATTGTTCATATTTAGTTACACATAAAATGATTATGTGATAAAAACAAGGGAAGCATCTTCACGTTTAATAGATGTGAGTATCGGTAGATGTAATATCATAAAAAATGTATGAGTACACAACAATACGAGTGTACTTGTATGACATCCATATGAGATAACAATAAAGACACAAACACAGAAGCAACAACTACATTTATGACATGCAATAACAAAATGTCTGTATATATGTGGACTGCATGAACTTTAACTACAAAATTATATATACATTGGCTTTACACATACGAAAAGTATGACAAATTTTAAAATCTTTTTCACTTTCGATAGTAAATATTCAGTTGACCGATAACATGTTTAATAATTCTCTATATGGAGAGGTGGTACATATTTTTGAGCATTAAATGGCTTGTCATAAAGCGTTCTGATTTCAGAACTTTACTCTAGTGTTTATGTGTATAGTTTCTGTCACGGGTAATAATATTTTAAAAGTAATTTTTCTGCATCTCATTTTCAACATTCGTTATACTTTTCGATCATAGTATTAATATAACTATGGATAAAGATAAACAATATTCTTTATATAAAATAATAGAGATGGAAAACAATAGTTAAAAAAATGAACATTAGATGCCGTACATATGCTTGATGGTAACAAAATACATGTTGCAAAAACAGCAACTGCATAAAGAAAAAGTTACTAGTAGTAATACACAGTGGCTGGAAGTGGATTTGAATAGCTTAAATTTTCGTAAAGGATTAAAAAAGTATTCATCATAATCAAGATGTCAAAGTTATTTGAGGCAACCAAAATAGCTTATAACGTATTTATGTGCATTACTGACTCCACTTACTCTGGAACGCTGCATGATTATTATGTGATTAATCTTTAATGAAATTTGAAATGTAGTCTCCCATACGGACTTACCTTAGCTTTGGGGAAAAAACGGAATCTTTTATATCTTTTAAACAATTGAGTCCATGCATATAAAATTTAGTAAGAAGAGGGAATATGTCTACACTTATGGGGGAAAAACGGCAGAAGGAAAAAAGTTACAAATTCCCTATCATTTAAGTAACTGAACCTAAAAATAAGAAATTTGGTATAAAGATTGCTTACAAACAACTACCCAAAGAGAGTTTTTGAGAAATCCGAAAGACCAGGGCCAAAAGGGACATAATCAATAGAGTATATCTTAAAAAAATTTCCTTTCTTTGAAAAGGTACATTTTCTTAAAAAAATATTTTAATAATTTTCCAGCTGAGGCCTTCGTCGCCTAGTAAAATAATAAAATGATCAGCTCCTCACAGTTCATTAATTTGATAGCTAAAATTAAAATATTTTCTGTGTTTAATTAAACTTTTATCTGATTGATTTTGCAATTATTTAAAATTGCTCCATGTACAGACACACAAATAGATCCTATGACTTCGACTTAAGTATCGAATTTTTGACCATATCACTACATACAGAAAATGAATACGCCAACCGAATTGTGACAAAATATTGTATTAACAGAAATATAATAGAAGCTAATCATTTTGAACTATGATAATGGAATTGTAAGATAATAGGAGTGCAATTGTAACTAACATGATAATCGGGTATAAACTTCACCGCAATTCGGTTGGCTATAAATTCGGTGTCTATAATTAATTCGTGTTCAATGTGAGTATAAAGAAATTTTTCGGCAACAACTTAAAGCTGTATACATAAATGTGGTCATTAAAATAAGATTTCTGTTTTTTTTTTAATTTTGTGTAGTAACTTTCAGCATTCGTAGACTTAAAAACGGTCTACTTTACACTTTAAGAAAAACTAGCATAAATAAGCACTTAAATTCGATTGCAAATTCTAGATTTACAAATTTCTTTAAATTTTTTCATTTCAAAGTTTTTATCTATACATTTGTATAAAAATTTATACTATAAAAAATAATTTTATTATTTTCTATAAAAATAAAATATCTTTGTCATCTTTAAAGATTGAATTAGAAATTAATAAGGCTCAAGATCACATGTTTTTACTTTAAATAAAAACATAGCTACATCAAATTTTATTTTTTTTTTTTATAAAAATAAAAAATCTTATTTTCGATCTTTATCATTTTAATGATTGAGTTTAAAATTATTCAGGCTCAAGATCAAATGTTTTTACTTTAAATAAAGCAAAAAACATTGGCACATTTGTTTCAAAAAATTGATTTATATTCTGTATAACCTGTCATCACTAAAATGATAAAAATCGAAAATAAGATTTTTTATTTTTATAGAAAATAATAAAATAAAAACACGGAGGGCACGCCGTTAACGATAAATGTAAGTTTAGCAAAAACAAATTGTTTCTTTTTTTATTCAAGGCAAAAACTAATACGTATATTGTTGTAGACAATGTGTACACATATACAAACATATACGTTTCAAAGTTGTTTTATATTTTTATTTGTTATATTGGAAGAGGCTTAAATAGCACAACTTTGGTTGTTTTCAGCAAACGTATATGCAGGCCAGTTCCTGGCGGGGGTCAAAAGGTGCCCTTGCACGTGGGCGGCGAAGTCGAAGGGCGGCCGCCTACCAACTATTATGTAAGAAAATGAAAATTAAAAAAAATTTGATTTTAATTTTGAGTACTAAACTGAAAAAAAGACTGTCGAATTAAGTAGAAGCAAACAAAACGTTATTTTGTTTTACCAGAAACACTGTGGAGATCCGAGTACATAAAAATTTAATGATTTTAATGTATTAAAAATTACTAAATTTTGTTCTTCTTCAGACTTTAATATTCATATAAAAATTTGAAAGAAAGTGTGTATGTACGATATTTCTTTAGAAATTTCTAATCGATATTCATGAAAATTTTTAACTTATTTTGATTTGTTCAAAGTAATAACTAATTAACGCAATAAATGAGTATGTGTATGTAAAGTTGTGAGTACATGTTTTGATTTTGCTGCTCCTTTAGAAAACACATGAATAATTTAAATTTGTTTTTTCCAATTAATTTATGTTTTTTTCTTTTAAAATCGATGACAAAATTTTGCTAATAAAATTTTTTTATTATTATATTAACATATTATATTTATAGTGAATTAAAATTAATTAAAAGTGGTCATAGTTGGTTACCTAATATATTTTTGTTGATAGTTGCTTAATAAATATTATTATAAGTGTTTATAAATTTATGCTACAAATAAAGAATTATTAATAAAGGTAAGCTTTACTATTTATAAATCTTATTATGAATAAGAAAATAACATGATGTCAGAAAGAAAAACAAAAAGACAATCTGGTGCTTACTACCGAAAAAAGAAAGAGCAAAAACTAAAAGAAATAGGAAAAGGCAATTTTTGCAACCCTCAATAAAACCACCTGTGGCAAGTACATCAAGAAGATATACAACGGAAGTTTATACTCAAGAGCCTGGTACATTTCTGGATGTGCTAGATTCGTCTTCAAGCTCTACAGAAAAGCCAAAAAGTCCTCGAGATGACTCATCAACATCAGAGTCAGAAGAAGAGTTTTCTTATGAAGCTGAATTAGTAAGCTCGTCTTTATTGCTGGTAGATCCTGGAACATGGCCTGAATCAGTAAGCACACACCTTTTAGAAATTTAAGTGAAGAAAGGACCAGTGCAACTTCGTGATAATGTTCATTTCCCACAAGATGAGACAAACAGAAGATTTTCTACAAAATATTTTTTTAGAAACTTAGAAAATGGTAAAACAGTTTCTAGAAACTGGATAGTTTACTACTCAAAATTGAATAATGTATTTTGTTTTTGCTGCAAATTATTCAGCAAAAATATTGTTAAGCTAACCAGTGGTGGATATTCGGATTGGCGACATGCAACAACGTATTTTGTTCAACATGAAAATAGTGCACAACATATAGAATGTTCAAAAAAGTGGTGTGAATTAAAAATGCGAATGCAAAATAACTGTACAATAAAGAGCTTCAAACATACTATGAAATGGAGACAAAACGATGGCATCGTATTATTGAAAGAATGATAGCTATTATTCAATTTTTATCTGCTCAATGTTTAGCATTCCGCGGCACATCGACAGAACTATGTATACCATCCAAACAATGGAAACTTCATGAAAGCTGTTGAAATGTTAGCTAAATTTGATCCGATAATAACAGAGCATATAAAAAATTTGCGAACTTCAAAACAAAACAAAAAAAAAAAGTCATATGCCTCACTGTTTAGGAATCCATTTTCAACACTAATTATTTAATTTTATTTAAATTATTTAATTTTTTTTCTGTCTCTCCATATATGTACATAGATGGAATATGTTAAAAATTAAAATTAAAAATTTATTTTTAAGACCTTTAAGTGGTACTAGGGTCAAGTCGTATTGACGCTATAAGACCCTTGCAACAAAATATTAAAGTAATTTCTGAAAGTTTAATCAATTTAAGAGGTGACCAAAGCAGAGATATAAGCGCAAGGAATATGGCAAATTTGTTATCTGAGAAATTAAAGTAATTTAAATTTTTATGTTCATTAATTATCTCGCAAGATATACTTTCAAAAATTGATGTAGTTAGCAAAATGCTACAAAATTCTAACATTGACATTAATGAATGTAGTAAAGCGTTGGCTAATTTAAAAAGATTTTTAAATGCGAAAGAACGAAGCCAGTTTTAATGAATATGTATATAAGTCAAGCTACAAACCTTGCACGTGTTATTGATGTAGAAAACGAATTTCCACAGACCCGCATAAGAAAAAGACCTCGTCAATTTTTATATGAATGAAGTGACGAATTTTTACAAGAACCTAAACTAAACTTTAAAATTAATTTTTATTTTCGCATTATAGATAGAGCGTATAATTCTGTAGATGAAAGATTTACGTTGTTAGATCAATGTAATAATTATTATTATTATTATTATTATTATATTGTTTTATTGAATTGCTATCACAACAAGAATAAATCTTATAAATTACAGTGATAGCAATTAACATTTGTAATATTAACATTAAGTTACAGTAAATTTCGAGATTAATAAAAATAAAGTAAATTAATCATAAAAATTAACATAATAATGAACATAATAAAGTTGACATTTAACACAGATTCAAACAAAAAAATTTTTAAGTTCCTTTTTGAAAAGTAATGCGTTGCTTTGTACTTGGATATATGATGATAAATTGTTCCAAAGACACGTGGTGTAGTTGAGAAATTGTCTAGTAGACATTAGATATTTGTATTTTTGTGATATCAAATTTCTTCCACGAGGCGATTGTGCAAAAATAATTTTGTTAAAAAGATATTCTGGGTTCTTCAGATAAATAATCTTATGCATCATTAAAAGGCTTTTATATTTTAGTAAATCTTTAAAACTTGTATTATATAACTGGTATGAATATGATGATATACTATCTCGTCTACCTCTGTTGAAAACGTATCTGGTTATATTATTATATGTGACCTCGAGGCGATTAAAGTCAATAGTGTCGCAATTTGCAAATATTTCACACCCGTACAGTAGAACTGGTATTAAATAGGTTTTTGCCAAAAGCATTCTTATTTCAAACGGCGTCGATGATTGCACAGCCCACAAGTTTCTCAAGATCCCATGAACTTTACCAGCTGATATATTTATATGGTTAGACCAAGAAAGTTCAGCATTAAATGTGATTCCCAAGTTCGATGATGTTTGAACAAAGTCGATTCTTGAGTTGTTAATATGTAGAAAAATATTGTCATACAGTCTTTTTTTATTACTTCTTGAAATGAAAATACATTTTGATTTGTCAGGGTTTATACATAAGCCATTTGTACATGCCCGTTTATGTATATTATCCAAGTCACTATTAATACAGTCAGAACAATGTTGAACATCTTCTATTCTGCTGCTTAAGTACAACTGTACGTCATCAGCATACATTTGTACGCCACAGTAATTCAGAACCTCAGGCAAATCGTTAATATACATACAAAAGAGCAACGGACCAAGAACGGACCCCTGAGGCACACCTCTGTCAACATCCGCTGCTTAGGAGTCACTCCATTTAAAGAAACCACTTGTTTACGATTAATAAGGTAAGAGGAAATAAGTTTATTAGCCGAACTTGAGAAATTAAAGATTTTCTCGAGTTTAGTGAGTAGAATCGAGTGATCAACAGTATCGAAGGCCTTACTGTGATCTAAAAGCACAAGAAATGATACCATATTCTTATCCAGCTTTGATCTAATTTCTTCCACTACATCGATCAAAACCGTAATGCAGCTTCTGTCCCGTCTAAACCCAGATTGTCTATCCGTAAGGAGATGTCGATTCTTTAAATACTCATTCATTTGCCCGTACATAAGATTTTCCATAACCTTGGATAAAAATTGTAGTATCGCAATAGGTCGGAAGTCGCTGTTATTCTTTGGAATAGGAATGATTTTTGCTTTTTTCCACATATCAGGAAAAATTGATTTTGTTAATATTGTATTAATTAAATACGTAAGAAATGGAAGAAGTTTAGGAACGACAATTTTTAATCATCATCTAAGCCCACAGCATTTGACTTAATTGATGTAATACTTTTAAGAACTTCAGATTGATCCACACATCGAAAATCAAAACAGTTCTCAATAGGCACAGTATGAATTTTTTCGTACTCATTTTCAGTTGGTTTATTCACTTGAATTTCGACAAATTGTTTGTTTAACTTATCAACGTCCACATCAGAACCAACAGTGCAAGGATTTCTTTTCCCAATACCTATTTCACGGATCTCTTTCCATTTTCTCTTGCCATCAATAGCTGAAGAGAATTTCTGTCGATAATAACTGGATTTTGCAATATATATGCAGTTCACAACTTCCTTTCTAATGGATTTGAATAATGCATGTAACTCAGGCGTTTTAAATTTCTTCCAACGTTTATATGCCAAATCTCGTTTATCAATTAAACGTTTTATAATTGAAGTAAACCAAGGAGGCTGTATAGGTTTAAGTGTTCTTGTTTTTTCAGGTACAATTTCATAAAATATTGTGAGAAGGTTATTTTGAATGAAAGCAATTTGATCATTAACATTCTGCATGTGTAACCTGTCATGCAGAATATGGATTAATTTTTTAAACAAATGTGCCAATGTTTTTTGCTTTATTTAAAGTAAAACCATGTGATCTTGAGCCTTGTTCATTTTTAGCTCAATCAATATACTTCGTAAATAATTTTATAAGAGCATAATGGTATGCTAATCAACTTTAGGCAATTCACAATTCAACACAGGGCGTGTGATATACAATTTTTATAAAAATCGATGAATTGTGAAATGGTAAAATTGATTAGCGTACCTTTAGGCTCTTACAAAAATATTTATTATTAATATTTTATTTTAGTTAATTTAATATATCTTTAAAATATATTAAAAAGGCATGAAAAATTTTTCGTTAACGTATTAATATATAGATTGTGTACTACATACACTGTGGTGCAAACATGAGCGCATGTCTTAAACAAAATACGCAACTCAATTTTTTACAGTCCACTGTAATATGTGATAACATACTATATATTTTATCTAATAAATACTTCTATTTGATTCCCAATTCTGCATATCTTGTAAGTCTCTGATTAGAATTTAAGATGAAATTTTTTATATGTAGAATCGTAGAGGGTATTCTGGCCATTAAAAAGACGTCGGTTCTCCGCAAGATAACTTTTTTTTAACCTCTTTGCAATATTTGATTTATAAAAGTTCCACACTGTCATGGCCACGTGTTTATATTGATCAAATTTGGTTGAAATAACCTATACTTATAGTATATTGTCTAGGGTATTGGCAAAATCACTTTCTTACTTGTTACACCCTATACCACTATGTGGTCAGGGTATAATGACTTTGTTTTGATGTTTGTAACTACCAAAAATATTTGACCTAAACCCATCTTTTATTATACCGATCGATTCCGAATCAATTTTGAGTCGATTTAGCGATGTCCGTCCGTCCGTCCATCTCTGTGTCCACGTACATTTTGTAAAGACCCTACAGGTCGGAAATATGAATATAGTTTGATAAAATTTAGTGCCTAGATTTCCATCAGCCATAGGATGAATGCTATTGAAATTGGTTCATGTTCAGACCTAGTTCCACTACTAATGACACCTACGACATCGACTTATATTGCCATAATATAAAAATTATCATATAGATCTCGGTCAAATTGGGCTTGTATATATTTATTACATCCATTCAACAGTAGTCCAAAAATAAACCTTGTAGGACAATTCTTAGTCATAGGCCCTACATAAAGCTCATTCCCGATCTTCACTTAATTCTGTCAGAAAAAAAACAAAAATATTGCACAGATTTGGTTTTCATACGCTTTTGCAATAAATAACTGACCTTATCAAATATGGTCAGGAATAATTAATTTTTCGATCCAGTTCCCATATTGATATAGCATCCGATACGAACTTTTTCATATCCGAATGCCAAAGAATTAATAACAATGCCACTCAAATTTGCTTTATGCTTGTTTTCTATATCCACGTATTTGGACGTATGATATAGGGTCTTTAAACACTATAGGCTATCGTATAGTCGGCCAAGACCAACTTTAATTTTCTTACTTGTTTTTGCTTTACGTTACGTTAACTTACTTTATTACATTTCAAAGCATAAGTTCAAAAATTTACTAGAATAATAAATTATTTGTTGATGGAAATATTTCCTAGTTTTTTCTGTTTTTTTGTTGAAACCATTTTTTCATAAGATCTATCAAATAACTAGTTTTCCATTTTAAATTTATTATAATTTTTCATTTAGTCGGCTCCACTGTGGCATTTTTGTTTGTTAGCAAGCAGCAAAAGAACAACCATGTTGTATTAATGTCTTTCATATCAGAGCACTGGTTGCACAGAAAAAAATTATTTCATAAACAGGGTGAATGTTTGAATTTATTAAAATAATGTGAACATGTATGAAGAAGGCGACATTATTTAATTAATATTTTAATTTTTTTTGTGGATTAAAAAACAAATTTTATTCTTACCACCATACTTCTCTAGATGAAAATATATTTTATTCTTTCGTTCAGCTTGAAGCACATTTAATTTAAAATCATATTCTTTTAAAATGACTTTACTTTATTTTGTTGTTGTTTATATATTTTTTAAAAATTAATGTTATAATTTATTCTCAGTGTTAATTTATCTATATGTGTAGTTAAAGGAAGTAGTGTATTGCATTTGTAAAATCTGTTTATGTTGTTGGTTATGTTATCGCAAAACAATCGAGGAAAAACAACTTAAAGTATCAATATTGTTGTGGTGGCGGCAAACGAAAGACAGTCTATGTGCAACAAAATATTATGATCAAAGAGAAAAACCAGGGGGAAAAGGAAAATATGTCAAAATATTCAAAACCATTCACGTCATTTAAAAACCTGTTTGTTTTTATATTATTGTAATGGATATACACGTGAGATGTTTAAAACTACTTATTTCTTTTCGAAAAAGCAAACTGAAATTCAGAAAAAAATACAAAGATTAGAGAAACATAGATAGGTACATAGATTATATTTACGTTTACATTTTGTTAGAAACCGAAACATTAAAAGCTGAAAATCAAATTTTGTGTCGCAAAGAGAAATATAATTGGATGATGGTAATCGTAAGTAACTCTTTCGAACTTGGAGTTATAATTTTGGTAATCAATTTGTTGTTCTACAAATTGATTTTCTAAATCCTTTTAGTGATGGATATGCATGTGTTTTTGTACATATTTTTTTTAATCGATGACCAATTTAAATGGAGTGTGTGTTTTCATACATATCTATGGAAAATGGCAACTGCTAGCAGTATATAATTTTAGCAAGTCGTGATAGAATTTTCTCCTTTTTTAAAATTTCACCAAATTTGCAATAAGAATTCATATAGAAAGTGGCTGATATTTATCGGGAGTTCGACTTTAAGCAGAATGGCTTAATTTTTCAAATGAGTCATCTGTGTGGTCAATTAAGGGCAGTAAAAAACAAGTAAGAAAATTATAGTCGGTCTAGACCGACTGTACGATACCCTATACCATGCGTTTAGAGACCCTACCTCTCAGGCCCAACTAACTGGATATAGAAAATAAGCATAACCAAAATTTGAATGGGATTTTTATTAATTCTTTTGGCTGTAGATATGAAAAAGTTCATATCAGATGCTATATCTATATGGGGACTGGGCCCAAAAATGGAGCGATCCTGACCATGTTTGGTAAAGTCTGTTGTATTTTGCAAAAATATATACAAACAAAATTTGAGAAGAATCAGTGCAATATTTTTGTTTTTTGATAGATTTAAGCGAAGATCGGGAAGAAGCTCTATATGGGGCCTATGACTAAGAGTTGTCCAATAGGAATCATTTTTGGAATACTGATTAATGGATGTAATAAATACATACAAACCCAATTTGACTAAGATTTGTATCATTTGTATGGGGGTATTTGTATGCTAGGTCTGAACATGGACCGATTCCTACCAATATCAATAGCGTTCATTCCATGGCCGATAAAAGATCAAATACCAAATTTCATCAAAATATATTCATATTTGCGACCTGCAGTTTGATTAAAAGCTTTACATGGACACACAGACGGACGGACGGACGGACGGACGGACATCGTTATATCGAATCAGATAGTGATTCTGATTCGATCGGTATAATTAAAGATGGGTATAGGTCAAATATTTTTGGTTGTTACAAACAGCAGCAAAAAGTTATTATACAAAGTTATTATATATTATTTAATGTTTTTATTTTTATTTTCTGTGTTTTGTCGTGTAGTAGTTTCTCCAAGCTAAAATTTTATGCGCAATGCTTTTATATAGTTCCAAGGAAACTTTCCATCAAACTTCAAAGAAAAAATCATTTTAACACATTTGTATAGACCGGTCATAATCGGTCAAGTAGTGTTTTACCGACGCACAGTGGCTGAAAATCGTTTTTCATTGGCCAAAATTCTGTAACTTTTGAACCGATCAAAATATTTAAGTAATTTTTTTTTAATGGATAGATATTTAGTTCAGCTTGACTAAGTTTTAATAACATTAAAATTGATTGTGGACTTTTTCAGGAATTATATGTCAAAGTTGAACTTTTGATTTTTTTTAACTTTTGGAGTGAAATATGTGTTTATTATTTTTTTATTTATTTAAAAATTTAATATTTTGGGTTTTAATAATAATTATAAACATGTTTTGTAATAATGGGATTTTTTTTTTACACTCAAAAAAATATTTACACTCAAATAAAAAAATAGTAAAATCAACTGGAGATTTTGCTATTATTACTGAAAAATTAAAAATTTTTTGTTGTCAAATTTGCAAATTTGTTTACACTCAAAGAATATTTACACTTTAAAAAAACGTAATAGTATTATCTAAAAATCTTGCTATTACTAAAAAAAAAAAATTTATTTTTATACCCTCCACTCCAGTGAGCAGAGGGTATATATAAGTTTGTCATTCCGTTTGCCATAATTAGAAAAAAAATTTTGGGCCCCATAAAATATATATATTTGTGAACCTTATAACAACCGGAGTTGATATAGCAATGTCCGTCGGTCCGTCTGTCCGTCTGTGGAAATCACGAGGACGGCATAAGTGGGGCAGCTAGGGTGCTCGTTGGCATAAAAAATGATTCACTAACATCCTGAAAAATTTGTTATTTAAAATCGTCCAAATCGGTCTATTAGGGCCCGAGATTTGAATGAAGAACTAAAAAAATCTTGAAAATATATAATTTTCTATGGTGTTCTTGTTACGATCACGCCCTCAATAAGACAGCTAAGGTGATCATTTTGAGTGAGAATGATTTACCAAATTCACTGGAAGATTTTTATTTCAAAAATCATTAAAATCGGTAGAACAGGTCCAGGGAAATCTCTGAAAAATTAAAAAAAAAAATTAAAAATATGATGTTTCTATATTGTTCTTGTTGTTATTTTAAATGCTGTATTGTTGTCATAGCTGGACTTGTTGTTTTTGTGGTCGTTGTGGAAATAATATAATAAAAACTAACCCTTTGTACATTTTTTTTATCAACTCTGGTAGAAAAATTTAAAAGTTTCCATTGTTTTGGCATCACAAAAAAAAATTACTACATCATTTCTGTCATTGCCACGAGCCTGCCTGCAAAGTTTCATATCGATTGCGTCGCGGGAAAGAGGTTAAACTCGATCCAAAATTTTTTGGACAAGCAGACACTACTAGTTAATATAAAGGGAAAAACACAAAAAACGTTTGATGTTGTATTTTTTGTGTGTAATATTTACATATACATACATACACATATTAAATATTGGAAATAATATACATGTATTCTATATATGTATGTATATCCATAATAACTGCATGTTAGAAATAAATCGGTATATTATTTTATTTACATCAAATTCTGCAATATTTTGTTGTGGGGAAAATACATTTCTTTTGCATTAACAGAGTGTCACTTCATTTTGCGCAGCGTGACTATGCCACAATAGATGGCGCCACAATTTTTGTTCTAATTAGCTTTGCAATAGTTATTTCTATTTTAACATGAATGTCAATATTTTCAAATAGATATTATACATAACAATGTGAAGAGTAGACACGGGCTGGTCATTTATTTCATACGTTTTTTCATTATTCTTTTACAAATATGAACATAAGTTTGGCATATTAACTTTTTGTTGTCTTTACAAAATAGAGTTACCGAGTTCATCAATGAGTTTTTTGCTTTCAAAACAGTTCTACACAGTTATATAGAATTATTATTCTGCTTTACCTACAAAATATCTGATTGCGATTACATCTAATTTTTAAAAATTGTTTATCTGTATATATAAAATTCATTTTCTGTTTGTTTGTTTGTTTGTTTGACCGATATAGAAATTTTTATTTTTCAACGGATTTTCCTGAAATTTTGTAGAGACAATCTCTATACCCCAGCAAAGGTCGGCATATACTTTTTACCGGCCACGCCTACTTTACGCCCACTTTTTATGTAAAATTCATTTTCTGTTTTATTTATATTTGTTCACTATACAAATTTTTATTTGTTAACAGATTTCTCTGAAATTCGGTATACACAATCCCTGTACTCCAGCTAAGGAGTACCACTTTTTAATTATGAAATTCATTTTCTGTTTTTTGGTATATTTGTTCGCTATATAAATTTTTATTTTTCAACCGATCTCCCTGAAATTTGGTACACACGTTCTCTCTGTTCCAGGGAAGGTCGACATATTCTTCGACCCGGTCACGCCTACTGTTCCGCCCACATTTTATATACAATTCATATTCTGTTTTTTGGTACATTTGTTCGCTACACAATTTTTTTTTTAAATGGATTTCTCTGAAATTTGCTACGCACGATCTCTGTACTCCAGAGAGGTCGCCATATGATTCTTGCCCACTTTTTATACAAAATTAATTTTCTGTTTTTTGGTATATTTATTCACTATAGAAATTTTTATTTTTCAAGGGCTGTCTAAAATTTGGTTGCACGCTTCTTCCAGGCCATGCATACTTTGCGTCAACTTCTATGTATATAAAATTTATTTTTTTCCTTTTATTTGTTTCTTTATTTGGTTGCTATACAAACTTTTATTTTTCAATGGCTTTCTCCGAAATTTAGTACATATTCCAGGGAAGGTCGCCATATGATTTTTACCGACCACGCCTACTTTTACGCCCAATTTTGATATAAAATTCATATTTTGTTGTGTGGTATATATCTTCCCTAGGACCTTTAGGAGCATATTTCATTTCAAGGTGAGAGCAAGTTTTGCAATTTCGGCATTAAAGGAAAACAGCAAGTTTGACGAAAAAGTTAATCTTCATTAAATAAATAAAATAGTTTACCAATAGTTAAACACGGTGAAAGTAGAATTGGTAAACTCGTATTTATTGAGTTTAAAATAGATCAAATTGGATACAAAATCCAGTTTCTTATCGAACGTTCTCGTTCGGTAACTTCGACAGAGAGGTAAAGGGCTGGAAAGTAAATAATATGACCGCATTTAAAACAATATTAACAAGTAAGAAAATTATAGTCGGTCTAGACCGACTATACGATACCCTATACCATGCGTTTAGAAACCCTTTCTCTTAGGCCCAACTAACAGGACATTGAAAATAAGCATAAACCAAATTTGAGTGGGATTTTTATTAATTTTTTTGGCTGCAGATATGAAAAAGTTCATATCGGATGCTATATCTATAAAGGGACTAGGTCCAAAAATGGACCGATCCTGATCATGTTTGGTAAAGTCTCTTGTATTTTGCAAAAATATGTACAAACAAAATTTGAGAAGAATCAGTGCAATATTTTTGTTTTTTAATAGATTTAAGTGAAGATCGGGAAGCAGCTCTATATGGGGTCAAAGGGATCATTTTTGGACTACTCATTAGTGGATGTAATGAACGCATACAAACCCAATTTGAGTAAGATCTATATGACAATTTGGATCTTATGGCAATTTATGTCGATTTCATATGGGTAATTTGTATGGGGGCTAGGTCTGAACATGGACCGATTCTCACCAATTTCAATAGCGTTCATCCCATGGCCGATAAAAGCTTATATACCAAATTTCATCAAAATATATTCATATTTGCGACCTGCAGTTTGATTACAAGCTTTACATGGACACACAGACGGACGGACGGACGGACGGACGGACGGACGGACGGACATTGTTAAATCAACTCAGAAAGTGATTCTGATTCGATCGGTATAATTAAAGATGGGTCTAGGTCAAATATTTTTGGTTGTTACAAACAGCAGCACAAAGTCATTATACCCAAACCACATAGTGGTATAGGGTATAAAAATTATCGAAACAGAAGATGGCTAAAAAATATGTATAAAAATAAATATATACTCGTATAAGAGTAGTGTATGCAGTTAGTGCTGATTGCAACGCCAGAATTTATTAGTTTATTGAAAAATTTCATTTTAAATTGTCATATTAGTGCTTTTAAATATAATGTATATTTATGTAATTTTTAGTTACTGACAACACTTTTTTTTTTAAATTCTTTGAAATAATGAAGAAGAAAATAATAAAAGCAAACAAAATATTTTCAATGTAGAAATTACAGAAAAGTTAAAATAAAATGGTAAAAATATTGAGTAATATATTTTTTAAATAATAGAGGATACAATAATATGACTCACATCCGTATTTTTTAGAAATACTACAAAACCGGCAGGAGAGGTAGATTTTATAATAAAACTTTACAATACACCTTTATTTAGAGAAAATATACGAAAGGAACAAAAACTTGTATCTTAAGGTATGTATTATTTCTTGTTTCAAGTTAGTCTCCTTCATAAAATTTCATCATGTACGCAGTATGATAACTCCGATAGTGAGGCGTCAAACAACGGTTTGTATATTTGTTAATACATATGCTTGTTTCTATTATTTTGTGTAGATCCTGAATGTCATTATAACTATGCAGGCGTTGGATCTATACTGGCGAAAATGTGCTAATTACAGATTAAATCAAATGTAGAATATGAGGACTACTATAGTGGTCAGCGGCCAGCTTCAGAATATCATTTGGTTTGTGCATAAAATACTCAATTTCTTATAATATTTTCTATATATATATATATATATATATATATATATATCTCCAATTATATTTTGTTTACAGGTTGATATGGATTTTTCTGATAGTTTCCTAAAGTAATAAGCATCGAAGTTAAATGGGCACATTAAGCACAATTTGCCACCAACATAATTAGCGGTGTTAACACATTCCAGTGGATCAAAGCAAGAGAGAATTTTTTTGTAGCAAATTCAATTTGTTATTATGAACAAGACATAGAATGAAATAAAAACATAATTTAAATTGCTCAAAATCTAAAAGATACACGTACAACCTCCACTTTTAGTGCTTGGAGAAAATTGGGATATTAGAAGTATTATTATATACTCTATGTGACAATGAAATAATTCATCTCTTAAAACCTTTACTTTTAATATATTTTCTGTTCCTTTGTATATTTAGTTAGAACAAAATATATAAAAACCTTTCAAAATAAAATTTAAATTTTGCTTTATTTTCTCAGTATGTAGAAGTAATGAATTAATTAACAAATCCACAATTATTTAATTATAATCGTTGATTATTAACAATTTTTTTGTTCAATATGAAAATCCAGTTTTATAAAAAATTGTTGAGTGTTAAAAATATTAAGTAACAGAAATATTTATTTTATTTACTACTAGTATGCCCTGACGCGCTTCGCTACGACCTACCATTACATATTGTAATGTTTCATACCTTATGAAATTTTTCCTATGAAGTTTGTATTGTGCAATTAAAATATTTGATTTCATTTATTTTATATTTTTTGCAATGCTTACTGATATACAATAATTTTTTTTTTCATTCGGTCCAACAATTATCAAATTTCTCGGCGTTCTTACACTAGAGCAAGGTACATACATATACCTGCCCATTAGAAGAATATGGATTTTCCAAATGAAATCTAGCAACACTTAACTATAGGCCTTGAATTTAGAATATCATTTGGCAATTTTAGATATTATTTATTTTGCCCATTTTTAATTTTCAAAATTTGTGTTTTGAGTGATTTTTATTTTTCGCGATTTTCGGTTTTGGCGATTTTTGATTTTGGCGACTTTTGAATTTGGCGATTCTGACCCTAAGCTCCACGACTACTCACATTGATAATTAATGTACTTGTCAAAAGTTTCAAGACTGTAGCTTTCGTAGTACTTCATATTTTTTTTGTATAGGAGTTGCCACGCCCACTTATCAAATCCCGTTCAATTTCTATCGGACTACTCACATTAATATCTGACGGGCTCGTACAAAACGTCAAGGCTTTTCCTTTTATAGTACACCAGTTATATTATATATTTACTTTGTATGTGCGGTGCCATTGCTCCGACCATGCCCATTTTTTGTTCGCTAAATCACTTGAACCATCTATGGGTTAACGGAAAGTCGCAAGGCTCTCACTATTACAATACTCCAGATATTAAATTTTATAATTATTTTGTATCGGAGGTGCCACGCCACTTGTGCGATGTCGCCCATTTTTTATCCGACTACTCACATTAATAATATATGACCTCAGACAAATTTGCAAATCGGTCTCTGTCATAGTACACAATATATATGATATTAAAAGTTCACTTTATATGGGAAATGCCACGCCCACTAAAAATATCACAAAAATTTATAGCCAATATCTATCCTTAAGGACCATTCTAAATATTGGAACCAACATTTTTAAAATCAGATGAGTTGTTACAGAGACTACCTCCTACAAACAAACAAACACACATTACCCCTTTATTATACCCTATACCACTATGTGGTTTTGTTTGTAACTGCCAAAAATATTTGACCTAGACCCATCTTTTAATAATACCGATCGGCTCAGAATCACTTTCTGAGTCGTTTTAGCGATGTCCGTCCGTCCGTCCGTCCGTCCGTCGGTGTGTCCATGTAAACCTTGTAATCAAACTACAGGTCGCATATATGAATATATTTTGATGGTATTAGGTACGTAAGCTTCTGTCGGCCATAGGATGAACACTTTTGAAATTGGTGAAAATCGGTCCATGTTTAGACCTAGTCCCAATACAAATGACCCCTATGAAATCGACATAAATTGTCATAAGATCAAAATTATTATATAGATCTCAGTCAAATTGGGTTTGTATGTGTTTCTTATATCCATTAATCAGTATTCCAAAAATAATCCCTATAGGACAATCCTTGGTCATAGGCCCCATATAGAGCTGCTTCCCGATCTTCACTTAAATCTATCAAAAAACAAAAATATTGCACAGATTTTTCTCAAATTTGGTTTCTGTACATTTTTTCAAAATATAAGTGACTTTACCAAATATGGTCAGGATCGGTCCATTTTTTGACCTAGTCCACATATAAATATAGCACCCGATATTTACTTTTTCATATCTGCAGCCAAAAAAATTAATAACAATGCCACTCAAATTTGGTTTTTGCTTATTTTCCATATCCAGTTAGTTGGAGTGGAGAGATATGGTTTCTAAACCATGGTATAGGGTATTGTATGGTCGGTCTAGACCGACTGTTATTTTCTTACTTGTTATATTAGTGCAGATATCGGTTGTTGGTACCTTTCCAAATAAAAAATTATATGTATTGACGAAAATAGTATTAACTGTGCAAATTAATATGTTTTAAATTTTTCTGTGTAACCAGAGACGTTATTATAGACCAATTTACCCTAGACCAGGGTTCAGGTGCCGTTATGGAACTATCTATTTTTCCTTCAGTCCACAATGTCCGGCAATCCGTAGTAGACTTACTCTATTTAGCGAAAACAGCTATTATAGTGTATCAACATATTCCACTGAAGGTTTAGATAGGTCCGTAGTGATAGGAACAAAAGTGTAGTTTCTCTATCAGAAAAAGGTTTTATATGCGCGCCGCACAGTGAACAATTTCACGAGAAGGCGGTCAAAAATCCATAACTTTTGATTAGATTGGAATTTTGACATGCGTTTTTTTTTTGTTTGGTAGATGGGACTTTATACTTTGGCTTTTGCTATAAAACGTAAATATCGACCGATAATAATTTTTTAGTTGAATTTTAGTACAAAATTGAATGAAGTGTTGAAAGTTTAAAAAATTTTTGTATAATGTCTAATTTTTCCAGTTAATTTTACAACTTATACTTTATCAAAATTTTGTAAGTTAAATTTTGTCAGAAAATTCCAAACTTTGGCCCACGTAAACTTTTTATTACTAATGTTCACAAGGGCCAAAGGTTGGTGTTTTTTCTTTTTTTTTTTTTTTTTTGAAAGAGCCCGATTTCAAATATAATTTATTGAGTAGCGCACGTAAAATTTACCTGATATTGATTCGAGATACAGAAATTTCAATGAAAACCTCGTATGTTTTTACTTTAGTTACAAAATATTTTGTTGTCTTTTAAAATATTTCTGTATTACAATTTTTATTGTAAATTTATAAAATACATACTTTTTTAAATCAAGAAAAATTGTTAGCTATATAAAAAAAGAGTAGAACTTATTGTTAGTGTACGGAAATACTACTTTAAATCAAATAATTTTAGTAAATATTTCTTCTAAATTGCCTTGATTTTCATCTTCTAGAAGTTGTTTAGCTTCTTTGCTAATTAAATAGAGGTAGTTTTCCATTTTTGTCAAATGTTGGACACATATGGATCAGAAGTGCACAACAAAATAATGATAAATGCAACATCTGGACATTTTTCTTGTGTAGTGCCCGCGAAAGAAGCTGTAGTCTTTGTTCCTTTTTTCTTGCGCTTCTTCAGATAGATCTCCTATTTTATGAACTGTGGATGGAATACATCTCCATTATAAAGTATAGCTGTTTTATTTGCGTACTCTCCATATTAATATCATTTTGAATCATCTTATTAATTCATGATCTACACCGGTGATAGATGCTGTAGTTTCTGGATCGGAAAACATCTCTTTGCAGTATTTCCATCATTTGAGTTTCATTCTCTTTATTTTGGTTGGTCGATTATGAGGCCTAGCTGTATGTATATATTTTTCTTTAATTTGTTTTTTTTTACTTTCTTTTTTCTTAGTTTTATTTGATTTTTCTCACTGTCTCGCCTAACAGACCGAATTCCAAATCATAACCCAGTTTAAGAATATGCTCCATAAAACGTATTCCAGCATGAAAAGCGGACATTCCAAATTCGTAGGCTTCCTTAAAACTATCATCTTGTAGTGGGGGTTGGCTTAATTGGCTTGATGTCTTTCGGCATATAATGAAGGTGATTATGACTTTGTTTCGGTTAAAGCTTGTGCAACTTTTCGATCAATCAATGTTAGATACATTTTTGAATTTTCTTTTTTTTAAGTTCTTCAGTTATGACATCTTTGGTTTCCTTTTTGAATGCAAATTTTATTGTCATGCTGAAGAATTAGTTCCATTTTTCCATGTATCAATTTCTGTTGCTCTACTAGTTGACGGCTCTAAGCTGCTATAAATTTTTGTTGAGCGCAATGAAACGAAAGATACCATAAATAAATTTGCATCTGTCGAAATTTCGGCCTTATATTGCTTGTATTGTTTCTGACCAGAGTTTCCATCCCATACCCATTTAGAAATTAAATTGATGCTGCCATTTCCAATTTTTTTAAAAGATCAGTATCCAGCGTATTAAGCAATCGTTCTGCAGTATGTTCTAGGAGATCTTGCAATTTTATTCCTGCTGAACTTAAAATGACACCAATAGCAAATTGTGAAGGTAAGCATTCTTTTTTGGCAGAAACTAAATGTCGATACTCTGGATAAATCCTAAAATTCCTTTCATTGGTTCGCTTCCGCAATTGCTTTTTGGTCAACTTTAAATCCAAAAATAGGGCGAAGGTTTCTTCTAGAGTAAATTCCTTATCTTCATTTGGTGTAGGAATGCTTACCGAAATCCTATTTGTGCGCCTTGTGATCGCTTCTATTTTTTTTTTTTTTCAATTATTTCAATTTTATTTTTCTTATTTTGTGTTGATTGAATTTGGTGTACAAATGAATCCTTTATAATTCTTAGAGAAATATCTTCATTGATATTCTCCAGCTTGCGCCTTCGAGATCTTTCACTACATCCGTCAATTGGTTTTGCTGGTTGACCTTTTTTTCACTTTCGCTGGCAGTTGTAGATGAACTCTGAAAACCAAGTTCCTTTAATAACCAGTCTTGGTGAAGTTTGTACACCTTTGCCTTGCTATGGGAGCATTCAATTACCGTAGTTTCAAATTTGATGCAAAAGTTGTAATTTTTTCTTTCTGTATTTCAATTTCATACATGTTACAATTCTTAAAGAAATGGTTGCTCAGTATGTGTAAAATTGTATCGTTTACATCTTTTTGTTGAAAATAAAATTGTTCAAACTGTAATGAATAATAATTGTGGAAACATTTATAATATTAATAGGCTAGGAGGTTCCTTGTGACTGATATTTTGTTCTACCGTTTTATCCCTATTTTGACCAAACGTATATTATTTGAAAGGTATTTCTTTTTAGCCGATTTGCAGATTTAGAGATTCTTAAATTTTTTCCTTTATTTTGAGTAAATTGCATTTAAAGTTGCTACTAACACATACATAAAATTATACAATGCTATGCGTGTGTTTATTAAATTTGTTAATGTGTTTGTTATAAAAATTATTTTTTTTTGTGTTGAATTACGAATTGGCTATAATTGATTAGCATAATTTTAGGGTCTTTATTTAATGAAAAAATAATTATTATAAATAATCTGTCTTTTAATTCTGTAAAAATATAATTTTTTATATTTTATTACCACATTTTGAAGCATAAAAACCCCAGACCCTAAGCACTTTTAAAAGGTGAAGCATACCTAATCATATCTTAAGAAGGTGTGTCGCAATAATTTTTTACCATTTATCTGTTATTTATATTTTTTTTTTCCCATTTTGTCAGGTATTTAACCTATATAACTCAAATTCCGACAATTAATGCTTTTGAAAAATAGCTAAATAAATGTACCTATCAAAATAAAAAAGATTTTACCCGTTAATATAATTAAACAATTAAGCGCATTATGTTTCAACCCTTTTTTAAAATTATATAATAACTCGTGTCAATTCTAACATTTCCCTTTTCTGTCAGTATAAAAAAAATAACCTCACGCAAAAAAAATACACCGGTACGACCAACTTTTGTATTCATAACACATAGACGGACTGACGGACATCGTTAAATCGACTCAGAACGTGATTTTGAGTTGATCCGTATAATAGAAGATGGGTATAGGTCCAATATTTTTGGTAGTTACAAACATCAGGGTAAACTCATTATACCCTAACCACATAGTGGAAAACTTTTATATTCATAAATTTGGAACAAAATATCTGTATTGGAATGTACGGGATGGTTTGGACTACAGAATAGTGCAAGATTTTATGCCCTATTAAGTAGGAGATTTTCGGGATATTTGAACATTTTTTTAAATTCTAAACGACTCAGTGACTTTATATTTCTAACATTAATAGCTTAGAAGTTATAAAATTATAAAAAATTTATTTTGCTTTCAAATCTTTTAAAACAAATAGTTACAGTCATTTAAAATTTAAAATTAACAAAGAAATTTTTAGTTTTAGCAAAATACTGAGAAAGTCTATTTTCAAAGACCCTGTTCGCTGTGATATGTTGAAACGGAGTCGCAATTTTTTGGCTCCTGAGGTTCACTGGTATTTGTTTTCAAATAAATAACGTAATTTTAAAATCGGTTACCGTAAAAAAAACGTTTTTTTGGCCGCCTTCTCAAAATATGGTCCATAGTGCGTCGATTAAGTACTCTTCAATATTTATCTTAGCACAAAGAATTATTGCCTTTATACATCAGATATCTGTCAAAACTCCGAAATTAATTATTAACCCAGTAATAAATCAGTTTTGGTTACGAGTGTCCACAAAAGGCCCACCATCTGCCCACTCTGATCTGCAAGGAACTATGAACCTAAGCTGCACCTTAATGCGATCCAAAGGCATATTCCATATATCTTTATTTCCTAACGAATCAAAGACGTTGAGTGAAAATTCAAGAGTTGAAATTCTGAGTGTCCAAGATTATGCCTACGAAGAGTCAAGGTTATAGGTTTCCTGGCACACATACACTCCCAGAATAAAGCAACATTACCGAAATGTAATGAATTAATCTCAATGCTGTATTTGAAGTTATTCGAATTTGATGCAAGCACTATCCCTACTATGATGTTGCTATTCCTGAGGCATGTGCATAAAATCTCTTTGCCTGAAAAAACAAAAACATATAGAAACAATTTTAATTTGCTTTGTATTTGTGAAATGTAATAAGTTAGTTATTAAAAAGCACTTCTGGTTTTATTTTGCTTGTTTGGTTCATTATTCGTTTATTTAAGTTTTAGTAACAAGCATATGCATACTCCTATTAAAAATAATTTAGATATGAAATATTTTTTTTTCTTCTGAAACATACTTATAAAATCAGAAGTTACGGAATTTGATTATTGCAGCCTACTTTATGTAGTATACAGTTTTTAGTTTTTGAAACTCCAAAGTATATGCAGCAGTTGCTTTTAAATGTATCTTTTGTTTTCACTACATACATACATATAAGCAAAAACATATCTCTTTTATTTATTTAGTCATACATGTAAAATAAACAAATACTATCGTAATGATGTACTTTGCGTTAGTAAACATTAACATAAACGAAACTCTACTGAATATTGTATTTTAACAAAACCAAAGCTGAGGATTGCTCCTTTGGATATTGTTCTTTTATATGTACACACTTTTAATGTATGCTACATGGATAACAATATGCAGATTAATGCAGAGCTTTAACATAATAAATTAGCTTGTTTTCTAAATCTAAGCCAAAGAGAACAACTCAAATTCGACCATACTTTAAAAAGCTTAAGATGCTCAATCAATCATTCAGTAATGTGGTGTTGAAAACAAACTACGTAATCCCTATGAGGCCTTCTTTTTCTATTAAAGAAGTAAACCCAAGTAAACCCAAAAATTTATCTTCTAAGTTGGCTTTATGGTTTTTTAATATACTATCAATGAAGAAGAGAGATATATTTTGCATGCATTTGAACCAATTTTTGAAGTACTTTTCCCACTCCGGACGTAGTAACTCCAAAACTCCGATCTGGTCGATCTCGCAATTTAATTTTTATTTTTCTGCAGTAAAATTAATTCACTTGCTGGCACTCGATGTTTTTATACCCTCCACACCACTGTGCTGAGGGCATATATCAGTTTATCATCCCGTTTATAACGTATCGGAAAACGCATTTGCACCGTATAAAGTATATATAGATTTTTTTATCCGTATTGCAACTCGAGCTGGTATAGCGATATCCATCTGTACATCCGCGAAATAGCGATGTCCATATGTACACTTTTTACAAGAAATGTTCCAAAATATAAATACACCTCTAAAAAATTCAGTGTGCAGGTTGTAGTAATTTAATACTAGCAGATCCCAGCCCTCGAAATTCGAGTGAAAACTCTAGAAGATTTAATTTTTTCATTTAATACATTATTTTATAAGACCCTAAAGGTATGCTAATTAATTTTAGCCAATTCACAACTCAACATTTTTTGTTGTCGTTATTGTCGTCAGTGGTTTCTGTCCAAAATTATTTTTGTCATTATTGTCATTCAATTCAACAAAGGGTTTCTGCAAACACACTAAAGTATTTAATAAACACACACAGCATTGTATAATCTTATGTATGTGTTAGTAGCATCTTTAAATGCATTTTACTCCAAAAAAATTCAAAAAATGCTAAAAGAGAAATACCTTTCAAATGAGGGATGTTTGGTCGAAATCGGATTAAAACTACAACTTACGGCGCACAGTGGCGCCCGTAGAGCAAACGAGGTTGCAAAAATCAAAATTTTCATGTGCGCCGACGAAGTTTTGAATAAGCCCATGTTATAGGAAACTTTTCAACGATTTCAAATAAGCTACTCTTAATAATATCACATTTTTAGTTTAGAAGATATAACGGTTCAAAGTTGACCGACTTTCGGTTTTCAAAAAAACACACAATTTTTAGTCAATTTGTTGCGATTTCAGGTGCAATATCACGAAAAATAGGTAACGAATCGTCTTATTTTTTATTTGCATTGATTGATGTATTTATTAAATATATAATGATAAAAAAAAATTAACTGTTTGCTTTGTGTTTCTCCTGGTAAATCACTATTTAAAAACTATCCGTTTTTTCACTATTTTTCAATTTTGACGGAAAATAAAAAATATCTATATTTTTCTATATTTGCCATATTTGCAAAACATGTTCCTTGATTATTTCTTTACATAATTCAAAAGGTTTTATCTGCCCGTACGTGCCCGTTTGGCTTCTAGAGGTAAAAAAGGTTAAAAAGACACATATTTTGACTGACAGTAGTTTGATCTAATAGTTTGAAAATTGCATTTTAAATCGGTTCTCTACCTATGAGCCTCTGCCAAAGTCTACTCCCAATATTCTGTTACAGACACAGGATGCACAAAAAACTACTCATTGAAATTCGCAGGTACGCACCTCACTTAAAAATTACTTTGGAGTTCAAATGGTCAAGAACAATATTGACTTATGGTCCCTCCAGGTAGGCACAAATCTTATTTAGACACGAGCATAATATCAAAATTGTATAATTCAGCCTAAATCCATATGTATGCAGGGAACAGGTAAATTTTTAATAAGCCTATATATTGCAAAATAATCATAATGCCTGGAAGTTGGCGCAACAAGTACTGAAACCATGGCGTTAAACAATTTAAAATTATTTGAACTGTTTAGAAGGTCAACCACACCAAAGTTTTTCACGGAAGCTGCTTTAGAAGAACTTGATAGCTTATACGGAAATATTGAGAGAAGCGAAATTATAAAAAATAATTTTTATCTGACATATGCAAATATTAAGGCAAAATGGGTGAAATCTAATCGAAACATTCAGAACTTCAACTCCAAATACGAGGACTGGCTTAATAAAGACACCATCCTGGATATATTGGCAGTAGATAAACCCACCACATCAACCAGAGGAGCAAAAGGAAGGCCAAAAAAATGTATTGAGGAGTGTTCAATTTTCACAAGAAAGAGGAAACTTGCCGATGCCACCAATGACTTGACCACGAAGCATTTATCGGACGCGCTGTCTATTAAATATACAAAGGATAGTGAAAGAGTTAGGTCGCAGATTACAAAATCTGTTGCTGATGCAGGCCCACGTGACTAAAAAGGATTACGGAAAGCATTCCCACCCCCACAAACGCACACATTAAAAAGTATGGTTCCGAAGAAACCTTGGCCTTGTTTATGGACTTGCAACTTTCCAAAGAAAAATATGAGATACTACGGGCATTCTTGATGTGACAAGGGCCTGACGTTTTACCACGATACAAGCATATTACGCAAGCCAAAATAAATTCACGTCCACTGCATACGGAGTTTACGGAAGTCTCTGTGAAAGCCAATCTGCAGGATCTCATGGGCCATACAGCAAAACGGTTGTTGGAGGGTCTTCCTGAAAATGAGGTGAAAATTCTTCCTGAGAAACTGACATTGATCAGCAAATGGGGCTGCGATGGATCATCCGGGCAAAGCGTTTATAAGCAAAGGATATCTTCCGATGACGCTACAATATCGGACGGAAATATGTTTATGGCATCTGTTGTTCCTTTGCGGCTAAAATCTGGTTTCCCTACACTGGAAAAATCCACGTCCTTCATCAGTGCATTATTGCCGACCAATAATGTTTCAGTTTGCAAGGGAATCGGCAGAACTCATAAGGACCACGGTGAAGAACACTGAAGAACAAATAAGCAAGATTAAGCCTACAAAGCTGCAAATTGGAGAAGGAAAATATATTGAATGCAATGACGAGTTCCACCTGACCATGGTTGACGGAAAAGTCGTAAACGAACTGACAGGAACAACCTCAACATTGTCATGCCCGATTTGCAAAAAGAGTCAGAAGAACTTTGGTAATTTAAACGATTCTACAAACGAGGAGAATTACGAATATCGAATGTCACCATTGCACGAAAGGATAAGGTGTATGGAGTTCTTGCTAAAACTGGCGTATACCCTACCACAAGAGGGGGAAAACTTCGATGAAAATACATCAATAAAGGATAAGGAAAAGATCAGAAAGAAGCAAATGCAGGATGCTTTTTTTAAACAAGTTGGACTAAAAGTAGACTGTCCCAAGCACGGATACGGTAACTCAAACGATGGAAACACTTCTAGGAGATTTTTTGAAAATGATGAGACAGTAACTAGAATCACTGGAATTGACAATCAAATCGTGAAAAGATTGGGAACGATCTTGAATGTTTTAAACTGCAAAGAAAATGTCAATGCATCTCTTTTAGCAGAAATGTATCCACAGAAGAAGTGGACCCCGACCGTCCATAAAATATTGGCGCATGGCAAAGATATAATTGAGTACCAGTCTTTGCCAGTTGGAGAGCTTTCTGAAGAAGCACAGGAGTCTCTTAACAAATTTTATAAAAAATAAAGATTGCAGAACACATTCAAAGCATCAAGGGTAAGGCAAAATGAGGACCTCTTCAACAGTTGGCAGTATATTCCGATCTACTTATTTCTTCCCTGCGGCATGTGAAGTCACGAATAGAGTTAGAAAATAATTATAGTTTAGAAATGATTAGTCTTTTAGATATACCTTCTCTTACGAATTGTGATGAATATTTTACAGAAAATTTAAAAAATAAATTTAAAAAAGAAGTAATTTTTTTTTAATTTGTTGGGTAATAATTTAAAACATAAAACTCTAAAGAAAAATAATGAAAACAATCTAAAAATGTAAAAATAATTTTTTTTAGTTACCATAAAATTGATTTTTCTACAAATTTTAACTGCGATAACCCATAAGTAGGCCCCCTACAAAGCGTAGCACCCTTTCCAAACGCTCATTTCATAGGCTGAGCAGTTATCTATCATATACTGTTTAAAACCCTAAAGAAAAATAATAAAAACAATCTAAAAATGTAAAAATAATTTTTTTTAGTTACCATAAAATTGATTTTTCTACAAATTTTAACTTTGATAACCCATAAGTAGGCCCCTACAAAGCGTAGCACCCTTTCCAAACGCTCATTTCATAGGCTGAGCAGTTATCTATCATATACTGTTTAAACTGTTCAATTATGTTATTCGGTTCAAAAGATGTGATTTTGCAAAGAAAAAACTCAAATGGCGCCACTGTGCGGCGGTCACAAGAATTCATTATGGCTATTAATATTATAGATTAATTTTATGAAATTGTTTACTTATAAAATTATTTTATTTATATTTATAAAATAATTCAATAAGTACAGATATTAATGTAAACTTGGAACCAGTGTGGAGGGTATCAAATAGTCACACCGCGAAATTTAACACTCTTGTTAAATCTAAAAAAGCCACGTGTTTGAGCCGACTTGAGATCTTGTATTGTTTTCGTGAAGAATGATGGTTGCTGTATCCAAGGCCTTCTGGCTAACAAATGACAGAGCGTCATACGTTGTAGTCGTACAGGTGGTGAGATATCCGATGTTTTCTAAGAATTGCTTCATGCACGAATAACTTTTGTTCGATTTGGTTTGCCTTAAAATTTCCACCTCTCACCCTTCACGTCGTTTGAAGCACCGAGTTTCAGTTTTTTTTTATATTTTTTTGGACCATTTTTGCGCCATTGTCAAAATTTATATGCAACATTTATCACTTGTGTGACTCAAGATAAGTCACATGATGATCTTGCATTGTCAGTTGCCGCACACCATCGGTGTTTGCTAGCACAACAACAGATTTGGGCCGACTTTAACGAAATACATAATGAAGTGAATGACCACCATAAACAATTCTCAATACTCTCAACTAGCTAGTTGAAACATTCCTAAGGCGTTCGCCTAGTTTCCTATATATTAGTGATTCGGACAACCTATTAAAATGTTACTTTTAATAAAGGCGAACCCCAAAACTTTGTTTTGTGACGCTTAGGGCCATTATTACAACTTGCCTTTAAAGTAAATGTTAGTTAAGGGTAACTTTAGCTAAAGTGAACAATAAAGTTACCTTTAACTTCTTTTCGTTATTACAACTTCCCATTAAAATAAAATTAATATTTTTGATATTGTGGCAGCACCAAAGGAAACAACGATTACTTTTGACCAAATGAATTGATTTATTAAAATACATAGTGGCAACGTTCCTTTAGTTGTTCGCAAATAAACAATAAAAACAATAGAATAAAAACTAAAAAACCTTTATTATAAGTAGCATTGTTGTAAATGTGTAATAAAACTTTTTAAAAATATACAAGCATATATTTAAGTATCTATAAATAAATTTATTTTCAAAACTAAATTGATATGAATTTCGTCTACATAGGTCAGAAAATGTGGCAATATTAAATACATAAACCTCACGTTAAAAGTTAAAGGCAACAATATCTTCCCTTTAGCTTATCGGTCACTTTTAGCTTAAAGTATAGTTGTAATAACGAATAACTAATAATCTGCCTGATAACATCCTAACTTTAGCTATTGGCAAGTTGTAATAATGGCCCTTAGTGTTCGAGATATGAACTAAAACAATTCTTATTAGGTTAATACTAGTTTTCGGGGTATGCAATGATTTTGTCGCTTGAATATTGTCTTTCCAAAATCCCAAATTTGCTGCAGAAGATTGTGGTCATATATGACCTTCATGGCTCTGCTAAAAGAATTTCATGTCTTTGGTGGATATGTGTCAAAATTAATATCTGATATAGTTTTTGGATTTCAATTTAGTTTATATAATTTTTTTTTTTAATTTTAATTAAAAAAAGTGTTCTAATTCATTTAAAATTTTTAACGTACCGTATTGTGCAAAACAACAGTGGTAATATTGTTTATATAAGTAAACTTATTTTTCGGAATAACAAAATTTTAGGAATTATGTGCAATGTACTAACTTTATTGTAAACAAGAGCATAAACTTGAAGTCTCTACAACTTTAACCCAAACTAATAAACAAATAATTTTGGAGGAATCTAGCTGGGAATATAAGGGAATCGTGATCGGTATAAGGGAGTGGAGTGGTCAGCAAATGGATAAAAATATACTTGTCAATTCACATTTTCGAGTATCTTTCACATATTTTTCAAAATTATTCACTTCTTTAAAGCCCTGCTCTATGCATTTCAAAAATTTATAACAAAATCGTTACCAAACTGGTTCGATCAAAGTTAAGGATTGAATTGAATTTTAATTTTATTAATAAGCGCACGGTATTGGAAATTTCGATCTATAGATAAGAACATATATTAGTATGTACATATGTGCATAATTTATTTTAAATTTGCTGTTTCAAACTTTAACAAAGTTGAGTCTTTTAAAGTTTGAGTATAGAGTGCACTTAAGGGTAAATTTTTTTTTGTTAAAAATGAAGATTAAAGTTTCGAAATTATATTATTATATATAATGTACCTCCTTTTTCACGTTGTTTTTACATTATAGAGAAAAACTTACAATTTGTTGTCTGAAAAGAAATAGAATTTAAATTATATTTTTGTTTTTTGTATGCAATAAGAGAACCTGATTGTTGTTTCCGTTTATAAATACGTAACACTGTTTAGCAACAATATAAAATAAATCATGTCTTCACTCCCAAGACAAAACAAAAAAATAGAAGATTACAGCATCCTTGTTTCATTCTTTATTATACTCCTACTATTTTCTACTATGTTTCGGTATGACTATGTTATGAGAAATTGCCGAACTTTCTTTTAAACCGAATATTTAAAAAAAATACGTAAGGCACTGAATATGTAAAAATGCAACCAGCCAACGAAATTTTTTTTTGTGTTGGGGAAGGAAGGCGAGAATACGCTGCTATGTTCTAAGTTTTGTCTTTTATAGGGCTAAATTAAAAAATCCTGGTGTATATAAATGCTAACCTGTTGATTTAGGCTGTAAGTGTTGGTTTTACACTTCACCGTATAATGACTTTGTTCTATATATTTTTGTCTATAGATGACCTTGGCACAATAACCATTTAAATGGCATTAAAAATATTTTTATTGTGTTGCTTAGCTGTCACGAGAAAAAATATTTGCCTACAACAGGTAGGGCTGCCAATAGGCTGTCCTGTGAAATTTGAGGCAATGGCATTAGATATCAACCATAAATTTTTTATTTGGTGCCTATGAGATATGACGTGTTTTTAGATAATTTCGGTAAGCTCCCAATTTGGAGTAATGGGCAGAGAATGGTGACAATGCTATTGTTGATACATTTGAAGCTTTTCATTGGCCAACACTGATGTTGTGAGATTACTTCATATGACGATTTTACTGAAAACTAGCATGCAGGTTTTGAAACAGTTACTACTTTCATCACAACGTCTATAGATTTCGAGGTATTGGTTACAAAAATTTTGGAAATTCTAATTTCTGATAAAGCTAAACAACAAGTAAGAAAATCATAGTCAATCTAGACCGACTATGCGATATTCTCTACCAAGCGTTTAGAAGAAATCTTAGGTCCAACTAATTGTGTATAGAAAATAAGCATAAACCAAATCTGAGTTGATGGTATCTTTATATGGGAACCAGGTCGAGGTAGTCACTTATTTTTTGCAAAAACATATACAAGCAAAATTGAAGAAAAATCTATTAAATATTTTTGTTTTCTGATAAATTCAAATGAAGATCGGAAAGGACAGGGTTTATTTTTGGACTACTGATGCATAAGTGTAATCAACATACACATGCTAAATCTTACCGAGATATGTATGACAATTTTGCTCTTATGGCAATTTCAGTCGATCTCATTGGTGTCATTTGCATGAACATGCGCCCATTTTCACCAATTGCATTAGCGTTCGTCCTAAGGCCAGTAGACGCTTGAATTCCAAATTTCATTTAAATATACATATTACAAGGTTTTCATGGGCACACAGAGAGGAGGACAGACAAACGGATGGATAGATGGATGACGGAGATGGCATAATCGAGTCGAGTTGATTCTGAGTCAATGGGTTCAATAAAAATACATATTTTTGGCAGTCACAAACATTAGCACAAAGTCATTATACCCTGACAATATAGTGGTATAGGGTATAGTCAGTTAAATTATTTGTTATTCAGTTATGGAAACTACCAAAGGACTGCAACTTAAAATGCACGCCATTAAAAATTATTTTTAATATGGTTGAATCTGTTGATGAAGGGCAATTTTTATACCTTTAACTTCTGGAAATAGCTTAAATGGTATAACTTTTTGGTTCGATTCTTATAAAGTTGGTTTCAGCGAATGAATTCAACTTTTTAACAAACAAACTATCTACTGCTTATGGTTACTGATGAATGTTGGTGACACGACCCGAAACTGCTTTATACCATGTCTTGCAGAAGAAGTTTTGATACACATGTGTCACTATTTTTAGGATTTATTTAAAGTAAAAACATTTAATCTTGTTATATAAGATTATTATTCCGTTTGTAATAAGTGTAAAAAAAATATATATATATTCTTGATTCTTATAACAAGCGGAATTTATTAAGCAATGTCCGTCTATCCAACTGTGCTGCTGATATCCTAAGCAGGTAAGTGTATAAAATTATTGATATTCGTTTATTAGGAACCAAGACTTCAATTAATGTAAAAAAACTCTTCTTTAAATTATTGTAATTTGTGTGACATGGGTGTTATTGTATTTGCTTTTATACACTACACCACTATCTTGTTTGGGTATAATGACTTTGTGCTGATGTTTTTAACTACCAAAAATATTTGACCTAGACCCATTTTTTATTATACTGATCGATTCAGAATCACTTTCTGGGTTGATTTAGCGATGTCGGTCCATCCGCATGTCCGTCTGTGTGTTCATGTAAACTTTGTAATCAAAGTACATATGAATATATTTTGATGAACTTTGGTATATAAGCTCCTATCGGTCATAGTATGAACTCAATTGAAACTGGTCAAATTCGGTCCATGTTTAGACCTAGTCCCCATACAAATGACCCATACGAAATCGACATAAATTGCCATCAGATACAATTATCATATAGATCTCAGTAAAATTGGGTTTGTATGGTTTTATTATATTCATTAATCGGTAGTCCAAAAATAATCCCTAAAGGACGATTCTTAGTCATAGGTCCCATATAGAGCTGCTTCCCGATCTTCACATAAAATCCATCAAAAAACAAAAATATTGCACCGATTTACTCAAATTTGGTTTGCATATATTGTTTCAAAATATAAGTGACTTTACCAAATATTGTCAGGATGGGACCATTTTTCGACCTACTCCACATATAAATATAGCATCCGATATGAACGTTTTCATATCTGCAGCCAAAAAAATTAATAACATTGCCACTCAAATTTGGTTTATGCTTATTTTCTATATCGAATTAGTTGGGCGGAAGAGGTAGGGTCTCTAAACCATGGTGCTTGTAGCAGTGGGTATGTATTTCTATACTCCACATGTCATATTTATTACGGCCAGCATTGCCGCACTTGTTTAACGTTTTCCCGAAATAAGAAGAATAATCGCCAATATGAAAGAAAATTAAAAGCAAAAAAATTAAATTTTAATAAAAAGTACACAGGTATTTCTATAGAAAAACTAGTTGATTGTGTGGCGCCTAGGCGCCCGTTTAAAAATTATGAATAAAACAGATTAAATTTAAATACACGAAAAATTTATAATAAATTATATTTCTTTTAATATAGTAGTAAATTGAAAATTATATTGTTACATATGTACATGTGAAAAAAAATTGTGTCTGTAGAAATTATATACATAAGTATCAAAACAGATAAGAAATATTTGGCAAAAAAGTTTTTCAATTTAGAATCTCTTGAAAAACTATATTTCGTGTGAAATATCGTTGGTCATTTAATAGTTTTCCTTGCTGTGGGTTCGATTGAATACGTATCTTAACTTGGCTTGCAACTTCTGATCGTGACAAAGCCACATACAGTTGGCCGTGTGAAAATACCGCGGTCTCCAAATTAATGCCAAATCAAATGACTGGCCTTGAGTCTCGTTTATGGTAATTACGTATGCAGGAATTACTGGAAACTGGCGGTGTTTTAATATAAAAGATAATGTGGTGTCGGTTGGGGCGAGATCAATCCTTGGAATTAGAATCGTATCATTTTGGTCAGCGTTACAGAATCAATCAGTCTCTCAGTAGTCAGTCAGTGAGTCAGGGATCAGCGTAAATATATTTAAGATAATACCCGGCCTTCACACGTTATATTTTTGGCTTTCAGTTTGTAATCCACTCACACTTTTTTACTCTTTTTTACTAAACAATCATACGTTTCAATTCTCTCTTTCAATTTTTCAATATGACAGTTGATTAACAAGTTTTTGACTATTGGATGTGTGATTAATTTGACTTGAACATGGGAAGGCCGGGTAAAGTGAGGAGATTGGAGATTCCCAAAATTATTAAAATTTAATACAATGGAGTTCGCTTATAACGAACCCTGGTTGTGATAAATTTTTGTCTATAGCGAAGAATTTCTTCGGTCCCAAGAATTTTAATCACATTTTTCATACAAATTGCTTCTCTTATAGCGAACAGTGGTTATATCAAACTTTTGACTTTAACAAACAAATTTTTTTTTCCATTTCAGAATTTTCGTATATTTTATATATTTAAAAAAAAATTAATTTCAATTTAATTTAATTTTATTTTCATTTAATTTTAATACAAAACAAAAACTTCGATTTTCAAATGAAGTTTTGTAAAAGGTCCTTTTATATATATTTTCGTAAAAGTTTGCAGTATTCAACCTTTGCTTTGTACTTTCTGCTTCTATACATAAGGAGCTTTTCATATTATATGATTTTAAAAAAATATTTTATTTTGATAGAAACTTGGTAATTTTAGTCTTATTAAGACAAACAATTAATACGTATCTTTTTAGTAATTTAATTTATGTTTTATAACTTTTTAAAATGCCCCAAAATAAATAAACTTATTCAACTAAAAAAACTTTTTAAACCTTTCGGACAAATCAAAAAAAAAAAAAAAACTACGGTTATAACGAACTTAGTCTATAAGGAACTAATTTGGCCGGTCCCGCCGAGTTCGCTATAATCTAACTCCATTTTATTGTAGAAAAATAGAATAGCATAGAAAAAAAAAAACTTTTTAGAGCAAGGTTCCTAAAAGTTTCTTAAAAAAAGTCGTGTTTTCATAATACTTTTTTGAAGATATGAATAATGTTGGATTATTTATTCCATATATACGTTATAGCATTATATTTGAAGAATCTTTGAAAAAAAATTCAATTAAAAATTTTAATAAATAAGTCCGCGACAGCGAATCTCCGGAGGCGTTGTTGTTTTGCGGTGAACATCATAACTCGTTACCGGATAATGCGAAATAAAAAAATCGAAACGCATTTCAAAGGTGACATGTTTCCTGTGGCAGTGACGAAGAGATTTTAAATTTTTTTTTTTTTTTTTTTTTTTGGCAGCATTTTGAAGTGAAAAACGATTTTTGCTATACAATTTCGGGAATTTGTTGTTAAAAAATGGGAAAGAAAATGAAATTCAAAAAAAAAAAAAAAAAACCCTTCGTGGTTACTTATGTGTAGATATAGTGTCTAAAATTGCAAAAGAATCGGTCAAGTAGATTTTGAGTCATGATGTTGACGGACTTCGAATTTATATACTATGATTTATATGCTATATACCGTATGAGGCCGGTCGCTGGAAACGCTGTATATTCTTAAGTTTTGCTCTGATTTACTTAAAATTTTGATACAACACTCTCGATATGATATGCATTCAGAAAGAGAAATGCAAAAAAGGTTTTAAAACCTACCACCCCTTAAGGAAATGCAAACACCAATACACCTACAAAAAAGAGAAAAAAATATTTCATATGTCTTCATAAATGTGAACTGTAAAAAGCGAATATTTTTTCCAATTATCTATAAATCCAAAAAAAAAAATGACAATGTAATTTAATTAAGCAAAGTCAGAATAATTTAAATTTTAAAATTAATATTGCACTATTTTTTCAAGTGCTTTTCAATACAGAACTTTAAACGAAATCATACGTTGGACAACAACAAAATCCACATTGAAGATCTCTTTTTTCTCAAATATTTATCAAAAAAAGCATACTCTTTGGTAAGTGCTGGCCATCAGAGAACCTGAGCGAAAGCACTCCTAACAATTCAAAACAATTTTGAGATGAAAATCAAAACAGACAAACGGTAAAGTTTAGTTTGATAAAAAAAGTATGTAGCATATCACACGATGTTAAATGAGAAAAATAAAAATGTTTAAAATTTCCTTCATTCCTTTTTTTTTGCAGAATTTTTTCATTGACTAACAAAGGGAATTTAAAGAAGAATTTTAATAGATATTAGTTTTTTGATGCATTTTTTGCGTTCATCTTATTCCATATGTAACACGAAATCTGCATATGTAATGCAGTGCTGCAAATTTTGACAACTTATTTTAATTTCGACGATTTTTCAATTTGTTAAAATGATTTGTTAAATTTGTTAAAATGATGATTGAAGATTTTAAATTTTCAGTAGTATAAAAATTAGGATTTCAAGGGTTAACAATTAATGGGTTGTAAATCGAAAATTAATAGTTTTAGTTCAGTGTAAATGTAAATTACAAAATATGTATAGATTTAATTCTGGATCAAGTCGTTTCAAAACGGAAACACCTTGAATAGCATCTCCATTTAAGATTTAAGTTTTACATTTTTATATATAGAAATAACCAATGCTGTAATAATATTCGTAATATGAATGATATAAATAAATTTTATTGCTTCCTTTTGTAATATTTTTTCGAGTTTTATAAGCGGTAAAATTTTTTTGACAATTTCTTGTTTTAAAAATAACAATTTTGGCGATTTAGTTTCTAAAATTGTAGATTTTCAGAAGATTGTATTAATTATGCAAAGTTAGAATAATTTAAATTTTAAACATAATGTTGCACTATTTTTTCAAGTGCATTTCAATACAGAGCTTTGAACGAAATCATACGTTGGACAACAACAAAATCCACATTGAAGATCTCTTTTTTCTCAAATATATATCAAAAAAGCATACTCTTTGGTAAGTGCTGGCCATCAGAGAACCTGAGCGAAAGCACTCATGACGATTTTGGCAATTTAGTTTCCAAAATTGTAGATTTTCAGAAGATTTTATTAGCAGCACTGGTCGGTAACAAAGAAGAGAGAAAATTGTGTGTGGGTTTGTATAAAATGAGAAAGATTAAATTTTGTTTGTGTATTTCCCATAGCTTTGTAGGGAGTGCTATGTGTGTGTATTATTTCAGCGTTACAGAATCAGTCAGTCAGTCAGTGAGTCAGGGATCAGCGTAAATATATGTAAGATTAGTAGCTATTTACAGATCTTAACAAAAATAAAAATAAATCAACTTTTCATCATTTTCTTTCGATATACTTTAGATGAAAACAGTTTTTATTTTAAAAACTCTAAATTTGAACATATAGAGTTTTTCTAACTTTCCGCGACTTAAAATTTATATATACAATATATGAACATCATGAATTCAAGATATTGGTCTTCTAGAAAAACTCTCAGATTAGAATGTTTAATGCCCGTTTTCTCAATAGACGATTATCTTTTTTCCCAACGAGAAACTGCCGATTAAAGAAATTTGGTTTTCTCAATATCTGGTTTGCTTCTATTTTATCGCAGATAAGTTATTCTCCCAACTTTCTTATAAATTTTGAGAGGCATTGCCAACTGAAAATAATTCTCCCAACTTTCATACATATTTTGAGAGGCATTGCCAACTGAAAATAATGTTTTTGTCGGTACATTGAAAAAACAAATATTGTTAACCGGTAGTTTATCTGTCCAATAAATTGATGTCCTGGTTTAGTAACAGGCAGTTTGACGATACATTGAGAAAACCGGCATAAGTATTTGAAATATATTTCCTATTAGATACCTTTAAAGGTTCTTCTGTAATACTTATCAGATTCTCATATTTTTTCCTCTAGTATCACCACACTTCTAATAAAATTAAAAAAAAATATTTCCAATAGACTTGACAAAGAATAATTAACTAGGACTAGCAACCCTTGCTTTAAGGTAGTATGAACATGTATTTTCTAACTCATGTTACTGTTAGTAATACAATCAGCTACACTATGGAACAATTTCGGCGTCGTTGTCTTATAGGGGCTGCGGGGTGGGGGTAAAAAATTGCAAGTTACGGTGAAAATAGTAGGCCAGGGTAGTGCAACCTCTAAAGGATTTATTATTCTGAGACCAAACTTTTTTATGACCTTTTTATATATATTCCTTATAATAATGGTTTTTGCTTAGTTTTTGAATTACAAAAAGGGGGAAATTAAAGTTTTTTGTGTTTTAGCTGCAAAGCTAAGAAATCAAATATCAAGATAAGAAAAAAATATAAAAAATCATAAAAAAAACATTGTTTTTGTAAAAAAATAATAAAAAATTGTATTAAAAACTGATAAAAACAGAAAAATAATTTAACTTGAAATTTAGGTGTAATAAAATGGTACCCGTATCCAACATTGGTTATAATATTGAGTTTAAAACGCAGTCGGAGGCTACAACCGATAACACACTTGCTTGATTTAAAAAATTAAATTTTTAGAAAAAAATCTGTTAACAATAACTTGAATAACTATAGGCCCAACTCACTGGATATAGAAAATAAGCATAAACCAAATTTAAGCGGGATTTTTTTAATTTTTTCGGTTGCAGATATGAAAAAGTTCATATCGGATGCTATATCTATATGGGGACTAGGCCCAAAAATGGACCGATCCTGACCATGTTTGGTAAAGTCTCTTGTATTTTGCAAAAATATATACAAACAAAATTTGAGAAGAATCAGTGCAATATTTTTGTTTTTTGATAGATTTAAGTGAAGATCGGGAAGCAGCTCTATATGGGGCCTATGACTAAGAGTTGTCCAATAGGGATCATTTTTGGTCTACTGATTAATGGATGTAATATATACATACAAACCCAATTTGACTAAGACTTGTATGGTAATTTAGATCTTATGGCAATATATGTTGATTTCATAGGGGACATTTGTATGGGGGCTAGGTCTGAACATGGACCGATTCTCACCAATTTCAACAGCGTTCATCCCATGGCCGATAAAAGATCAAATACAAAATTTGCTCAAAATATATTCATATTTGCGACCTGCAGTTTGATTACAAGTTTTACATGGACACACAGAAGGACGGACGGACATCGTTAAATCGAATCAGATAGTGATTCTGATGCGATCGGTATAATTAAAGATGGGTGTAGGTCAAAAATTTTTGGTTGTTGCAAACAGCAGCACAAAGTCATTATACCCAAACCACACAGTGGTATAGGGTATAAAAAGGTTTCATAATGCTTTCAAAAGATGCCGCTATCATTAGTCATTTCGTTAGAGAAGTTATAGTAACAAATGGGGATAGTGCAGTTAGGTAGACTCATGTATTAAATTCAGACTTCACGAATTAAACTTTATGCAGTAAATTCTGACTAGAAAAAATTGACTACTCCTCCAATATTTGTTGGATAGGATCATTAGAGACTGAGTTTGTTGATCCCTTCCCTTCAGAGTGGGTTTTAATTTCGGCCATGAGAAATAAACAAGGAAGCAAGTCATGAAAATTTGCCATGGAAATGATAACAATTTTTACCTGTGCATTTAATTAATGAAAAAGGACTTTTTGGGCGAAATATGGTTACGCTTTTTTTTTGCAATAAGTTATTGAAATCATTAAATATTTTTACTTTTATAAGTTTTTCTATTCAAGGTAATCAGCGTGGATAAGCTCGCATGTATTGTCAAAATCTAAGGCCGTGAACTTGGCGGCCTATAATATTTGTTACTGGTTCGATTCGAAATGTCACCTTATAAATAAATGTTCTTGTTGTACGCATCTTGCTAACAGGACTATATAAAGATATACACCCTCTCGCGTATCTATTTCATTAATTTCTTAGCTCGATATACTTTTCCCAACAATATTCGATACCCTGTTTATAGTAAGAACTGTTTAACTCCTCAGTCTTCACACCTTTATTGTTGACAGATCTTTTGCCATCTAACAATTTTTCAAGTCTGGAAATAGAAAATAATCAGAGGGAGCTAATTCTACTGAATAAAGTCCGTGATGAAGCAATTTGAACTTTAATTCATGGATTAACTGGTGCATTGTCTTGATAGAAAAACATTTGTTTTTCACCAAATGTGGCCTTTTTGCCTTAGTTTCATCACTTAAACGATGCAATATGTCAGCGTAACACACGCGCTGTTTGTCTTTCGCATTCGAAGATAACACTGTGTGTTATTTTTTAAGTCATGGAAATATAACCATATACGGACACCACTACGTGATAAAAGACCAAAAAAAAGACACGTGTCTCCCAGTTTTGCCTCAAGTCATGTACTGTTTTTATGGGCCCCCAAATATTTGGGGCCTTGGTGTCATTGTTGCAAACAATTATCATATTCTCAGGCTCATATCTTGCAAACCGTTCGGAATTTTGATTTACTCTCTGAAACAAAACTGTAGCTCTGGTCATTAAAAACAAAAATTGTGAACATATAAAATAAAAAAAACTTCATCTTTTTTCCCTGTCCAGGTCCGTAGGTAGCAAACCGTTAAAAATTCAAGGAAACAATCAACTAGAGATCTCAGCAAACAAATTTCTAGAACATATAAACTTCCTGGGAATGATTCTTAGTACCGTTTAGGTAGCGCTTAGGTAGCCGCAAAAGTGAAAAATTTCCAGAAAATTTTTTAATTTCTTTACTTCAACATTGAGATACTATGCTATCTAAAAAAATATTCGTATTATGTTTGTAATGTTGATGGCCCTGAACTTGCAAATCGCACTCTTTTAAGTTGTGGATCCAAATCGTCGTCCGAATCTGATTCAGAATTTATGGTATCCACAGGCACGTTGCTTCCAAACTGCCCTCCATCATCAGCTTTTTCTTCTTCAAATACTTAATTAACATCATACAGGGTAATCTTGTGACTCCACCAACATACCTGAAGTGAATTAGAAAAGAAATCAAAAAAGGAATGTAAAACAATGCATCAATAAGATCGATATACCTCTGCAAGCAATGCGTCGAGTTTTTTGCCTTTGTACCATTTTTCCATGAGCATTGTGGTTTGGTGAAACCGTTCTCTTTGCGCATCGCATTCGTTAGGGAGTTATTTGATAAAATCGTCAAAATGAAAATGAAGAAAATGCAGCTTTAATGTCATCGATGTGCCGATTTTCTCAAAATAATACACCACTTATTTCACCCATTCTTTTGCTTCCGGTTCCGCAACTCGATCCCCTCCCAAGACTCTGGTGCATACACGCGGAAGGTAAATCCATGCCATTGAATGATTTTCATCAAGCGATGAATCAAGGATGCTCTTGATTAGCTTTCTAATGTCAGGGTCATTAAGTACGCCTGTTAAATGAAGACAAAAAATAAAGACAGAACAGAAAACATTAACATAGTGTGAATAGTACAGAGGTGAATAAAAATTTGTTTTAAATTTACTACAATGCCTTTTTTTATTTTGTCATCGCTACGCTTTGGGAAAACGCTTTTCAAATAGTCGAATGCGTTTGGACAATTTACAACGGCCACTTCGATGAATTTTTTAACAATTCCCAATTTTATGTGGAAATGGTGGCAGCAAGATGTCTTGAGTATTGTCAATTAAAGGTGCATTCTTCATTCTATGTTGTTTCAGTTGTTCCTCCACACTTCCTCTTGGTCTCCATGAATTACATTGATTGATTCAGAGCTGAGCGCGATTCTGAATTACAAAGAAAACAAAAGAATTTTGGGAAGCCGCCCTTATCGATGATCCCTTGCAAAATGTTGATGACCTTCAAATCACAGCAAATCTTTCATTTATTTTCATAGTATTTGATTTTTTCATTCTATCTTTCAATGTTTCATAGCTTACTTTCATGTTAGTACCCATTGCTAGCGGAATGGAAGGTTTTCGGTTCGACTCATGCAACAACACTGCTTTCAAGGTTGAAACAGAACCATCAATAAATAATCTCCACTCACTAGCGATGTAGTTCATTGCCATTTTTACCTTCAAAGCTTTTGTATCGTTGCAGTAAGCGAACGAATTGTCATAATTTAGAGTGTAGAGGCTCTGAAATTCAGATTGCCGTTTGCGGTATGCCGTAGAGTTATCATTAGCATGTGTGAGTTTTCTTTGCTTAAAAAACGCTGTCAAAAATATGGCAAGTACCCGCGATAGCCCAATATGGCCACAATGAAATTCATTTCTATTTGTGTTATCAGTTGTGATCCATCTCTTCCCTGTTGGGGCTCATAACCCGTATCAAATGGATCTTCATAAGTAACACCACTTGCTCTACTCATTCCTGTAAATTCTGTCCTACGATCTGGAGTTGGCGGCCTTGGTGATGCAAAATTTTCAGGTGCAAGCACAGGTAATGTGACTGTTACAGTTGCTTTATAAATTTTGTGCTTCTAAGCATGTCGATTAGGGCGACATGTTTAATTTACGAATGCATAGCAACTGGTTGCATCATGCTCACCTGGGCGACAAATCCAGTTTACCGGCTTACAATACTTCATACTATCTTTGCCTCCACTCAACCATACCATGAGATCGTTATAAAATTGGAGTCATATTGTATTAGGTGTGCAATTTTCACCGGTCATGTCTACTTCTTCGAAAAATAACTTATATGCTCTATTTAATTCACTAGTTAAAAGATTATTTTCCTTTTGAAATCGTGTAGGACTTTTTTTTTCTGATTTTATGACCGCAAACGTAGCAAAATAAAACATTTATTTCAAATTGCATATTGAAATTGTGAGTTGCTAATGTTGTGTGCAAATTATGCTGTAGCACTTTCTCCATAACTTTCACCGCTGAGCTCTCTTTGACGTCGCGCTGTGTAATGCCTCGATGTGAGCGTCGTGTCGCTTTTATATTGTATGCTGCGTCCCTTGATGCGTGTGCTGAGCTTACTGCTTTGCCTGTGCTGCTGCGGTCGGTGAGTGATCGCATGAGATGATTATTCGGATTTTAGGTACAGTTTTGTAGTTGATTGTTTCCTTGAATTTTGAACGGTTTGCTACCTATGAACCTGAACAGGGGAAAAAAGGTTAAAATATCGAATTTTATAAAGTTGTTTGCGATTTTGATCTCGAAGATGAAGTTTTTTTGATTTTATATGTTCACAATTTTTGTTCTTTATGATAAGAGCTACAACTTTGCCTCAGAGACTTAATCAAAACTCTGAACATTTTGCAATATATGAGCCTGAGAAAATGATCACTTTTTTTTCCAAAAATGATACCGAGGTCCCAAATCGTTGGGGGCCGTAAAAAAGTGCATGACTTGGGGCAAAACTGGGAGACACGGCTCTTTTATTTCAGGTCTTTTATCACGTAGTGGTGTCCGTATATTGTTATATTTTTTCGTGTTGCACTGTGTAATCAATAAAAATCAAAAAAAAATCAAGGAAACTGTCTTCACCTTCTTTGGACACAATTCTATTTTAACTGCCTCTTTGTCTTATCTGTAGTTAAAAATCGACGGAAAAACTCGGCTTAATTGCGGTGAAACATTCCGAAACACTCTGTTTTCACGACGCTGTTTTTTTTTTTCATATTAAGCAAACACGGCTTAACTGTGTGGTCAGCTTTCTCATCTCCAAATTTACGGTCATTATGCGATGCACAGCCCAATTTTTCCAAACTACATTTGCCATCAGTACGTCAGGTCGGGTTATTCTAGGACCGCCTGATACTGGGTTAGAATTGCCTGTTTTCTTAGGAAGTATCGTCAAAACAGTTGATACCCGTTTAAATTATATAAAATTCTACATCACCTGTCGTTAAAATCAATATCAAACGTTCTCTGGTGTTTTATATTGTGAAACTTAAATGTCAGACTTTATTGAAATTTTTTGTTCATAAAAGGCTGAAAAAAGTGAAAATTACTCCTTGTGTAAATGTATTTATTTGAAAAACTATTTCAAAAGGAAACATTTTTGCTATGGAAACATCAAGCTCAGATTATTTTGCAAATATTTCGTTAACATTTGTGTAACAAATTGTTTGTAAAAGTGTTTTAGTTTTTGTTATTTACACTTGAAGTGCAAGAAAAAACTATAGTTTTTATATTTTAAATGGACATACAGTTAATATTCGTGTACATTTGTTTCGTAATTTGTAGTTGATTTTAAAGACGGCACATCTCACTATTATATTGTAAAATTCTACGCTGCTTTTTTGCGCCTTTTAGAACCTATGTGTCTTTGTATACAAGTCCTACAGCAGTCAAATTACCTAGAAATCAAATTAATCTCGTGACAGCTGCTGTTGTCTGTGTTTTATTGTTTCTTATGATTATGAAAAAAGAATAGTAAGTGAAACCAAAAAAAAAAAAAATAAAATTAAAGAGACTATGGAATTAATAGTTAATCAACGAATGATGGGAATACGGCAAGAAGTTTTTTCCAAAACGCTGAAAATCGGCCGAATTTTCAAATAGAATCAAAAATAGATTTTAGTCCAAAAAAATTAAGTAAGGAAATTATAATCTAGACCAACTATACCATGGGCTTAAAAACCTTATCTCCTAGATCCAACTAATTATATATAGAAACTAAGCACATACCAAATCTGAGTGGGATTTTTATTAATTTGTTTTGCCTTCGGATATGTAAAAGTTCATATCGGATGCTATTTATATGGGGAGTAGGCCGAAAGTGGACCGATCCTGACCATATTTGGTAATGTCAATTTTGATTTAAATGAAGATCGAGAAAATGCTTTATACGGGGGCTGTGACTAGGTTTTGTTCTGAAGGGTTTATTTTTGGACTACTGATAAATGGATGTTATAACAAGTAAGAGTGTTAAATTCGGCTGTGCCGAATCTTTGATACCCTCCACCTAGGTTTGAGTATTGATAATAAATGTAAACAAAATATTGGAAAAATATGCATGCGTTTTCTATATGCATGCGTCTCCGGTTATATGACATAACTTCTCGTTTAATTTAGTTTTTGCTAATTAAATAGCTCGCCCTAACCTCCATTGCGAAGGTAGTGGTTGTGTAGGGTGGCTGTATGCATTAAATCGTGCTAATTGGAGATGGCTGTATAGTTTCTTTTAACTGGGCAAATATTTCTTCTCTGCGGCCATATAGGTCGGATGGAGTAACAAAATAATAACCAAAAAAAAGCTCTCTCAACTTTTTTATTAAAATATTGCCATATTTTGAAAACATAGAGAATAAATTTATAAAAATAAATAATCAAATTAGGGATGCCAAACGCAAAAACCAAAAGTCCCAAACATTTTAAATAAAATAATTTGTTATCTTTATTTTGTGAAAACTTCAAATTTTCATCCAAAAAAAATTGTGAAAATTTATATATAACAAGTAAGAAAATTATAGTCGGTCTAGACCGACTATACGGTACCCTATACCATGCGTTTAGAAACCCAATCTCTTAGGCCCAACTAACTGGACATAGAAAATAAGCAAAAACCAAATTTGAGTGGGGTTTTTATTAATTTTTTTGGCTGCAGATATGAAAAAGTTCATATCGGATGCTATATCTATATGGGGACTAGGTCCAAAAATGGACCGATCCTGATCATGTTTGGTAAAGTCTCTTGTATTTTGCAAAAATATATACAAACAAAATTTGAGAAGAATCAGTGCAATATTTTTGTTTTTTAATAGATTTAAGTGAAAATCGGGAAGCAGCTCTATATGGAGCCAAAGGGATCATTTTTGGACTACACATTAATGGATCTAATGAACGCATATAAGCCCAATTTGAGTAAGATCTATATGACAATTTGGATCTTATGACAATTTATGTCGATTTCATAGGGGTAATTTGTATGGGGGCTAGGTCTGAACATGGACCGATTCTCACCAATTTCAATAGCGTTCATCCCATGGCCAATAAAAGCTTATATGCCCAATTTCATCAAAATATATTCATATTTGCGACCTGCAGTTTGATTACAAGGTTTACATGGACACACAGACGGACGGACGGACGGACGGACGGACATTGTTAAATTAACTCAGAAAGTGATTCTGATTCGATCGGTATAATTAAAGATGGGTCTAGGTCAAATATTTTTGGTTGTTACAAACAGCAGCACAAAGTCATTATACCCAAACCACATAGTGGTATAGGGTATAAAAACAAGTAAGAGTGTTAAATTCGGCTGTGCCGAATCTTTGATACCCTCCACCTAGGTTTGAGTCTTGATAATAAATGTAAATGAAAAAGTAAACAATTTGTTAAACTTAATACCAAATTATTTCAGCAAATTCTTTGGGTTGGCTTTCGTCTTTTCTATTCTTTCGGATTTATTTCGGTGTTTGCTTTTTGGTCATCGTGGTTGCTGATCGGCATGCATTTAGGTTATATACCTATATGCATGCGTTTCCGGTTGTGTGACATAACTTCTCGTTTAATTTAGTTTTTGCTAATTAAATAGCTCGCTCTAACCTCCATTGCAAATGTAATGGTTTGGTAGGGTGGCTATATGCACTAAATCGTGCTTATTGCAGATGGCTGTAGAAACTATACAGCCATCTCCAATTAGCACGATTTTAACTGGCCAAATATTTCTTCATTGCGGCCATATAGGTCGGATGGAGTAACAAAAAAATAACCAAAAAAAAAACTCTCTCAATTTTTTTTATTAAAATATTGCCATATTTTGAAAACATAGAAAATAAATTTATAATAATAAATATTCAAATTACGGATGCCAAACTCAAAAAACCAAATGTCCCAAACATTTTAAATAAAATAATTTGTTCTCTTTATTTTCTGAAAACTTCAAATTTTCATCCAAAAAAAATTGTGAAAATTTATATGTAAAAAATAACATTCTCATCAAATTGCGTTTATGTATGTAACAGTTTTTATGTTCGCAATTCTTAAATATCATTTGACGTTTTCTGAAATTCATTGAATTTAAATAAATGTTTTCTGTAGTGTGATTCTGTAAATTTCAACGATACGACAATCGCAAAATATATCGACATCTATTGTTATTTGCACTAAGGATTAAGTGATTCACTAAGTACATGCATCTTAACGACAGTCGAGAAATCTATATTTCTATTTATTTAAATTGTAAACGAGTGGCATCTCTGTCAAAATAAGCGAAAAACACAAAGAAGAATAGAAAAAAACAAATTACTTCGTGTTTGACAGGATGATTTTATGTTTATGTTTAATATCTCTATTTTTTTTTACTAATATTTCTGCTTATTTATTTGAAAATTAAATAATGAATTGAATATGCTATTTAATTTTTTTATTTATATAAAAAAGTTTTTTAATTAAAGCAAAATATTTTCACTATTTTATGATTTTTATTTATGTATGACGACATTTCAACCAAAAATTTAAGTTTTTATCGTTTAAATAAACAACACAAAAATGGTTGTCGTTTAGATGACAACAACAGCTGATTTTAACAATAGCGAATATCGTTTAAAAATTTTACTGATAATTTTGCAATTTTCTTTTTTTTAACGATTTGACTATCGTTAAAAGAAGTTACTGAATCGCGATACTGAAAAGCTATTAATTTCTCCTGAATGTCAATATTTTTTTTAAATGTAAAAATTTTTTAAATGTAAACATAGGTATTTGTTGTTTTTTTTTTGGAATTTCAATTTGTGTTTAACGAATAAAATTTATATATTAAAGATGCAATTGATGCCTTCTAAATTTAAAATTATAATTTCCGACGTTTTGATATGATTTTCTGAAATTCAATTAATTGTAATTTATAATTGGAAATTTTTAATTCCAGTTTTTAGAATTGATATTTTCTTAAATTTGAATGGAAAATTTAAAAAGTGCAATTTTGTATTTATGTGAATAATAGTGCTTTAGTAATTATAAACAATTTTTAGAAATTAGATGTAATCGCAATCAGATATTTTGTAGGTAAAGCAGAATAATAATCTATACTAATATAATAAAGAGGTAATGTGTGTTTGTTTGTTTGTTTGTTTGTAGGAGGTAATCTCCGTAACTACCCATCTGATCTTCCTGAAATTTTCAAAGAGTCTTACTGCGGATATGGGAAGTGCTATAGGATATAATTTTTTAAATATTTTTGGTGGGCGTGGCACCTCACACACAAAGTAAATTTTTAATATCATATACATATATTGAGTACTATGATAGGGAGAGCTTTGCAAATTTGTGTGAGATCACCTGTTGTTAATATTAGTAGCTACGCCGGTAATGGGCGGGATCAGATAAGTGGGCGTGGTACCTCCCATACAAATAATTGTTCAATATTATATATCTCGAGTACTGTGATATAGAGAGCTTTCCAAATTTGTCTGATGTCACTTATTATTAATGTAAGTAGTCGGAAAAAAAATGGGCAGTATCGGACCAATAGGCGTGGCACCTGCCATACAAATTAAATATAAAATGCCATATATCTGGAGTACTGTAATAGTGAGAGTCTTGGGACTTTGTGTGAGCCCATAAGTTATTCATTTGATAAGTTAGACAAAAAATGGGCATGATCGGAGCAGTGGGCGTGGCACCGCCCATACAAAGTAAATATATGATATCATATAACTGGTGTGCTAAAAAAGGAAGCTTTGACACTTTGCATGAGCCTATAAGATCTTAGTATGTGTAGTCGAACAAAAAATTGGCAGGTTCACAACAATGGGTGTGGCACTCCCCATGCAAAGTAACTATTTAATGTCATATATCCGGAGTATTGTAAAAGAGAGAGCTTTGTGGCTTTGCGTGAGCCCATAGGTTCTTTGTCTGATTAGTTGAACAAGAAAATGGGCGTGATCGGAGCAGTGGGCGTAGCACCGCCCATGCAAAGTGATATCTAATATCATATAACTGGTGTACTATAAACGGGAAAGACTCGTCATTTTGCATGAGTACATCAGATATTAATGTCAGTAGTCCAATAAAAATTGGGCGGGATGGGATTAGAGGGCGTGGCATCTCCTATGTAAAAAATATGAAGCACTACGAAAGCGATGGTCTTTTGACAAGTTCATTAGTTATCAATGTGATTTGTCGTGGAAAATATATCGCCAAATTCGAAAATCGCCAAACCCACAAATCGCGAAAAACAAAGATCGCCCAAAAAAAAATTTTTGGAAATAAAAAATGGGCAAAATCAAAATTCGCTAAAAAGAAAAATTGCCAAATGATATTCTAAGTTCAAGGCCAATAGTTAAGTGTTGCCAGATCTAATATGTATAATCCATCTTCTTCTCATGGGCAGCTACATGTACCTTGCTCCAGGGTAGGAACGCCGAAAAATCTGATAATTGTTGTACCGGATGAAAAAACAAAAAACATTGTATATCAGCATCAGCAAGCATTGACATAAAAAAAATCTTTACTAATAATCTATACTAATATAATAAAGAGGTAATCTCCGTAACTACTCATCTGATCTTCCTGAAATTTTCACATAGTCTTACTGCGGATATGGAAATGCTACAGGCTTTAATTTTAATATCATATATATTAAGTACTATGATAGAGATAGCTTTGCAAATTTGTCTCAGGTCATCTATTATTAACGTCAGTAGTCAGACAAAAAAAAATGGGCGGTATTAGACAAATGCGCGTGGTACCCCCACACTTAATATTAAATGTGATATATCTGAATTACTGTATTAGTGAGATCCTTGGGACTTTGAGTGAGCCCTTTCATAACAATTCGGAAGGGGGGGAAGGGGGAGGGTGTAGCGAAGCACACCGGGTTACATCTAGTTCTATATAACTATGTAGAACTGTTTTGAAAGCAAAAAACTCATTGATGAGCTCGGTAACTCTATTTTGTAAAGACAACAAAAAGTTAATATGCCAAACTTATGTTCATATTTGTAAAAGAATAATGAAAAAACGTATGAAATAAAAGACCAGCCCGTGTATACTCTTAACATTGTTCTGTATGATATCCAGTTGAAAATATTAACATTCATGTTAAAATAGAAATAACTATTGCAAAGCTAATTAAAACAAAAAAAAAATTGTGGCGCCATCTACTGTGGCATAGTCACGTTGAGCAAAATGTTAATTCAAAAGAAATGTATTTTCCCCACAACAAGATATTGCAGAATTTTATGTAAATAAAATAATATACCGATTTATTTCTAACATGCAGTTATTATGGACATAAATATATAGAATATATGTATATTATTTGTATTATTTAATATGTTTATATAAATTTATACATAAATTTTTTTTTTGCTATATTTACATTATTTTTTTTTATTAACAACTAGGTATTTTAGCACTATTTGCTTAGATTAGAGTGATGCCAAAACAATGGAAACTTTTAAATTTTTCTACCAGAGTTAATAAAAAAATGTACAAAGGGTTAGTTTTTATTATATTATTACCACAACGACCACAAAAACAACAAGTCCAGCTACGACAACAATACAACATTTAGAATAACAACAAGAAGAATATAGAATTATCATATTTTTAATTTTTTTTTTAATTTTTCAGAGATTTCCCTGAACCTGTTCCACCGATTTTAATGATTTTTGAAACAGTAATCTTCCCATGAATTTGATGAATCATTCTCACTAAACATGATCACTGTAGCTGCACTATTGAGGGCGTGATCGTGACAAGAACAACATAGAAAATTATATTTTTTCAAGACTTTTTTTAGTTCTTCATTCAAATCTTGGGCCCTTATCGACCGATTTAGACGATTTTAGACAGCAAACTTTTCAGGATGTTAGTGAATCATTTCTTATACCAACAAGCACTCTAGCTGCCCGATTGATGCCGTCATCGTGATTTCCACAGACGGACAGACGGACATCGCTATATCAACTCCGGTTGTTATAAGGATCACAAATATATATATTTTTTGGGGTCCAAAATTTTTTTCTAATTGTTGCAAACGGAATGACAAACTTATATATACCCTCTGCACACTGGAGTGGAGGGTATAAACATACACAACCACAATTTTACCGAGATCGATATGACAATTTGCATATTATAGTAATGTAGGTCGATGTCACAGGGGTCATTTGTATGGGGACTAGGTCTGAACATGCGTCTGAAAATTGAAAATTGTTTTCTTTTCACGAATTTTAATAGTATTAGCTAAAAAATAACGAAATATTATCCGAAAATAGCTTCCCTAAACTGATTCAAGAAAACATGCAACCCAATGTGCGCCGTCATAATTAAATGAAACTAAAAAAATCTTTCATTTTAAAAGGCTGTCAAACACGAATTGGTTGACATATTAACTTTTAATTTTAATTTTAGTAATGCCATCTCTAGCTATTTACATTTCTCCTATAGCCTTCGTATTCCTGTTATTCTTATAATATGAGCAAGAAGGGTTCCGATAATAGATGTTCCACTGTTTTATAATTAGTTTGATAGTTGCTTGGAAACAATGTTTATCAAACTGTTTCGATTTTTTTAATTTATTAAATATTTAAACCGAAAATAATTCGGTTGCACAATAAACTTCTGTTTAATATGGTATGATTTGTTGAAACAACAATAATGCAAGAAATACATTTCATTAGTGAAGTCTACTTGTTTGTTACGCGCATTTGTGTTCGCTTTACCACCGATGCCACTATCATGCTCAATTCCTTCAACCACAATCAAGTCAAGCCAACCAGTAATGCAATGAATGTGGGAAAACATCCACTGCTGGTACTTTTGCATACCACAAATAAATGCGTGCGATAAGGGTGCCACATATAAGTGTGAATAAGAAATCTTCTTTAATTTATGAAATAATTTTTATTGCAAGTTTTTGATATTTTATAATAGATACTGTTCAAAAAATTACCAAAATTTTTACATAATTTACTTCTCTAATCGTTTTCGAAGTCACACTTTGTAGCTTACAGGGTTACTAGAGAAATAAATAACCTATCACCCAAAACTTAAATAAATTCGTAGATAATCTTTTTTTCATTGACTTCGAAATTTGGTAAATATTTTTTTAAACACATTTTTTTAGCAAGTGAATGAAATAGGTATATTATCTCTACAGGAACATAAGTTCTGACATTAAAAAAATCAAATTCTTAAAACCTTAATAACTCCAAAGTTTTTTTTTAATTTTTCAAAATCATTTCGCAGTGTATTCTTTCAACATCTAAAGGCAAACTGTGGGATTGCAAAGGCATTAATTTCTTTTCTAAGCGATTTTCTGTGTAGTACCTGTTCAATGTGTTTCCAGTTGTTATCAACGAAGACGACTTTGGCTGCATTAATAAATAGTTTGCCAGAAAATATATTTAGATTGAAATTTCCTAATTTGGAAACAACAGTATAATATTAGGGACCATGAAGTATGCTGAAGTAAGAACTCAGCAGTTTTTCTTTCCCAAAAGTTCTTGCTACTTTCTTGTTCTAGTTTTTATGACTCTCATTGACACATCTGAGGATTTCGGCGACTTTGATTGCTTTCGGATTTTTAAGTCTAGAAATGGCCCTTGCTTGTTTGACACAGACTGACGTTCGCAGCAGCTCTGGTAGACATTCCCATAATATTGGTAACAATTTGAGCAATTTTGTTTCAATGGTGCATTGTAAAGAAGAAGAAAGCTTATTTTTCTAAAATTCATAAACATCATAAAACTCATTCAGGCCTACGAGCGGTTAAGAATCAGTTTTCACACTTTGTATTAAACTATGAAGATACAGCTCTGTTCAGACAAACAATCGACAATTTTTGAATATTTATGCATTTATATACTTCTCTGTTTCTCTTACTTCACCGTAAATTTTTTGTTATTATTCCTTACTTCCTCACTATAGTTAAGATTTGAAAATAGTGTTCCAGTATATAAGCTACAGCATTTCTTGCCATTTCGAAGTCTTTCGCTAAAATATTAAATATTTTGGTTGGTTTGGACTTGCCCTTCATTTAACAACAATTAGTTTTCTTTCTTCGCATTCATTATTCTTTGCTCAAAAACGATATCTCGGAACAACTTTCTCTTTTGCACTTAAGCTATTTTCGCGATCCTGGTTCGACGTATTAAAAAAATTTGTATTAAATTAGTCCAAATATATATTATTATTTGAATCTTAGATTATTTTAATTCGACACTATAGCGATATTCTCAAATTCCAATAGTGGTAGATGTACGGACAGACCAAAGACCAAGAACATCAATAAATCGACTCAGGAAGCAAAATTGAGTCTATCAGCATAATAAAAGCTGGGCTTATGTACAGCATTTTTATTAGTTACAGACATCAACACAATCTGAAACAAGTAAGAAAATTATAGTCGGTCTAGACCGACTATACGATACTCTATACCATGCGTTTAGAAACCCTATCTTTTAGGCCCAACTAACTGGACATTGAAAATAAGCAAAAACCAAATTTGAGTGGGATTTTTATTAATTTTTTTGGCTGCAGATATGAAAAAGTTCATATCGGATGCTATATCTATAAAGGGACTAGGTCCAAAAATGGACCGATCCTGATCATGTTTGATAAAGTCTCTTGTATTTTGCAAAAATATGTACAAACAAAATTTGGGAAGAATCAGTGCAATATGTTTGTTTTTTAATAGATTTAAGTGAAGATCGGGAAGCAGCTCTATATGGGGTCAAAGGGATCATTTTTGGACTACTCATTAGTGGATGTAATGAACGCATACAAACCCAATTTGAGTAAGATCTATATGAAAATTTGGATCTTATGGCAATTTATGTCGATTTCATATGGGTAATTTGTATGGGGGCTAGGTCTGAACAAGGACCGATTCTCACCAATTTCAATAGCGTTCATCCCATGGCCGATAAAAGCTTATATACCAAATTTCGTCAAAATATATTCATATTTGCGACCTGCAGTTTGATTACAAGCTTTACATGGACACACAGACGGACGGACGGACGGACGGACATTGTTAAATCAACTCAGAAAGTGATTCTGATTCGATCGGTATAATTAAAGATGGGTCTAGGTCAAATATTTTTGGTTGTTACAAACAGCAGCACAAAGTCATTATACCCAAACCACATAGTGGTATAGGGTATAACAAGTAAGAAAATTATAGTCGGTCTAGACCGACTATACGATACCCTATACCATGTCCTATCTCTTAGGCCCAACTAACTGGACATAGAAAATAAGCAAACACCAAATTTGAGCCTGATTTTTATTAATTTTTTTGGCTGCAGATATAAAAAAGTTCATATCGGATGCTATATCTATATGGGGACTAGGTCCGAAAATGGACCGATCCTGATCATGTTTGGTAAAGTCTCTTGTATTTTGCAAAAATATATACAAACAAAATCTGAGAAGAATCAGTGCAATATTTTTGTTTTTTAATAGAGTTAAGTGAAGATCGGGAAGCAGCTCTATATGGGGCTAAAGGGATCATTTTTGAACTCCTCATTAATGGACGTAATGAACGCATACAAAACCCAATTTGAGTAAGATCTATATGACAATTTGGATCTTATGGAAATTTATGTCGATTTCATAGGGGTAATTTGTATGGGGGCTAGGTCTGAAAATGGACCGATTCTCACCAATTTCAACAACGTTCATCCCATGGCCGATAAAAGCTCATATACCAAATTTCATCAAAACATATTCATATTTGCGACCTGCAGTTTGATTACAAGCTTTACAGAGACACACAGACGGACGGACATTGTTAAATCAACTCAGAAAGTGATTCTGATTCGATCGGTATAATTAAAGATGGGTCTAGGTCAAATATATTTGGTTGTTGCAAACAGCAGCACAAAGTCATTATACCCAAACCACATAGTGGTATAGGGTATAATGAAGTGATGCTGTGGAAATGTTCAAAATAAATGGAATAAATCTAGCAGTCTAAACATTACATAGCCGAACAACCAAAATTTCAAATTTTTCGGTAAGCGCAACACCCGTTTTTTTAATTTTGCACCTTATATGTGATAATTCTTAATGAGTCCAGAAAAATAAAAATTTTAAATTTTTTGTTTTATTAGCGGTGGTAAAGTTCTCTTCGATCGGAATTATACCGAGTTGTCAAAACGTGATTCGATTTTAAATCATTCTGATTTTGTGGGACTGAGAACAATAATATTGTATTTTTAATACAAAAATTGGTTTTGGGCAAATAAATTAAATGAAAGTAAAAATAAATTCAATTTTTATTATTCTTGTTGACAAGAACTCTACCAGATTTTAAACAGAAAAAAAAAAAATTTATCACTTTTGTTATCGCGTAAACTGTTCTCGAAAACTTTTTGTTTCGAAAAAGTGGTTGAAAATTTAAAAAATTGTATTTATACAAAAATTAGCGTTACGACTGGGTTTGATGACCAAGAACTTAAGAGTCCTTACGTCCTTAAAATGTCAAAAAGTTATGCTGTTGGCTAACTACTATCGAAAAACATAAGGGTTATTCCATGCAAAGGTCAACCTTATGCCCAATTTAAAAAAATTAATTTAAGTAATTTTTATTGACACCATTTCAAAGAAAGGGTATGAAAATATGACAATAGTTTGTTAGTTGTATTTTTTAATATTTTCATATTTTCATACTTCTATTTACTAGATTTATTTCAGAATTCATGTTTTTTATATGCTTTATTAATAAACTAGCTCTTATATTAACTATTAAAAACTCTTTCTTAATTGGTATACAAATAACTTCAGAGCTTTTTTGTGTTTTACAAACATACTCTACAATTAAGTCTGTTGGTTGTCATGTCTGTCACGACTGCTATTGTGTCACAATTGTTAATAACAATAATAGTTTCTCCCTTTTTTATAATGGTATATTTATGTTGGTCAGGTCCGTCTGCATAATTTTGTATATTTTTTGAACAATGAAAAACCTTTACTGTATAATATTGAATTAGAAAAATCACTGAATGTCATGGGTGTCACTATGGAATTAGGCATAAGCCAGTTCTTGTAAATATATTTGACACTTGCATGGAGTGTTTTTCTTCATATATCTCTATTGAAAATGAGTTTTTCGAGTTGTAGCTGTAAAATTATCTAAAACTCAATATAAGAGAAAATTTTCGCACTTTTGTAAGGTGTCTGATCTCTTTCGGGTAGAAGTTCGTTCGAGCCACACTGTATGGTTGATTACATTGAAATTTTAAGCACGTTATGACCTCATATTATGAACTATAAATTTTATATTTTTGTACCACGTCTTCCTTAAATATTTTTTGAAAATCAATGTCAAGTATATTTATATTTTCACACATTTCGCCAACATTACAGTTATTGCTAGATTGCTTTAAAATTTTTAGAAAATTATGTAAACAGTAAAAATTATTAACAAGTCGCAATCAAATATTTTTGGAATTATATCAAATTCGAAATTAAATTAAATTTTGAAATATTTGTATAGGAAGTGTCTGAAGTGTAGTTGTTTGCCCAGAGCTCAATTTTAATCGAAAAGGCTTTATTTATTAAAGGAATCATTTCCTCGTACGAATATAGTCAATAGTGTAAAGAATCTAATTCTTTTTCGAATTTTAATTTTTTGATTTTACTCTCTATTATTGTAGAGCAGTAGTTCTTCCAAGCTGAATTTTTGACGGAATGCTTTGAAACTTAAAGGACATATTCTTTTTATGTATACAAATCTAATTAATATAATTTTTTATTAATTAATTGTGGAAAAATACCATCAAGTTTCAAACAGGCGCATATTTTAACATATTTGTGTAAAAAGAGGACGCGTACATTAATAGCGATGCCACAATTTTGATCGGAACGGTTAAAAATTTTTTTTTTTTTTTTAATTTTATATAAAATTTATTTCATCAAATCAATCCATCCATTGAGCCTCAGCGCCATTAAGGCTTTGTTGAGGCAAGTTGGCAAATAAACATATTTTAATAAAATTAAAATATTAAATATTTTTTGTTATACAAAATAGGAGAAATTTAATTGTACTAATTTAAAATTATATCACAACCATTACAATATTATTCAAAAGATATTCTTTTAATTTATTGTTGAATAAAGAAATAGTTAAACATTCTTTTAGACTTTGAGGTAAACTATTAAATTCCAGACTACTGATATATTCTACTCGCTGTTTTGTAGTTTCTAAACGACATCTTGAAACTCTAAGGTTTAAATTGTTTCTTGTATTGAAATCTTGTTGATTAACTGAAAAACAAATAGTATGGTGACCGATATTATGTAGTACTTTAAAAACATATATTAATAATTGCATTTTGTACATTCCATGTATATACGTTATGATATAAATACGATTTTTAATGATTTATTCTGCAATATTTGTAGGGATTTTAAATCATAATTTTTATTATATCCAAATATCAAAGTCAAATAATTCAAACGGCTCTGAATCACTGATTGGAAAATAATACATTTAGTCTTTTCATCAAGTTTGTGCTTTAATTTAAATAAAATTCCCAGAGCCGGTGATATCTTGGCCTGCAGATGTTGTATATGGCGATGCCATGACAAATTGTTTTGTATAAATACTCCCAGATATTTTACGGTTTATACTTCCTCTACCTCTTTGCCATCAATATATATAATATTATTGTTATTATTACGATCCGGATGAGGTCTAAATCTTATGAGTGTTGATTTTTTAGCATTTAGTACAAGTTTATTTAACCTCGCAAACTCTGAAACTAGAGCACCATCTCGTTCAGCAAACGTTTTAAAAACCAGATCTTCTTTATACGAGTAAAAAATACACAAATCATCAGCGTACGTAAACATATTCCCATCAAGACCTAGATTGTTAATATCGTTTAAATATACAGTAAACAATAAAGGACCCAAAATACTGCCCTGCGGAACACAGTATTCGACAACATTCATTGAGTCAATTCTGTACCTCTTACGCCATAAAATTTTAACTTTTGTACTAAAATCTTGTGATAGACAAGATCAAAAGCCCTAGAAAAATCGTAGAAAAGGCTCCCAACACCAGTAAAACCTCTATCCAAACAGTCACGTATGTAATTAACTACATTGATCACAGCCCCATCAGTGCCCCAACCCTTCCTAAAACTATATTGATTAGGGAATATAAGAGATTCTCTTTCAAAAAACGCTAGAAGTTGTGAATGCAAAATTTTTTCAAAAACAGAACTGCCAAAGAACGGGCATTAATTTCCTTTGGAATCGGAATGGTTTTATGAACTTTAAGTATATCCGGAAAAACTGAGGTGGTAATTGAAGAGTTTAAAATATTTGCAAGAACAGTAGTCACTACATTCTTACATTCATATAAACATTTCGATGTTACATTGTCACTTGATGGGCTCTTATTAATTTCCAACTGTGCTGGTGAAAAGAAATCTAAATCGGTTATGGTGATTTCGCAGAGTTCTTAAAGAGTTACAACTGTTTTCAGGGTTTGATTCAATTTGGCTTTTAAAACTTCTAACAGAATTTAGGAAATAGATTAAAAACTTCAGCTTTAATAGTGCCATCATCAATTAGTACACCATCTTCATTTTTTAGATCCACTACAGATTTAGAACCCCTGCCAAGAGTTTGATTTAAAAATTTTCAACATTTTCTTGGTTCCTGTTGGATTTTACTTAAATTTTCATGATAATAGTTTATCATAGCATCCCTACTTGCAATTTTAATAATTTTACTAATTCTCTTTAAACTCATTTCAATATCAGCTTTATGACATTTTCTTTTTCGTAGTTTAAGGAGTTTCTTTTTATATTCTATTAGAGCCTGCAAATTTCCGTTATTTGATATTTTAGGTATGTTTTCCTTTTGATTTCTGCTGTTGAACTAATAATTGCATTCGAAATACATTGTATAAAATTTTCTGTGTCATCATTAGGATTTCCAGCTAAAATTGAAATATTCATGTCGCGATCAAGATTTTCTTCGACAAGATTGTAGTTACAAATATATTGTACAATTTCTGTATAATCTTTGGCCCTTGTCCATAAATTTAGTCTGCAATATATCAGATTTTGGTCCGTAAGATTACATTCAACAGTATTAATTTCCATAATGTGTTCTATATTACTAAACACATTGTCAATCGACGTTGAACTTAAAGGACGAGTGACAAGACTATGGCAATTTTTAAAGTCATAACATTGAAGAAGATGTGATAAATCTTGTGCTAAAGGGTTTAGCAAAAAATCGATATTACTGTCCCCGACAATTACACATGGATTTTGCGCATAAGAGTTGAGAAAATCTTCCAAAAACGTTGAAAATTGGTTAAAATCACATTTCTGCGATCTATAAAACGATGACAATATAACAGGTTTATCAGATGTTTTCTGGTCTTGCAAACAAATCATTATTGAATTTAAAAAGCCTTCACTTTTACAACTTTCCACAGAATATACCAAATTATCTCTAATAAAAATTGACCTTCCACCATAACCATCTTCCCTACAAGAATGTACGCATTTATATCACGGAATATTATATAACTGAACCAGCTTATTTTCGAACCATGTTTCTTGAACACAAATTATATCCGGTAGTCTTGGAAATTGGGTAATTATTGTTTTAAACTTATTAAAATTCAAAATAGATGAAATACTTATAATATTTACCGATAGAATACATAAGAAAGAATTCTTAACAGTTTTTAAATATTCTTCAAAATACAACAATGATTTAAAATAATGATTAGAATTCATTATAAAATTAACAAACATTTTTTTTTTTTTGTAGAGAAAAAAAAGATTAATTAAGTTTAAACGGGAGATAGGTATGAAGCTTCATCATCTGTATCCTCAGGTAAATCGTCTGCAGCATTTCTGCGGTGTTGAGATTGACATCGTTTATTAGTGGTTGATTCCAGTAACAAATTATCTACTTCTTTAATGAGTGATTTATGAACATAGTAGATTACACACAGTGTAAAAAAACATTTATTTTATTTTTTAAACTTTTTGAAAAATTTTCTGATTTTTTTTCGGGTAGTTGCTAACAGGGCTGCGGAGTCGGAGTGGAGGAGTAATTTAAAAATTTTTTTTAAAATTATTTTTATTGTTTAACATATATACATTTCCTTTATTTGATTTTATTAGAGCAAGTTAGGAGATTTTACAAAATGTTACAGCATAGATATCAAAGTGTATTTAAAGATTAAAGCTAGAATATGTGTATCACAGATTAAGGATAAATTATTAGAAATTTTAAACAAAATTATGGTATTCTTAAATAAGATACATTATCAGAATTCATGTCAGCAAACTTCTTATTGAATCAAATTTTGAAAACATACATCTTTCATTAAAAGACTGGGTCAAATCGTCATAAAGCTGTCTATAGTCTTATGACTAAAACGTCTATGTAGGCGTGATATAGAGCATCGTGGTCACGATATAATTTTATGAGTTTTTGCTGTTCTTTTATACCACACTTCGCAAGCATAGGTCAATAGTGATAAAATACACATTTTGTACAAAAGGGTTTTGTTTTTTTTTAAATCAAATTTATTGTTGATTTTCTATTGAGTGTGTACGTTTAGGTAATTTTTTGAATTTAAATATAATTGCCATAGTTTTATCTTGGTTTACTCTAATTTCGATTTATAAAAAAAATTAATGAGGTCTGCAATCCTTTAATTATGTCAGTTGAAGGTATGCCCTTGCATATGAATGCATTATCGTCGGCGCAGAAGGCAACATCTTGATTTCTAAGAACCACGACTTCAGCAGTAAGAATTGGCTACAAAGTAGGAGATAAAACAGAACCTTGTGGAAGTCCAGCAGCAATTTTTTTAGGAGATGAGTGGCAGTTCTCTACACTGACGCTGAAATCCCCTTCCGTTTTGTCAGTTTTTCCAAAAAAAAAAAATAAAGAAATCAAAAATATTTAGTGTTTGTTAGTTTCAATTTTTCAAATTTAAAAATAAAAAAAAATATAGCCGAAGGCTTTTTCGATGTCAAGGAAAATAACACCCGTCCTTTTTCTATTTCTTTTGTTTGAATCTATAACGTTGACCACTCTTTGTAATTGATATACTGTTGATTGATCTTTGCAAAATCTGAATCGTTATATATTTAAGATGTTATTTGTAGGTAAATGGTAACAGTGGTGTCAGAATTTTTTTTTTTTTGAAAAATTCGTCTAATAAATGTAGAATACTAACTGGACGATAATTAGTTGGTAGCCGATGATCTTTGCCCTTGTTATGAATAGAAATTGCTTTTGCTTTTTTAAATACGGAAGGAAAATAGCCATTTTGTAGACACCAATTAGAAATTTTTTTGAGAGTTATAAATATTGGATCAGACATGTTTTTCGAAATTCTACTGTCAATCCCATCTATTTATACCCTATACCACTATGTGGTTTGGGTATAATGACTTTGTGCTGCTGTTTGTAACAACCAAAAATATTTGACCTACACCCATCTTTAATTATACCGATCGAATCAGAATCACTATCTGATTCGGTTTAACGATGTCCGTCCGTCCGTCCGTCCGTCCGTCCGTCCGTCCGTCCGTCTGTGTGTCCATGTAAAGCTTGTAATCAAACTGCAGATCGCAAATATGAATATATTTTGATAAAATTTGGTATTTAATCTTTTATCAGCCACGGGATGAACGCTATTGAAATTGGTGAGAATCGGTCTATGTTCAGACCTAGCCCCCATACAAATGACCCTTATGAAATCAACATATATTGCCATAAGATCCAAATTATCTTAAAAATCTTAGTCAATTTGGGTTTATATGTATATATTGCATCCATTAATCAGTAGTCTAAAAATGATCTCTATTGGACAACTCTTAGTCATAGGCCCCATATAGAGCTGCTTCCCGATCTTCACTTAAATCTATCAAAAAACAAAAATATTGCACTGATTCTTCTCAAATTTTGTTTGTATATATTTTTGCAAAATACAAGAGACTTTACCAAACATGGTCAGGATCAGTCCATTTTTGGGCCTAGTCCCCATACAGATATAGCATCCGATATGAACTTTTTCATATCTGCAGCCGAAAAAATTAATAAAAATCCCACTCAAATTTAGTTTATGCCTATTTTCTATATCCAGTTAGTTGGGCCTGAGAGAAAGGGGAATCTGAACGCATGGTATAGGGTATCGTATAGTCGGTCTAGACCGACTATAATTTTCTTACTTGTTTATTTATTTAAGAATAAGCACTATTTCCATAGTGTCAGTTAGCTCTTTGTCGAATTTCTAAATACTCTTTTCTGCAAGCGCATTGTGGATCATCAGCTTTGTGATTAAAGTTTTTATACCCTATACCACTTTGTGCTGCTGTTTGTAACAACCAAAAATATTTGACCTACACCCATCTTTAATTATACCGATCGAATCAGAATCACTATCTAATTTGATTTAACGATGTCCGTCCGTCCGTCCGTCTGTGTGTCCATGTAAAGCTGGTAATCAAACTGCAGGTCGCAAATACGAATATATTTTGATGAAATTTGGTATTTTATCTTCTATCGGCCATGGGATGAACGCTGTTGAAATTCGTGTGAATCGGTCCATGTTCAGACCTAGCCCCCATACAAATGACCCCTATGAAATCAACATATATTGCCATACGATCCAAATCAACATAAAAATGTTAGTCAAATTGGGTTTGTATGTATATATTACTTCCATTAATCGGTAGTCCAAAAATGATCCCTATTGGAGAACTCTTAGTCATAGGCCCCATATAGAGCTGCTTCCCGATCTTCACTTAAATCTATCAAAAAACAAAAATAATGCACAGATTTTTCTCAAATTTGGTTTGTATATATTTTTGCAAAATACAAGAGACTTTGCCAAACATGGTCAGGATCGGTCCATTTTTGGGCCTAGTCCCCATATAGAGATAACATTCGATATGAACTTTTTCATATCTACAGCCGAAAAAATTAATAAAAATCCCACTCAAATTTGGTTTATTCTTGTTAGTTTATGCTTATGTCCAGTTAGTTGGGCCTGAGAGATAGGGTCTCTAAACGCATGATATAGGGTATCGTATAGTCGGTCTAGACCGACTTTAATTATACCCTATACTATACCACTTGGGTATAATGACTTTGCGCTGCTGTTTGTAACTACCAAAAATATTTGACCTAGACCCATCTTTATTTATACCGATCGAATCAGAATTACTAACTGATTCGATTTAACGATGTCCGTCCATGTGTCCGTCCGTCTGTGAGTCCATGTAAACTTTTAATCAAACTGCAGGTCGCAAAAATTAATATATTTTGATCAAATTTGGTATGTAAGCTTTCATTGGCCATAGGATGCACGCTATTGAAATTAGTGAGAATCGGTCGATATTCAGAGCTAGCCCCCATACAAATGACTACTATGAAATCGACATAAATTGCCATAAGATCCAAATTGTCATATAGATCTTATTCAAATTGAGTTTGTATGCGTTTATTACATCCACTAATGAGTAGTCTAAAAATGATCCCTATGGGAGAACTCTTAGTCATAGGCCCCATATAGAGCTGCTTCCCGATATTCACTTAAATCTATCAAAAAACAAAAATATTGCACTGATTCTTCTCAAATTTTGTTTGTATATATTTTTGCAAAATACAAGAGACTTAACCAAACATAGTCAGGATCGTTCCATTTTTGGGCCTATTCCCTATATACATAGATATAGCATCCGATATGAACTTTTTCATATCTACAGCCAAAAAAATTAATAAAAATCCCACACAAATTTGGTTTATGCTTATTTCCTATATCCAGTTAGTTGGGCCTAAGAGATAGGGTCTCTAAACGTATGGTATAGGGTATCATATAGTCGGTCTCGACCGACTATAATTTTCTTACTTGTTTAATTTTTTCTTTAAGCAATTATGATACTTGTAAATAAGTTGTCATTCTTTATCAGTTTTATTTAACATGCTAACGGCATAACATGCTGAACTGCAGGGCATACAACATTCCTGTTACAATGTTTAGTACCATAACCCTATATTAAAAATTTTGAGCACTGAGTTGCCCCTTTATTACCCTTTAGCAGATTCCTAGAAAAATACCATAAAATATATTATTCTATTTTTTAGCAGTGTAGTGGCATCTTCATATAATGCAATTGATTCCGGAATTATTTTTGTTTCGACAGATATTCCTTTATATTTGTATTGTTTATCAATTAAAACCATAACCAATGCGAAACTGTGAGCAATGTCTGCAAATTTTGGTTGGAAGTTAGCTTTAGAAGCTACAATTTCACCTTCCTCAATACTTGTTGGATCTTCGTCGTCATCTAGCAAACGAAATATGTTGGCATTAGAGCCAAGAGTTTTGGGTTACTTAAATCTGGGTTTATATTCCGAAATAAATTAATATATAAATTAATATATTTAATATAAATTAACAATGAAAAACACGAGAGCGTGCAAACACGTACAGATCTGCTGACAACGTTGTACTGATACTTTCTGAAATTAAATGGATATTTTCTGAAATTCCTTTCATACGCAGTTGGATTTGTGGTCGGAGTTGGAGTCGGTAATTTGTACATCCACTCCGCAGCCCTGGTTGTTATCACACGCCAATCTTTTTGTCCGAATACATTGATATCTTGAAAAATAATCACTGTGTAATTTAAAATGCCATATTAGTAGTTTTCACCAAGTGTTCTAGAGAGGTCTAGAGTTTTCACCAAGTCATCTATATACGCAGAACGTATTTTTGTACATTTGAATGGGAATTGGCCACTCCATCGTTTTTATCAGTATGCTTCAGCAGGGTAACATTTCAATATAACTGACTTGAAAATGTATAAAATCATATCATGTACTTTTGGAAAAATATTTTTAAAAATAATGTCAAATATCTATGAAGTCCATATTTTCATACACTTTTATGGTAAGTGGTTGTTCCAGTGAAATTTAAAGATAGTAGTACTGGTGCTTGTACGATTGCAAAAGTGTATATTTCTTGTACTTAATGTTATGTTGCATTGTTACTGGAACAGCTGGAGTAGGTTGAGAAAAAGCGAGTTCTGATTCTTCCTACCAATTTCATTAATATAAAGTAAGTTTTTAAACCGGGGAGCCCTTAAATGTTGTTAGTATACACTTTAATTCTAAATAAAAAGTTTTATGATCTATCATGCTGGAAAAAAGAGACACATACAATATTTTGCTCGTGTTTCAAAAATCTTGAATTTTCACCAAGATAATAAAACCACTCATCTAGGATTATTCCTTTTTAATTGTCTGTTTCCTAAATTTTCTAGTTAAAGTAAATTAAATAAAAGGACTACCCTTTTGAAAATATTAGTGTATAAGTAAGAGTTTTTAGCATCCGCATATTAAACTCAGAAGTCATAAAAAATCCAAACAACTAGTATATTAACTACACATGTAAACGAACTTGTAGTAAAAGTAGTAATTGAACATATAAGAAAGTAAAAGAAGTAAAAGTTTTAAATTCGGTTATGCCAAATCTTTGATACCCTCCACCTGGGTTTTAACTTTACATAAATAACTGTATTAGAATAAAGTTAAACAAAATATTTGAAAAATTAAACAATCTGACAAACTGAGTAGTACCAAATTATTAGAAAAAGCACAAACACACTGAAGATTTAACAATTTTTTGAGATATCTCCATATGGTGGGTCATATCTTGCCGTTTTCAATACAAACCTGTTCGAAATAGTAACAAACAATACTGATGAAATTTTGCCTATGTAAAGGGCTTATTTGCGTATTAGCGTAATTGCAACAAACAGGCAGACAGACAGGCCGATATTGGTTCATCGCCTCGAATTTATTTTATGAGTTCGCAAATTCATTTTTCGATGCGTTACAAATGGAATGACAATCTGATATATACCTTCTGCATAGTGGAGTGGAGGGTACAAAAAAACAACACAACTAAACTTTAAAGTTATTTTTAAGTGTTTGTCACGTAATCTTAAATAAGAGAAAGAAGTATGAAAAACGAAAAAGAATACTCTCTAGCATCAATGATAGTACGAGCATAAGCAACACTTGTGGGAAATGTTTGTTTTACATAGTTTTTGCTTTTGTTTTTGCTTTATACTTTCAAATTCTCCAGTTGAATAACTCGCAACAAACAAACAACGCAACTGGAAACACAAGTGAAAAATATTACTTATACATTTGTTGCCATCTCTGTTCTATAAAAAAAAAAAAAAAACACCAAGTTTGTGGTAAAACTCTGGTCACATAAAAACTCGTAAAAAAAAGTTACATGTCACAATGGAGTTGACACTGTAACTGTTGTCCTCATAAATTCTGTTACTTTGGAATATCTAAACTGCAAGAGATGTAGATAAAAAAAAAACAAAAGGTAGAAAAATATTTGAAAGTTTTTTCTTTGAAACAAATACATATTTGTCAAATAAAAAAGGTGTGTTGTAATTTGTATGGTACTCGTAAGTACAAGTACAGCTACTGGACGTATGAGTGCTGTGGGAAAACAACTATCAAATTATTAATTCTATTAAAGAACAAGAATTTCGAAAAGCAAAAACATAGTAGTACGATGTTATTTGTTGAAACACGGCTAAGAATTAATATGGTGGCATAAATTTGAGTCCGCTTGGTTGAATTGCTTTCAAAATAATATTTGTAAGTGCAAGTTTTCTTGAGCAAAATATTTATATTTAAAATTTAATTTATTTTTGAATTCAAGAATTACATGCTTAGTTTAGTTAATTAACTTTTTTATTCAAATAGTGCGCTAAAATTATGTCTTTGAAACTGGATTCCGCTTTTTATAATATCTGTTTTTTTATTTGGTAATTTGACTTTTGTTAAAACATTAATTGCAGTACGCGAACGTTTTTAAAATTCATATAATGAATTCGTACACTTTGAGATAAATATTTAAATACTAATAAGATATTTTGAATCATGAACTTTTTCCCATTGACACACTGGGGATTTAGCTTGGTAAAAAAAAACTGAGACAACGTTTCGGCTAAATCAATTTTTTTGTTTTAAAAGCAAAAAAAATTAGATTGGAAAATATAAGCGCCAGAAACAGTATTCGTAATTTTATAGTTAGGGGAACCCACTAATTATGCAACAACGTACAGTTTTGATGCATCTATTCCGTTTTAGTATAAGACGAACTTGTTTCTATAAAGTTGATTTAATTAACCTACATTTGATTTGGAAGCTATATTTTGCAATAAGTACGAAAGCTTAGAAATAGCGAAAATTTTTTTCGTGAATTAGTTTGAATCATAAGGCAGAAAAAACTCCTTAGTGCAGTACGTCACTGAAAAGTACAAAGCCACCAACTCAGTTTTATCCAAACTTCATTATGGTCACAACACAAATCTAACTAGATAGGAAAAGCGTTCGGCAAGGACATCCGTGAATATATTGTTATTCATTTCCGATATCAATAGAAAATAACATATGGCTTGTTCTGAAAAATCTCAATCACGAGTGAAAAATTAAGACTGCTCAGAAAAACGAAATGTTCACCTGTAAAGAAGTCCAGTTTTTTCTGAGTGTTTTGATGAATTATAGCAACTTGTTTTCTCTACGTCTTTAGTTTATGCAAAGTAATATTATATTAGTTGTTGTAGTTAACAACAACATAATGTATTTGAATAAGCAAATATACAGTTGAGTTCAAATAAAGAAATTTTATTGATATCATTAATGGACAAGTTTTTCAAATCCACATGGCTTTCAGTTTTTTAGGAAGTTCGTCGTGCTACTTAAGAAAATTTAACAATTGGCTCCTGCAAAAAAGAAAATAGAAAAATTAACAAAGAATAACTATGTATCTAACTATGTAGTAGATAATGCTATCATGCACTTTGCATATTATCCCCTGGAATGCAAAGTTTCACTCGTAACAGTGATACCCCAGCCAGGCAAAGACAACACAAAAGTCGAGTCATATAGACCAATCATCCTCTTATCCAATGTGTGTCAAAACTTTTTGAAAGACTGCTAATGAATAAATTAACCACAGCGGAGTATTCTGAGGCCATTATTGTATTTAATCTGCACACATGCTCCAGAACAAATTAATATTCATAACATACCGCAACGCACAAACGTTAAATATCTCGGAATGGACTTTATACCCCACTTGAAAAATACATATAGACGCAAAACTTACACAAATCAAGTTGAAACTCAATAACTAAAAAATTGGCTTAGATCGAAGACTACTGCTTTATAACTGTATTATAAAATCCATATGGCGCAGTGGTATTTACATAAGGGGGACAGCTTCTCCGTCTAAATTATCAACAAGACAAAGGAAGTTCTAACAGTAAATGTTCCTTTGGTTAAAGACAAAGTTATACCCTGAACATAGAGCGGTATAAGTATTGAAAAATTATATTTTTATTGGCCATTCAATGTAGAATTATATTTGTAAAAAGGAGTTTCCCTACAGGAAATAAAAAGATAATTTTATTTTAATGTTTCAACCCACATTTCTCCTGCTTTTTTCAGTCTTCTTCAGGACCGTATATTTTTATTTTAATTGATTCTATATATCTTTTTAATTGTAATCACTTATTTATCTAAAAAGAAGTCCACTTCACGACGGAGAAAATTTAAATAAATAAATAACTAAATGATGACAAAATAGTACACAGATATCACAAATTAATATCATGGAGAATTTCTTACCATTTAATAATTAGTTCCGAAATTAATCAAAATTATTATGAAATATTATCATATTTGCTTCAAAAAATGTATCTCCATATATTCCGTAACAAAAGCAGAAAATAATTTATATGTAAAACGTTATATCCATATTAATTTGCCGAAACAAAACTAACGAAAATCTTAGCAAAGAGTTAAATTTTGCAATAAAAAATCCGAATATAATCAAAACTTTAAAACATACTTCAACATAACTTTCATACTACATTAGGCTAATTGTAAAATATGAATGGCTGAAACTAATTACTATTCCGAGCGATGTTCATCCGCCATTGATTCCAAGGATACATGGAAAACCATTCGAAATATCGGTATTGGCAAAAATAATAAAAATGAAAGCTGCCTAATTGATGCAAACGAACTTAATAGCATTTTCACTTATCCTCCGAAGACAATAGTGAACAGTACAGATTCGAACAACAATATTATGAATAATAGCTCCTCTTTTGAACAAACTGCATTCGAGTTTTCTTGTGTTAGTCAGTTTGATGTATTATCCAGTTTTTCCTTAATAAAAGCAAACGCCGTGGGTTTCGATAACTTACATCACAAGTTTATCAGGATCATTTTGCCATTAATATTAGCTTATATAACACACCTGTTTAACACCATTATTACGTCAAGTTCTTTCCCTACTAAATGGAAATAAGCAAAAATAATACCAATTCGAAAATCGAAAACGGCATATCGCCCAATAGCTATATTAAGCTTTCTATCAAAAGTAATGGAAAAACTACTACATCTACAAATGAGCAATTATATAAACGAAAATCAACTAATGTATGACAAGCAGTCCGGATTTCGTTCTAACCATAGTTGTATTACAGCTTTGGTTAATGTGACCGAGAACATAAGAAGTGAACTTGACTATGGTAATATAAACTTTTTTGTACTTTTCGACCATACAAAGGCGTTCGATACAGTAAACCATCAAACACTATGTATGAAGCTAAAATACTTTTTTAACCTTTCATCCACTTCTACGCAGCCTTCGCATTCATACCTCACAAATCGGACTCAATTTGTCCACGTTAATAATTCGACCTCAATACCTGTAACACTCCCGAAAGGCGTACCCCATGGATCGATTCTGGTTCCACTTCTTTTTTCCGTCTATTCCAATGATTTGCAACAACAACTATCTCACTGAAAAATACACATGTATGCGGACGTCGCACTGTGGTCAATATTTTGAGATAGCGGCCAAAACTCCTTTTGGTTTTTGTTCTCCGATTTTAAAGTTATTAGACTCATATGAAAGTAGGCAGTAGTAAACCTCGGGAGCCAAAAAATTGGAACTCTATTTCAACTATTTCACTGAGAACAGGGTGGTCCAAAATGGGCTTTTTCAGAATTTAGTAAATTTATGATATTTTTAGTTAATTTTTAAAGTTTAAATGATCATAACTTTTTTGTTTTTCAAGATTTTTGGACGAAATAAATTTTGTATTGGAACTTAACTTATTTACTATTACTGGTAAAAAAAATTGAAGCTCTACTGTTTTCAGAACAATTAAAATTTTTTTTTTTAAAAAGGTCAAATTTCTCGGAAATTTCATACTTCATAGAGCACAACTCCTGTGAGTCAAGCTGAGTCAAAACACAAATTTACTATTTTGTAGTCCTAACTCTCCCCTACATTCCTATATATACATGTCCATACATCGGGACTGCACTTTTTGAGCTACAGCAATTTTTCTGACCCAAGGTAAGATATTCGGTACAAATGCACGTCATATTTTTTGAGAAGTTATTTGTATGTGAAAGTGGCTATTATGCATATATTTTGATGAAATTTTGTACAAGAGTTCTTATTGACACAAAAAATAATTCTGTTGAAATTATGAGAAGTTGGCCCTTATTTGGACCTAGTCCACATAGAAGGGTGTATCAAAATTTTGACAAAAATGACAATAGAACTCTCAAATTATCTCTCAATTCATTTGGAAAAGGTAAAAAAGATTTTATTGCCATCTAATATTACACAACTTAAATACGTGAAAATTGCAAATAAATTTAAAACCAATGGAAATAACTGGTAAAACCAACTACCTGTTATATTATGTTTCAAAGAGGTAAAAAAGATCATGTTGAAACTTCGAGCAATAGTATATTAATCCATGCATTCATTTTTTTTCTTCATTATTGTTTAAACAATGGCTAAATTCAGTTATAGTGTTCTATCTGATATATATTTTGAACGGAAAGATGAAAACGACATTATTTTACATATAATGAATAATCCATTCTTCGAAATATGCGACAAACAAGAAATTAAAATTCATAACTTAAAAATAAAAAACTTTTTAAATACTTTAAGAAAACGGTACAATCAATGTTCCAGAAACAAGAAATTGTTTTACTCACGCAACCAAGAATGGCTAAGAAATAAACTTATTTTTAAAAAGCCATCAGTAACTACCACGGAAACTGGAAAAGTGGTCGACCAGCAAGGCCAATTGATAATTGTAGTGAAAGATCACGAAGACGCAAGCTTAAACATATCAATGAAGAAGATTCTTGTAGCATCATAAAGGATTCATTTCTGCATCAAATTCAACCATCGAAAACTAAAAAGGGTAAAATTGCTATCATTGAAAAAATAGTGGAAGCAAGCCCCAGACGCACAAAAAGGATTTTAGAAAGTATGCCGACACCAACTGAAGAAAATAAATTTACTCCAGAAGAAGCATTTGCACTATTTTTGGATTTGAAAATGACTAAAAACCAAGATACAGAATTGCGGAAGCGAACCAATGAAAAAAAATTGTGGAATGTTTCCATCATATCGAGATATAGTTTCTGCCAAAAAAGATTGCTTACCTTCACCAACTGCTATTAGTGTAACTTCAAGTTCAGCAGAAATAAAATTGCAGGATCTTCTTGAACACACTGCAGAACGATTATTAAAGACATTTGATGCTGACTATTTAAAGAAGTTTAAAAATTGCAGCATGACTTTAATTTCTAAATGGGGATGTGATGGGTCCTCTGGCCAGAAACAATACAAACAATGTAATGCGGAAAATTCATCAGATGCCAATTTATTCATGATTTCTTTCGTTCCATTACGTTTAACAAAAACTTATATTGGTTCAGAGCCGTCAAGAATGAAATTCCCTCGTCAACAAAATTTTGTAGACCAATAAAGTTTGCTTACAAAAACGAGACTCAAGATGTCATAGATGAAGAAGTTCGAAAAATAAATGATCAAATTAAAGAACTTCAACCAGTAACATTTAAATTTGATGACCAAGACATTGAAGTAAATTTTAAAATGTGTCTCACAATGATTGATGGAATAGTTGCACAAGCTTTAACCAAAACAAAGTCATCGTCAACCTGCACCATATGCCAAAAAACATCAAGTCAATTGAGCCAACCACCAACACAAGACGATAGTTTTAATGAAACATATGAATTTGGAATGTCACCTCTTCATGCTAGAATTCGTTTTATGGAGCATATTCTTAAATTGGGATACGATTTGGAATTTGGCCCGTTAGGCGAAACAGTGAGAAACAACAAAGAAAATTTGGAAAAAAGAAAGCAAAAAAAAAAAGATATTCAAGAAAAATACCGTGAGATAGGCCTTATAATTGATGAGCCAAAGCAAGGAGAAGGACATTCTAATGATGGAAACACAGCAAGGAGATTTTTTCCGATCCAGAAACTGCAGCTTCTATAACTGGAGTAGATTATGATTTAATACGACGATTCCAAATCATATTACAAGTTATAGCATGTAGCAAAAAGATAGATGCAAAAAAATTTGGTCAGTATGCTAATGAGACAGCAACCCTTTATAACCGAAAATATTCTTGGAGACATATGCCAACCACAGTTCACAAAATTTTGTTCCATGGGGAACAAATAATTTAGCACAATATGCTTCCAATTGGAGATCTCTCAGAAGAAGCCCAAGAAAAAAGGAACAAAGACTACAGATTCTTTCGCGAGCACAATACAAGAAAAATTTCCAGATATTGTACTAATGAAGATCTTATTAATATTTTGTTGTGCACATCAGACCCATATATGTCCAGTATTCGACAAAAATGGAAATCAACCTCATTAGAGTTAAATGAAGAAGCTAAACAACTACTGCAAAATGAAAATCAAAGCTATTTGGAAGAAATTTTTACTAATATTGTTTAATTAATACTAGTTTAAAGATTATAATTTATTTCTAATTTTAGTATAAATTTTTATTAATACATTTAAATAAAATATATGTGCACTTTAAATCAATAGTAAAAGTTTACTTAAAATTTTATCGATGTTGTGTTCTGTATATAATATATCCAAATGGTATTGATATTGTTGGGAATTTCAGTGTTATTTTTCAGTTTAATCCTCACAAGAATTAGCTTTCTTCCAAAAAAACCAACCTTTGGCCCCTGTGATTATTGAGACTAAATAAATGTCAGGGGCCAAATTTTGGAATTTTCTGACCAAAATTAAGTTTAGGAATAATAAATAAGTATTGGTTGTAAAATACGATTGAAGAAAATAAGAAATTATAAAAAAAATACCTATTTAAAATGTCAAAATATTCAACTTTTACATGGAAACTCAACAAAAAATTAAAATGCATTTTTAACTCCAAATTACTTACGTTCCTATTAGTCGATTTTTACGTTTGAACACGCAAATTGAAGCTTAAAGTCCCTCCTATTGAACAAAACAAATTGCGTAAAAAAATACCAATCCGGTCAAAAGTTATAGAGTTTTGACCGCTATCTCGCGAAATTGACCACTGTGCGTCGTTCAGCTGTATCTCAGTAGTCCAGTAAGCTCCATAGAAGAAAATGTTGAAAAGCTAAGCTATGACCTTAATAAAATACATTCTTAGGCCGCTGCAAATGGACTTTGTATCAACCCGCATAAATCAAAATGTTTGATTATTCATAAAAAAACTTTTCAGCCTGTTCTTGAACACTAAGAAACAATCAGAAAATCGAGATTGTAAAAAAGGTAAAAAATCTTGGCATAGTGTTCAATAACAAAAACGTATATAAAGCTAAGATCGCTTTGGGTAACTCGGTATTTTACGCCGTTAAGACTGAGACATCTTCTTGCAAATGCAACTTTAATTTCTGGTCTACTTTATGGCTGTGAACTTTTTGGCTACTGCGACTACGCCAGCAAGAAAAAACAATTTTTCATAACCGCTTACGTCTTTGGAATGCAATTCAACACAACCAACAATTAGTTAGCAACGCAATTCATTTCAAGAAATTTTTGTTTAGTTACTTTGTTTAAATATATTTAATTTTCATTTCTTTAAATTTATGAATTTTAATAGAAAAATTCCGCGAGCGGGGCGTATCAGCTTCCGCGCGTTCGGCAGCCACACCCGTGCTGCCACGCAATTGTCGTCAACTTATTTTAATCGCCAAAATATATTTTTCAGATCATTCCGATATTAAAGATGAGCTGTGTTCCGAGAGCGCGTCGCGTCTGCGTCCGCGCGCCGCACCTCGCATTTGGCGGCTACACCCATGCTGCCGCGCAGTTCTCGTTAACTTATTTTAATCGCAAACTATATTTTTCAGATCATTGCGATATTTTAGCTGAGCTGTGTTTCGCGAGCGCGTCGCGTCCGCGCATTTGGCAGCCACTTGTTGCCAACCCATGTTAATTGTCAAAATATATTTTTAAGATCATTCCGTTATTCAAGCTAAGCTGTGCGCGTAGCTTCCGCGTACCGAAATGATGCTATTGAAGAGAATGCTCATTTTAAATGCATTTATTGTAGGGCATATATTGAGAGCAGTATACAAATTTTCACTAAAATAAATATTTAACAAATTTCATTAAATAGAAATATGTAAAAATTTAAGAATGAATTTGGGGAGTAAGTTAATTTTTTATTTCGTTTTTAAAAAAAATGGAGAATTTGTTCATTTCTTTTGGGGACCTTTTTTTAAATTTGGGGAATTTGTTCATCGTGAAGTTATTTCCCGTGTAAACAAAATTTCAGAGAAATCCGTAGAAAAATTCAAATTTGTATAGGGAAGAAATATACCACACAACAAAAAATGAATTTTATACGTAAAGTGGGCGTAAAGTAGGCGTGGTCGGTAAAAATCATATGGCGACCTTCCCTGGAATATGAACTAAATTTCGGAGAAAGCCGCTGAAAGATAAAAATTATTATAGTGAACAAATATACCAAAAAACAAGAAATTAATTTTATAAAAATGTGGGCGTAAAGAAGCGTAGCAAGAAATATATATAATGCGACCTTCGCTGGAGTAGAGAGATCACGTTTTCTAAATTTTAGAGAAAGCCATTGAAAAATAAAAGTTTGTATAGCAATCAAACAAAGAAACAAATAAAACGAAAGAAATAAATTTTATATAAAAAGAAGTGGGCGCAGAGTAGGCGTGGACTATAAGAAGCATATGGTGACCTTCCCTGGAGTATAGAGATCGTGTGTACCAAATTTCAGAGACATCCCTTGAAAAATAAAGATTTCTATAGTGAACAAATATACCAAAAAAGAGAAAATGAATTTTGTATAAAAAGTGGGCGAAAAGTAGGCGTGGCCGGCAAGAATCATATGGCGACCTCCTGGAGTACAAAGATCGTGCGTAGCAAATTTCAGAGAAATCCGTTTAAAAAAAATTGTGTAGCGAACAAATTTACCAAAAAAACAGAAAATGAATTGTATACAAAACGTAGGCGTAAAAGTATGCGTGGCCGGTAAAAATCATATGACGACCTTTCCTGGAGTACGGAGATCGTGTGTACCAAATTTCAGAGAAATCCGTTGAAAAATAAAAATTTGCATAGCGGTCAAACAAACAAACAAACAAACAGAAAATGAATTTTATATATATAGATTTAGTTTTTTATTTTTATACCCTCCACACCTCAGTAGCAGAGGGTATATATAGGTCTGTCAATCCGTTTGTAACGCACCGAAATAAATTCCTGAGACCACAAAAAAATATATTTTCTTGATCCTTATAACGAGGGAAGTTGATTTACCGATGACCGTCTGTCCGTCTGTCCTTCTGTCCGTCTGTCTGTGGAAATCACGATCACGACGTCAATATTTAAGCTAGACTGTTCGTTTTTATATAAGATCGTTTATTAACATCCCAGAGGAGTTGCTATTTAAAAGCGTCAAAATCGGTCAGAAGGTTCACGAGCTATGAATAAAAATTTTAAAAAACTCTTGAAAAAATAAAATTTTTCAGTGTGTTTGTTGTTTTTCTTAAGATATGTTGTATATGTTGTAATTCTTCGTATTGTTGAAGTTATTACAGTTGTCTGTATATTAATACTGCACGTTTCACATTGGCCTAAGCAAGTTTTACCACATATTTTTTTTATCATTAAAATTAAATATTAAAAGTTAAAAATTAAAAAAATAAAAAGTGGGAAATGAAAAATGAAAAATGGAAAATGAAAAATTAACATGTAAGAAAATTATAGTCGGTCTAGACCGACTATACGATACCCTATACCATGCGTTTAGAAACCCTATCTCTTAGGCCCAACTGAATGGACATAGAAAATAAGCAAAAACCAAATGTGAGTGGGATTTTTACTAATTTTTTTGTCTGTAGATATGAAAAAGTTCATATCGGATGCTATATCTATATGGGGACTAGGCCCAAAAATTGACCAATCCTGATTGTGTTTGGTAAAGTCTCTTGTATTTTGCAAAAAAATAGAAAAACAAAATTTGAGAAGAATCAGTGCAATATTTTTGTTTTTTGATAGATTTAAGTGAAAATCGGGAAGCAGCTCTATATTGGGCCTATGACTAAGAGTTGTCCAATAGGGATCATTTTTGGACTACTGATTAATGGATGTAATATATACATACAAACCCAATTTGACTAAGATTTGTATGATAATTTGGATCTTATGGCAATATATGTTGATTTTATAGGGGTCATTTGTATGGGGGCTAGGTCTGAACATTGACCGATTCTCACCAGTTTCAACAGCGTTCATCCCATGGCCGATAAGAGATTAAGTACCAAATTGCGTCAAAATATATTCATATTAGCGACCTGCAGTTTGATTAAAAGCTTTACATGGACACACAGACGGACGGACGAACGGGCGGACGGACGGACATCGTTAAATAGAATCAGATAGTGATTCTGATTCGATCGGTATAATTAAAGATGGGTGTAGGTCAAATATTTTTGGCTGTTACAAACAGCAGCACAAAGCCATTATACCTAAACCATATAGTGGTATAGGGTATAAAATTTAAATATGAAAATTGGAAAATGGAAAATGAAAAATGGAAAATGAAAAATGAAAAATTAAAAATGAAAAATGAAAAATGAAAAATGAAAATTGAAAATTGAAAATTGAAAAATGGAAAATGAAAATTGAAAATTGAAAAACTAAAAATGAAAAATGGAAAATGAAAAATGGAAAAAGGAAATTGAAAAATGAAAAATTGAAAATCGGAAAATGGAAAATTAAAAATGGAAAAGAAAAGTGGAAGATGAAAATGGAAAATGAAAAATTAAAAATGGAAAATGAAAAATTAAAAATGGAAAATGATAAATGGAAAAAGGAAAATGAAAAATGGAAAGTGAAAAATGGAAAAAGAAAAATGAAAAATGAAAAATGAAAAATTAAAAATAAAAAATGAAAAATTAAAAATGAAAAATGAAAAATGAAAAATGGAAAATGAAAAATGAAAAATGGATAATGGAAAATGGAAAATGAAATATTAAAAATGGAAAATGGAAAATGAAAAAATTCAAATTAAAAATGGTAAATGGAAAATAAAAATCAAATGAAAAATGGAAAGTGGAATATGGAAAATGAAAAATGGAAAATGAAAATATTAAAATTAAAAATTAAAAATTAAAAATTAAAAATTGAAAATTAAAAATTAAAAATTAAAAATTAAAAATTAAAAATTAAAAATTAAAAATTAAAAATTAAAAATTAAAAATTAAAAATTAAAAATTAAAAATTAAAAATTAAAAATTAAAATTAAAAATTAAAAATTAAAAATTAAAAACTAAAAATTAAAAATTAAAAATTAAAAATTAAAAATTAAAAATTAAAAATTAAAAATTAAAAATTAAAAATTAAAAATTAAAAATTAAAAATTAAAAATTAAAAATTAAAAATTAAAAATTAAAAATTAAAAATTAAAAATTAAAAATTAAAAATTAAAAATTAAAAATTAAAAATTAAAAATTAAAAATTAAAAATTGAAAATGAAAAATGAAAAATTAAAAATTAAAAATTAAAAATTAAAAATTAAAAATTAAAAATTAAAAATTAAAAATTAAAAATTAAAAATTAAAAATTAAAAATTAAAAATTAAAAATTAAAAATTAAAAATTAAAAATTAAAAATTAAAAATTAAAAATTAAAAATTAAAAATTAAAAATTAAAAATTAAAAATTAAAAATTAAAAATTAAAAATTAAAAATTAAAAATTAAAAATTAAAAATTAAAAATTAAAAATTAAAAATTAAAAATTAAAAATTAAAAATTAAAAATTAAAAATTAAAAATTAAAAATTAAAAATTAAAAATTAAAAATTAAAAATTAAAAATTAAAAATTAAAAATTAAAAATTAAAAATTAAAAATTAAAAATTAAAAATTAAAAATTAAAAATTAAAAATTAAAAATTAAAAATTAAAAATTAAAAATTAAAAATTAAAAATTAAAAATTAAAAATTAAAAATTAAAAATTAAAAATTAAAAATTAAAAATTAAAAATTAAAAATTAAAAATTAAAAATTAAAAATTAAAAATTAAAAATTAAAAATTAAAAATTAAAAATTAAAAATTAAAAATTAAAAATTAAAAATTAAAAATTAAAAATTAAAAATTAAAAATTAAAAATTAAAAATTAAAAATTAAAAATTAAAAATTAAAAATTAAAAATTAAAAATTAAAAATTAAAAATTAAAAATTAAAAATTAAAAATTAAAAATTAAAAATTAAAAATTAAAAATTAAAAATTAAAAATTAAAAATTAAAAATTAAAAATTAAAAATTAAAAATTAAAAATTAAAAATTAAAAATTAAAAATTAAAAATTAAAAATTAAAAATTAAAAATTAAAAATTAAAAATTAAAAATTAAAAATTAAAAATTAAAAATTAAAAATTAAAAATTAAAAATTAAAAATTAAAAATTAAAAATTAAAAATTAAAAATTAAAAATTAAAAATTAAAAATTAAAAATTAAAAATTAAAAATTAAAAATTAAAAATTAAAAATTAAAAATTAAAAATTAAAAATTAAAAATTAAAAATTAAAAATTAAAAATTAAAAATTAAAAATTAAAAATTAAAAATTAAAAATTAAAAATTAAAAATTAAAAATTAAAAATTAAAAATTAAAAATTAAAAATTAAAAATTAAAAATTAAAAATTAAAAATTAAAAATTAAAAATTAAAAATTAAAAATTAAAAATTAAAAATTAAAAACTAAAAATTAAAAATTAAAAATTAAAAATTAAAAATTAAAAATTAAAAATTAAAAATTAAAAATTAAAAATTAAAAATTAAAAATTAAAAATTAAAAATTAAAAATTAAAAATTAAAAATTAAAAATTAAAAATTAAAAATTAAAAATTAAAAATTAAAAATTAAAAATTAAAAATTAAAAATTAAAAATTAAAAATTAAAAATTAAAAATTAAAAATTAAAAATTAAAAATTAAAAATTAAAAATTAAAAATTAAAAATTAAAAATTAAAAATTAAAAATTAAAAATTAAAAATTAAAAATTAAAAATTAAAAATTAAAAATTAAAAATTAAAAATTAAAAATTAAAAATTAAAAATTAAAAATTAAAAATTAAAAATTAAAAATTAAAAATTAAAAATTAAAAATTAAAAATTAAAAATTAAAAATTAAAAATTAAAAATTAAAAATTAAAAATTAAAAATTAAAAATTAAAAATTAAAAATTAAAAATTAAAAATTAAAAATTAAAAATTAAAAATTAAAAATTAAAAATTAAAAATTAAAAATTAAAAATTAAAAATTAAAAATTAAAAATTAAAAATTAAAAATTAAAAATTAAAAATTAAAAATTAAAAATTAAAAATTAAAAATTAAAAATTAAAAATTAAAAATTAAAAATTAAAAATTAAAAATTAAAAATTAAAAATTAAAAATGGAAAATGGAAAATTAAAAATGGAAAATGAAAAATTAAAAATGGAAAATGAAAAATGGGAAAGGAGAAATTAAAAATTAGAAACAAAAAATAAAAAACGAAAGATGAAAATTGAAAAGTGAAAAATAGAAAATGATAAACTAAAAATGAAAATTGAAAACGAAAAAGTGGAAGGTATCAAAGATTCGGCCCAGCCGAGTTTAACACTCTTACTTGTTATTATTATTATTATTATATATTAATTAAATTATTAATACAGATAAATAAAATAATAATTTTTCAACATATCTACAGAAAGAAAGTGATTTTTTTTTCTGAGGTTAACATATTGTGGGTATTACAGTATTGAGGGTATGAAATTTTAGTTATGTATGTTACATACCGTCGGAAAGGTTAATTTGTCTAGTTTCTCAGTATATGCTTTATTTTTAAGGGTTTGGAAACAATTAGACACTAATAGGAAAAAATTCAAATTAGTGCATAAGCTAAAAATTGAAAAACAGTTGTCTTGAGTTACAAAACATTTTTTTTTGTTGATAGGTATCCCACTCGCATCCCACTAAGCGACCAAAAAGCTCTTAAAGGAAAAAACCTAAGCGCTCTTTTGAGCAAAAAAAAAAATATCCTTATTTTAAAATAAAGTCAAAAAAATTTTTGATTTTACAAAAAAAAAATTCAACAAAATTTTGTTATCTTTTTAAAGAATGAAGAAATACCTATCTAAACTACGTTTTGCTAAGAATAATGGGTAAAAAGTTACATGGATGGTCAAAATGTCAAATTTTGACCCCCAGAGAGTTCTGGACCAATCTTGTTGAAAAGTTGTGTCTAAGCTACCATCCAATAGGACTAACATTGGTGCAAATTTCATCTCGATCGAAGGGCAGCGGTTTCAAAAGTTGGATCACTTGTCATGAAACGCTCCACATATATGTGACCTCCTCTATGAAAAGGGGGCTACGTGGAAAACAAGTTATCGAGAAAATAATTGTTAATGGTATTGTCCTCTATCCGGCTTACAAAAGAGTGAGAAATGATTTTGACAGCAAAGCCCGCTTTTCATAGACCAGTTCATATATTTATTTAATTTTTTATAGATTTAAGTGAAAATCTGTTACCAGCTTAGTATGGGGGCTATGACTAAAGGTGCGTTCAGACTACGCAAATATTTGACCAAATAAACGTAACCCCTAATTTTATGAAAGTTTTATTCAATCTTACATGATACATATATAAAAGACAAAATTAAGTTATGTTTTATTACATTAGTAATATTTAATATATTTAACTATATTCTATATCATAATATATATCATAATAATATTATATTGTATAACTTAATGAAAATTATACATTATTTAGGGGTTACGTTTATTTGGTCAAATATTTGCGTAGTCTGAACGCACCTTAAGAATTACGTTAAAGAGTTTTTTTCTGGAGTACTGATTAATTATAATTAATTTACATACACATAATTTGGCAGAGATCTATATGATAATTTTGACCTCATGACAATTTAAGTCGATCTCATAGGGGTCATTTTCACGAGGACTAGCTATGAAAATTTACCGATTTTCGCAAGTTTCAATATATTTCATTATGTGTCTGATAAAAGTTTATGTCGTCAATATATTTATATCTGCGATATGTGGTATGATTACAATGCTTACACGGACACATAGACGGAGGGACGGATGGACAATTTTAAGTCGACACGGAAAGTAATTCTGAGATGGGCCTCGGTCAAATTTTATACCGCATTAAACTCATTATACCGTGACCATATAGCAGTGTAGGGTATAAGAACTAAAAATCTTATTTTTGATCTTTATTTTTATCAATATGCCCTTTAATCAATAATAAATATGTTTATGATCGGTCTATTTTTGATCTTGTCCCTAAATAAAATAACAGCCGGTATGAACTGAACCAGGCCAATTTAATTGCGTTAGTGCTATGAGTAATTATTTATGCCCACGTGTTACAGTTAGAGCAAAACCCTTTCCGGAATCTCATGGTGGAGGTATCGAAATGTCTGTGTAGAACGGCTATAATTTCTTCGTTTATATCTGTTTTAAATTAATTTTTTTTGTAATGAATATGAACATGCTTGTCGTAAATGATACTTGTATCAGTTTTAAAATTTTTTACAAAAATGGTATTATTTTATAAAACGATTGCAGTTTGTATGAAAAATCTAGTTTTTTCATAGTTTTAAATGCTGTGCTGCCCTTTTTTAATGATATGAGCTCACAGCTGAAAGGACAGAACTTCAAGTTAATCGCTTTAGAAAAATGTTTATATTCTTAATACTATGTTGATGGCTAGTTGGGAAGCGAGTGCACTAAATTTAAACTTGGATCAAGTTGACATATTTATATCTACATCCTGCCTAAGTTAACTTAAAGTTTGTTATCTCTTAAATATGCGCATTTGACTAAAATACTTTAACAACAATTTCGTAAACAATGTCACACGTATTATTTGTTTTCATGCTGGAATATTTTATTTTCAGATTCTCTATATTATTTATGCAGTTAACTAAAACATACGAAGCCACTTACACTCACACATTAATCCTATTTAACCCATTTAACTAAATAAACTCCTATAGAAAATTCTAAAGGTTTTTAAAAATATCTTCATTCTTCGATATTTTAGTTTAGATAAAAATTATGATTTTGAAAGGAAAAACTTTTACATCCTGTCTTTTTCAAGAACACAAAGTCATGAAAATATTTATGTGTGAGTGGGTGGCTGTGTGTATGTGTGTGTCTGTGTGTGTCAAGCATCATTTTGTGTTTATGTTTTATAAACTATAAATAAATAAATATGCAACACTTAAACATACTAAACAGTACATCATAGTTAGTGTAAAAGTAAACTGGAAGACTGCAACATGTACGAGTACAGATGTAAATACCACATATACACAATTTATACACTTTCTACCTCAAATGTCTTAAGTTATGATGTTAAAGTATTTAAGGTGTGAAATGAAAATTAAATTTTCTTATGTATATTATGAACTTTGTTTCTATAACTTTGTTTCTGTTTTGCAAGTTAGTGGGTGTGTAGGTTTTCTGTTTAAGTGGAAAAAACTTACGATACATTGAATTCACAAAGGGCTGAGATCTTGACATAAAATATTTTTATTTATAGAAGGCTAAGAAATTATATTAGAGGGTAGATATCCCTACAGTTATAGTGTATTCACAGAAGAATGGACCTTGCCTTAAATGAGCCGCTGATGGCTGGTTCCAAAAATTTTTTTACATCAAAATAACTGCCTTTTAGTTTTCGCTTCTTTTTAGGTAAGTAGTAGACACCCTTTTGTTACAATATTGTTAATGAAATGTTCTATTAATTTTAGTTATAATATCCACCATTAATAGATTTATTCTTTTTCAAGATCTGCAACATTAATAACTGTGAATCTTGATGACCGAGAAAATCGTCTTCGCTTTAATTACTCCAACTGATTTTGATGTCTGGGAAAAAAAAATATTTTTTTTAGCATTTTAGTGTTTAACTTTAGTTCTTATAAACATGATAACATTTTTATACCCATGCCCTTTCTAAAATATCCCCGGAGAGTATATATATTCCCAATGCAACAGCTCGAGCAGCTAAAACAATGTCCGTCTGTCCGTCTGTCTATTGAAATCAAGCTAATTCACAAGATAAACCATTCACCTGGATAACATTAGGATAACCTTGTCTATCATTATATCGAGCACGTTCTTATTTAAAATGGGGTAAACTGGACATCGCCGTGTAGAAATGTTGCCTAAAATGAGGAGATATCTGTAAAAAAAAAATTACCAAAATTCAGTGTGTTTTTATACCCTATACCACTATGTGATGAGTGTATAAAGACTTTGTGCTGATGTTTGTAACTACCAAAAATATTTGACCTAGACCGAACTTTCATTTTACCAATCGAACCAGAATCACTTTCTGAGCCGATTTAGCGATATCCGTCCATCTGTCTGTCCGTTGTCTGTGTGTCCACGCAAATCTTGACATCAAACTGCAGGTAGCAAATATGAATATATTTTGACGAAATTTTGCATGTAAGCTTCTGTCGCCCATAAGATGAACGCTGTTAAAATCGGTGAATGTCGTTTCATGTTCAGACCTAGTCCCCATACAAATGATCCTTAAGAGATCGAATTAAATTGCCATAATACTCATATTATCATATAGATCTCGGTCAAATTGTATATGTTTATTACATAGGTGGTCTAAAAATAAACTTTGTAGGACAAATCGTTGTCAAATTTGATTTTTTTTCCTTCCGATATGAAAAAGATATCGGATGCTATATTTATATGGGGACTAGGTCGAAAAATGGATCGATCCTACCCTTTTCTGGTAAGGTAATTTATTTTTGGTATATACCGAATTTGAGATAAATCTGTGCAATATTTTTGTTTTTTGATAGATGTAAGTGAAGATCGGGAATCAGCTTTATGTGGGAACTGGAACTGAATATGGTCCTGCAGGGTTTGTTTTTCTATTATTGCTTAATGGTTGTAATAAGCACACACATAACAAGTTCTACCGGGATCTGTAATTTGTGAATTTAGTACATCATATAGGGATAATTTGGATGGCGACTATGTCTGAACATCCCATAAACATTTGTCAGTTTGTTAGATTCTTACATGTTGTATTTCGTAATTTTTGCCCCATAGTCCCATAATGTCAATGTGCGCTTATGAGTAGTATTCCAGCTTGTATATTGCGTATTGCCTTTTAAAAATGGAGTTTATGCCACAAGTAAAATTTTTTTCATTTTATAACTTTTATTTAAACATACAATAACTTCATTTAACCATAGCTAAAGTATATTTATGTACGTTTACAATGTTTATTTATTACTCCTGCCATGCACTCCTGCACTCCAGTTCATGCTGGTGAATGCAATGATGTTTTCCCGGCGTAGTCTATTAGTGTTTATTGTTAGCTTTTTGTAAATTACTCAACAAATTATGTTGCATACAGTATACGCAAAACTACATTCCGTATATTATGGCATTGTAAGAAAATTATGTGGTGAACACGCAACTGTGTGAAATGAATTATGATAGAATTTATGTATACTGATATAATTAAATTCCTTTGAAATAACTTACGACTGTTGATTGTTGTTTTGGCACTATTTATGCGGAGACAGATTCTATATAGTATGGCAGATGCATTAGATATCTCTCAAATTCGAAACTATGTATGTATGTGTGAAATAGGCGAACACGACAACAAAAAAACTAATTATTCTGGACGATACTTAGTACATGTGCTAGAGATGTGCCTGTGTTAATACTTACTTACTCCCGATTAAAGTTTAATAATACACAATTAATCACGTGAGTGAATTCACTTACGAATAGTTTGCATTTAGTGAAGCCAAGTCACGACTTACATCACTACCATGCATAATACATTATTTTCAGTTTTGGTTTCTGCTGCTACAATAAATTGTTACCTCACCACTACCATAATTTTTTCCGAACGAACTACTATGAATATTAGATTGTAGGGAAGACCTTTTAATATTGCAGCCAGTTTGATACAATTGATAGTTTGAAAACTATTTTCTATGGTGTGCTACAAAAAGTTTTAAAAAACACATCATGATCAAAGCTCCTTTGTGAAAATCAAATATATATTGGGCAAGAAATGATAGACAAATTTAAACAGGCTCGTAGAATACTTGAGAAACGTTTTAACAATTAAAATAATTATTTTTATTACCCAAATTTAGTTGAAAATTTTACAACTTACTCGGTTTATAGGCAAAAACTCAAAACTTGGGTTAGATTGTAAATTCTGATTTATGTTGATATAATTGCAAAGTAGTTGATAAAATTGCAAAGTAGTCACTTAGGTGTTCTTTTAGCCAAAGATAAAATTATAAGATGCAGTGAAAGATATTTGCATAAAACTGACACTCATCCCAATATACTAGCCCAAAATCTACTCAATAACAGTCGCCACCTACGCCGTAGGAAATTGGACACAGCTAATTTGACACTTAAATATATCAACGAGAAATTAAATTTTTGTGTATTTTTTTGCTCGACTTTATATTTGGGATTATTAATTATACCCTATACCACTATGTGGTTTGGGTATAATGACTTTGTGCTGCTGTTTGTAACAACCAAAAATATTTGACCTAGACCCATCTTTAATTATACCGATCGAATCAGAATCACTTTCTGAGTTGAGTTAACAATGTCCGTCCGTCTGTGTGTCCATGTAAACCTTTTAATCTAACTGCAGGTCGCAAATATGAATATATTTTGATGAAATTTGGTATGTAGCTTTTGTCAGGATGAACGCTATTGAAATTGGTGAGAATCGGTCCATGTTCAGACCTAGCCCCCATACAAATAACCCATATGAAATCGACATAAATTGCCATAAAATCCAAATTGTCATATAGATCTTACTCAAATTGGGGTTTGTATGCGTTCATTACATCCACTAATGAGTAGTCCAAAAATGATACCTTTGACCATATAGAGCTGCTTCCCGATCTTCACTTAAATCTATTAAAAAACAAAAATATTGCACTGATTTTTCTCAAATTTTGTTTGTATATATTTTTGCAAAATGCAAAAGACTTTACCAAACATGATCAGGATCGGTCCATTTTTGGACCTTGTCCCCATATAGATATAGCATCCGATATGAACTTTTTCATATCTGCAGCCAAAAAAATTAATAAAAATCCCACTCAAATTTGGTTTTTGCTTATTTTCTCTGTCCATTTAGTTGGGCCTAAGAGATAGGGTTCCTAAACGCATGGTATAGGGTATCGTATAGTCAGTCTAGACCGACTATAATTTTCTTACTTGTTTTTAATTTGAACAGTTATTGCTAGCTTGCATAAAAATAAATGAACAGTCAATAAATTAAAAAAACATGAAAAATTTCTACCATCACAGAAAGTTAAACAATAATTAAAAAAGTGATAAGAATTGGAGATACCAACAGATTCTTAGTTCAGGCACAAGTTTCTAACTATTTTTTTAAAATTACTTCATGTCGATTCGCATATTTAGTTCTGAGAAAGATGAATTTTTCCTATACACAGGAAAAATTTCGCAAATGAATTGTTTTGGTTGAAGGTGGAAATATGTGTAGCAGCTTTGATTTTTCGAAATGTGGTAATAAAATTCATTTCAAATGCACATAGCAAAAATATTGTAATCACTATGTCCGAAGCGGATCAGGACAATTTTTGGTAAGGTCAGTTATGTTCGCCGAAAGTTTAAGTGCATATCGGCGGGCTACTTTTTATGGGAACTATGGAAAACAATTTTTCCCTCACTCCTAGTTTTTCTATTAATTATTTAGACACCTAATTTGATCCAGATATAAAAACTTATCTGGATTATGGTGTAATATAGGGTACCCTCATATTAGGTTTGGGTCTGACAATTTATGTTGCTAGGCATTATGTTTCCAATAAAACATTATACGTATCAACTTTCATGAAAATATATTCATATTTGCACAGTTTCAAACACGCTATTAGTCAAAAATATTAAAAAAGAAACTTGGCATTTAGGCCGTAGCTTCCTATCTCGGTGCAAAGATCCACTAAGAAGGGATTTTAAGAAATTCGCACACTTAGGGGGAAAAAATGGTCAAAAGGTGGAAAAGTGGTAACACATAAATCTAGGAATATGGAATTTGGTGTGTAGACTACATCTGAGAACCAAACATTTTGTGACGGCCGTTTATTTTTGGTGATGACTGTACTTAACAGTACATACAAGTTACATTAAAACGAAACATTATTTATTTTGCCATATAAAATTTTTGCAAAAAAAAAAAATACCGTTTCGTCTGTATGTGATTTGTTTAAATGTTTGTTTTGTGTTTTCAGTACCCTTTAATAAAACACTTGATGTTGGTTTTTTTTTGTTACCAACGGCCTGTTTTATTGTTGTATGTCCATTCGCTCAATCATAACCTTTGCAATCAGTTTGGTCAAACCACTTTTTTTGTTCTTGTATTGATTGCACGTACTCTCATCGTCATACATGAGTGATCGTGTTTTCAGTGCTAGAGAGTATTATGAATGAGTGTGAATGGCCTCAATGAATGGTTGCGAGTTTTTTTTTTTTGGAAACAGGTTTTTATCTTATGATGAATGGAATGAATGAAGATAGGTTGAATGTTAAGAAAATAATTTTGTTTTAAGGAGTTGAATTTTGATTTTGGAGAAAGAAAGATTGAGGAAAAACCTCGTAAGAATTAAAATTAAAATGTAGTCATAATTAAAATTTAAGAAAAGTAAAGTTAATGCAAATCTAAAGTAAAGTTAAAGTTAATTAAAATGTAAGACATTTAAAATTAAAACAGAGTTGAAATGTAGTTGTTGAAATAGAAGGTTGAGGAAAACCTCTTAAAATTAAAAAAATTAATTTAATCTTAGCAACTTTAAGAAAAAAAAAACTTTAGATTTAATTGACATGTGAATAAATAAAATTTTGTGTTAATTAATAATATTTCCGTTTGTGCTAAAGAAAATGGCGGTAATGTTAACTTTATTACTAAAAAAAAAAACATTCTAGAAATATAAGGAAAATTTGTCTATATATAAATTTAAATTAAAAAAAAAAAATAATAAAATTTTCGAAAGATTAATTTTAACTAAAAAAAAAAAAATTTCCGCATTAATAAAATTTTCTCTATATAAATTTAAACAAAAAAATTTTTTCTACATTAATAACTTTTCCTAGATATAAAATTAAACTAAACATTTTACTACATTAAGAAATTTTTTCTAATTATAAATTTAAACTAAATAGCACACATTTTTTTAAATATGAAAATTGCTAAAATTAAAATTGTGTAAAATTTAAAATTAGAGCTAAAAATTTTCTAAATTTAGATTAAAACTAAATTAAAAAGTCTTTTAATATAAAATCCAACTAAAAATTTTTTTCGTATATTACGAAACGTTTCTAATTATAAGATTAAACTAAAAATTTTACTACGTTAAGAAATTTTATGAATTTAAGCTAAATAGAAATAAATTTTGCTAAAAATTAATTTTCCTACCTAAATAAATATTTCTAATTATAAATTAAAAATTTTTTAGATGTAACATTTTCTAGAAGTAAAAATTTTTTCTAATAATTATATATTGTTAAAATTAAAAATTTACATAAAATGAATTGAGCTAAAAATAAAAATTATTGTATATAAATTGACCTAAAAATTAAATAGGGCTAAAATTCAAATTTTTTTAAAGCAAAAAATTTCATAAATTAAAATAATTTTCTTAAATATGCATAAAATTAAGCTAAATTTAAAAATTCTCCTAAAATTAAAATTATGCTATACTTTAAAATTTTTCTAAAATCAAGATTTTTCTAAAATTAAAATTTTTCGAAAACTAAATATAGCTACAAGTGAAATTGCTAAAAGAAATTTTATTATAGTTAAATGTTGCTAAAATAGAATATAAATTTTGAACACCTTAAAAATGAAGGTTAAATAAATATTATATATCCCAATGTAGGAAACCAAACCAAACCAAAATTTCTTATCATTTGAGTGGGTTACCTCCAAATAAGATGGATCATAGGTAACAAGGTAGGGAGGGCAAAACGGGCAGAACACCTCGTCCCCAATCTCAAGGTAAGTATGGCCATCCGTCCCTTTAGCGACAGTTTACAGTTTTTTTTTTCGAAAATTGCACGTGAATATCTGTAGTGCGGTTTCCCTGGGTCTTAACAAGATCCCACCCCTCCAACGAGCTAGGCCCCCTGCCAGCACGTGCGACCCGTTAAGGCTCAGGGAAACGGAAGCGGAAGTTCCACCACCGCCGTACCATTACAATTTTCTCAGGACTAATTTTTTCGAAATTCGGCCATTTAAGGAGACAACGGTTAAAAAGGGTAAATATGATATTTTTAGGTATGTTCTTAACATACTAATATATACTAGTAGATTCCACCCTCGGAATTCGAGTGCAACTTATAGGAAATCGTATCTTTTCGTTTAATAAACTATTGACCCTAAGTGTAAGCTCTGTCAAAAACAATTTTTCAATTCAACAAAATTATTATTTTGAATAAAGAAAACAAACTAATTTTTTGCAAACACATTACTAAATTTAATAAACGCACAATAGCATTGTATAATTTTATGTATGTATGCAACTTTAAATGAGCATAATTCCAAAAAAAAAAAAAAACTAAAAACTTAAAAATCTGGTGGACAGCTAAAACAAAATAACTTTCAAATAAGATACGTTTGATCAAAATCGGGAGAAAAAAACTGTTGAACAGATCATGGGTCACAATATATCGCCTTAGCTATTAATATTATAGATATATGAATTTTGGTATACAAACTCCACCGAATACGTGGGCATCAGTCAAGGATGAACTAATTGGTAATTATAACGTCTATGAAAAACGGCCAAAAAGGGGAAAAAGTGTTCATTTGGCATTTTTTGAACAAACGAATATAAAATATAGTTTGTTGATTCCACAATAGATGGAAACATCAGATGGGAGGAAAACCGTAAGTGTAAAACGGTATATTTTTGTATCTTATTTACAAAGTAGTTAAGGAATATTATATTTTTGATATGTAGATTTTACTAGAGACACAATCATAGGTCAAGTATACCCCGTTTTGCGGATAAAAATGGCCAAAAAATTACAAAACTTGTACTTTTCAACTGGTAAATTTTCAGTTAAATTTACACTTTCTTAAAAAACAAGTAAGAAAATAATAGTTGGTCTAGACTGATACCCTATACCATGCTTTTAGAAAATGGAGTTTAATTCAACTAAGCTAAATCAAATCTGATTGGAATTTTTAATAATTTTTCGCCTGCAGCTCTAAAAAAGTTAATATCGTATGCTATATTTATATGAGGATTAGGTCGAAAAATAGATCGCTTCTGACCATATTTGCTAGTCACTTATTTTTTCAAAAACATATACAACCGAATTTGAGAAAAATGTGAACAATATTTTTATACCCTATACCACTATGTGGTTTGGGTATAATGACTTTGTGCTGCTGTTTGTAACAACCAAAAATATTTGAGCTATACCCATCTTTAATTATACCGATCGAATCAGAATCACTATCTAATTCGATTTAATGATCTCCATCCGTCCGTCCGTCCGTCTGTGTGTACATGTAAAGCTTGTTATGAAACTGCAGGTCGCAAATATGAATATATTTTGATGAAATTTGGTATTTAATCTTTTATCGACCATGGGAAATTGGTGAGAATCGGTCCATGTTCAGACCTAGCCCCCATACAAATGACCCCTATGAAACCAACATGTATTACCATAAGATCCAAGTTATCATACAAATCTTAGTCAAATTGGGTTTGTATGTATATATTACATCCATTACCAGTAGTCCAAAAATGATCCCTATTGGACAACTCTTGGTCATAGGCCCCATATAGAGCTGCTTCCCGATCTTCACTTAAATCTAACAAAAAACAAAAATATTGCACTGATTCTTCTCAAATTTTGTTTGTATATATTTTTGCAAAATACAAGAGACTTTACCAAACATGGTCAGGATCGTGAAGTGATTCTCAGAAAGTAATTCTGAGACGATCGCTGTAAAATATGGGTATAGGTAAAATATTTTTGGTAGCTGCAAAAATCAGCACAAAGTCATTATATGGTATCCAAAGTTTTTAAGTCTAACAAATTTTTTCCTTCTCTTGTAAAGGCACGCAAATTTGAGTTACATCCTTTCCACATTAAGCCATCGATATATATGGAAAGAGGGAGTTTTATGTTTCTAAGAATCATATGAACTTTTGAACTTAACTTATTTATATGACATCGAATTTGCATAGTTTTAGTTATATAATATGTTTATCTATTTAAACCTTTATTTTTGCTTTATTTTAGGTTAGGTTAGAATCGGCTGCTTATCCAAAGGAAAAGCACACTTAGAGTCTGGGGTCCATTGCGATATGACGGCATGAATAGGTGTTCCCCTCAGTCCCCACCGTAGAATCAGTTTGAGCTCTTGATGAAACCCCTGATATGTGAAATTTCCACATTTGAAAGATCAGAGAGATCATGAAGTAACGGATCCCAATGTTCGAAGTCTCGTTCTGGAGAGCGGCGGGCAATAGCAAAAGAAGTGTTCTATGCTCTCCACATCCTCCACATCCATGCCGCTACGACAGAAATCATTTGACGAGACCCTGAGGCGTTCACCGTGTTTCCCCATAAGGCAGTGCCCAGTGATAACAGTAACTATTGTTGAAATCTAGTAGCGCACTAGTGCGCTTATGATTCAGAGCCGGCCAGATTTGTCTCGTGATCCTGCACGTTGATCCATTAGCCCATCTGTTGTCGGTTATGCCAGCGGTGTGAAGCCGATGTTCCAGCTTGCACGATTCCAGAGGTGTACCAACACATTCCAAGTCCGCTGGAACCCATAAGGTAGTGCCCTGTCTTGCCAACTCATCAGCTTTACAGTTTACCGGTATATTCCTGTGCCCTGGGACCCATATGAGTCTGATGTCGAACTGCTTGGACATCTCATTTAAAGACGTGCGGTAGCTAAGGGTGGTTCTTGTCTTCAGGAACATTGATTCCAAGGATTTCACCGCGGCCTGACTATCAGAGTAGATGTTGACTGCGATTGTAGACAGAATATTCCGACCCAACCAGTCAGCAACTTCCTTTATTACCAGTACCTCTGCCTGATAAACACTGCAGTGGTTTGGCAGCCTGCGAGCCAGATTTAGTCCAAGCTCCTTTGAATAGACCCCGAAACCAACTTGATCTTTGATCCGTCAGTATAGAAATTTATGGAACGCCTGCTACCTGGAATCCTCACTGACCAATATTCCCTGGTCGGTATCAGAGTTTTGTAGTGTCGTTCGAATACACTCCTCGGAGTAGTGTAATCCACGTTCAATGGTAAGTTCCTGTTAGTCAGGATCACTCCATGGCCACAATTATGACCACGCCATTGTATTGTGCTTCTTAGTCGAATGGCCGATGAGGTCCGCCGACTTCTTTCCTAATATGTCCAACGGTATTAGGTGTAAGAGGATGTTCAAGGCATCCGTAGGTGTAGTATGAAGGGCACCAGTGATACACATGGAAGCCATTCTCTGTACCCTTGCAAGAAGGTTGGTATTGGAGGCCTTGTCTAGAGCAGGCCACCAAACGATGACCCCGTACAGCAGTATTGGGCGAACCACCGCTGTGTAAATCCAGTAAGCAATTTTCGGGCTGAAGGAGTATAAAGCTATAGTCGCCGTCTTCGCCCTTTCCTCCAAGTTCCGTCTGAAGTTCAGCTTCCTGTCCAGGAATACGCCAAGATATATGGCTCCATCAGAGAAGGCAATTTCAGTACCCTAAAAGGAAATAGGGTCGAAGGTAGGTATCTCATACTTCCTCGTGAAAAGAACAAGTTCCGTTTTGGTCAGATTTACCCCCAGACCGCAACAACTTGCCCAGCTAAATAGCATAGTGAGAGCCCTCTGTAGAATATCTCTAATTGTGGATAGAAACTTCCCATTTACGTCTATGGCCACGTCATCAGCATAGGCAACCACGCTGCAGCCTTGTCTCTCCAACGAAAGTAGCTTTGAGTTCAGCGCTAAGTTCCATAGAAGTGGTGACAGAACGCCTCCTTGTGGCGTTCCCCTGTTCACGAATCGGGATATTAGAATCGTTCCCAATTTAGGCGTTATCCGCCTGTTGGCAAGCAGATTTCCAATCAGGGAGATGAGCACGGGGTTTATTCCTAGACTAGATAGTGCCGCTAATATCGAATCCGGTGTGACATTGCTAAAAGCCCCTTCTATATCCAAAAAGGCTGTCATGGTGTATTTTAATACCGAGAGCGATTATAAGCTAAGTTGATACAGCGAATGAAAAGCCTACATAGCCAAAGGGAAATGTAGTCCGACACGTGCTGCAATTCAGCTGGAATGATACCGTCAGGTCCTGGAGATTTGTAAGGTTTAAGCAATGGCTATAATATCATCTACATATTTTGCTATGTATTTTAGAAGAATATTTTTATTCCGTAGTTCCGCTAACGCATCGTCCAGTAGACTATCGAGAATTATGTCAGCAATGTGGGTGCTAGGGGGTTGCCAATTGGCATTCCAAAAATTTGATTATATATTTTGTTTTTATATATAAAATAATTGTTGTCTGTAAGACAGAACTGGAGGATTTTTAAAAATTTTGAACTTGACGTTTTTCTGAATTTCTTAATTGTGTTCCATTTCCCCATTATGTTTCTTATCGCAGTGTGTACCGGAATGTTCGTGAACAAAGATACAACGTCAAAGGCCATTAGAATCTCTTTGTCATTAAGTTTAACGTTTTTTAAATTTTCTTTTAGTTGCGTGGCATGGAACCTGCATTGACGATACAATAGGTCGAAGAGGAGTTCCCGTTTTATGTATCTTCGAGATACCGTATATTCTAGGGGCTATCGCTGCTGAGCAAAGCAATTGTCGTTTTTGCCACAAATCTATAAAATTGTTTTTATATAAACCTAAGACGATTGTATTATTATCTTTTTGTAGTTTTATGGTTGAGTCTGTTCTTGGTGTTCTGTATGTGTTCTTGTTCTCTAGTAATATCTCCATTTTTTCCTCATAATCCTTTTTATACATTATCACTGTTTTATTTCCCTTGTCTGCCAGTATTATCGTAATGTTGTCGTGTTTTTTTTTTAATAATTTCTTTGTTTTTATTACATTAAAACTTTAGCTCAAAATTAACTCAAATAAATTTATTACTAGAAAAAAGAATTTTTAATTTTATAATAAAATTTTTTGGTATTGAAAGTCGTCAAAAATATAATTTGTTTCCATCGTAATGTCACACGTACTATATTTCTTATTATTATACCCTATACCACTACGTGGTTTGGGTATAATGACTTTGTGCTGCTGTTTGTAACAACCAGAAATATGTGACCTACACCCATCTTTAATTATACCGATCGAATCAGAATCACTATCTGATTCGATTTAACGATGTCCGTCCGTCCGTCCGTCCGTCTGTGAGTCCATGTAAAGCTTGTAATCAAACTGTAGGTCGCAAATATGAATATATTTTGATGAAATTTGGAATTTGATCTTTTGTCGGCCATGGGATGAACGCTATTGAAATTGGTGAGAATCGGTCCATGTTCAGACCTGGCCCCCATACAAATGACCCCTATGAAATCAACATATATTGTCATAAGATCCAAATTATCATACAAATCTTAGTCAAATTGGGTTCGTATGTATATATAGCGTCCACTAATCAGTAGTCCAAAAATGATCCCTATTGTATAACTCTTAGTCATAGGCCCCATATAGAGCTGCTTCCCGATCTTTACTTAAATCTATCAAAAAACAAAAATATTGCACTGATTCTTCTCAAATTTTGTTTGTATATATTTTTGCAAAATACAAGAGACTTTACCAAACATGGTCAGGATCGGTCCATTTTTGGGCCTAGTCCCCATATACATATAGCATCCGATATGAACTTTTTCTTATCTGCAGCCGAAAAAATTAATAAAAATCCCACTCAAATTTGGTTTATGCTTATTTTATATATCCAGTTAGTTGGTCCTGAGAGATAGGGTCTCTAAACGCATGGTATAGGGTATCGTATAGTCGGTCTAGACCGACTATAATCTTCCTACTTGTTTTTAAATATTATTATGGTTTAAATAATTAATATAATAATTACGTTAAAAACGTAATGAATATATTTTGATGAAATTTCGTATATAAGCTTGTGTCAACTATAAAAGATCTGTATTGAAATTGGCGAAAAGTGTGAAATACATATTGTTATAAAGAGTGATTTTTTAAGAGCTATAGGAAAGCTTTCCAAAAAAAAAAACACATAAAATTCAGAAAAATGCATGAAATCTTTATCTGAATCGATTGTACGGTCCATATAATTTAATGTTTGAAGATTATTTCATGCAAATGTTGACCGTGACTGCGCCTCAAATGGTCCTTCCGCTTAGTCCAATTTTGGCATACTCTTTCCAACATTTCGGCCGGTATCTCACGAATAAATGCTTCAATGTTGTCTTCCAATGCGTCAATAGAGGCGGGATTGTCTGTATAGACATGAGTTTTAACATAGCCCCACAAAAAATAGTCTAAAGGCGTTAAATCGCACGATCTAGGCGGCCAATTGACCGGTCTCGAACGCGAAATAAAATGTTCACCGAACTCACCTCTCAATAAGTCCATTGTTGCGCGTGCTGTGTGGCATGTGGCACCATCTTGTTGAATCCACATGTCATGCAAGTCAAGCTCTTGCATTTCGGGCAAAAAAAGTTGGATATCATCTATCGGTAGCGCTCACCATTCACAGTTACGTTACGATTCTCAAATTTAGTATGCATGTTTATTACACTCAAAAATAAGTACTCAAAAAAAAAAAAAAATAATAATCACTGTAGAATCATTCTTTGGTATAGTCTCAATGTGAAACTGTTTTCTGGTTGTCGCTTAAGTCTATCAAAGCTATATGTTTTTAAAAAAATAGAAATTGATTCCGATATGAACTTTTCATATCTACGGTAACAAATTCATAGCAATGCTACTCATATTTGGTTAGTTTCTATTTCTTATTTGTTGGATCTACGACCTTTTCTCTAAAATCTTGGTATAGGGTATCGTACAGCCGATCTAGACCGACTGTATTATTTTACATGTTAATTTTGAATTTTATTTTATTTGAAAACAATGTTCATATTATTTATGTTATTTTTTTATTAGCTTTTTTATGGCTTTGGTAACAAGATTGGGTTTTCTTAACTCAAACAAGCTATAGTCTCACCAGTCAATATGCTTCCGAAAAAAAAAGAAACAAAAGATACATAAAAAAAACTTATTGATAAATATTTTTTATTGCGATTTTCGAAGATACAATAAACATAACAAATAGACGCACTTAAATTGCTAGCATTTTTCAATCAGAATCTAGCAAGAAAATTGTCAGTACTTCTTAATGATCCTAGTCATTAGTTCATAAGAAGTGTTAATAACTCACATATATGTTATATTTGTATCTTATATGAAATATCAAGTAATTTAAAGCTTTACGTTATTATATCGTTCATACTCTAAATAAAATGTAATTAGAACAGACTTGTTAAGCTGACTGTACTTGTTTAAACATCTCAAAAAAGATTGACATATTTTTTATGTAAAATAAACATTTATCTTTTAAGACTATTACAATTTGGGGAAATATATTTTTAATTACCAAAAGATATTACATGCAAACAACCCTAAAGACAAGAAGAAAAAAAAAATACCAAATACAATACAATTACTATGTAAAAAATGTTTTCTGAAATGTTGTTTGTTATTAAGCAAAACAAATAAGTAAATATAGATTTGTTATGCATGAATGTTTCTGAAATTTTAAAAGGACAATATAAACAAAATGTATGATGACAGTTTAGTCTTTCAATATTGGAACTTAAAATATTCCAAATATAAAGTTTAAGTATTTTTTTAAAACTAAAATAAAGTTATTGCGAAGCCATGCTGTATTTTCTTTTTCAAGTATTGGAAATATGTAGAAACATATTTTTATGAACACTAAGAAATGCAAACATATCACTATGGACTGAAATTTCAGAAAAATTAAGAAATTCTTGGATATCTGTGAATTATGGAGTTCGAAACTTAAACATTTATCAGAAAAATTGAATTAGAAATATTTTTGGTATGTGACTTATATACTACATTCTACTACTTAATGTGTCATGGCCCGCCCATGCATTTCTTTAGCGGCTCAATCTCACATTTAGGGGACAAAAGACAAGACAAGAAATTTGCAAGAAATATTTTAAAATATTTTATATCTATAATATTAATTTTTTCCTTTATTTTGAGTAAATTGTATTTAAAGTTGCTACTAACACATACATAAAACAAGTAAGAAAATTATAGTCGGTCGTGACCGATTATATGATACCCTATACCATACGTTTAGAGACCATATCTCTTAGGCCCAACTAACTGGATATAAATAGAAAATAAGAATAAACCAAATTTGTGTGGGATTTTTATTATTTTTTTTGGCTGCAGATATGAAAAAGTTCATATCTATATCTATAAGGGGATTAAGCGCAAAAATGGACCGATCCTGACCATGTTTGGTAAGGTCTCTTGTATTTTGCAAGGATATATACAAACAAAATTTGAGAAGAATCAGTGCAACATTTTTGTTTTTTTGATAGATTTAAGTGAAGATCGGGAAGCAGCTCTATATGGGGCCTATGACTAGGAGTTGTCCCATAGGAATCATTTTTGGACTACTGATTAATGGAAGTAATATATACATACAAACCCAATTTGACTAATATTTATACCCTATACCACTATGTGGTTTGGGTATAATGACTTTGTGCTGCTGTTTGTAACAACCAAAAATATTTGACCTAGACCCATCTTTAATTATACCGATCGAATCAGAATCACTTTCTGAGTTGATTTAACAATGTCCGTCCGTCCGTCCGTCCGTCTGTGTGTCCATGTAAACCTTGTAATTAAACTGTAGTTCGCAAATATGAATATATTTTGATCAAATTTGGTACATAAGCTTTTGTCTGCCATGGGATGAACCCTGTTGAAATTGGTGAGAATCGGTCCATGTTCAGACCTAGCCCCCATACAAATTACCCATATGAAATCGACATAAATTGCCATAAGATCCAAATTGTCATATAGATCTTACTCAAATTGGGTTTGTATGCGTTCATTACATCCATTAATGAGTAGTCCTAAAATGATCCCTTTGACCCCATATAGAGCTGCTTCCCGATCTTCACTTAAATCTATTAAAAAACAAAAATATTGCACTGATTCCTCTCAAATTTTGTTTGTAAATATTTTTGCAAAATACAAGAGACTTTACCAAACATGATCAGGATCGGTCCATTTTTGGACCAAGTCCCTATATATATGTAGCATCCGATATGAACTGCAGCCAAAAAAATTAATAAAAATCCCACTCAAATTTGGTTTTTGCATATTTTCTATGTCCAGTTAGTTGGGCCTAAGAGATAGGGTCTCTAAACGCATAGTATAAGGTATCGTATAGTCGGTCTAGACCGACTATAATTTTCTTACTTGTTTCAATCTGTAAAAGCCAAATTATTGCTAGAGACAATTAGAATTTTTTAAAAAATTGATTAAAAAATTTTTGTCGTGCTTATTAAGCAAAATGTTGTAAAAATTATTTTATTTTCATGCTTTTTGAAAATATTTTCCACAAAACCAAGTCTTTTTTGCTTTCTGTTTGATCTATAATATGCTTCTCAGTTTCTTCAATAAATTTCATTTCAAAAGAAAACAATCATAATACAAAACTTGCGTTTTCCAGCTTATTATTATTTTTTGCAATTTGTTGCACAGGTCCCTAGCAATAATTTGGCTTTTACAGATTGCAAAAATATCAATTAGTCGACGAGTTATAGCAAAAAACCATATAAACAATATGCTGAAAATCGGCATTTGACTGAAAATTCGAACTAACATAAACAAACGCCGCGATACGGGTCTTCTAATTTAGCCTCTATTTTCACCCCTCACTCTCAGAATCGACCTATCGTTTGCTAACCTGAATTTGTTCCACAGTGTTATACAATGCTATGTGTGTGTTTATTAAATTTGTTAATGTGTTTGTAATAAAATGCGTTTGTTTTTTGTGTTGATTTGAGAATTGGCTATAATTGATTAGCATACTTTTAGGGTCTTTATTTAATGAAAAAATAAAATTTCCTAGTATTTGCACTCGAGTTTCGAGGGCTGGAATCTGCTAGTTTTTCTAAAACTACTTAATCATTTGATATATTCTATTTTGCTGTACATTTTATACAATCTCTATTCTATTATGTTTTAAAGAAATGTCGATTTTAGCAGAAAGAAATGACTTTACTCAATCGATAAAATAGCAAATAAACTTATTTTTAGTTTTTTTTTCAAAATAAAACCCGTAGATATAATTATTTACGTTGAAAAAGTTTTAAAACATGTGAAATTGCACCAGATATTCTACTTTCTTCTATATCCTCTACAATTTTCATTTTTGACGTTTTCTTAAGGCCACACGACCTAAAGCAATGGTGGCCCTTTGCGATCAGCATGGATATTTCTTACTCTTCAGGATAGGCGATTCTCAATGGACGCTTGGTAAAAATATTGATCGATTTTTATAAATTTCTCTAGCGGTTGGTGTGGGATATAAAAAGCATTTTTAGTAAATTTTAGGTTTATTAAATTTCACGTCTGCCTGAAAAATATACAAAAGTGGTTGAATTTTCTCGGAAAATAGTTCAAAGAAATATCTTCTTCTATTTTCTTCTGAAATCTTCATGTAATAATTAGGTGATATGAAACTTCTTAAAAGTTTCGGTAACGGTAACGGCTTTTCATAAAATACCATACTACCATACTTCAAGACCCAATAGCAAGCTATAAACCTTATTGAAAAAATTATAAAATTTTTCACTAAGATCTTGTAGCTATAGTGAAAATCGGATATAATCCCATCGAAGTGATCCCTATGAGATCGAATTAAATTGCCTTCAGATTCAAGTCATTATACAGATCTCGGTCACCAATTAATAAGTATCACCAAAATAAACCACGCAGGACCATTATTAGTTCTTCCCCACACAAAGCTGCCAGATATTCACTTAAGTCTATCAAAAATAAAAAAAATTGTACCGGATTTTCTCAAATTTAGTTAATATATCGTACAGCGAAAAATATGTGACTTTACCAAATAATGTCATCTACAGTCCAATTTTTTGCTTATATGAAAATTGCATCCGCTATGATATTTTTTATATCTGCTTACAAAATATTCATAACAATGTCGCCGAAATTTTGTTTATGATTATTTTACATATATTATTATCTATATATTAACACGTGAAGGCAAATTTTTAGTTCTCTTTTTAAGCAATATGCGAGCTCTTAGGAGTGTGAAAATTCGCAAAGTTATAGTTTATATGGAAGAGAAGCTGGAATGATAAATTTTATGTTTAATCTGTCTTAAAAATATATTAAATTAAATAAAATAAAATATTTATAATAATTCGTTACACCCTGTTAATGCGAATGATTTAAATTATATATCAGACGCTCTGCGTTGAATTGGGACTTCCTAAAATTGATTAACATACCTTTAGGCTCATTTTAATAATCATAAATTTTTTATATATATATATAGATTAAAAAAACATTGGAATACAAAAATTGAATGAAAAAATAATATTTCCTAGAATTTGCACTCGAATTTCGAGTGCTGAGATATACTAGTTTTATATTATTGAACTGATTCAACCAATTGTAATGAAATTGAAGGAATTAAAAAAATTAAATTACAAGTGAGAAAAAACAATCTGTTTACGAAAATTATTTTTCTTTTAAACGTTCAAGGTACGCATTTGAAACCGAGTAAACGAAGGTAACAAAAAAGAGCAAATATTAACTCGATTTTTGAAGCAGGACATCTCTAGACATATTTGAAAATGATTCAAATTTTTCATTTATTACATAAATTAATGCAAATTTTCTTAAATATCACATAATTATTGAATAATCTATAATATTAATAGGCTAGGTGATTTTTTTTGACGGATGTTTTGTTCTACCGTTTTACCCCAATTTTAGCCAGACGTATATTAGTTTAAAGGTATTTCTTCTTAGGTGTTTACCAGGTTTACAGATTTTTAAATTTTTTTTTTTTGCATTTAAAGCTACTAACACAAACATAAAATTATACATATGCTATGTGTGTGTTTATTAAATTTGGTAATGTTTTTCTAATGAGTTTGTTTTCTTCATTCACAATAATAATAAACCAAAAAAGTGTTCGTTGATGAATTGGCTAAGTTTAAAAATAAAGATGCATAGAAATTGCACTCGAATTTCGAGCGCTGGAATCTGTTAGTTATATATTAGACTACTTTAGATTCAAAAACCACATACTATGTGTATAATTCAAAAGCAGCATTTGGGGCTGGTTTTCCAAGAATTGTTTAACCAAACATCAATCTATAGCTATCAAAAAAAATAGAAAAATAAAACACACAAATATTAGGGTTTTTAAACAAAATTCAAAGTCTTTCAGTGATTTTTATATAAGCTAATAAGGCCTAACGTTTTAATGTAAATAGAACAAATTTATTACGTATATAACCGACGTTTCGTCAATGGTTTGTTGACTTTTTCAAGGTTTTTTTTATCTATATTTTAATTAAAAGTAAACATAAATTTATTACAAAATTAATACACTATAAAATAATGTTGACTTACAATAACATTAATATTATTTTTCACATTAAAAAATCACATAATTTTATACAAAAAAACATTTAATAAAACAATATTTACAACACTGCAGCTTAAGTACTTGTCGAGATACTTTCCTTTTATTTTTTCTTTAAAGATGGAGGTGAATTACACATTTATATTAAAAATTCCATTTTAACGAAACATCGAAATAAACAGATCTTAATCTTAACAAGGGCAAACAACGATTAGAAAACAAATACGATGCCGCTTTTAAAAAATGTCTTAAATAACTATAGCGCACTCTGTATGTCAACATCCATTTCAGTCGGACACTAGTTAAACACAGTGGGGCCTCTCAAACGCTCACGTAAACACTATATTTTCAATTTGTTGAATGGAAATATTTTTTTATTCTGTCATATGTTTCCAAACTTGTTGTACACATTATTATTATGAAGCTCACTCACAAAATAAACTACTTACCTAGGAAAGTTTGGATGATATTGTTTTTCATTATTTGAAGCAAACGAAATGAGTGAGTAATGGCGTAAAAATACTCCGATTAAACTTCGTATAAAAAAGATCAATGTTAGTCCGATCACAGGGGAAATGTGTAAAAATCTAGTATATTAATTAATTAATTAATTAATTATTTAATTATTATTACCTAATTAATAATTATTATTAATTAATTTTTTAATTAATTATTAATTATTACTAATTAATTAATTTATTAATAAATGAAATAATGAAATAATTAAAAATCTTTAATTACTAGATGTTTGCACAATCGGTCCATGTTCAGACCTAGCCCCCATACAAATGACCCCTATGAAATCAACATATATTGCCATAATATCGAAATTATCATACAAATCTTAGTCAAATTGGGTTTGTATGTATATATTAAATCCATTAATTCCAAAAATGATCCCTATTGGATAACTCTTAATCATAGGCCCCATATAGAGCTGCTTCCCGATCTTCACTTAAATCTATCAAAAAACAAAAATATTGCACTGATTCTTCTCAAATTTTGTTAGTATATATTTTTGCAAAATACAAGAGACTTTACCAAACATGGTCAGGATCGGTCCATTTTTGGGCCTAGTCCCCATATAGATATAGCATCCGATATGAACTTTTTCATATCTGCAGCCAAAAAAATTAATAAAAATGCCACTCAAATTTGGTTTATGCTTATTTTCTATATCCAATTAGTTGGGCCTAAGAGATAGGGTCTCTAAACGCATGGTATAGGGTATTATATAGTCGGTCTCGACCGACTATAATTTTTTTACTTGTTTTTATTTAAAATTTTGCTGAAGAATGAAATAAAAACCTTCAATGATTCTTGAGTTACAGCTGAATAACTAAGCAAACAAACATTAAGATAAGGAAAAAATATAAAATTTGATAAAAAAGTTTGGTCTGAGAACCCGCCAGACAATGACCCCGAAAGTGTTCCGCAGTGTTATCAATAAGAAGATGAAGAAATTTTTCGAAAGAAGTTATAACCTTAATATGCATATAGATTTATGCCAGCGATGCATAAACATATTTGTTTACATGTTGTTTTTGTTTTTTTTGTACATATGAAAGTTCGCATGTATAAAAAATAACAACAAGTGAACAAAAATGTGTATGCATCACAAATAAACTAAAATGTCATTAGCTGTATTTACATTTGTGGTCATGGCATTTAGTAATTGCCTTAAAAAAAAGCACGTAACACCTAAAGTTTTTGTTAGTTATCTTAATAATTTTAAATAGGTAGGAGAGTAGGCAGCATGCTCGCATATCATGCGGGGGTCGTGGGTTCGATTCCCACCAGAGGCTATGGTCTGTCGCCGCAAAAACCAGCCGGCTTATTCCTGGACCCAAATTTAGAATACAAATTTACTTTGTATTGTAATTAATATAAATAAGTAAATTAAATATCATTGTAAAAATCATTGTAAAAAAAATTTATATAACTTAAACTTTGAAATCAAGCCTATTTTGTCTCTTAGTGTGAAGAACCTTGGTAATAATATTGTATTAAGAACACGGGTGAAGGATATCAAAGATTAAGCACACGCGAATTTAACACTCTTACTTGTTTTTTGTATATTTTGTTCCCCAATCCCTTTCTTGTTTGTTTTTTTTTTTTTCTTTTATTTAATAAAACCTTACCAATTTCGAAAAATGTCATAGATGACAAATCTTTATTAATCTGTGCTTATTAATAAATTAAAAAGAACACATTGCCTTTTTCATTTCAATAGTCTTTTTTACAAATTATTTTTTTACGAAAATAACAGAAAGTGGAAGAATTCCATCCAAAGCAAACATTAAAATCCATCTAACAAGGCATGTTTTCTGAGGGTCCTCTACAATTGGAGTTCAAATTGAGACCTAGAATAGCTACAAACTATGAGCTCCATACTGTTAGCATTTTTCCCTTTCCTAGCCATTTTTGAAAGAGAGGTAAAAGATGTGGTAACTGCTCCGATATTTTAATGAAATAACGCGTTCCTTCTCATCAATTGCTGTATTTGTTCTTGATTTTATTGCTCAACTGCTGCAATAATTTCACTTAGTACCCCCCGTTGATTATATTTCATTTTTTGAAAATAACACATGTCCATAAATTTCATTTAACCCCAGAACTTAAGACCAGAGTATTTTCTTACAGGTCTTTGACGCGCTAATTCCGAACTCAAACACGATATTTTAAAAATACATTGCTCTTAACGTTAAAAGTACAATAACAAAATCGACAGAGAAGAAATAAGTAATCTGAAAAAAATTAAAAATGTACTGCAAAAGGAAAGATTACTATGCACTTTTAACTGCCTTAACGAGTTCTGTGTAAACAATAGGTTATGAGTTTAGATTCGGATTTAGCAAACCAAAAAAACTTTTGGTAATATAAAACGTGATCCCAGGATCCAAAATGTCGGTCTATGTAATAAATGAAATTATTCCTACTCATATTCCAGAATTTGTTTTCGCCTTCTTTGTATCTGATTCTTTCCTCTTTTGAATAATCCTTCACCTCAGGTGGACTCATATTTTCTTCATGGTAATGAATCGATGCAAGAACTCGGCTTTACTGATGTGAAGGAATCCAACCCATTGTAAATGCCACAAAAACTTACGATATATATTTATAAGTATTATCTAAATAATGAACAAAAGCATTACTTAGTATGCGTAACAGTTTTGTTATGCATAAACATGTGGAATGTGTTGTGTATGTGCGCAGAAAATACATATTCAAGTAATAACAGATTTACTATATATGTTTATATAAATATATGTATGTGTATGTTGTCGATGGGTTCTCTGTTTTCTGTTATTATACCCTATACCACTATGTGGTTTGGGTATAATGACTTTGTGCTGCTGTTTGTAACAACCAAAAATATTTGACCTAGACCCATCTTTAATTATACCGATCGAATCAGAATCACTTTCTGAGTTGATTTAACAATGTCCGTCCGTCCGTCCGTCCGTCCGTCCGTCCGTCCGTCCGTCCGTCCGTCCGTCTGTGTGTCCATGTAAAGCTTGTAATCAAACTGCAGGTCGCAAATATGAATATATTTTGATGAAATTTGGTATATAAGCTTTTATCGGCCATGGGATGAACGCTATTGAAATTGGTGAGAATCGGTCCATGTTCAGACCTAGCCCCCATACAAATTACCCATATGAAATCGACATAAATTGCCATAAGATCCAAATTGTCATATAGATCTTACTCAAATTGGGTTTGTATGCGTTCATTACATCCACTAATGAGTAGTCCAAAAATGATCCCTTTGACCCCATATAGAGCTGCTTCCCGATCTTCACTTAAATCTATTAAAAACAAAAATATTGCACTGATTCTTCTCAAATTTTGTTTGTACATATTTTTGCAAAATACAAGAGACTTTACCAAACATGATCAGGATCGGTCCATTTTTGGACCTAGTCCCTTTATAGATATAGCATCCGATATGAACTTTTTCATATCTGCAGCCAAAAAAATTAATAAAAATCCCACTCAAATTTGGTTTATGCTTATTTTCTATATCGAAGTAGTTGGACCGAAAGATAGGGTCTCTACACCATGGTATAGGGTATCATATAGTCGGTCTAGACCGACTATAAATTTCTTACTTGTTTTTATTATTTTTTACTTTTTTTCCTGATAATTGACAATTTTTGTGGTATTTTTGCTTGAGTTGATATTGTAGGGTTTGTTTGGTTTATTGGTATGACATTAAAATAAAGAATCCCAGTAACAACAACAATAGAACAAAAATGTTATGAAGCAGAAAATTGCTTACAATCAGGAAACGGATGGAATATGTGAGTATCTGTGGAATAAATATTTATTTAAATGGGATTTGTAATTTTAAATTTTTAAAGGCTTAACATGAAAATATGTACATAAATATATGTAAACCTTGATTTACTACTAGAAAATACGTACTAAAAACCACAACCGCGTTTATTGAAGTAAATAGTTTATACAAAATAATGGTAAGTTTGCTTGTTTGTTGCTCGACCGATAATCTTGAAATGCTTACAGTAGGTAACTTCCTATCAGGGGGAAAAAGAAGCTATTTTTTTTTGTATGTAACAAGTGGGCGTGGCACCTCCCATATAAAGTGAATTTTTAACATATAATATCAGGAGTACTATGACAGCAAGAGTTCTGAAATTATGTACATGTACATATTAAACCAATTTGAATAGTAGCGGACAAAGTGGGACCAATGAGCGTGGGATCCACCATGCAAAGTTAATATTTAATATCACATAACTGGAGTACTATAATAGTGAAAGTCTTGGGACTTTGTGTGAGTTCTTAACTATTAATGTGAATAGTTGCCCAAAAATGGGTGGGATTGTAAGTTCCTTTTGATTTTACGTGCGTGCCTGTCTTGTTGACTTCATCACACGGTGTTCGATCACTGGGATAGATACTATGCGTCCTGCATACGCCACGCCATAAGACGGCTACAAGCTGGAGTGATGTTTTGGCATACACTCTTTATTGTTATTGTGTCGGGCCTACCTAAAACCCTGTTGCTTTAGAGGCAGCAACACTTGGTGAATGCACCTCCACATCGATCTGTGATCTGCCCGCGTTATGGGCACCACAGCCACTGTGAAACTCCCCAAAGGGCCTTTACCAATGAGATCATCTCGAAGATTCATCAAAGACTCCGACATTGACATTGCTTACCATGATACATTTTTTCTTACATCTCCCTTATGCACTCTTGTATCGTCAAAAGACTTCTACTCATGCTACCGTCCGACCTTCTTGCATCCGACTCATCAAACGACTTATCTTCAGCTCATGCCTCTTCCCAGCAACCCATATACCAGCTCGGCTTATCCAAGCAACGTATATACCAGCTTTTAACTCCACAACCACTCCCTACTAGTCACGCACATTAATCTCCTCTGCACATCTGATTCGAGAGCCTCTAGTGCCACGTTCGTAAAGTGATCTATCGATACCGTCAGTTCTACTTTGTATGACATATATTAAAGGGATGTGAACAGCTCTTTCATCTGGTTGGATGTTTCACGATCCACCAGCCGGCCGTCATTCCCATGTATCATGGTTCGCTTTGTCTCCGTGGGGAGTCGAAGAGTTCTCTTCTCAGGGCAATTCGATCTCCCCGCAGTACCAAATTTAGTGCCTTTTGGTAAGACTTCGTTACCAGTTGGCTAAATTTAGTAACTGCCAGTTATCCCCCAAAAAGGATTGCACTGGCAGACATCATCGACATTAACCTTTTGCTACTAGGAATGATCACCAGAATTACCTGGCTTTGCCCAGGAACACCACGAGGAGGTAGGTTATAGGTCGTTGTATCACGTCTCTGGCAAGCCAGTACCTGATGAGTACAACTTTTGCTCCCTGGTCCAATGGGAGTGGTACCTTATACTACACTAATGTGAGTAGTCGTGGAAAATATGTGAGTCAACGCCAAAATTAAAAATCGCCAAACCGAAAATCGCGAATAACAAAAATTACCAAAATCAAAAGTCGCAAAACACAAATATTGCCAATATCAAAAATCACATAGAAACTAAAATCGTCTGAGTCAAAAATCGGCAAAACCGAAAATTGCGAATAAAAAAAATCGCCCAAACAAAAATCGCCAAAAACAAAAATTGGCGGAACCGAATATCGCGAATAAGAAAAATCGCCAAAACCGAAAATCGCGATGGACAAAAAGCGCCAAAATCGAAAGTCGCAAAAACTGTCAAAAGCGAAAATCGCACATAATAAAACACGCCAAAATCAAAAATCGCCAAAACCGAAAATCGCGAATAACAAAAATCAGCAAAATTAAAAAACGCCAAAACCAAAAATCGCATAACATAAAAATCGCCAATATCAAAAATCACAAAAAACAATAATCCCCAAAGTCCAAAATCGTCAAAATCGAAAATCGCCAAAATATAATTCGACAAAATCAAAAATCGCCAAGAACAAACAAAATAGTTTTCTACAAAATGTATTCCCAGTTTTTTATTTCTTTACAATGGGTGCAGCGAAGTGCTTCGGTTTACAGCTACTTTATTTATATTTATAGTTACATATAACACTTGTGCCTCCCGCCGAATGGTTTTCCCTGTTGCCAGCATTAGTAAACGAATATTTTTTGGTGGCAACTGGAAATATTCTGTTGACATCAATAACAATATTATATTAAATATTTGCTTTGTATGGTAATGACACGCCCATTGGTCCGCTCTCGTCCATTATTTGTCCAACTAATCACATTATTAACTTATGAGCTCTGACAAAGCCCCAAGGCTTTCACTATTAGAGTACTCCGGACATATGCATTAAATATTTACCAACATTGATATATTATGAACTCACATAAAGTTCCAAGGCTTTATCTATTACAGTGCTCTAGATATATGACATTAAATATTTAATTTGTATGGTAGGTATCACGCCTACTTAAAAAATTCAAAAAATATAGCCTTTTTTGCTTTCTTAGAGGCAGCGACCGTAAGAATGTTAAGATGATCGGTCCAGTGGTATAGTGGTATAAACCACAAACCAACAAACAAACGTACAAGAAAAAGCTAGTGAGTCATAATAAATGCTTCATGATCCAGGTTTCTAACTGTATTCTTTTTTCAGTTCATCACAACCCATGTCATTTGTTTGGTATACCCATGAACTCAAATTTATACGAAAAACAAAAAAAGAGAGATAAATTCAGCTGTGCCAAATCTTTGGTACCCTCGACTTGTAGTCTAAGCATAATATTATAAGCAAGGTTGTCAACAGTAAGAAAAAAAGAATGAATTTCACATTATAATGGCTTGGTTTTTTACAGTATTGTTTAAAGTTAAGAGTGTGAGATGAAATAGGAGATGAGTATAGAATGATCTATGTTTGTGAATCGTAATAATCTATGAAGCTTTCCTATAGTTCCGAAAGTAGCCATTCTTAAGCATTTCGTTGAATAAGGAGGTAAGATATACTGTTGCTATCAAGATTGTTCTTTAATTCTTTGGGCAAATTAGACCAGACTCGGGTGCTTTTTTAACATCTATTTCATTTTTGATAACATTGAACAGTTCATCGGAAGTGAGGTTGATTGCGTTTAATGTGAACTGATTATTTTCAATATGTACAGGAATTTTACAAACTTTGGGGCAAGGATTTGGCTCAAAAACAAAACTTAGATATTCAGCAAATGTTTCAGTTACCGCTAGATAGCATAAGTGGAAATTCGCTTACAATTGGCGGTTTACATTTTTTTGTTATTTCCATAGAGAATGATGTTTTGAACAGCCAGGAGAAAGGTTTTCTAGATAGGGGTCTATTTCTTGTCTTGACTTATTTCAACACTTTTGTTTTTTTTTTTTGTACATACATTAAGTCTAGACTTTGCTGCTGGGAATCGTTGGAATTGCCATTATCTTTTAATGCATCTATTACTGGTCACTAATTCTTCTATTTCGCTTATCGAGTGCCGGTGATCTAGGGCTGGGCTGTAAGTAGTAGAGGCAATCGCAGCAGCAGTTATTATCTCTGAATTAAACATGGGCTATTTAAAGTCAATGCCAGTGTTCCCTTCATTTGCGAAATTTTAAAAAATTTGTCTTCGGTGGGGTTAGGTTATAGGCCTGTGGATTATAAATGGTATTCTCTCGAAGGCAGAATATGACAGGCTAATGGTCCGTGGAGGGATCTGAACTTGAATCCGCCGACATTAGATATCCGCTAATAGGTTTAGTTATACAAAAATCTGTAAGATCTGGTTTTTTTCTTGAAATCTGTAGGCCAGTGTTTAGGTTGCCCTGGTGAGATAAAGTCGAGATCCCTTTGGTGCATTAAGACATTATAGCGTTGCCCTCCCCAAGTGCTTATAAGATGCGAACCCCAGTGTGAATGTTTGTCATTGTAAAAACAAATAATAACGAACTGATATATACCCTCTTCTCACTAGTGTGGAATTATAACAAGAAACAAAATTAGAGTTTGTCTAAACAACATGCATTTAAACCAGTGAAGGCCGTACCAAACACGCTGGTGCTCGGCTTCTTACATGTATACAGCCGAACGAAACAAAAATACTCATCAAAGAGTAAAAGTAAACAACAATTTCATTCAGTCATGAAAGCTTTTGAACAAAGCAGGTCTATGTCGCATTGCCTTTTGAAATTCATATACCCTATATTTTTTTTAATAGGTACACAGAGAATATTTGTTTAAAAGAAACCAAAAATGTTAAGAAAATTTTAAAGACTTGATAAACTACATTACGCAAAGCAGTTGAATCTGCTATAAATTAAACATTTTTTATAAATTACATACGTCGCACAGTGGACCATTTGACGAGAAGGCGGTCAAAAATCTATAACTTTTGATTGGATTGGAATTTTGATATGCGGTTTTTTTGTTTGGTAGGTGAGACTTTTTAAGTTAATTTTTTCAGAAAATGCCAAACTTTGGCCCCCGTAAACTTTTTAGTACTAATGTGCACAAGGGCCAAAGGTTGTTTTTTTTTTTGAAAGATCCCGAGTTAAAATATAATTTATTAAGCAGCGAACATAAAAGTTACCTCATATTGGTTCAAGATAGAGAAGTTTTAATGAAAAACTCGTATGTTTTTGGATAGTTAAATTTTTTTTATTGTCTTTTTAAATATTTCTATATCAATTTTCATGGTAAATTTATGAAATATAACAATTTTTATTGTAAATTTACAAAATATATAAATTTTTAAACCAAGAAAATTGTTTAACTATGTAAAAAAAGTGTAACTTATTGTTAGTGTAATGAAAAAGTACTTTAAATCAACCAATTTTAGTAAAAATTTCTTCTAAATAGCCTTGATTTTCATCTTCTAGAAGTTGTTTAGCTTCTTCGTCTAACTCAATAGAGGTAGTTTTCATTTTTGACGAATGTTGGACATATATGGATCTGAAGTGCACAATAAAATAGTGATAAAGTCTTCACTAGTACAACATCTGGACATTTTCTTGCGCTTCTTCAAATAGATCTCCTATTGGTAGCATATTGTTTTGAGTTATTTGTTCCCCATGGTACAAAATTTTATGAACTGTGGATGGTATATATCTCCAAGAGTATTTTTCATTATAAAGTATAGCTGTTTTATTGGCGTACTTTCCAAATTTTTTATACCCTATACCACTATGTGGTTTGGGTATAATGACTTTGTGCTGCTGTTTGTAACAACCAAAAATATTTGACCTAGACCCATCTTTAATTATACCGATCGAATCAGAATCACTTTTTGAGTTGATTTAACAATGTCCGTCCGTCTGTGCGTCCGTCCGTCCGTCCGTCTGTGTGTCCATGTAAAGTTTGTAATCAAACTGCAGGTTCGCAAATATGAATATATTTTGATGAAATTTGGTATGTAATCTTTCATCGGCCATGGGATGAACGCCATTGGAATTGGTGAGAATCGGTCCATGTTTAGACCTAGCCCCCATACAAATTACCCCTATGAAATCGACATAAATTTCCATAAGATCCAAATTGTCATATAGATCTTACTCAAATTGGGTTTGCATGCGTTCATTACATCCACTAATGAGTAGTCCAAAAATGATCCCTTTGGCCCCATATAGAGCTGCTTCCCGATCTTCACTTAAATCTATTAAAAAACAAAAATATTGCACTAATTCTTCTCAAATTTTGTTTGTATATATATTTTTGCAAAATCCAAAAGACTTTACCAAACATGATCAGGATCGGTCCATTTTTAGACCTAGTACCCATATAGATATAGCATCCGATATGAACTTTTTCATATCTGCAGCCAAAAATTTTAATAAAAATCCCACTCAAATTTGGTTTTTGCTTATTTTCTATGTCCAGTTAGTTGGGCCTAAGAGATAGGGTTTCTAAAGGCATGGTATAGGGTATCGTACAGTCGGTCTAGACCGACTATAATTTTCTTACTTGTTTTGCATTTATCTTTCTGCTGTATGCTAGAACATGTAATATGATTTTGAATAGTTTTATTAATTCATGATCTACACCTGTGATAGATGCTGCAGTTTCCGGATCGGAAAAAAATCTCCTTGCAGTATTTCCATCATTTGTGTTTCCTTCCCCTTGTTTTGGTTGGTCGATTACGAGGCCTAGCTGTAGATATTTTGTTGAATTTGTTTTTTTTTTGCTTTCTTTTTCTTCATTTTCTTTGTTTTTTCTCACTGTTTCGCCTAACGGACCAAATTCCAAATCATTACCCACTTTAAGAATATGCTCCATGAAACGTATTCTAGCATGAAGAGGGGACATTCCAAATTCGTAGGCTTCCTTAAAACTATCGTCTTCTGGTGGGGGTTGGCTTAATTGACTTGATGTCTTTTGGCATATAATGCAGCTTGACGTTGACTTTGTTCCAGTTAAAGCTTGTGCAACTATTCCATCAATCATTGTGAGACACATTTTAAAATGTACTTCAATGTCTTGGTCATCAAATTTAAATATTACTGGTTGAAGTTCCTTAATTTGATCTTTAATTTTTTGAACTTCTTCAGTTATGACATCTTTGGTTTCCTTTTTGAATGCAAATTTTATTAGTCTGCAATTATTTGTTGAAGAAGGAATTTCATTTTTCCATATATCAGTTTCTGTTGCTCTACTAGTTGACGGCTCTAAGACGCTATACCTTTATTAAGCGCAATGGAACGAAAGATACCATAAATAAATTAGCATCTGATGAATTTTCGGCATTAAATTGCTTGTATTGTTTCTGACCAGAGGATCCATCACATCCCCATTTAGAAATTAAAGTAATGCTGCCATTACCAATTTTTTTTAAATGATCAGTATCAAGCGTATTTAGCAATCGTTCTGCAATATGTTCAAGGACACTAATAGCAGATTGTGAAGATAAGCATTCATTTTCGGCAGAAACTAAATCTCGATAATTTGGAAAAATCCCACAATTCTTTTCATTGGTTCGCTTCCGCAATTCCTTATATTGATTTTTGGTCGATTTCAAATCCAAAAATAGGGCGAACGCTTCTTCCGGCGTAAATTTCTTATCTTCAATTGGTGTAGAAATGCTTTTCAAAATCCTCTTTGTACACCTTGGGCTCGCTGCTACTATTTTTTCAATTATTTCAGTTTTATTTTTTTGTATTTTGGGTTCGTTGTATTTGGTGCAAAAATGAATCCTTAATAATGCTTTGAGAAATTTCTTCATTGATATTCTCCAGCTTGCGCCTTAGAGATCTTTCATTACATCCGTCAATTGGTTTTGCTGGTCGACCCTTTTTTCCACTTTCGTTGGCAGTTGTAGATGCACCCTCAAAAATAAGTTCCTTTATTAACCAGTCTTGGTAACGTTTGTACATCTTTGCCTTGCCATGAGAGCATTCAATGTACCGTCTTTTCAAATTCGATGCAAAATTAGTAATTTTTCCTTTGTGCATTTCAATGTCTTCTAGGTTACAATTCTTAAAGAAGTCGTTGCTCACTATGTGCAAAATTACATCGTCTACATCATTTCGTTGAAAATAAATATCTGCCAGATCTCTGTAACAGTACTTAGCCATTGCACAAATTGTTATGAATAATAATTGTGAAAACATTATTATAAATACTCTTACTTGCAATTATGTAAAATAAAAATTTGTATCTTTTATTACCACTTTTAGAAGCATAAAAAACCCACAACCTAACCCTTTTTAAAAGGTGAAGCATACCCGCTCTTAAAGGGCTATGTCGCAGGTTTTTTTTTAACATTTACCTGCTATTTAAATTGTTTCCCATTTTGTCAGGTATTTAAACTATATAACACTAATTCAGGCTATTAATGATTTTGAAAGATACCTATGTAAATGTACCTGTAACAATTAAGCGCATTATATCTCAACCATTTTATAAGTATATAACAACTCCTGACAACTCTACCGACACGCAAAAAAATACACCGCGGTGCACCGGTACGACCAACTTTTGTATTCATAACACTCAGACGGACGGACGGACATCGTTTAATCGACACAGATAGTGTTTTTGAGTCGATCCGTATAATAAAATATAATATAAAGGTCCAATATATTTGGCAGTTACAAACATCACCTCAAACTTAATATATCCTAACCACATAGTGGACAACTTTTGTATTCATAAATTTTGCAGAAAATATCTAACCTTGGGTCAGAAAAATTGTTCTGGTGCACACGGTCGGAAACTGGCGGGTGTATAATGGGGCGTAGGAGTATATGGGAGGGTTCGGACTATAGAAGAGTGCAAGATTTTTTCTGACTGCTTTTGACTGGCAGAAGTTATGCTCTATTAAGTAGGAGATTTTCGGAAAATTTGGACCTTTTTTAAAAAAATTTTTTTTAAATTTGACTCAGTGATTTTACGTTTTTAACACTAAAGCCACAAAATTATACAAAATTTATTTCACTTCAAAATCTTTCAAATCAAAAAAGTTACAGTCATTCCAAAATAAAAATTTACAAAGAAATTTTTAATTTGAGCAAAATACTGAGAAAGCCCATTTTCGAAGACCCTGTTCGCTGTGATATAGTTGAGATAGAGTCGCAATTTTTTGGCTCCTGCGATTTACTAGTATTTACTTTCAAATGAATAACATAACTTTAAAATCGGTAACCAAAAAAAAAAAATGATTTTTGGCCGCCTTCTCAAAATATGGTTCACTGTGCGTCGCCTCCATTTGACAACATTATAGCTGTCTTTTATACATTTTTTTAAAATTTTAAAAAATATCCAGTTACTGCAGACTGTTAAGTTTTTTTTAGTTTTTGGTAACATATCACTTATTAACCTTTGAAATTTCTTACCTTTTTAAGTTTTGCTATTTTTTCTGTTTTTTTTTTTTTTTTTTTGTTTTTTAAAGAAATGAATAATTTATTATTGTTTATTTGATTTAATATACTTTAAACCAATGGATAAAAGAGAATGTTCTACACATTTTTTTTTACATTTTCAGAATGTAACATTTAAAATTTTAAAACAACAAAATATATTTAAAATTTTACCATATTCTTCATGAACTCAACTATTTACCCTTTCAGTCATTCAAAAACACATTCATACAAAATCTACACAAACCCATTTAATATCAGCATTTTGTTACGTCCATGGATTTCGGTCAGTGTAGTACACCTAACAAATGCTCATAAACACTATTATGAAATCATTTCTCTCGATGACCACCACTGGTTTAAACAAAGGGTATAATTCCCAACTAATTGACATGGAAAATAAGCACAAACCAAATTTGAATGGGATTGTCTGGAGATATGAAAAAAATCCGAGTTTCTTTTAAAGACAAGTGCAAGCCAAATTTTTGAAAAATATATGTAACATGTTATTTTTTGATAGTTTTAAGTAGAGTTAAGAAAGCCGCTTTATAAGAGTGTTATGATTAAGAATTGTCCTGCAGGATTTATTTTTAGGAGTAATCCATAAAAAAAATTAGACCGAGATCTATATTATAACTTGAAACTTAAAGCAATTAAAGTCGATCTCATAGGGATCACTTCTATGAGGTCTATATCTGCACATGCACCAATTTTCACCAAAGACAATGCCGTGCATGGTCGAAAAATCATACATAGAAGTTTGGTTACAAATACAAATAGCTTTAGGTGCAATATTTCAACTAGTTAAAAATATCAGCGTAAACTCATTGTACCCTAACCACAGGATTAACTAACACTTGCCTCTTGATTCTCATTCACAAATGGGTAGAAAAATTTAATATGAATGGTACATCTTATACACACAGCCACCTCAAATGAATGCAACTGACAGGATTATAAAAGTCTTAAACTACAAATTTGCTATATGTACGAAAATACGAAAAAACATATAGTTCGTAATAATATTCATTATCGTTTTAAACTTTTTAGAGCTTATAATACACAATTTATGAAATGTTTCATAAAAATTGCTTATGTTCATGAAGAGCATTACGTTTGTTAAGGAAATTTATTTATTCCATAAAATATTCCATTGGCTTAATTTTAATGAATAAATAATACAAAGACATATTTCAATTGTCATTGCACTACGAAGTGTGTTATTATTTTAGATTTTATTATTTTGTGTCAATTATACGTAAAATTCTTACGACTGGTTTTAAACTTTATTCGTTTTTCTATAACTTTCCAATATCCTTATTCGAGTTTGTCCTTTGCAAATATAATTCTAGATGAGAGGATTGTGAATAATTTAAAATCACCTAAATCCCAAACTTAAGTTTTTTTTTTGTCGACAATATGATCTAATTCAGTTGAACATAATCTAGAAACAAATTGCATAACTTTGCCTAACTTTTTTTTCGTTACACTCGTATTCTCCCATATAATCATTAGATAATTTAATTACAGCATCATCGTAACTTTTAAACAAAAATTTTTTTTTTATAAACTACACCATAATTAACTTTCAACTTTAATAATAACTATCCTATACTGTGTCTTCTGCCAACTCCTACACACGCACACATTTACACCCACACTCACACACACACCTACATACACACAAAGAAAATACACACATACAAAGAGTATTAAAATCATTAAATTATGACCCTTAACTAGATAATTAAATAACACTATTAAAGAGTACGTACTCGTACACTCATACACCAAAATATTTTATGGGAATGTACTCGTGTATAGCCAGCATGTAAAACCAGTTAAACCAAAAGTTAAAAATAAACTTTTTTTATTTTATGATTTAAATTTTGTTTTTTTTTTTTTGAAAGTATACAAACATGTTTGTTGCAAAAGATAACAGTTTTAATTAAGTTTATGCGACAAGTGTCATGCAGTTTGTAAAAAAAATAACCCAGCAATATAATTTGAGACCAACTTAATAGTGGTGGTACGCATTGGCAATGCAGCCGATGTCAATGACGTTTCTAACACTAAGTTTGTGGCTGGCATATTAAATTTGTGTCTTAGAGAATTTAAAACGACTGTTTCCTACAATTTTCTTTGACAGTTTTATTTAGATAAAATGCGAATCAAAGGTTAACTGGTTAAGTATATTATATTTGGTTATCTATTAATCTTCCCAATCCGAAAATTGTTGCACAGTGTAATGCCTTTTCCAGATATAAATTAATTCTTTCTATGAAAAAAAACATCAAATACATATGTATATAAAAGCAAAAGTATGTACATACACTCAGAAAAGAAACACTTTAAACTCACTTTAAATCCCGTACAAGGGACTTTAAAATTCAAAATTTTCATGTATGAAAACCAGCCGTATTGAAAAATATTTAATTTTAAAGTTTACACTTTAAAATGTAAATTAACACCTTGAATATAACAGTGAAAAGTTTACATTTTAATATGATCATTTTCGAATAAAATTTAAATACTTTTGATTTTAAAGTGCACACTTTTCACCCAATTTAAAAATGTTTGTATTTAAATTAAAAGTTAACATATTCAATCTCAAATTAAAAGCGTTAGCTTTTAATTTAAGAGTGAACACTTTCAATTGCAATTTAAAAGTTTTCACAATAAACTTTAAAGAGAACCCATTGTTTTAATTGTTTTTAATCCACATTTTTTTTTTTATTCAAACATAACGACAGCATTTCGTCAACTTCAGAATTTTCTTCCACTAATGGATCTCGTACTTCACTCGAAAGAGATCTTTCCGCAGATGGAGTACTCTTTCTAATCATTGTCTTCAAGTTAAAATATTTTGGAATAGAGCTTGCTTGATGGTTTTTTTTTTTTTCTTTGACGAGGAATGTAGTAATAATTCTGAAAGAAATCAGTTTATAATACGTTCTCTTTGTATATCGGTTTTAATAATACCTGGAACTCTTTTTCTTTGGGAAATAAACCAATTACTTCTTCCACAATACTAGCAAAGTGTTCCGGTCTAAGCTATGCCTTTGTTACCATAACATCTTCTAAAATTATTTTAATGAGGTCATCGCGTTGCTTATTCGTAAAACATGCCCTTTCCTCATAATATTGAATAAGTTGTTTTTCGGTTGAGTTGTTCTTTAAAAATGTTGAAAGGGGCTGCAATGCAGTGTACTCTAAAAAGAGCATGTAAAAATGGTAGCTTAATGCTCGAATTTATTTATGTAATATTAGAATTTTTTCGCATATTCGCGAATAAAAATGTGTTATTTTACTGTTTACACATCACTGTCGCAATGTTACGGACGTTTACATAGCGAAAGCACACACCATTCGCGAATTTACAAACGACGTTTGTAAAATCACAAATAAAATTTGAATCTTGCGAATGAAGTGCGTGACATTACGCATAAAAACGTCGCGAACTAGCAGACGACGCCATCTTGACGCGTCATTATTTTTCAGTGTTTGGCAGCGATCACATCGGAGAAAAAAAGTGCCGAGAAAAATTAAAATAAAAGTCGAACTAAAGCAAGAAATAGTGTTAAGTTATTGTCATAAGTTAATATAAATTTAGTGTAGTGATATAATAATGTATATGTGCAATATTTGTGGCAGTGCTTTTAAAATAGTGCAATTTTAAGAAAAGCACCTATTTGTGCTCAAAAAAAAAATGCATATTTTAGTTGTTTGCAAAAAGACTGTTTTAAAAGGTTTTCCAATTATATTGTATTTTAAATAATATATTTACTGGCACCACAATGCCGACAAACAAGTTTGGAAATTTCCCGATAATGGTAAATGTAAGTGTTCAGCTTGCAGTCAGGATTTCAAGAGTGTTAAAAAGATATTTCCTCAACTGAAAATTAATTTCCAACATAACCTTACAATTACTTGTCCTTTTGAAAGCTGCTCGACAGTGTTCTCCACGCAGTGCTCTTTTAAATCACATGTGTACAGAAATCATAAAATGCAAAATATTGAAACTGTCTCAGAAAAAAGGTGCTCCAATGTGGAGAAATTTTTTGACGATATTTCGCACGAATTTATTTATTTTATTTTATTTTAGTGAAAGTAAGTTTGGCTTGAAATAAAAACGATACCAAGTTAAGTTTCTCTTAAATAAAAAAATTATTAACCGAAAACAAGTGTAGAGGTCATTTTACTGTAGGGGCATGTAAGATTAAACACATGGTTAGTAAATTCACTAATAATCATAGTAATTTTTACACATTTGGGCATGTAAGATTAAACACATGACTAGTAAATTCACTAATAATCATAGTAATTTCTACACATTTGGATAGTAACTTTTACGCATTCGACTAGTAAACTTTTTACGCATTTGTGAGTAAATATACATTGTGTGTAAAATCGCGAATATTAAGCGGGCAACTTTTCTGCTAGCTAAATGTATGTACATTTTACTAGATTTTTTTTAAGAGTGTGTGCCATTAAATTTAATAAATAACTTTGTACTGTATATTCTAACCCGTGATCCAAATGCACTTCTTATTGAATTATTTACACTTCTTATTGAATTATTTACAGAACAAGGTGAATCGTTGTGACGGTTTTTTCTAGCCAACCAACAATCTTCGAAGTCTGGCTCAAAGTTTCGTCTTCTATTCCAATCTGAAAAAAGCAGCTTGCTAAATTATGAACGTAGTAATATGGAAATGGGAATTGTATCTATGTACGTGGGTAACATCACAAATAAGCTTCAACATTAATATTATATTTACATTTGACTTGCGCCAGAAAAACAGATTTCTCTGAACTCCGCTCGAAGGCCAATATTTTCTATTGCTTCCGCAATGTTTTCTTTTGACAAAAATTTTAAGCTTCGAAAAGTTATTCCAGCATGTAAGGAACATTAATAATATTGCATAAGTGTTAATATTGCCTAAATATTTTTACTTAATTTTTAGGTTAAGAAAAAATGTTTCAAGATCAAACTCCTTTATCAGATTAATTAGATCCGTATCTTCCTCACTTAAACAATCGTTGGTAGAATTTAAAACAACACATGTGTACGTTAAGGCACCCTGCTCAATAATTTGGATATTGTTGCCAAGAATTCGAACCAAGTCACTTTCTTGTATAATTTGACCCTGACTGATCATTTTTTATCTTGTTCACACTAACGAAATCACACAAATGTTGCCTTTTTATTTTAACGGTACAATTTAAAGTCGAACTTTCAAAATAAACTTAAACACTTTGAAAAAAACATTTTTTACATTGCGCTTTACAGTTTTCACGTTTAATTCCAACAAAGACACTTTGATTTTAAAAGTTAATACTTTTAATACAAAATGTATACTTTAAGTGTCAAAGTGAACACTTTAATAATAAACTGACACTTTATATATTAAAGTGAAAACTTTAACACTTTTTACTCAAAACTAAAACTTTCAATACTAAAACTTTAAATTAGAAAGTGACAGTTTGATTTATAAAGTGATCACTTTATATATAAACGTTAACACTTTTCTGCAAATTGAACACTTTGCATTTTAAAGTTAACACTTTGAAAATAAACGTTTTAATTTTATTTTTTAAAGTTTAAAAATTTAAAGTTAAATGGATTCACTTTTAGTACAATTTTAAAAGTGATTACTTTATAAATAATATATTTTATTTTAAAATATAAAGTTTGTCATTATAAAATAAAGTAACCTTTTTTAAATTTAAGAATTTTACATTAAAAACGCAAATTTTAACTTTTAAATTAAGAGTAAACACTTTAAAAACTTAATTGCCACTTTTACAAAATATTTTTTTTTGTGCTCCGCTTAAGAACCTTTAGACTGATGCACTTTAACTAAAATTTGAAAGTGTTCACATTTAATTTTAAAGAGCACTTTTTTTCTCAGTGTATGTTTGCAGTTTTGAGGATACTTAATTTTTGGACCGATCTTCCTGAAATTCTTACAGAGTCTTACTATGTATTAAGAAGGCACCTCCCACAATAAGTGAACTTAAATATGTGATAGATAGTGATTCTGATTCGATCGGTATAATTAAAGATGGGTGTAGGTCAAATATTTTTGGTTGTTACAAACAGCAGCACCCAAACCCAAACCACATAGTGGTGTAGGGTATAATGAGCCAAAATCGAAAATCATTGATGAGTTTGTCTCTAACAAAATAGCAGAATCTTTTCCTAGAAATGATTATAAAGATCTTTGGAATTGGTTTACTAAAATAGAAAACTGATTAAGTTTAGATGCAAAGTATTTATAAAGATTACGTTTACTGAATATTTCACAAAAATTTAATTTTTCTCGAAATCCACGAAAAATAAATCATTGTAAAAATAATTCTAGCAGAGGGCTTTACCTAAAAATTCACATACTTAATCTCTAGCATAAGTTTAACACAACACTGTGGCGCTAGATCCATTTTTCGAAAGTATGTTTAAGAAAATTTTTTAAAACTTGAAAAGGGCATTTTCAGATTGTTATCCAAAAAATTTCTTATATTCGTTCTCATTGCGCAATAGGTTAACAACGTAGTAATAAAACAGTTCTTCGTATCTGAGTGCTTATAAGTACAGAGACAAAGAAAAACTATGGCTTTAACCAATTTCTCAAGGTTTAAAAAATTGCATTAAAAATTTCATGACCTGGTGTTTTTTGGCACAAAGTGGTCTGGGGCATTTGCTATTTCTTTGCGAGTTTTTATTCAATTTTGAAGTTATGTAGCCTTTTGAAAATATAATTTAATGCTGAAATTGATTCGTATAACAGCTTGTCGAAAAAATTAAATTATAGAACGAAATTCTCATAAAATCTAAAAAAGACATATTTTCCCCATATAAACACACTTGAAATATCAATCGATTTCCGGCGCGACTTTTCTTTATCCAATTGTCCCCAAACTTCACATTTTTTAGTTTTGTATAGAAAGGAATCAACTGAAACCCAGCACTCTCCAAAATCCCAGTTTTATTTTTATGGACCACTCTTGTGTACACACGAATTTGTACATATTAGCCAAGAAAGTGGACATAGTCTGGTAGATCTAAAACATAGCCAAAGATAACAAAGTTTTGTATTCGTAAATGTATTTGTTTATATTGCATTCATTAGTTGAACTTTCACATGAAGCTTTTAACACGCGTTGTAAGTTTATAAAGTAATCACTTCCGCAGTTTAGAAGAAGCTGTAAATACGATTATAGGAGATAATGAAGATACCTTGAATTATGATTTAGTCACAATTTTTTTCAGAACGTATTGTTGTAGCTAATGAAGAATAAGGTTTTGATGACAATATAATTTCATCAAGCATGCCAAAAGATGTTGCCGGTGAAGTCTAGGTATTTGTTCGTAAAGATGGTGTTTTTCGGAGTCCAAAAACGGCTGTAGTGATGAACCATTATCTGCAAAAAGATAATAGTTTGAATGAGAACCAATGTGCCATGATGTGAAGAGCCTAGTATGATACCAAATCGAACAGCATTGAATGTTCCGGCTTGGCGCAGGTGTACTCCAAATTATTCGACAAATTATACAAATCCGATGACCGATTGCTGAAGGAAAATCGCATGAAAGCATTGAACGATTTTACTCCTGTTCAGATATTTAAAATGTTTTTCGACGAAGAAGTTATTGTAATGTTTGTTGATTTTAGTCAGTAGGACGATTGTTAAAATAGTAGACACAACTTTAGTGTTATAGTTGCAGAGCCAATGATTTTCTTTGCCATACTAATTGTTATTCAATCTGGTTACCAGAATCCACCATTTAGGTAACTATGCTACATGAACCGTAATAGAAAATCGCACTAAGAAATTACTACTACCAAATCCAAAGCATGTGATGAAGAAATCAATTAAAAGTTCGATAAAAAAAATAATGAGTTATTATTAGTCCGTTGGAAAGAAAACAGTATTTGCACTATGGCTACCAATTATGATTCATATTAGCCAGTAGGAAATGTGAAAAGGTGGTGTTCACTTAAAAAAACAATAAACTATATATGCAAGTTCCGCATTTATTCCAAAACTAGAACAAGGTCATGGGCGCATTGATGAAATAAACCAGCAATATTCAATATTCACTGTCATGATTGATATGGCCAATCAAATGAGTGGCGCTTGCCTGTACTTACTAAAGAAAACTACATCGATCAGTTATCATTTCGACGAAATATTGCTACCTAAAAAAAAAAATCACTCCAGTGAGACCCTGCTCGCACTTCCTCATCAACTGTCGAAAGTTAACAACTGGACGGCGTCCTAAGCATGTGCATTGTATCATCTGCCACAACAGAAACCGCTGCGGTTGCAAAAAATGAAAAAAAGAATTTTGCAGTGAAAAAACTTCACACATAAGCGGACAGCGGCCCAATTTGGTTGTGTTTCTTCTATACCCTTTGCTTTTACTTCTTTGCTTTTTTGTATTACTTATAACTAGCAGATTCCAGCGCTCGATATTCGAGTGCAATTTCTAGGCAACTTTATTTCTCAACTTATCCAATTCACAAACCAACACTTTTTTTTTTGCTTATTACTGTGAATGAAGATAACAAACTCATTAACAAACACATTAACAAATTTAATAAACACACACATATCATGTGTATAATTTTATGTATGCGTTAGTAGCAATTTTAAAAATTAAATTTACTCAAAATAACGGGAAAAAATTTAAAAATCTCTATATCTCCAAAACGGTCAAAAAGAAATACCTTTCAAATAATATACGTTTGATAAAAATCGGGATAAAACCGTAGAATAAAACTTTGGTCACAAGAAATCGCCTAGCCTATTAATATTATATTATATCTGTGGTCAGAAGCATTAACCGCCTAAGTCGAAAATCATGCTTTTGAGAAAAATAACTTTTTATATAAATGTAATGGGGCTTCATTACGACTTAGGTGAGAATGTTTTCATTAATACCTTTTTAATAAACAGTGTTAGAGAAATGGAGATTTCATGTAAATATAAAGCGTTTTTAGTAGAACATGACAGCAAAGATAACCTAAATCATCGAATACCATGCTTTCGAGAAAAATGACTTTTTATATAAATTTAATGGGGTTTCATTACGACTTAGGTCAGTATAACTTTTTTTTAATAACTTTTTAATAAACAGTGTTAGTATAAAGCGTTTTTAGTAGAATATGATAGCATACATAACTCAAATCGTTCTTAAGTCGCCTTAGGCGGTTATCGCTTGTGACCACAAATATATAAATAATGAAATTTCAATTTTTTTTTTTTTTAGTTTGTGTTTAGCCACAAATGGGTTTAACGACCAAAGCTGTCTCAAAAACATCTGAAAAAGCATCCAAAAATCCTTTTGGCTTTAGGAATTCATACGACAGTTTAAGAGATGCAACAACCGAAAAAATAAAACGCCTAAGTCGTCTTAAGAACGATTTGAGTTATGTCTGCTGTCATATTCTACTAAAAAAGCTTTATATTTATGTGAGATCCCCATTTCTCTAACACTGTTTATAAAAAAGTTATTAATGAACACATACTGAGCCAACTCGTAATGAAGCCCCATTACATATATATGGAAAGTAATTTTTCTCGAAAACATGATATTCGACGATTTAGTTTATGTACGCTACGCTATCATGTTCTGCTAAAAACGCTTTATTTTTATGTGAAATCACCATTTCACACTGTCTGCTAGAAAGATATTAATAAAAATATACTGACCTAAATCGAAATGAAGCCCCATTACATTTATATAAAATGTTATTTTTCTCGAAAGCATGATTTCGACTTAGGCGGTTAATGCTTGTGACCACAGATATATTGACTGATTATAATAAATATAATAAAAAACAAATTATTTCAATTCAAAAATTTTTATGCATTTTCAGATAAAAATCGCGATGAACTAAAAATTTTAACATAGCTGCATATCAGAAGAAATATTTTTTTAAGGAAAAAGCTGCATCTCTTGATATATTTTGCGCGAAAATTCGCCTCAAGTTAAAGAAGTTTACTAATAATGTTCGCGACAAAAAAAGATTATTACTAAAGTGCTCACTTCAAAAAAATAAATATTCTAAAAACCGAAGATAACATCTTTCAATTTAATTTAAAAAACCTTCACATCTTCCATATTAATATATATGTCTTATTGAATATCTCTAATATAAACGGACATGCCTGGATATGTCCAACATAACGTTAGATGGGCAGTTGGATATGGTTTCCGTTAAAGAAATGAGAAAAAATTTTAAAAAAGTTTTTTTTTTTAAATGCGACCTTGGTCATCCTTAATTTTTATGAGACCCCGAAAACAAAGTTTTTTTGTGGGGCACCCTAACGCACATATTTAAAATTTTTTAAATTATCTGAATAAAAGTTTTTTAAAATATATTTTGCTGGGTAATGTATTTGTATACGAATTATAAACGAAATATACAACTTTTGAAAGCAGAGGGAAGCCACTATAAAATTCTATAGAATTAAAATAAACAAAAAAAAAAAAAAAAAAAATTGGCACATACCGACCAAAGAACAACAAAACCAAAAGATTACAAAAGGAATTTATTTATTAAATCGCATTTTAAAAAACTTTCAAGATTTGTGGAATAATAAACTTATATGATAATGAATGCCTTACATTCGATTTGTAGGGGAGGGTTAGTTCTTTAGAACTGATGTCTATTGAATTTGTATATATGTTTTTGAAATCACTTTCCATTTCAGTGAGTGTTTTACTAAATAAATAAGACTATACTTATATGTATGTGTCATTGACAGGGTATTTATCCTTTTTTATACTCTATACCACTATGTGGTTTGGGTATAATGACTTTGTGCTGCTGTTTGTAACAACCAGAAATATTTGACCTAGACCCATCTTTAATTATACCGATCGAATCAGAATCACACTATGAGTTGATTTAACAATGTCCGTCCGTCCGTCCGTCCGTCTGTGTGTCCATGTAAAGCTTGTAATCAAACTGCAGGTCGCAAATAAGAATATATTTTGATGAAATTTGGTATATTAGCTTTCATCTACTATGGGATGAAAGCTATTGAAATTGGTGAGAATCGGTCCATGTTCAGACCTAGCCCCCATACAAATTATCCATATGAAATCGACATAAATTGCCATAAGATCCAAATTGTCATATAGATCTTACTCAAATTGGGGTTTGTATGCGTTCATTACGTCCATTAATGAGTAGTCCAAAAATGATCCCTTTGGCCCCATATAGAGCTGCTTCCCGATCTTCACTTAAATCTATTAAAAAACAAAAATATTGCACTGATTCTTCCCAGATTTTGTTTGTTTATATTTTTGCAAAATACAAGAGACTTTAGTAAACATAATCAGGATCGGTCCATTTTTGGACCTAGTCCCCATATAGATATAGCATCCGATATGAACTTTTTCATATCTTCAGCCAAAAATATTAATAAAAATCAGACTCAAATTTGGTTTTTGCTTATTTTCTATGTCCAGTTAGTTGGGCCTAAGTGATAGGGCATGGTATAGGGTATCGTATAGTCGGTCTAGACCGACTATAATTTTCTTACTTGTTTTATATGTCTGAATTGATTTTATTTTAAACTAAACTTAAGAGTACATGGTACTGATAACAAACATTATAACCATATTATACCCTACTAGTATAGCCCAGCACTCGAAATTCGAGTGTAAATTCTATGAGGTATTATTCCTTCATTCTGGTTTTTTCTTTCAATGTTTTTTAGTCTATATATATATAAAATATATGAATATCTAAATAAGCCCAAAAGGTATGCTAATCAATTTTTGCAATTCTCAATTCAACACAGGGCGTGTGATATACCATTTAAATCATTCGCACTATTATAAATATTTTATTTTATTTAATTTAATATATTCCTAAAACATATTATACGTAAATTTTAGTATTATGTTAGTATTGCTCACATTTTGCTTAAAAAGAAAATAAAAAAATTTTCTTCACGTATTAATATATAGATTTTAAAATAAACTTAAGAGTACATGGCACGGATAACAAACATTATAACCACTATACCACTATCTAGTCAGGGTATAATATGTTTGTGCTAATATTTGTAACAGCAAAAAATATTTGACCTACTCGCATCTTTTATTATACTGCTCGACTCAGACTCACCAACTGAGTCGATTAATCGATGCCCGTATGTCCGTTCGTCTGTCCATCCATCTGGCTGTGTGCCTGTCCGTCTGTCTGTGCTCAATGTATACATTTTAATTAAACTATATATTTTAATGAAATTTAATATATAAGTTTTTATCGGGCTTAGGAGGAACGCTATTGAATTGGTTACATAAATTGTTTTGAAATTCAAATTATCAAATAGGTTCAGGTTTGTTTGTGTTTAATCACTCATTAATTAGTACTAGCAGATTCCAACCCTCGAAATTCGAGTGCAAATTCTAGGAAATTTTATTTTGTCATTAAATAAAGACCTTAAAGGTACATACGTTAATCAAATATAGCCAATTACTCATTTTTATTACAAACACATTAACAAATTTAATAAGTACATACATAGCATATTGTATAATTTTATATATGTGTTAGTAGCAACTTAACATGCAATTTAATCAAAATAAAAGAAAAAAATTTAAAAATCCGTAAATCTGCGAAACGGCTTAAAAGAAATACCTTTCAAATATTAGACATGTGGTCAAAATCGGGATACAACGGTAGAACAAAACATCGGTCACAAGTAATCGGCTAGCCTGTTAATATTATAGATTCCAAAAATAATAAGGCAATTCTTAATCACTGCCCCCAATATAGCTACTTTCCGATCTTTACTCTAAAAAAAAAATATTACACAAATTACTCCCACATTAAGTTTGTATATGCTTTTGAAAAATATAAATGTATTTATCAAATGTATCCGGGATCCGTCCATTTTTTGACATAGTCTCCATATAAATATACCATCCCATATGAACTATTTCATACCTGAAGGCAACTAAATTAATAGCAATACCACCCAAATTTTATTTATGTCTGTTATGCAACGAAGGAAATTTTGACAAAGAATTGAAAATATTTCAACTATTTCAACTGAATTTTTATATTTCTATAAATTTTCGCACAATCATAGCCAAAGCACATTCTAAAGAACTATCGCTGGATCCAATGGTCTTCACGCAATTTACGCCAGGAGGCAACAAAGTATATTAAATTTGTAATTACAATAACAAAAATAACATTTCATTTCTACATGATCTGAAGTTTTATTATTTTTCTGTTTTCCAATGTTCAAACTTAAGCTATGTAGCTGGCTCAGGCACACGTTATTTTAATACGGTGGGTGCAGAGGGTATATTGAATGAAAGACTAATTCAATCAATTTGTAAATTAGAAAAAAATATAAATAATATAATAAACAAGTAAGAAAATTATAGTCGTTCTAGACCGACTATACGATACCTTATACAATGCGTTTAGAGAACCTATCACATAGGCCCAACTGACTGGACATAAACCAAATTTGAGTGCGATTTTTGTTAATTTTTTTGCTGCAGATATGAAAAAGTTCATATCGGATGCTATATCTATATAGGGACGAGGCCCAAAAATGGACCGATCCTGACCATGTTTGGTAAAGTCTCTTGTATCTTGCAAAAATATATACAAACAAAATTTGAAAAGAATCCTTGCAATATTTTTGTTTTTTTGATAGATTTAAGTGAAGATCGGGAAGCAGCTCTATATTGGGCCTATGACTAAGAGTTGTCCCATAGAGACCATTTTTGGACTACTGATTAATGGATGTAATAAACATATACAAACCCAATTTGACTAAGATTATATGATAATTTGGATCTTATGGCAATTTATGTTGATTTCATAGGGGTCATTTGTATGGGGGCTAGGTCTGAACATGGACCCATGCTCACCAATTTCAGTAGCGTTCATCCCATGGCCGATAAAAGCTTATATACAAAATTTCATCAAAATATATTCATATTTGCGACCTGCAGTTTGATTACCAGCTTTACATGGACACACAGACGGACGGACGGATGGACGGACGGACGGACATCGTTAAATCGAATCAGAAAGTGATTCTGATTCGATCGGTATAATAAAAGATGGGTCTAGGTCAAATATTTTTGGTAGCTACAAACAACAGCACAAAGTCATTATACCCAAACCACATAGTGGTATAGGGTATAAATATCTACATATATTCTTGATCCATCTATCTGTCTGTGGAAATCACGATCACACCCTCAAGAGAGCTGTGTTCCTCATTTTTAGTAAAAATTGTTACCTAGATTTCAGTGAAAACATACAAAAACTCTTGAAAAAACATATTTTTTCTGCGCTGTTGTTGTTATTGGTGTTCTTCTACATTTTTTAATATATCTGTGCTAGCAATTGTTGTTTTTGTTGTGGTAGTTGCGGTTGTAGCATTTCATTGAGTTGTATACAGTATTTTGAAGACTGTTTAACAAATAGCGTCCTACTGAGTATTCTTCGAGAACTTTTGATGAATATAAACTGATTGAGAGAACACTCTTCAAGAAGAATTGCATGTAGGGTACTATTATCTCCTGAAAAAAAAGCTCTTATAATCAGAAATAGAGCGCCTTTGTGATTGTTTTAATAACACAGAGGACTCAGAGAAGACTCGAATATGTAGGGTTATATGCTCTATATAAGGTTGAACCTGCATTGGCGCACTTTTTTTTAATTTTATCTCCAAACAAATACAAAAAATCAACAATACGAAAATAAACAGGTACGAAAATTATAGTAGGTCTAGTCCGACTATGCGACAACCTAAGCCACCCGTTTAGAGAATTGGTCTTAAATCACTTGGACTTAGACTTAGATAAAAAAAATTATCATAAACCAAATCTGAGCAGAATTTTTATTAAATTTTTTGCTTGCAGATCTGAAAATGTTCATATCGAATGCTATAAAGATATGGGGACTAGGCCGAAAAATGGACTAACACTGTTGAAAGTGACTAATTTAAAAAAAAAAAAAATAATAAAAACCAAATCTGAAGATCGGAAGGCTTTATTGACTAAGAATTGTCATAGAGGGTTATTTTTGGACTACTGATTAAGGGATGTAATGTACACAAACCAAATTTGACGGAGATCTATATTATTATTTAGATCTTACGGCAATTATGTCCATTTCATAGGGGTCATTTATATGGGACCTAGGTCCCAAATTTCTTCAAGATACATCTGAATATTACCAACATATAGTTTGATTTCAAGGTTCACATTGACACACAGACAGATGGACGGTCGGACGGACATCGTAATATTGACTCTGAAAGTGATTCTGAGTCGATGGGTATAATAATATATGGGTTAGGTCAAATATTTATGATAATTCCAAACAACAGCACAAAATTCTTATAACCTGACCACAGTGGTATGAGGTGTAATTATAATAATAATCGTCTCCTTAAAATTTTACATAGTAGTTATTTATAAAAAATTAAATAACTATTTACATATATATTTTAATAAAAATAGAAAATAAAAATTGCTTACAATTTTCTTTCAAAGAGGATAATAGTCCAAATTTTTTGCATTTTTTGAACACAGATCTTTGAGACCTTTTGATTGATGTATAGGATAAGGTTACTCTTAATTTAAAATATATAAAAAAAAATATACACTTTTCAAAAAAAGTGCAAATAAAATGCGACATTTTTTGTCAGAAAAGAAAACGGCATTAGTTAGCAGTGCGTCTGGTGATAAATCATTTTGTAAGTCGCCCACGACAAATAATTCCATGTCTTTTCGGCCTAGACATATGATTCGTCGCCCATTATGAAACATTTTTATAAATAAGGTTATACTTTTTCATATAGGGTATGCACAAGGGTGTCCTAACTATTATATGTGTCGTATGTGCTACAATGATACAGCAGCTGTATAATTGTTGTTGATATTTTCCACACAAAAAAATTATGCAACAATACAACGTGTGCAGGTATGTTTTAGCCCTATGTGACCAGCTGTTCACCTTGTTTACTATTTATTCAGCTTTTGTTAGTTATTTTTAATTCTAAATATCTTGTGTGCGTCTCATGTAAATATTGTGACAAACATGGCAGAAAAAAATAAGAAATGGAAGGAAATAATTATATTCAGTTATGTTTTTGCGTGAAAGAACAATTATTTTGCTTTTATTTGATTATACCCTATACCACTATGTGGTAAAGGTATAATGACCTGTTGCTGATGTTTGTAACTACCAAAAATATTTGATCTGAAGCCAACTTTTATTATACCAATCGACTCAGAATCACTTTCGGAGTCGATTTAGCGATGTCCGTCCATCCGCACGTCCATCTCTCTATGTGTTTATGTAAACCCTTTAATCAAACTACAGGTCAAAAATATCTAGTCTCTATACAAATGACCCCTATGATCTCGGTTTAAATTGTGATAAAATCCAAATTATCTTATAGGTAGTAGTCCAAATGTAAAACCTATAGGAGAATTCTCAGTAGTCATAGCCCATATGTCATATGTCATAGCTTCCCGATTTTGACTTAAATCTATCAAAAAACAAAACTATTGCACAGATTTTTCTCAATTCAAATATGGTCAGGGTCGGTCCATTTTTCGACCTAGTCCCCATATAAGTATAGCATCCGATATGATCTTTTTCATTTTCCAAGGCAACATACTTAATAACAATGCCACTCAGATTTGGTTTATGTTTATTTTCTATATCCAATTAGTTGGGCCTAAGAGATTGGCTCTCTAAACGCATGGCTTAATATTCTTACTTATTTTTTTTTTTTAGATTTTAGTATATGAACATACGACAGGTTGTTCACATATGTACTTTTTGACGTCTTGTATTTAAATTAAAATTTTTGTAAATTTACTATATATAAATCCAAATCCAGTTTTGATTCGATGGTATGGGTATTTCGAAATTGGATGAAAACATCTCTGGCTATACCAGATAGCTATGGTTTGGTGTCGTAAGTAGAAGTTTGTTCACTAGATTGTCAAATGATCAATCAAAATGATTTTTTTCTATATACTGTTCTTAATAAATATTCATTGGTTGAGCATTTAATTGTGGAATATCCCTTATCAAATTGTGTTCTACCCTTTTTGTTGAAAGTGTTAAATAATATCATAGTGTGGTTCAAGAGTTTTGTTTTACGCGTACATAAGAAACAATTTTTGAATTAATCCCATAATTGAGCGTATCTCACAATCAAATTAAAATAATTATCATTGTTATACTCGTATGTATAATTAATATCATTGCGATTAAAACTAAAAACTGAAAGCTATTATTTAAACAAAAACCTCAACACATACTTAATGAATATGATTTAGCTTTGTTCCATAGAAACAATTAAAATATTAAAATATTCTAATTCACACAGCAGCAACTGATACTAAATATTAAGTAATGTGATGAAAATTTATAACTGTTAACAAAGAACTAGTTGTTGAAATTATTCCTATAAATGCTGAAATGAACAAAAACTAATTGCTTAGTTATCAGATTATATAGTTTATAGATTATATATGTATAGTTGCACCGCGTATTTTTGGTACAGTATTACTTATGTAGGCTGCATGTTTGCAGGTATCGCTCAACGTATTGTTTTAAATATTGTAACTTGCACATTAAGTATTTTCAAAAAAAACCTCAACTGAAAACTCAGGAAGTTGTAGTCACCAAGAAAACAAAAAAAAAATGCTAAATAAAAACCATTTAGTGCTCTTAAAAATGGCCTATTAACTACAAGAACCATAATAATATGCTCTTGAAAATAACTATGTAATATATATCATGATGGATAAAAGTGTTTTGACAAAACTGTACGCAATGGGATATCGCTTATTAAGATAAACTGGAAGAAGTAACGATACCTACTTTTATTTTACGAAGGAGGATCCTTTCATATTGTATTTACTCAATGCATTTTTTTATAGAATTTTATATGAGCGACTAAGCATTTTTGGCGGAACGAAAGTAGTTTGACATTGCATTATTTTCGTTATACTTAGCTTCATGTACTGCACAACGTGGATTTATATCAAAATACGCCTATATGGAGAAGGACTTGGAAGGAGTTTTTTGGAAACCATTAAAAATTTGGTAAAATCGATCCCCTGGAGCTTGCAAAAAGTCATCAATGTTAAAGGAGGATATGTCTTTCTATTAAGAAATCTTAAGATACATAAAATGTAACCAAAAGGAAACAATTGAGTCAAGAGGTTTAATTTTTTTTATTTAATGGAAATTATTTTAAAGCTTACAAAAGAAGGTGATATTTGTAGTTCTCATTACTACTTATGAACATCACAAGATACCAAAATCTCTCCACTGGCCTAAGATCTGGAAAGTTTGGAGGATTTTTCATCACTGGTACAAAAATCAGGTTACTGTTGTTGTAAAACTCAAAGGCTTTCTTACCGTAGTGACAGGATATCAAATTGGGCCAACAATATGCGGACAAATGGTGTTGTCTTCAGAAGGAAGTACTCTTTTCAAACACTCCTCACTATAAACTTCGGTAGTTATAGAGCCAGTTATAACAAGTGACTTACCACTTTTGACAGAACTGAAAATTGGTTACCATACCAGGAACTTTTATGGAACTTTTGACTGCTTTTAGATCCATTTCCACGAGCATTAGTGACATAAAAATTTTGACCCGGAAGCTCCGAAAAATCAGCCATTTTTTTGCCCATAATGCAGCAAGATTTTTTTTTTTATGGAAAATGATTTCAATTTCCGTGCACGGTTTTCGGCCTCTAAATTTTCATCTGGAACGATTTGGTTTTTATAGGTTTTGAAACCTGTATTGGCTTTAACTTTTACCACCAAATAGTCCGAGCACTGTGCTAACCAAGCTGTTTTCGTACCGGATGTGTTCAGAACTAATTTTAATATGCTTTCTATTCTCTTGGCTATAAAATCATCGCGTTGACCTTCCTCTCTTCCTGAACCATTTTTAATAGTATTGAAAATAGTTGTACGGCAGATTTTTAATTTTTTGGTCAACTTTTTGTAGGATAAAGTTGGATTTTGTAGAACATATTCATCATTTTAATAAAACTAACAAGAAACGTAACAACTGAAACATTTCTAAAATATTAATTGATAAAAAAAAGTTAAGAGAAATACGCGTGTTAAGATGTTTTTCAATCACACCCCTACACATTTTGTTATTTTCCTTTTTTTTTTGGTACTAATGGTGCATATCGTCAAAATAACTTTGCCCATCAGCATTTGCGAAAAATATTTTTTTCCCTTAACATTGATATTGAGTTGAATTACTTTATGTTCTTTGTAATCTTAGAACTGTTTCAGATTTTATCATGCAATAAACCACAACATCAAGCAAATAAAAATTTGTACATTGGTGTCAAAATACCAAAGTATGTACTTCTGTTAAATAATTTTATATTGAGCCATTGATAAAATTTTTTTCTCCATATTTATTTGATATTTTTTTATGGCGTGTGCTTTAAAAAAATAATTTTTAGTTCTCCTTTTTAACCAGAAAAAAGAATAACAAATCTACTTCGTCAGATATACGTATATATGCATAAAATAAAATTACTATTTTTTCGTTTTGATTACTAACTAATACATACATTTTAATAATTAATAAGATCTTGCATTGCCCTTGCATATTAAAACTTATTGTTCTTTACGATGCATAGAACCCACCAAGTTTCCTAAAGCGCTAATTCCATTTTTTTCCATTCTGCCGTGCTGCTAGTTTAAGTTCCTCACGCATCGTATATTATATTAACTTTGAAAAAACATTAGCAGATAAGATCCCCCAGTTGTATACAAATGGATTTTGGTAGAAAGTTTTGTTGTGCGTATTAAAAAATCTTTATGTGTAACTTTTTAAGTCATGGAAATATAACCATATACGAACACCACTGCGTGATAAAAGACCAAAAAAAAAAAAAAAATACGCGTGTCTTCCAGTTTTGCCCAAGTCATGCACTTTTTTTTATGAACCCCCAGAGATTTGGGGCCTCGGTGTCAACTTTGCAAAAAATTGATCATTTTCTCAGGCTCATATCTTGCAAACCGTTTGGAATTTTGATTTACTCCCTGAGGCAAAGTTGTACCCCTTCAGGTCCGTAGGTAGCAAACCGTTCAAATTTCAAGGAAACAATCAACTACAAAAATGTACCTAAGATTCGTATAAACATCTCATGCGATCACGCACCGACCGCAGCAACACAGGCAAAGCAATCAGCTCAGCACAGGCATCAAGGGATGCAGCACATAATATAAAAGCGACACGACCGTCACATCGAGGCATTACACAGTGCAACGTCAACGAGAGCTCATCGTTGAAAGTTATAAAGGAAGTGCTACAGCATAATTCACACACAACATTAGCAACTGACAATTTCAATATGCAATGTGTAAAAATTGATTTATTTTGCTACGTTTGAGTTTCTATGCATTCGTAAATTACTCATGTCGTCTAAATCGACATGCTGAGAAGAACAAAATTTATAAAGCAACTGTAACAGCCACACTACCAGTGCTTGCACCTGCAAATTTTGTATCACCAATGCGGCCAACTCCACATCGTAGGACCGAATTTACAGGAATGAGTAGAGCAAGTGGTTTTACTTTTGAAGATCCATTCGATACCGATTACGAGCCCCAACAGGGATGGACCACAATTAATAATACAATTGTGGCCATATTGGGACTATCGCCGCGACTTGCCATATTTTTGACAGCTTTTTTAAAGCAAAGAAAACACGCACATGCTAATGTTAACTCTACGCCGCGGCGTACCGCAAACGGCAAGCTGAATTTCAGAGCCTCTACGCTCTAAATGATGACAATTCGTTCGCTTACTGCAACGATATAAAAGCTTTGGTGGTAAAAAGGGGAACGAACTACATCGCTAGTGAGTGAATAGTTCTGTTTCAAGCTTGAAAGCAGTGTTGTTGCATGTTTCGAACCGAAAACCTTCCATTCCGCTAGCAATGGGTACTAACATGAAACTAAGCTATGAAACATTGAAAGATAGAATGAAAAAGTCGAATACTACGAACATAAATGAAAGAGTTGCTGTGATTTGAAGGTCATCAATAATTTGCAAGGGATCATCGATAAGGGTGGCTTCTCAAAATTCTTTTCTATTCTTTGTAATTGGCATTCGCCCTCACCTCTGAATCAATTCCAATTTAATTCGCGGAGATCAAGAGGAAGTGTCGAGGAACAAACGAAACAACATAGACTGAAGAATGCACCTTTAATTGACAATACTCAAGACATCTTGCTGCCACCGTTCCACATAAAATTGGGAATTCATTAAAAAATTCATCGAAATGGCCGATGTAAATAGTCAAAACGCATTCAACTATTTGAAAAGCGTTTTCTCAAAGCGTAGCGATGACAAATTTAAACAAGTAAGAAAATTATAGTCGGTCTAGACCGACTATACGATACCCTATACCATGCGTTTAGAAACCGTATCTCCTAGGCCCAACTAACTGGACATAGAAAATAAGCAAAAACCAAATTTGAGTGGGATTTTTATTAATTTTTTTGGCTGCAGATATGAAAAAGTTCATATCGGATGATATATCTAAATGGGGACTAGGTCCAAAAATGGACCGATCCTGACCATGGTTGGTAAAGTCTCTTGTATTTTGCGAAAATATATACAAACAAAATTTGAGAAGAATCAGTGCAATATTTTTATTTTTTAATAGATTTAAGTGTAGATCGGGAAGCAGCTCTATATGGGGCCAAAGGGATCATTTTTGGACTACTCATTAATGGATGTAATGAACGCATACAAACCCAATTTGAGTAAAATCTGTATGACAATTTGGATCTTTTGGCAATTTATGTCGATTTCATAGGGGTAATTTGTATGGGGGCTAGGTCTGAACATGGACCGATTCTCACCAATTTCAATAGCGTTCATCCCATGGCCGATAAAAGCTTATATACCAAATTTCATCAAAATATATTCATATTTGCGACCTGCAGTTTGATTACAAGCTTTACATGGACACACAGACGGACGGACGGACGGACGGACGGACATTGTTAAATCAACTCAGAAAGTGATTCTGATTCGATCGGTATAATTAAAGATGGGTCTAGGTCAAATATTTTTGGTTGTTACAAACAGCAGCACAAAGTCATTATACCCAAACCACATAGTGGTATAGGGTATAAAAAGGTATAGTAATAAATTTAAAACGAATTTTTGTTCACCTCATTATACTATTCACACTACGTGAATGTTTTCTTTTCTGTCTTTATTTATACCCTATACCACTATGTGGTTTGGGTATAATGACTTTGTGCTGCTGTTTGTAACTACCAAAAATATTTGACCTAGACCCATCTTTTATTATACCGATCGACTTATAATCACTTTCTGAGTCGATTTAGCGATGTCCGTCCGTCCGTCTGTCTGTGTGTCCATGTAAAGCTTGTAATCAAACTACAGGCCGCAAATATAAATATATTTTGATGAAATTTTCCATATAAGCTTTTGTCGGCCATAGGATGAACGGTCCATGTCCCCATACAAATGACACCTATGAAATCGACATGAAGTGCCATAAGATCCAAATTATCATATAAGTCTCAGTCAAATTGGATATGTATGTATTTATTATATTCATTAATCAGTAGTCCATTAATAATCGCAATAGGATAATTCTTAGTCATAGGCCCCATATAGAACCGCTTCCCCATCTTCACTTAAGTCTATCAAACAACAAAAATATTGCACAGATTTTTCTCAAATTTGGTTTGTATATACTTTTTCAAAATTTAAGTGACTTTACAAAATATGGTCAGGTTCGGTCAATTTTTCGACCTAGTCCCCATATATATAGAGCACCCGATATGAACTTTTTCATATCTGCAGCCAGAAAAATTAATAACAATGCCACTCAAATTTGGTTTATGCTTATTTTCTATATCCAATTAGTTGGACCGAAGAGATAGGGTCTCTAAGCCTTGGTATAGGGTATCACATAGTCGGGCTAGACCGAGTATAATTTTCTTACTTGTTTTTGTCTTTATTTTTTGTCTTCATTTAACAGGCGTACCTAATGGCCCTGACATTAGAAAGCTATTCAAGAGCACCTTTGATTCATCGCTTGATTAAAATCATTCAATGGCATGGATTTACATACATCAGCGTGTATGCACCAGAGATTTGGGATGGGGCCGAGACGCAGAAACGGAAGCAAGAAAGTGGGTGAAAGAAATGCTGTATCATTTTGAGACAATCGGCACATCGATGACATTAAAGCTGCATATTCTTCATTTTTATTTTGCCGATTTTATCAGACAACTCTATACCGAATCCGATAAGAATGGTTTCACCAAACCAAAATACCCTTGGAAAAACGGTACAAAGACAAAAAGCTCGACACATTGCTTGCAGAGGTAATATCAATTTTATTGACGCATAGTTTCGCATTCCTTTTTTGATTTCTTTTCTAATTTATTTCTGGTATGTTGGTGGAGTCACAAGATCACCCTGAAGAAGAAAAAGCTGATGATGGAGGGCACTCTGGAAGCAACGTGCATGTGGACACCATAAGTTCTGAATCAGAGTCAGATTCGGAAGAGTCGAACGACGATATGGATCCACAACTTAAGAGAGTGCGATTTGCAAGTTCAGGGCCATCAAGATTATAAACATAAAACGAATATTTTTTAATCTTTTTTGTAATAGATAGCATAGTATCTCAATGTTGAAGTAAAGAAAAAACAAATGAAATTAAAAAATTTTCGGGAAATTTTTCACTTTTGCGGCTACTTAAGAGCTACCTAAACGGTGTTAAGAATCATTGCTAGGAAGTTCATATGTTGTAGAAATTTGTTTACTGAAATCTTGGGTACATTTTTGTAGCTGACTGTTTCCTTGAATTTTGAACACTTTGCTAAATATGGACCTGAACAGAGGAAAAACGGTTAAAAAATTTAATTTTTTTCACAATTTTTATTTTTTATGATAAAGGCTACAACTTTGCCTCAGAGAGTTAATCAAAATTCCGAACTGTTTATAAGATATGAACCTGAGAAAATGATCAGTTTTTTGCAAAAATGACATCGAGGCCCCAAATCTTTGGGAGCCCATAAAAAAAGTGCATGACTTGGAGCAAAACCGGAAGACACGGGTATTTTTTGTATCTCATATCACGTGGCAGTGTCCGGAAATGGTTATATTTTTTCATGTTGCACTGTGTATCCAATTATCACCATATAGTTGGAAGGTCTACTAAACTATTTTACAACATAAATTTTCGAAATAATTTTCTTGTGCTCCAAATGCATTCCATACCATTAGAAATGAGCACCATGATTTCGCTTTTAGCACATTTGGTGAAGATGTCTTAGATCTCCCCAATATTTTCGGTGACTATCAGGGCAGTCCTAATTAAATTTGTTCTTGTCACTAAATATGACGATTTAAAATTCTTTCTCTCAAATATTGTTATCGTAACTAAGACTTGAATCTTCTTTTGTGTCCAGACGATGTACTTTACCATTTAGTTCTAGTTCCAGCTTTATTTGCCTGCAACTGCTGTTTCCAGTTGTTACTAAATATTGAATACACCGCTTGTAGCTCTGGTCTATAGTTAAGGATGCGTCCACTGCGATTTTAACTTATTACCTCCAAAGGGTTAGGCGTTACCAGGCGAAAAATTTGTTATAACCTTTTATATGTTTTATATTTTTCCTTAGTAATACAAAAAAAAAAAAAAAATCAGAGAAACTATAGAGCGTATCATAGATTTGAATTTGCTTAATAATTATCATACGGCCCGTAGTTGTTCTGATGTTTTTATACCCTATACCACTATGTGGTTTGGGTATAATGACTTTGTGCTGCTGTTTGTAACAACCAAAAATATTTGACCTACACCCATCTTTAACTATACCGATCGAATCAGAATCACTATCTGATTCAATTTAACGATGTCCGTCCGTCCGTCTGTGTGTCCATGTAAAGCTTGTAATCAAACTGCAGGTCGCAAATATGAATATATTTTGAAAAATTTGGTATTTGATCTTCTATCGGCCACAGGATGAACGTTATTGAAATTGGTGAGAATCGGTCCATGTTCAGAACTAGCCCCCATACAAATGACCCCTATGAAATCGACATGAATTGCCATACGATCCAAATTATCATACAAATCTTAGTCAAATTGGGTTTGTATGTATATATTACATCCATTAATCAGTAGCCGAAAAATTATCCCTATTGGATAACTCTTAGTCATAGGCCCCATATAGAGCTGCTTCCCGATCTTCACTTAAATCTATCAAAAAACAAAAATATTGCACTGATTCTTCTCAAATTTTGTTTGTATATATTTTTGCAAAATACAAGAGACTTTACCAAACATGGTCAGGATCGGTCCATTTTTGGGCCTAGTCCCCATATAGATATAGCATCCGATATGAACTTTTTCATATCTGCAATCGAAAAAATTAATAAAAATCCCACTCAAATTTGGTTTATGCTTATTTTCTGTATCCAGTTAGTTGGGCCTGAGAGATAGGGTCTCTAATCGCATGGTATAGGGTACGATATAGTCGGTCTAGACCGACTATAATTATACCCTATACCACTATGTGGCTTGGGTATAATGACTTTGTGCTGCTGCTTGTAACTACCAAAAATATTTGACCTAGACCCATCTTTAATTATACCGATCGAATCAGAACCACCAACTGATTCGATTTAACGATGTCCGTCCGTGTGTCCGTCCGTCTGTGTATCCATTAGGGTGGCCCTTCGTTATATGGAGGGAAAAAAAGTGTTCAAACTGTCGGTCTCACCCCCTAGAAATATGCGAATAGCAAAAAAAACTGGGAAATACAAAGTTTTAGGCCAATCAAAAAACGTTTAGTCGTGGCACAAAGCGATTGAAAATTTCAAGTGTGTTTATATGGGGAAAATATGACTTTTTTTCAGATTTTACGAAAATTTCGTTCTATCGTTTAATTTTCCCGACAAGCTGTTAAATAATTCGGGATCTGTATTAAATTATCCTTTCAAAAGGCTATAAAACTTCAAAATCGAATAAAAGCTCGCCAAGAAATAGCAACTGTCCCACACCACTTTTGTACCAAAAAAAACTAGGTCATGAAATTTGATGGCATTTTTTTCAACTTTGAGAAATTGATTAAAGCCATCGTTCTTTTTTGGTCTCTATACTTATAAGAACTCAGATATGAAGTATTGTTTTATTACCACGTTGTTAACCTATTGCGCATTGAGGCCGAAATTTGGAAATTTTTTTGATAAAATTTTTAAAACTCCTTTTTCAAGTTTGAAAACATTTTCTTAAACAAAATTTAAAAAAAGTGAATCTATCACTTAAAGGTTTTATTAAACACATGTTGCAGATTAACTGTGTGAATTTTTAAGTATATCCCTATGCCAGAATTTTTTTGACAAGGATTTTTTTTTTTGGCGGATTTCGAGAATAATTGGATTTTTGTGAAATATTCTGTAAATGTACTCTCTCTAAATACTTTGTATCAAAAATTCATTTATATTCGCGAGCAATAAGCAGATAATTGCACCAGAGATATATCACAATGGATAATTTTGATCTCAGGAGCACTGAAGGGTTAAATAAAATAAAATTAAACGAATTATTTTTCTTAAATTCCTAATAGTGGTATCAGCGAGTTTAATAGATAAACTCGTTTTAGGTCATTTTTACTTTAAAATATCTTAAAATCCAAAGCTGGCCTTGGCAAATAATGGGTTAATGTTCTCGGATTTATCCCAAATTTTTGGGACGAAACTTCTACACATTTGGTTATTATATTTAAAGCGTCGCATCTAAAAATTGGACAGCACTTACAAAATATTTGAATTTTTTACATAAATTGTCTTTTATTAGTTTGGGGTCATATGTGACCCCAATTCCAAAAGGGTTAATTAATAACATCTAAAAGTAGAAAAATGATGATTTTTTGATACAAAGTATTTAGAAAGAGTACATTTACAGAATATTTCACAAAAATCCAATTTTTATCGAAATCCGCAAAAAAAAATCCTTGTCAAAAAAATTCTGGCAGAGGGATATACTTAAAAATTCACACACTTAATCTGCAGCATGTATTTCATAAAACCTTAAAGTGGTAGATTCATTTTTTTAAAATTTTGTTTAAGAAAATTTTTTCAAATTTAAAAAAGGAGTTTTAAAAATGTTATCAAAAAAATTTCCAATTTTCGGCCTCAATGCGCAATAGGTTGGCAACGTGATAATAAAACAATACTTCATATCTGAATACTTGTAAGTATAGAGACCAAAAAAGAATGATGGCTTTAATCAATTTCTCAAAGTTGAAAAAAATGCCATCAAATTTCATGACCTAGTTTTTTTTGGCACAAAAGTGGTCTGGGGCAGTTGCTATTTCTTGGCGAGGTTTTATTCGATTTTGAAGTTTTATAGCATTTTGAAAGGATAATTTAATACTGATCCCGAATTATTTAACAGCTTGTCGGGAAATTTAAACGATAGAACGAAATTTTCGTAAAATCTGAAAAAAAAGTCATATTTTCCCCATATAAACACACTTGAAATTTTCAATCGCTTTGCGCCACGACTAAACCTTCACTGATTTGCTCAAAACTTTGTATTTCTCATATTTCTATTCGAGATATTTCTAGGGGGTGAGACCGACAGTTTGAACACTTTTTTTATTAAGGGCCATCCTAGTGTCCATGTAAACTTTGTAATCAAACTGCAGGTCGCAAATATGAATATATTCTGATGAAATTTGGTGTGTAAGCTTTCATGGCCATAGGATGAACGCTGTTGAAATTGATGAGAAGCGGTACATGTTCAGACCTAGCCCCCATACAAATGACCCCTATGAAATCGACATAAATTGCCATAAGATCCAAATTGTCATATAGATCTTACTCAAATTGGGTTTTTATGCGTTTATTACATCCATTAATGAGTAGTCGAAAAATTATTCCTATTGGATAACTCTTAGTCATAGGCCCCATATAGAGCTGCTTCCCGATCTTCACCTAAATCTATCAAAAAACAAAAATATTGCACTGATTCTTCTCAAATTTTGTTTGTATATATTTTTGCAAAATACAAGAGACTTTACCAAACATAGTCAGGATCATTCCATTTTTGGGCCTAGTCCCAATATCGATATAGCATCCGATATGAACTTTTTCATATCTGCAACTTTCTCATATTTGGGCCTAAGAGATAGGGTCTCTAAACGCATGGTATAGGGTATCATATAGTCGGTCTTGACCGACTATAATTTTCTTACTTGTTTTTTCTATTCTTATGGAATAATACTAAAATATATAAAAGGTCACAAAATAAAGTTTGCATTGAGAACGCCAAACTCTTTAGAGTTTTTAGTACACTGAACTAGTACTTTCAATAACCCCGAAAATGATCCACAGTTTTGTGAAATATGCGCCATTGACAGCGACTCATGAGATACTATATCTGGCTGGCACTTACATATGACGCTGATGTTAAAATTATTTGTTGTGATATTAAGCTTCCTATGGTCGTCCTAAGCAGGAATAATTAAAACAAATATGCTGTAATTTTGTTTTCTGTCTGCGACGTTTCGACACTATGGTTGGTGTCCTCATCAGGCGTCTAATTTTATTTAATAATAATTAAGAATATACATTTATTATCACTTAACAAATTTATGTGAATTTTTTTTATAAAATAATTGTTACCTTAATAGTATTATTACACACTTAATCTAAATTTTACATTTTAATTTTATTTATTAAGTACTAAATTGTACGTGTTACTAATGTGATCACTGTCTTCTTTAATGTTTACTGTTTTGTCAATATGTTTCTTAATATGCAAACTTTCAAGTGTTATTCTTTTATTTGTTTTTGTCTCTCTTTCCAAGACTTTGATGTTGTCAAAATCAAAGTTGTGTTTATTGTCAAATGCATGTTGAGAGAGAGCTGTTGTTGTTATTCCTTTCTCAACTGTTCGTTTATGTTCTTTCAACCTAATCTCTAATTGTCTTTTCGTTTGTCCAATATATATTCTGTTACATTGTTGGTGGACATTACCATTGCATTTTATTTGGTATAGGAACATATCAAAATGTTAAAATTATTACAACGAACAGACTTTAAAAATTGAAAATTTGGTGCTGCCGAAGATAGCTTAAATTACAATGGGCAGGTCGGGTAACTAGCGATAATATTTTTAGAAGATTGAACTGTGAATGCGGATTATTTTCTAATATATTATTCGAAAGGACAAATATGAACTATTAAAACGTATGGTAGAAGGAAGAATATAAGTATGAAAAAAGACCTGGGTAAAAAGCAAATTTTTTAGGTAATATAAGGAAATAGACGAAAATAGTCTTACAAGTATCTGTGATCAGTACAGGAAAACAAATGATTTTGTAAATTTTATTTTCCCTGACAATCAGTATCTTATTCCGAGTAAACATTGAACTCAATTACAGGTTAATCTAAACACCGATTTACGTAAACTGAACATATTAGTGGAAAATAAATCAAAACTATTTAACAGTTTCCCCTTAATGAAGTCGATAGCGGCATTTGATCGATAAATCAATATCTAGATTATTATAGGCAATGTCAATTCTGGGATCATCACGCTCTATAAAAAATATATTATTCAGACTTTTGTAATATCACTTCTATTATGAATTTTTAAATTTTTCGCTTTCTCCTTACCTATAAAATATTCTCCAGATCTGATTCTGTTTTTGTATGGTACCTGTGTGTTTTTCCAATAAAAAAAAACGAATGTTGCTATAAAAAGTTGTTAAAATGCAAAAAACACAAAATATGTGAGCACTTTTTTATACCGATATAATTTCGATGCCGTCGAGCTGTTTATAGTTTTTTGTAACACCAAAATAATTCAGAAACTCGATTGGGCTGTAGTGATTTGTTATGGTGTTAAAATTTAATGTGTGTTTATGATCTTGTTATAAAAACATTTAACACTTAATTAGAATCACAATTAGCTGTTAATAGACACATAAATATTAATAGCAAAAAGCCGCCGGCAACTGTAACTATATGCGATTTAAAATAGATAAATATTAAACATATTTTCCAATTAAAATTGAAAATTTTAAATAATCTTGCAATTCGGGTTTGGTTTCCAACCAATATATAAACAATCTATTTGTCGAATTACATGTTTTTATTAAAACAAATAATACAGAATCGTAACAGATTTAATTTTATGATTTACGACCAGCTCTGTGGCCACGTAAAATATTTTACGCAAAATACTGGTTCCAAATATAAATATATTTAAACGATATAAAATCCTAACATTGCGAAAGGGAATATCTTTTTGATGTGAAAACATTTATACGCGCATGGGGCTAAATTTCTATTTCACAATACAATCACAAAAATCGGTGTGACTTATGAATGTATTGGTGAAAAAATTATGATATGTAGCAACCTGTTTCAAAATAAAACATGGAAAATAAAAAATGAAAAATAAGTAATGAAAAATGAAAAATAAAAAATGCAAAATAAAAAATGAAAAATAAGAAATGAAAAATGAAAAATAAAAATGGAAAATAAAAAATAAGAAATGAAAAATGAAAAATGAAATATAAAAAAAAGAATAAAAATAAAGAATTAAAAATAAAAAATTAAACGGAAAAATTAAAAATAAAAATAAAAATAAAAAAGGAAAAATTAAAAAATTAAAAATGAAAAATAGAAAATGAAAAATTAAAAATAAAAAATTAAAAATTAAAAAAGAAAAATGAAAAATGGAAAATTAAAAATAACAAACGAAAAATAAAGAATTAAAAATGTAAAGCTAAAAATGACAAATAAAAAAGAAAAAATTAAAAATAGGAAATGAAAAATAAAAAATGAAAAATAGACAATGAAAAATAAAAAATTAAAAATGAAAAAAATGAAAATTATTCTCTACACAAGAAATTTCGTCCTTTTATACCTTTTAGTGAACTTCTTTGCATTCAATCTCTACCTATAGCTCATTATTATGTACTAAACTTAATTTAAGTTCAAAACCAGAAAAAAAAATACCAACAAATTGCCGCAGAAATCGAATAAATACGAGTTTAATATATTACATAGATTTGTTTTATTAAATTATGATATCGACAAACTAAAATTGAACAACAAACTTATTCGTTACATAAATTACAATATGTAGTCTAGTCGTGTATGACTTTAATTTTATTCATAATAATGCATTATTTTACATTAGCTAAAATGTTCGATGCACCATTTGAGATCGAACACAAAATCCATTCATAAATATTAAAAATCTAAAAATATTGTTCAATCCCAGCGAAATATTTTTATGAAACAAATTATTCTGTTCGAAAAAATCTGTTGTATAATAATTTATATTAAGGAATGGAAAACATTTTACATTTTATATCTATCGAAAATAAAAGAAACAAAAAAGAGTGCAAAATTCTGCTGCGGCGAATCTTTGATATCCTCCACATGTATCTTAAACTGAATGCCATTATGGCCAATATTATACAATTGGCGACATTTAACATTTAAATTTTAATACCATTTAAATTTTTCATTTATTGTTTCTTTTCTTATAAAAACAGTGATGGAAAATTTTATCAAAATATATTAATATTTAGTTGATCGGTATAATAAATGGTTGGTCTAGGTCAAATAGTTTTCATAGTTCCAAACTTCAGCATAAACTCATAAATATTAAAAAAAATTAAAATAACACTTTGGAGCATTTTCAAGGTCATTATCTGGGGTGTGAGATATTCCAAGTCAGGGTGAAAGTACTAGACCAGTAACGAACTCCTTATTTATAACTTAAGAACCATTGATGATTTCTTATTGTATTCTTCAGAAAAATTGTGGGTAATTCTCATATAAATAATTTTCATTAATACATCGATTTAAAACAGAAAAATAAATGTTTGATTTAATATAAAAAAAAATTTCACTCATACACGTATACATCTCCTCTATGCTACTAATCTATATTATTAATAGGCTAGGCGATTTTTTGTAACTGATGTTTTGTTATACTGTTTTATCCCGATTTTGACCAAACGTATATTATTTGAAAGATATTTCTTTTTAGCCGTTTTGCAGATTTTTAAATTTTTTCCTTTATTTTGAGTAAATTGCATTTAAAGTTGCTACTAACACATAAAATTATACAATGCTATGTGTGTGTTTATTAAATTTGTTAATGTGTTTGTAATAAAAATGAGTTTGTATGTTGATTTGTGAATTGGCTATAATTATTTAGCATATCTTTAGGGTCTTTATTAAATGAAAAAATAAAATTTCCTAGAATTTGCGCTCGAATTTCGAGGGTTGGAATCTGCTAGTTAATAATAATCATACACCCTGAATATGTTGCATTATTCAAAAAAATTATAAAAAAAAAATGGCATAAATTTAGAAATTTTTTAAGACTTCATTCCATAAAATTAGACCAACTGGATTTGGTGAAGCTATTTGTTGAAGAATTAAATAAAAATTCATAAATATTTCTTGTGTTATATCTGAAAAACTAAGAAAACAGACAGCAAGATTAAGAAAAAAAATGAAAAAAAAAACTTTTCTAATAATTTTTTTATATAATTATCTATTTTCACCAATAAAAAATTGTATACCAGAATAGAACTTTACAAAATGCAAAATAAAAATGTAATAATGAGGAAGAAGTGTGAGTGAGAAAACTAATGGGTTTGCCAAACATTTCATATGGGACAGATTAATAAAATCCCATATGAGCACCATAAAATGTCATTACGAGAACAGATGAGGCAATCAATGCTTTTGTTCGTCATCAAAAAGAAGGCCATTCAAATTGACCAAAATAATCTCTCTGAATTCCACTGCAAACTCCGTTACGGAAATTCACGTTATGAAACTCTAAAACCGATATATAAATTTTTTGGGCCCAAAAGTTTTTGAGTATATCTCTCAGATTTTTTTTTGATGGTACGTGTTCTTGGAAATCGATTTTACCCCAAAAAAACATTTTATATTTGATAACTTGTTTTCGCAAAACCAAAAAATTATTGCCAACCTGCTAAAAATTAGTGTGAGAGTCAACTGAGTGTTATTAAAATTAAAGATTCAGTATTGCGCATGGAACGTGCAATATATCGAATACCATAGCATTCATATGAAAATGGCTCTAGGAGAAATATTAAAAAAGACTATCGGATTCTCATCTCACATTCTTATATTGCCACCCCTACATGGCCGCGAGTTATTGAAGTTTTAACTTATTTTTTACGTCACCAAAGTGCCCCTTAGACTTATAGTTTTTAAAAAATGGTTTATCCGATTTTGGCAAAATGATGCATTAATGAAGATATTTATGTCTGTATTTTTTTTTTATAATAATCGATTTTTTGTCATTTCTTACAAAATCTTAAAAAATCCTCAAAATTCCTTTAAACTATAAGAATTATTATTCCTCTATAAGAGTTTCATAAAAATCGTTTATGGTGAAATGCCCTAAAGCAGAGCCCATTTAGTACGATTATTACGCTGATCCCCAAAATACGTCATATTTAGCGATAAAGGATTTATATATGAAATACTATTAAATTTTAGTTGAACCGAATATACTTTTCATTAACGCAAGACAATATGTTAAAGTTCACATCTGGTATGATTGTTGTGTGATTGAACACTTAGTGCATTTTTTGCTTCAAAGTTGTAAAATTCAAAGTAAAGGATTGACCAGATTTTATGTTATTTAAAGATATATATTTTTCAATTAAATAAAACGAAGTCGTAAAATTATATTTAATTAAAAATAATATCATCAATATTTTCACGTCAACCCTGCTCACAGCTGTTTCCATAGGTACTTCATCAAGCTTCTCACATTTGTTATTTGTTATCCTTCCAGAGATATAGTTTTTGATAATAGAACAATATCTATGGCCAACCTTGTGACACTTTTGGTGGATTAATGTCTTGTATAATAAATTTAATATAGTGGATCCATCGTTGGTTGGCATTAAAGGAAATAAACTCTTTTCAAAGTACTCTTCTTTGTACATTTGTTCAACAAAGATAACTTTTTTTCACGTGGATAAATAACCCTCAGTCAAGATATTTTGTACCAATCTTTACAACGCCAATTTTCCCAAAACTTAAGACAAATTTTTTGATGCAGTTTTTGTTTTCTTAGAATTTTGGCAATTTTGGTTTCTTTAGTGTTTTAAGTGGTTCTATGGGTTGCATCCTTAAGATATACTGAAGTGCGTTCGTCTTTACTCCAAATGTGTTACTCGATTTCTTTAAAAATTTTTACTTCGCAGTTTACTTTGCGTTGCCTGATGAAATAGAATTCCGAAACATAACCTAAAGTATTTCCTGCCATTTTCGTCTCTTAAAATGGTTTTGTTCGAATTCATTCATCTTTGCGCAAAAACAGTCACTCAAAACAGTTAAAATTTAAACTTGTTACAATTTTGAAAGGTAAGTTTATATTTCGGTTTCAAAATTTACATTTAAAATCTAGTAAATTGATCGACGATCCTGAAATTCATATCGAATGTGATTATTATATAGACGCTAGGTTCAAAAATTGGCCTAGCAAGACAATATCTATTGATGTCTTTATGTGCTCAAGACATATGTACATATAACGAAAAAAGTTTGGGTTATACATGTGATAAGATATATTTAAGTGAATATCGGTAGGCTAGTTTATATTGTGGGTATGCCAGTAGTTGGTTATATAATCTTTGTTTTTGGAAAAATGATTGATCTTACAAACACAATTGACCTGGAAATGCAGAAATTTTCACCAATTAAATAACGACATTCTTGAAATTTCATCTGCTTTTGGGTCTGAAATTTATCTTTGACATTTTCTCAGGCATTAGCAACAACAAAATATTGATTCGGAATGTATGCACTATGCAGCAAGAGTAGTTTTTATGAGACATGACTTAAATTTTTCGTACTAAATTCTGTGCTGCGTTCTGGTTTGAACTTTCTGGACTTTGTGTGTTTTTAGGCTAGAATTGGCTTTAACTTTTCGCACCAAATATTTCTAGCACTGACCTGACCGGGCTCCTTTATACTGGATGTGTTGTTAGATGTTTTCAATCTTCTTTCTCTTTTCTTGGCCTTAAAAACTTAACATAAATCATTCTTTCCTCTCGAACCAAATTTTCTATTAATGTACAAATTCTCCTGCTACTTTTTTTTTTTTTTTTGTTAACCAACACTTAGGGGATGCCCCCTACAAGTGCAGTGCATTGTGTTGATTTAAGGAAAATAGGGTATGGGAAGGAGGAGAGAGGGAGTAGTGTTTATGGATATTTGACTTAAATTTTATTAGATTATAACTGTCAGGAAAGACCTCTGCGGGGAGTTTATTCCACATACGGCTAGTTCGACTGATAAACGAATTCTCTCTGTAATGCGTTGTGCGGTCAACTGGACAATAAACTACAAACGGATGTGATCTACTAGAGAAGCGGGTAGAGCGAACCGAAACTCGGGCACTTGGAATAAGTTCACTGATCTCAGAAGAACATTTCCTATGGTAGTATCTATACAAAAGTGATACACAACCCACATTCCGACGATGTTCAAATGTGACAATAAAGTTGGATACCCTACTGTCATTAATGAGCATCAACGCTCTCCTTTGAACACGGTCCAATAGCTCCAAAATAGACTTCGAAGCCCCTGCCCATATATGAGAGTTGTATTCCATTTTCGGTCGGATGTAAGTGGTATAGATTTTAAGGAGATCAGAAGGAGTGAAGTAATTTCTACACCGTTTTAGAAAACCAAGACATTTGAATGCTTCTTTCGACACTTGAAAAACATGCTCCTTCCAACGAACATCACATTGAATTCTCATGCCCAGAACATCAAGAGTATCCGATTCCTCAATACATATACCACCCATATATACAGATGACATTGTTGATTCCATGGCCCTATGGGTCAACATACAACATTGGGTCTTCAGCGCATTAAAATCAACCCTATTCGCTTTACCCCACTCAGAGATTGTTAAGAGGTCTTGATTGAGTGTGTCATTCATTGTCCGCCTTTTGCCCCCCAACCTCTAAGAGGCTTGGCCTACAATTAAAGGATAATGAATGAGAAATGCTGCTGGCATCTGCGAAAGAGTATATAGAGTTAAAAGTTTGGCCAAGAAGGTCGTTTAGAAAGATAAAGAAAAGAGAAGGAGAAAGAACGGAAGCTTGGGGTACCCCTGAATTAAGCTGAAACTCATTAGATGAGACCCCATCAATAACAACACGTATTGTTCGGTCTCTGAGAAAACTCGATATAAATCGAGAGAAGTCATTACCGACCCCAAATGCAATAAGCTTTGATATCAATGCACCGTGCCATACACGGTCGAATGCCTTGGAAATATCCAGAGCAACCGCTTTACTTTCGCCAAAATTGAGAATGGATCGACTCCAGCGCTCAGAAAGTAGAGCTAACAGGTCTCCCGTGGAACGATTTCTACGAAAGCCATACTGTCGATCATTAAGAAGTGAGTTGGCCTCTAGATAGTTCACAAGGTGGAAATTGATCATGCTCTCCATCACCTTTGAGAGCGCAGAGCAGATTGCAATTGGACGGTAATTTTCAGGGTTATTAGCCGCACCCTTTTTAGGGATTGGCTGGACATTAGCAACCTTCCGGCAAGAGGGAAAGACTCCCGCACGATACGAAAGGTGAAAAGGTTGGCCAATGGACTGGCTAGCGTCGAAGAGCACTGTTTCAGCACCAGTGCTGGTATACCATCCGGTCCCGGAGACTTGTTAATGTTGAGATCCGAAAGAACCCTTTTAACTGCACGTGCTCGGAAGAATATTTTAGGCATACTACAAGATACTCTTTCGAGTTCGGGCAGTGGTTGATCGGTGTCCGGCAAAAATGAATTTTTTGCAAAAAGTTCAGCTAAAAGGATAGCCTTATCAACCGGGTCAGTGAATATTTGGTCATTCATTATTGTCTTTTTGACAATACTGGTGATAGTTTAACGGCAGATCTTTGACTCTTTGGTAAATTTTTTGTAGGACCAAGCTGGATTTTGTTAAAAATATTTAAGACACATTTTTTTTAAAGATAACTTAATAATAAAAAAAAAATTAAAATAAAAAAAACCTGCGAATTAAGAAGAGGAGAAAATTGTTGATTTCACACCTTTTACGCCTACACCTTATTTGTAGTCAATAATAACACACCAAAATCTACTTTGGCTAACCAAGTTGTCTATATTTTTAGCACAGATTGTAGATTGAACGAACCAAGGTGTTAAACATAAATATAATGATAAATGCTAATTATGATTAATGAGTGAGTCGTGTGCATATTGAGGTTTTCTATGTCAACTATATAGTGGCCATAGTCACCGGTGATAAGAGGAATGCAAATATTTTATTTCTGCTTTTTGTACCCCCACAAGTATAGTGCAATCGAATGGTTTACAATAATTACGCTGGGCTGTATAGCTAAAATTCCGCGAATATATTTATGTTCGTAAATTACTGTAAATATTGGCAGCAAACATTTTTTTAAAAATATTTTCATTACAAAAAATAAACAAGTAGACATAGATATGCAAACATACAAGTATGTATATACAATTCGGCTACAATTTAAACTTAAATACAAATACGAGTACCAAAGACCATTGGAGACCAGTGGTTGTTTTACATACCACCTATACATATGTATATATAGGAGTATATAGGAATATGTTCCACATACATGTGTTTATTGACTGCACTTCCTGTTAGAGCATTGGCTTTTCACTTTTAGAAATAACTGTTTTGTTGTTGCTGTTGTTGTAGTTTTTGCTGTTTGGGTTTTGGTTTTCGTTTAATTGGTAGCTGGCTAACTGTATTTTTTTCCTGTTTTAGGACCACAACGAACTAAACTGGTGATAGTGATGCTGATAATACCTTTTTTTTAGTGATGGCAAATTTTTGTTGATATTTTTCTGTTGTTATAGATTTTATATGTTTGTTTTTTTTTTTTATAACTTTTGGCACAAAAATGCAGATACAATTTTCGAAACATTGTTGTTATAAGTTAGGCGTTGAAGCAGTAATGGCAATATGTACAATTTCGGTATGACAACATAAACAAAACTCATTTCGTTTTTGGGTCTACTCTTACATGGAATGGGGTGAAAGTATGTGTGTAAGATTGTTACATGCTGAACATGCTTTGAAAGCTCTATCGTTGTTAAAAGTAAATCATGTGTTGTGTTTGTTTAACAGAAGCGGAGCCTGCAGAAGGGCAAAAGTTTTTTGGGTATGCTAATTCTGTGGTTTTCTGGAATAACCATTTTTGACAGTTTTGAGTTAACGATGCCAAATATATTAATTTTTAACGCTATTTACATGTGTTAAATTAAAAAAAAAAAATGTTGACCATTTCTGAGTTTTTTCTTTAAATAACGACGTAACTGAAATGTGTATTAAATTAATTTGCAGCACTATCGACGTAAGTCAACCTACGTTTGATCACTGACAAATTATTTTCTCAGAAAACAACACATAGCGACATACGTTGTTATTAATGAAAAATAATGCAAAATAATTTTGGATTATTTTTCAGTTTATAACCACTTATAAAAACTTGTGTGTTTATTTCTGTTATTTTTATTGTTGATACGTTATTATATTCCCATCCTTAGTCCCGTTAACTTTTCGTTGACTAACAAAAAAATCAATTTTCAAGCAACAACAACTTACATATGTCTACTTGGGTGCGTGCATTGGTAGTTTTCTTTTTCAAAGAAAACGACGTTTGTCGACATAAGTTGTTTTATCTGCACACACTTTAAGTGTTATTTAAATATTGTTTTTTCGTCCTTCTGACTCAAAATTTTATATAAAGTATTTTTTGCCCATATCTACAGGACTGTTAAATAAAAAGCTCTAAAAACTTCATATCGAGCCCATAATTTCAAATATAACGTTTTTTGGCTCTCCTGAACATTTTGATTTTATGACATACGCGGTTATTCTAGAAAACCACAGAATTACGTCTTTCTGGTGGCTACAGCAAACCTAGGTGGAATCGAGGAGCTGCTAGAAAAAATGCTCCACAAAATATGAGAATAGGGTGTGGTACCACCATAACACCGCTTAAAAAAAATCACAAAGAAATCGCAAACCGATATATGGCAATTTGAACGATTTTCTTCAAAAACTTAATAAATTTGTTTTTTTTTTTTTTTTTGTACAATTATTTTTGAACTTTGTGTTGGCGTACCTTTTTGTCCATTGTTTTTGCCATTTTTTTTTCGATAACAAAAAAAGGTTGGCTTGAAACTACATAAGGAAAACAGTCGTTTCATTTTGTTTTTTAATTTTCGTTTTTTGTTAGTTTTATTGTAATTTTTGAACGTTTGTTTTAAACTATTATTTGTAATTATATAGTTTTGCTTTTTATTTTCTTTAATATATATGTAAAAGGTTTTTTGTTTTTTTTTTATACCCTCCACTCCAGTGTGCAGAGGGTATATATAAGTTTGTCATTCCGTTTGTAATAATTAGAAAAAAAAATTTGGACCCCATAAAATATATATATTTGTGATCCTTATAACAACCGGAGTTGATATAGCGATGTCCGTCTGTCCGTCTGTCCGTCTGTGGAAATCACGATGACGGCATCAATCGGGCAGCTAGGGTGCTCTTTGGCATAAAAAATGATTCACTAACATCCTGAAAAGTTTGCTATTTAAAATCGTCCAAATCGGTCGATTAGGGCCCGAGATTTGAATGAAGAACTAAAAAAAGTCTTGAAAAAATATAATTTTCTATGTTGTTCTTGTCACGATCACGCCCTCAATAGGATAGCTAGGGTGATAATTTTTAGTGAGAATGATTCACCAAATTCATGGGAAGATTTCTACTTCAAAAATTATTAAAATCGGTGGAACAGGTCCAGGTAAATCTATGAAAAATTAAAAAAAAAATTAAAAACATGATGTTTCCATATTGTTCCTGTTGTTATTCTAAATGTTGCATTGTTGTCATAGCTGGACTTGTTGTTTTTGTGGTCGTTGTGGTAATAATATAATAAAAACAAACCCTTTGTACATTTTTTTGTGAACTCTGGTTAGATCATTTCTGTCATTGCCACGAGCCTGCATGCAAAATTTCAGATCGATTGGCTCACGGGAAAGGGGCTAAAAATTGATCCAAAATTTTGTCGACAAGCAGACACTACCAGTTAATATAAAGGCAGTAAATAAAGGGAGTAAAAGTTCACCAATAATTTAAAAAACAAATTTTTATGTATTATTTATTTAAAGAAAAAAATAATTAAATGAAATAGTAATAATAATAAAAAAAAATAATATACAATACAAAAAAAAAGAATATATAAATAAAATAAAATAAAGATAAATGCATTCATAGCATTATAATACATATAAAAGGTCAATGTTTTCTAACCGTAACCGTAACGAGTCAGTTGTTTTTTTTTTACATGAAAATCATTTAAAACAGTTACCGAACGTAACCGGAACGTCCCAATACTTTTCATGTGAAAAAATGGCTGACACGCTACGTAACAGTTACATGTCGCTAACTTGTTCTTTACACAGGCTACTGCTTTTGCAGCCAACTTCAAGTCTATTTATATAGTTTCATAAGCATAACTGATAAAATTGTTTCTATTATTTTTTGCTGTAAGTAATAAATTATAAATATACTGAATTTGCAAACTAAACTGGATACATATATTGGAGGTGCTTTAATACAAAAGAGTTAACGAAACAAAATAAAAAAAAAAAAAACAACTCTACAACATCAACAATGGCAGTCATATGTTCTTCAAATAGAAAAAAAAACTGCAAGTGTGTTTTGTTGGCTACAAAACAAAAATAGTGTTGACAATATAACAAAATATGTAAAAGAAGTTAGTGCTATGAAATATTTTATTTTGTTTAAAAAAAAAATCGCAAAATGAAAGGCTATAATTCCATTAATAATCAAAAGGCGTTAAACTAATTTATTTATTTTTACGTTGTACTAATGCATTTTAAATAAGTAAAAGTAATTGTATATTTAAATAAAAATGCATTTGTATTATATGTTGCTGTCGTATTCAGAAAAATCAAGTAGCTGACTATACGACTACAAATGCTGCTGCCAGCAGTCGTCTATGTGTTTAATTCATGATGTTGCATTTTTTTGCGAGCAATACTTACATATATTCTATATAAAGAAATAATAGTTCTTTTCATACTGCGAAATCTATACAAATATATGTACAAATACTATATGTCAAATTTCAAATTTGCAATAATTGATACATTTTTGAAAGAAAATTGTATAATATGAAATGTCTTTAATTTATTTCATAGAAAACAATTTTTTGAGGTGCGTGGATTTTCCATATTTACTGTTTTACTATTTTCGTAATGAGGTTAAATGAGTTAAAAAGAATTTATAATATTTGAAAATATTAGGTGAGGATCCTCAAGATGTAATATACGATCGGTCTAAAACTTTTCACTTAGAGCCACAGTTAAATTCGAAACAACAAAAACCCATATATTTTGTGCATAAAGTTTAACATTAAATGTGCTTTTCTAAAATGTCTATATATTTTTTCTCATTCATTTCTGACCATCTTCAATGTAAATTTACCAAAGTTTTTTTTATTGCAATATGTATATAAAACTTAAAAATTTAATATTTTTTATTGTGTATTAACTTATTATTCTGCGATTTTCATTACATCACAAAATGTTACAAATTGGCACTACTGTTTCAAAAACAGAAAACTTCTAAATCAGTTGAAAACAGTTGATCTGTAAACCTGTGTGTGAAATTGTGTCAAATAAAATTACAAATATTAATAAATATAATAATACATATATATATATTTTATTAATTTTGTTAAGAATTAGCACAAAATTGATTTTCCATTTCATTTATAAAGAATTCTGCCATATTTTGTTAAAGGGAAAATCCATTTTTGTTATATTAAAAAAAACAGACTTGCATTTAATTTTTCCGTGACTGCCTCAATAATTGCGTAGATGCCACCACAATATTTTTTCTAATTAAATATTAACCAATATCTAACTAGAATTATGATTTATTCTGACTAAAAAGTTCCAATTGAAAGTTATTCATCCCAATTATGAATATTCTCAAGGAATTTCTTTCTCACGGAAAATACATTTCTCGAGAAAAAAATTCCTCCAATTATAAATTCCGCGTGAACAAAAAATGATTAACTGGCATCATCGAATTTCGAAGCCACTTGCTTTGCTTATTGACAATTTATTTTCTATTTTTTGTGTGTGTGCAAACGACCCTACAATAAATGTCCCAATAAACATTTTTGTTTGCTATCAACTTGAGGTGCATTTGAGATCAAATACATTTCTCAAATCTCCAACGTTAATTCTCAAATGCCCTCAATAGTTCGAATATAGTCTTCTCAACTTAAAAGGCACATTTTTTATATGGCGATTTTCATAGTTATCAAATTGAGAAATTTGTGATTCTCAACTTGATAGCAAAGAAATATTTCCAATCGGTATCAAATGGAAGGTACGGAATTGCCATATTAAAAAATACTATACAAATTTTAGAAATGAAAACAATGTACTTTTTTTAATGTTTCAATTTAATTTCATTATATATTTAACATTACTATGTACATATTTAACATTAAATGTACATATTATGTACATTTTTTAAAATCTTGTTGTACATTTTTTGAAAAATTCGACAAAAAGCAAAAATAATTAAAAATATATCAATGATTTATTTGTACTTTTTTGGCATTTTTTAATTTAATTTATTATTTATGACATATTTAAATAATATCTCAGACTTAACACAAATCGTATTCAAGTTGAAAAAATGTTTGGTCTCAAGTGGAGAAAAGTGTTGGATATCCAATTGAGAGTAAAAATGTTTCTCAAAGATTGGAAAAAATGTTAAGTCTCAACTTGACGTCAAGTTGAAAGCAAACAAGGAGAAAAATTGTTCAACCCAAGTTGAGAATTACATTTGACATCAATTTAAGAACTTAACTTTTCTCCAACATTGGAGAAATAATATTTCAATGCATACTGGGGAATGACCGAAACTAACACATAAACAGTTTTTTCCTATTTGAAAAACATATGACTGTCATTGTTGCTGTTGTAGAGTTGTTATACCCTCAACTCCATTGTGCAGAGGGTATATATAAGTTTGTCATTCCGTTTGTAATAATTAGAAAAAAAAGTTTGGACCCCATAAAATATATATATTTGTGATCCTTATAACAACCGGAGTTGATATAGGGATGTCCGTCTGTCCTTCTGTCCGTCTGTCCGTCTGTGGAAATCACGATGACGGCATCAATCGGGCAGCTAGGGTGCTCGTTGGCATAAAAAATGATTCACTAACATCCTGAAAATGAAGAACTAAAAAAAGTCTTGAAAAAATATAATTTTCTATGTTGTTCTTGTCACGATCACGCCCTCAATAGGATAGCTAGGGTGATAATTTTTAGTGAGAATGATTCACAAAATTCATGGGAAGATTTCTACTTCAAAAATCATTAAAATCGGTGGAACAGGTCCAGGTAAATCTATGAAAAATTAAAAAAAAAATTAAAAACATGATGTTTCCATATTGTTCCTGTTGTTATTCTAAATGTTGCATTGTTGTCATAGCTGGACTTGTTGTTTTTGTGGTCGTTGTGGTAATAATATAATAAAAACAAACCCTTTGTACATTTTTTTGTGAACTCTGGTAGAAAATTTTAAAAGTTTCCATTGTTTTGGCATCACCAAAAAAATTTGTTAGATCATTTCTGTCATTGCCACGAGCCTGCATGCAAAATTTCAGATCGCTTGGCTAACGGGAAAGGGGCTAAAAATCGATCCAAAATTTTTTCGACAATCAGACACTACCAGTTAATATAAAGGCAGTAAATAAAGGGAGTAAAAGTTCACCATTAATTTAAAAAACAAATTTTTATGTATTAATTTATTTAAAGAAAAAAATAATTAAATGAAATAGTAATAATAATAAAAAAAATTGTGAAATAATTGAAATAATTGTGTACGCGCCTATTACCAACTGTCCTCTCAATTTTCTAATTGTTATCTAGTTAGCTACGTGATACAAAAACAGAGACCGTTATGTTTAAGAAACGGGATCTTTTAGTACAGACTTTAAAAGGAGAAAACTATGATTATGTAAATAAAGCTGTTCGAATTGTGAATATGTATTAATGATAGTTTGAGAATTTGCAATTTAACAATATTATTAGATGAATTGTAAAAAATAATAAAATGCAAATGACCAATGAATTGCGTTTCTTCTAAATTAAAATTAACCTTTAAGACAGTTATAAAATTAATACAATTTACAATAATTATATTCTCTTCTGGATATTGACGGAAACACCTTATGTGAATCAAATATTAATTAAACTTGCAAGAATGGCAAGTAAAATATTTCCAAAACAGAAAATAACTTTTTGCATAAAAGTTATGCAAGTCCCGCCATACAAGAATATATAAAACCAAAACTCTAGCAAGATTTTATTAACTTCCTTTACTAGATTAGGTAGCAAAAGGTATGTAAGAGAAAAAATTATTTATTCTCTAATTATTTTAACAAATATTTTATGAAATTTAATAATTTTCTAAATTCCATATCGAATGAATTCATAAATATAGTTTTTTGTGCTTGTTCTGTCGGGTGGAAATAACCATGTTCTTATTGAGAATGTCTCACCTAGTATTTTAAAGAAGCAATATTTTAACTGGATCACATGGCTTGTAAACATTTTTTAGTGGGCCTTTTTTTAGAGGTTATCAACTTTTAGTTGGTAATAATGCTTTAGTTGCTTTTCATTTAGTTTGTTTCACCATGGATAGATTTACACGAAAACAATGCTTGCAAATTGTTGAAATTTTCTATAAAAATAATTCTACATCAGAGCAACACTTTCGAATAACCATGGATTGTTTTCGCATCACGTTCACTTTAAATGATAATCTGTGTGCCCTAACCGGTCGAACAGTCCACACCGAACAAGCTGTGGCCGCAAAGCATTCAAGAAGGCCGACATAAATCAATTCGGCGCCATTCTCAGCAAATGGGAATGAGTCTATACAAATTCCTTAATAAATTAAGGGATTCGTTATGTACCTTCAATAGAATAAGTGTATTCTTCGAAGGTTAGATAATTTGTTAGCTAAACAATTAATTTTTTTTACTTCCCTCTTGCTTAGGTGCTGTCCCTTTTAAACAAAATGCGTTTGGTTTGTGGAAAAACGTTATAATGCTGGTGTTTATTGTATAGTATTAGTTTGGGGGCTCTCTGGTACTGCTGTTGTCACTTATAGTTTTTGACTGCCCGGAAAAGGGCGTTTGACAGGTAACCATCCTTTGTCGTCCATTCACCATGGTTGACATCAGCAGCCCAGGGGGACACAATCGGTTAAAGAAGGAGGTCGATGTTGAAGTCGTCGAAGTCTTCGTCGAGTCCTTTACACTCTGTGGAAGATTTTACGAAATGATCTTGGTTATATAGCTTTTAAGACTCAATTTGCGGAAGAAGTGAAGCCACACGACAATCGTTTGTGCTGCAATTGCGACCAGTGGACTGAAACACTAATTGATATTGATTTTCGTTACAAAATTTTGTTCAGTGATGGAGCTAATTTTTAGTTCGAATGGGTACGTAAGTAACCAAAATTGTTGCATTTGGAGTGGAGATATCCACAAAGCACTTTCTGGGCCGGCGGATTCATTTGTCCACGTTACGTCTTCATAGACCATGATTGGCAGATTGTTACTGCCAATGCTGAACGGTATAGATATACGATTAAAAGTTTTTTCTTACCTGAATTAGCTGGTATTTATCTTGATGATATGTGGTTTCTACAGGACGATGACACATCTAATGGTCCTGTTAATTGGCTGTGTGATTTATCCCCATTTGAATACTTTTTTTGGTATTGTATAAAGTCACTCATCAACACCGGTAACCAGGGATATTTAAACACCTGGAAAGAAAAATTTGAAGAGTTATTTCCGAAAAACGGCTCCAAATAATGTGAAAAGTGTGTGAAAATTGGAATTCCATACTGTGCCATGTTCGCGCCAGCTCTAACGACTAGTTGGCATAAAATTATCCATCCAACGAAGCCATGTTGATTGATATTAAAAATATCTTTCTTTGCTTTACTTTAATTTAATGTTCTGTAACTCTTAAATAGCTCTTGTTATATATCTTGTCATTGTGGCTATACAAGCACCGCGTAAATCTTATATGTCGAAGTGAAATTTGAGAAAATTCACGAAAATATCAAAATGTTTCTCTGCTGCACTTTGTCAATTCAAGTTTTCTCTAACGGACAGATTTGGTATTTTTATAGAAAAACATATTAAAGTGAAAATCGGTTTAAACCCCATTTGTGCCCGCCGCTGTTGTCTATTTGAAGCTCGCGTGTTTTGTAATGTTTGTTGGTCATAGACCAAACGCTTTATTTCGGTGGCTTTCACCATTTGGCATTAAATTTCTAAAGTCAAAGTGTAAATTTTTGTTCTCTTCCCATCTTTCAGCTGCTATTTTACTCTTAGTTATTCTAGATAATTTTGTAACAAACATTTATGTTCAGCTTTAAAAGAAAAACATTTTAAATAATAAACAAAACGGGCACAAATTTAAAATACATTTCTTTTTTGTCAAATGATGTTTTAATAGCTTTTATAAAAGCTGGTTAAGTCTTGTCAAAGTAAGTTTGGCAAGTTAAAAACTTTTGCAAAATTGTGGTCACATCAGTTTCACTTTAAGTCTATTTTTATGCTTCCATTACTTCAAAAAATTAATGGGATTTGTACAGCTTTTGTAGAACAACTTTAAGTCGGAAAAAAGTTTAAAGTTGTAGTCGGTACTTAATTAAAACTAACTAATCATGAGCTGAAATCACATCTGAGAGTCATAACTTGTTTCAGTTTATGTCTGATTTGATTTTTGCCAATACAATTTAGCAAAAATTGATATCAAAAAAGGACTGCCTACATTTTCAATAAATATAAAGTAATATTAAAAAAATTTACTATTACTGTTGTCAGTTAAATTTCAAAACTTGTAAAAAGTTCACTTGTCTGAGCAATAAAATAAACAATAAATTGGCACAAAGAAATATATGTTCACTTAATTTTACAATGCCCTTTGTGTTTAAATTTATTTTTATTGTCATGCAATGGCAAAACAAATTAGTACAAAGTAATTGTTGCAGCGATGGTTATTTGTTGTAAACAACGGTGTTGGGATGAGTTTAGCAAATCGAAAAATAGGTTTTCTATAATATTGTGTACCATTTGTAAATAATACATCAATGGGGATTTCCAGCATCATATACATATACTTAAACGTGTGTTTATATATATTCTTTGCAAATAGTGTTTTTTTTTTTGTCATATATCATATATCCATAGTGTAAAATATTTCGAAACTGGAGATTTTTGCATATATAATAAGTTAGTTGTTTTTAATAAACACTTTACATTTAGGTTTAACCCAACTTTTAGAATACCATAATTCCGGCATTATAATAAACTAAAAATCCAGAATTTGCAAAGTTAAATTCCAGATTTGTCGAATTTTAATCAATCAAAAAAGCAAAGGCGCAATAAATATTAAGCTTGAACTATTAATTAATAAATTACTAGCTGTAACCCGATGCGCTTCGCTACACCCATCGCAACGAAATAAAATATTGGGAACATTTTTATACCCTATACCACTATGTGGTTAGGGTATAATGACTTTGTGCTGCTGTTTGTAACTACCAAAAATATTTGACTTAGACCCATCTTTTATTATACCAATCGTCTCAGAATCACTTTCTGAGTCGATTAAGTGATGTTCGTCCGTCCGTCTGTCCGTCTGTGTGTCCATGTAAAGCTTGTAATCAAACTGCAATTTGGTATATAAGCTTCCACCTGCCATGGGATGAACGCTTTTGAAATTGGTGAAATTCGGTTCATGTTCAGACCTAGCCCCCATACAAATGACACCTATGAAACCGACATGAAGTGCCATAAGATCCAAATTATCATATAGATGTTAGTAAAATTGGGTTTGTGTGTGTTTATTATATCCATTAATCAGTAGTTCAAAAATAATCCCTATAGGACAATTCTTAGTCATATGTCCCATATAAGATGCTTCCTCTTCCTCACTCTTCCTCCTCTTCAATTAAATCTATCAAAAAAAAAAAAAAATATTGCACAGATTTTTCTCAAATTTGATTTGTATATATTTTTTCAAAATAGAAGTGACTTTACCAAATATGGGCAAGATCGGTCCATTTTTCGACCTAGTCCCCATCTAAATATAGCATCCGATATGAACTTTTTCATATCTGCAGCCAAAAAAATTAATAAAATTCCCACTCAAATTTGGTTTATGCTTATATTCTATGTCCAGTTAGTTTTGCCTAAGAGATAGGGTCTCTAAACGCATGGTATAGGGTATCGTATAGTCGGTCTTAACCGACTATAATTTTCTTACTAGTTGTTTACATATATTTGGAGATTTTTGACTTTACCGGTTTCTGTTTTTGCGATTTTCGATTTTGGCGATTTTTATTTTGATGATTTTTGGCTTTGGCGAGTATTTGTTTACGATTTCCGATTTTGGTGATTTTTGTTTTTATACCCTATACCAGTATGTGGTTTTGGGTATAATGACTTTGTGCTGCTGTTTGTAACAACCAAATATTTCATCCGGACCCATCTTTTATTATACCGATCGAATCAGAATCACTATCTGATTCGATTTAACGATGTCCGTCCGTCCGTCCGTCTGTGTGTCCATGTAATGTTTGTAATCAAACTGCAGGTCGCAAATAAGAATATATTTTGACAAAATTTGGTATTTGATCTTTTATCGGCCATGGGATGAACGCTATTGAAATTGGTGAGAATCGGTCTTTGTTCAGACCTAGCCCCCATACAAATGACCCCTATGAAATCAACATATATTGCCATAAGATCCAAATTATCATACAAATCTTAGTCAAATTTGGTTTGTATGTATATATTACATCCATTAATTAGTAGTCCAAAAATGATCCCTATTGGACAACTCTTAGTCTTAGGCCCCATATAGAGCTGCTTCCCGATCTTCACTTAAATCTATCAAAAAACAAAAATATTGCACTGATTCTTCTTAAATTTTGTTTGTATATATTTTTGCAAAATTCAAGAGACTTTACCAAACAAGGTCAGGATCGGTCCATTTTTGGGCCTACTCCTCATATAGATATAGCACCCGATATGAACTTTTTCATATCTGCAGCCGAAAAAATTAATAAAAATCCCACTCAAATTTGGATTATGCTTATTTTCTATATCCAGTTAGTTGGGCCTGAGAGGTAGGGTCTCTAAACGCATGGCATAGGGTATCGTATAGTCGGCCAAGACCGACTATAAATTTTTTACTTGTTTTTTTTTTTGGCGATTTTTGATTTTGCGATTTATGTTAAACGCGATTTTCGGATTTTGCAATTTTTGATTTAAGCTATTTCTTTTTTTGGTGATTTTTGTTATTCGCGATTTTCGGTTTTGGCGACTTTTGACTCGGCTATTTTTGTTTTTTTTTTTCTACTTTTGACTTTGGAGAGTTTTGTTTTTTTATTTGATTTTTAATTTTGGCAATTTTTGCTTTAAGGATTTTTGTTATTAGACTCCCAAATTTTTTTAACGTCTAGTCGCATTGGTAATAAATATACTTTACAAAAGTTTCATGACTGTCATTTTCACAGTACTCCGAATTTTTTAATAGGAAGTGCCACGCCCATTGGTCCGATCCCGCCCATTTTTTGGGAAACTACTCACATTAATATCTTATGTAATAAGACAAAGTCCCTAAGCTTTTTGTATTATAGTACTCGAGTTATATTTTCTTTGTATGTAAAATTTTTTAAACATATTCTCTTTCAAATCAAAATGTAGGCAAACTAGTTAACCGATTGAAAAGTTTTTGGTGTCGTTTGTCTATAAAACAAAGTAAAAACAAGTAAGAAAATTATAGTCGGTCTAGACCGACTATACGATACCCTATACCATGCGTTTAGAAACCCTATCTCTTAGGCCCAACTAACTGGACATTGAAAATAAACAAAAACCAAATTTGAGTGAGATTTTTATTATTTTTTGGCTGCAGATATGAAAAAGTTCATATCGGATGCTATATCTATAAAGGGACTAGGTCCAAAAATGGACCGATCCTGATCATGTTTGGTATAGTCTCTTGTATTTTGCAAAAATATATACAAACAAAATTTGAGAAGAATCAGTGCAATATTTTTGTATTTTAATAGATTTAAGTGAAGATCGGGAAGCAGCTCTATATGGGGTCAAAGGGATCATTTTTGGACTACTCATTAGTGGATGTAATGAACGCATACAAACTCAATTTGAGTAAGATCTATATGACAATTTGGATCTTATGGAAATTTATGTCGATTTCATATGGGTAATTTGTATGGGGGCTAGGTCTGAACATGGACCGATTCTCACCAATTTCAATAGCGTTCATCCCATGGCTGATAAAAGCTTATATACCAAATTTCATCAAAATATATTCATATTTGCGACCTGCAGTTTGATACAAGCTTTACATGGACACACAGACGGACGGACGGACGGACGGACGGACATTGTTAAATCTACTCAGAAAGTGATTCTGATTCGATCGGTATAATTAAAGATGGGTCTAGGTCAAATATTTTTGGTTGTTACAAACAGCAGCACAAAGTCATTATACCCAAACCACATAGTGGTATAGGGTATAATTATATTATTTGGTTGTTTACTTCTTCTACAGTCTCAGTTTTTCAAGTATACTATGTTTTGCTAGTTTTTTCTACTTTGATAGAATAGAACTAAAAATGTTTAAATATGTTTACATAGATACTACCTAAAAATAGTTCACTAATACAATACTCTAACTAGTTAAAGTGAACTAGGCTGCATATACTTGCCAGTCTGCACGCAACAACGATAAAGTTGTTAAAACATCTGAGCATACACTGGACAGATGGGTAGACGTGTTTTTGCCATAACTCAGTGAAAAATTAATCGATTTTAAAGTTATATGGCTTATTTTAAAGGCTAAAAATACCAGATATTATCTAATTTTTAAAGATTTTTATATTATTTTTCACGATTTTTTATTATTTTTTTTTTTTTTGTACTTGAAATCAGAAATTAAATTTTTTTCATATTTTATTTTGATTTTGGCGAAGTGGTTTTAAGAAGATTGTTAATGTTTTGTTATTTTTATGTAGTGGCAATAATAGAAACCACAAATTCTGGAAGGCAATGATCAACAAAATTTTGTTAATGAATTCAGCACAATAAAAAATCCGCTTGACCTACCTGAATTATTTTTAAGAGGCCCAAAATTTTCAGTGTTCAAATTCTGTTAATGAATTCAATATAATAAGAAATTTAAATTTACAAAAATAAAAAAAAAAACAAAAATTTGCTTGTGCTATCTGGATTATTTTCTAAAGGTCGAAAATTTACAATATATCTATTTTTAAACAATTGGAAACTTTTGAACTGATGCCAGATCAAAAATAAAGTTAACATAATAAAAAAATTTCACTTAAAAATTTAAAACAACGACAATTCGCTAGCGCCACCTGTACCATTTTTTTAGCGGTTACTGAATTCAGTATAATAAAATAAAAAAAAGTAAATATAAACTTTTATGACTAGTATTATTGTGCTGATGACTAATATATATTGATCTACATATCCGTGCTAAGGCCAGTTGGCATTTGACTCAATAAAAGACCACAGAATATTTTGGTAAAAAGTAATAATGAAAAGCAATAATGTCGTTACAAATTATTCGATTTATATAGAAGCTTGGAGGATGAATACACATTTAATTGGGTGTTATAAAATAAGTGGACATTTTACCAGAACAGAAAGAAAGAAAATTTCACACCATTTTCATGAATTTTAAGACAAAATAATTCATACTAGCAGATTAAAGCCCTCGAAATTCCAGCGCAAATTGTAGGAAATTTTATTTTTTCATTAAATAAAGACCCTAAAAGTATGCTAATCAATTATAGCCAATTCACAAATCAGCACAAAAACAAACGCATTTTTATTACAAAGATATTAGCATATTTAATAAACACACACATAGCATTGTATAATTTTATGTATGTGTAGTAGCAACTTCAAATGCAATTTACCCAAAATAAAGGAAAAAGGGTCTACACAAGGTTCTTGTTGTATACAGTCGTGTTTAATAAAACTCGCATTGCGTATATAGTCTAGATCTTGACACATTTCACGCTATTTATTATATTAAAAAAACAAAAGAAAAACACTTTTTTTTTATACATACGTGTGTTTATTTCAAAAAATTACTTCTGATCGTGGTAAATAATGGCGTCCTCCTCGGGAGGAAACTATTTCCAAATCTTGGATCCGGATCCGTCACCGAAACGTAAAAAAAGTGATAATAATTACAACATCAACAGCATATATGACTTTCCAAAGCATGGAGGAAAACAATATACTACAATTACTACTAAAAAACAACAATGTTCATAATATATTGTTATCAAAAGTAAAATATCAGACAAACCACTTCAAAATTTTAATATTTTCTTGGTATCTAAAGCATTAGTAGCTATAACAAGTGAACCAATGCAAAAAATTTCTTTTACTAGAGATGGTAATCTATTAATTCTTACAAAAAGTGAGATGCAAGCAAACAAGTTCTTAGAAGCTATTACATTGCCCGGATTTTGTCCAGTTGAATGTTTTCTATATCCTACACTCAACATAATTAAAGGAGTATTATTTGAACCACCTTTAAAAGAGCTAACAGAAAAAGAAATAGCAGAAGGCCTTAAAAATCAGGGAGTAGTTGAGTGTAAAAAAATTACCAAATTTTATGATGGCATAGTAACAAATACTCCATTGCATATTTTACATTTTAACAAGTACTGCCTATCAAAAGAAATAAAAGGTGGTTTTCTTATTTGTAAAGTAGATCCTTTTATTCCTAACCCAATACAGTGCAAAAATTGTTTTAAATTGGGGCGCACAAAAAAATATTGCAATAGTAGTACTACTTGTGAAATTTGCTCATCAACCATTCACGACCCTATCCCATGTACAAAACTACAATGTGTAAATTGCAAACATCCACATCGATCCAACAACAAAAAATGTCCCGTAATTCAACATCGCCAAGAAATCTTAAAACCAAGGTTCAGAAAATACACACATGAAACACACAATGTTTTGTTCAAAAGCAGCCAACACATATCTTTATTTTCATATCAGTTATGTGCGTTTCTAAATTTTCTACGGTGCCCAACACAACCATGACTGTGTTCGTTTTAATATTTCGTTATTTACACGAACATTTTTGTATCACATACTTTTTGTTTCAATCACACACATGTACAATAAACAGGTTCGAGTTCAGTTATATTTTAAACACGACTTATATTTTAAACACGACTTAAAATATAACTGAACTCGAACCTGTTTATTGTACATGTTTTGTTTTTTCTTACTACACGAGCCACAACACGACTTAAAATATAACTGAACTCGAACCTGTTTATTGTACATGTTCTGTGTTTTTTTTTTCAGTTCACGTACCAGAACATGAGCTTCAAATAAAGCAACACTCAAAAATGTGTGCTTTATGTGTGATTGAAACAAAAAGTATGTGATACAAAAATGTTCGTGTAAATAACGAAATATTAAAACGAACACAGTCATGGTTGTGTTGGGCACCGAAGAAAATTTAAAAACAAACATAATTGTTATGAAAATAAAAATATGTGTTTGTTGGTCTAAGTTATGTTTGTTTACATATATGTACGAGTTTTTTATTCAGTGTGTGTTTTTTTTTCGGAACTCTGCTTAAAACACAAAACAATAAACAAATGTACATATAAAGAAGCAACAACTAAAGCCTTACCAGTGGAATCATTTGAAATTCCAACTGAAGATCTTCAAACAGCAATTGTAGAAAGAAAGAAAAAAATCAACTTACAAACAAACAACAACCAATATTCCACTAACCCAAATAATACAACAACCAGTAGAACATCTATAGCACCAACAACAAACTTAACATCTTTTACCGCAGCAAATTTTAAACCATGTACAGAAGACATTTCAAAAAAAAACAAAACAGTTAAAAACTCAACACCTACAAATTATGATATAAATAACACACAAGAAACTCAAACGCAAATAACTAAAAACAGCAAAAAATCAACAAACAACTCAACAACAAGCTCAAGAGAATCATCTCTCGATAGATCTAGAAGAATTATTGATAGAAAAAATGAAATGGAAACTTAAAATTTCCCTATACTTTTCACTTCTTAATTTAATTTATGATAACAATATTTAACATCTTACAATGGAATGTAAAAGGATTCTTTAATAGTTACATTGACTTACAACTAATTATAAAAGAACAAGATCCACAATTTATTTATTTACGAGAAACACACTGCCCATTTAATATGGCTCCAGTTCCTCCAAAAAGGTTTTGCTGTTACTTTGAAAATAACCCTGCAAACACTTCAGCTAAGAGTGGAATTGGTATACTTGTTCGAGACCACATTCCACATCAACGAATTTTTAATTCATCAAAACTGCTCAACATCTCAATTGAAATTATGCTCAATATAAAATTTACAAAAATATCGATTTATGTATATACCACCCACTGATGCTTTTTCGGTAAATGGTATCAATGACCTTGTTAAAATTATCAAAACTCCTATCATTCTGGTAGGGGATGTCAATAGCTGGAATGTACTATGGGGATCACAGTCTAACAATATGCGAGGATCAATTATCGAACACTCTTTCAATAAAAGCAACATATGTATAATAAATGATGGGAAACCTACTCATCACTCAACCCACAATACCTTTACTCATGTAGATATTACCGGTTGTTCGCCTTCTCTTTTATCGCTAAAGACCTGTCAAACGTTAGAAGACCTACATCACAGTGACCATTTTCCAATAAAAACATCAATAGCTACGGGTACCAATAATTCCATTAGAACACCAATAAGAAAATTTAACCTCAAAAAAGCAAACTGGGATCTCTTTGGAAAAAGGGTTGAAAGTGAATTGGACCAAAAAAGACTCTCAGGTAATATTAATAAAGACAACGCCATAATAACAAGAGCTATTCGATCGGCTGCCAGTTACCATATACCTCAAACATCACCCATTCAAAAACGTTCCGTACCCTGGTGGAGCGCAGTACTTTCACAGGATAAATTAAAAAATGGCAAACTCTAAAGAAACAAAGTTCAGATTAGAATGCAAAAAAGCAAAAGCTATAAGCTTTCAAAAATTCACTGAAAATATATCTAGAGATGCTCCATTATCTCTTTTATGGAAAAAAGTAAATATGATCTCCAGCCGGACAATATCAAAACCCATAACAGCAATACAAAACAAGTAAGAAAATTATAGTCGGTCTAGACCGACTATACGATACCCTATACCATGCGTTTAGAAACCCTATCTCTTAGGCCCAACTAACCGGACATAGAAAATAAGCAAAAACCAAATTTGAGTCTGATTATTAATTTTTTTGGCTGAAGATATGAAAAAGTTCATATCGGATGCTATATCTATATGGGGACTAGGTCCAAAAATGGACCGATCCTGTTTATGTTTACTAAAGTCTCTTGTATTTTGCAAAAATATATACAAACAAAATCTAAGAAGAATCAGTGCAATATTTTTGTTTTTTAATAGATTTAAGTGAAGATCGGGAAGCAGCTCTATATGGGGCCAAAGGGATCATTTTTGGACTACTCATTAGTGGATATAATGAACGCATACAAACCCAATTTGAGTAAGATCTATATGACAATTTGGATCTTATGGCAATTTATGTCGGGGTAATTTGTATGGGGGCTAGGTCTGAACATGGACCGATTCTCACCAATTTCAATAGCGTTCATCGTATTTGCGACCTGCAGTTTGATTACAAGCTTTACAGGGACACACAGACGGACGGACGGACGGACGGACGGACGGACGGACGGACATTGTTAAAGCAACTCAACAAGTGATTCTGATTCGATCGGTATAATTAAAGATGGGTCTAGGTCAAATATTTTTGGTTGTTACAAACAGCAGCACAAAGTCATTATACCCAAACCACATAGTGGTATAGGGTATAACAATATTTCAATACCTTATGTACTCGAAAAAAATTACCGTTTTAAAAATCATATCTTAAAGTTCAACAAATTTCTCGCCTCCACAGCAAATTTTATAAGATATCTGGCTACCAGAAGTTATACACACATCGATACAATTAAATATCTGGTAAAAACACTAATATTAAGTAAGATTGATTATGGACTCTTCCTTCCTGGTAACTGTTCTAAATCCAATCTAACCCATATCAAAACAATATACCACCAAACACTTAGAGCCAGTACATATGCTTATCGTACAACGCCAATACAAATATTAATAAGAGAATCTGGACTACCATCACTGGAACAGAAGATTACTGAAACAGTACACAGATTATTACCAAAATTACTCTCATACAACAACTCTATTATAGATGCTGACGTTTCAAAGGTTACATCGTCCAAAAAAATTCCGAGAATTCAGTAAACTATGTACAAATGTATTAACAACAACATACTAAACTTCAAAGAAAAATTGTCAAAATTCAACACCAAGAATCCTGTATGGATGTATGACTCCAATTCATGCAACATTAGTCTTTCATCATACAAAAAACAAAGTACCTCTAACGACATGTGCATACAACACTTCTATCAACTAACATCACCTCTTAGAAACTCAGAATGGCAGCATCTATTTACAGATGCGTCAAAAGATAATCATAACGTGGCATATGCAGTGGTTGACCAAAATGGTAACCCTTTAATCACATAAACACTAGCCGATTTCACATCAATTTTTACTGCAGAAGCAGCTGGTATTTTACAAGCAATATTTATCGCAAGTAAACCCAAGAAAAAAATCGGATTTGTCAGTCATAACAGCGATAAATAACCTGGCCAACAAGAACTGGTGAACAGTAACTAAAATTCGTGACTTATTAATAGACTATAAAAGAAAAATAAAAATAATTTGGATTCCTGGGCATGCTGAAATATACGGTAACAAATACGCAGATGCAGCTGCAAAACATGCATGTTCAGCTCCGATGATAAAAGATTCTCTAACTGAAAAACTTGATATTCGAAATTCAATTATAAATAAACTTGAAATACAAAAATAAATTGACATGAAAAGCTATTACCATCCTCATTATACCGAAATTAACCCAAATATAAAAATACCTACTTATCCAACAAACAAAATAAGCACATTTTCCCGCTTGCGTATGGGTCACACAATCACCACACACCAACATTTAATTAACAAAAACTTTATCAACAACTGCACATATTGTGGATCAATAGTTACAGTAAAAGACCTATTATCAACTTGTCCTGATTTAAGAAATCTCAAAGCAATACATCTATCCAATAATGGTCTCAATTTACTTAAGGAACCTTCCATCGATAATATTAATTATATATTTAATTACATATGTAAAAATATGATTTAAATACCTAGTTTAGCTGATGGCCCTGGTAGCCAATGCTAGTATCTTTATACTATATATTAGTCTTATATTTATATAAGTTTAATATCATTTAAAATAAAATAAATAAAGGAAAAAATTTAAAAATCTGTAAATCTGCAAAACGGCTACAAAGAAATACCTTTCAAATAATGTAAATTTGGTCAAAATTGGGATAAAACGGTAGAACAAAACACCAGTCACAAGAAATCGCCTAGCCTATTAATATTATAGATACCTAATATAATTAATATTAATATTATTATAGTCTAACATGTCATATTAGAATGGTATTTTTTTTCTAGACTTTCGGATTTAAACAATACGCATTGTGAAATTATAAGTCCTTTGAGTGGTTAATTAATAAATTTCATTGCGAAATTTTGAATTTTGAGAACTTTGAGAATTTTGAGTCTTTTTCTTTATAGAAAAATCGGCAAAAATAAGTCCAAAAGTGGTGCGATTTCATTAAAATTTCACAGTGTTATTTTTCCAATATTTTTGTAAATTTTTTACATATAATACAGAAATTAGCAAATTTGGCATATTATCCAAATTTGGAAGAAAATTTGTACGGGAACTAGGTCCAAACTTGGACCGATGTCAAAGATTTTTACAGATCTTGACACTGGCCTAATAAACACTTATGATTCAAATTTCATTGCACCAATTTTTAAGGAAAATTTGTATTGGTACTAGGTCCAAACACGGTTAGATTCCAACAAATTTAAGTAAGGTTCATCTTTGGGTCAAAACCACTTTCAGATCCAAATTTCAGCACATTATCTTTACATTTGCAACTTGTAATATTAGCACCAAAATAATATTGTATTTTGATATAATATATTGAAGCCACCTCTGTACCTAGCACCCTCCGGTGCCGCTGTGCGGCGTTAGATGCCGACTGTACCTGATCATACTTTACAATATTTTTATGTCTTACAAATTATCTGATATTTAAAGAAAAATATCAAATTAGCCTCTACTAAAATTCATTTTGTCTTATATGTATCAGTAAAACTTTAAACTTTTCGATTTGAATTAGGTTATAATATGTAATTTTAAAGACACAGAGAAGACTAAATAAAAAAATTAAAAAAAAAACAAGTAAGAAATTACACATACTAATAGTTTTGGAAATGTAAAAGGTTTGTAAAAATAAAAAATCATCTTTGCATACTTACATTACTATTTATTTATTTTCGTATATTCGTTATCGATACAACCAGACGTAAAAAACATCGCAGTTATTTTTGATAATAATCTTTATATTTAATTGGGATATACAATAATAAATAAATTATAGCCTCCATTAGTTACTATTATATACAAAAAAAAATCATTTGAGTCCGATCACAAGGGAGATGTGTAAACATCTCGTAATTAAAGTTTTTTTATGGCACTTTTTTAAAATCAAGCAGAAAGCGTCATCTATGTATCACTTAAAGCAACTGCAGGGGCTCTGCTAATATAAAAATATTTATTATTATTTATTATTTCAACTGGTTAATTTTAAATTTTTCGTTTTTTTATTTTTCATTTTTAATTTTTCAGTTTTTGTTTTCACTTTTCATTTTTTATTTTTAATTTTTTATTATTGACTAGCTGGACCCGGCAAACGTTGTTTTGCCCTCAATGAATTTTTTATTTTAGGTAGAATCTGTATATACCTATATAAAATGTTTGACGAAGATCTCCAGATAATAAAATGAGAGCTCGACCAAAAAGTCTTTCATTGCCTTTCAAATCTTTTAAACTTCTATGTAATGCTTCTAAAGAATGTTTGTGAGCCATGGTACATTCATCCCAAATAATAATACTGCATTTTTGCTGAACTTTTGCCATACCGGAATGTTTTTTGATATTACAGACGGCATTCTCATTTGTTTGTACGTTTAATGGTGATTTGATTACTGAATGAGCTGTACGACCACCATGCAATAATGTAGCGGCTTTTTCCTTCCTTTTTGGATAGAATATTTATATGTAAAAACGTTTGTGAATTTTGTAACTTATAAAATTTATACAAATTTGACAACTCATTATTTTTCGAACGACAGCGCCATCTAGCGGGTCTAATAAAAAAATGTTTGGTGTCATCTAGCATACATATATGTACATTCTTAGTTTCATTAAAATAGCAGCATAAATAAGAATATTCGAAATAACTTTACCCCAGCGTCACCTGTCGGGTCCATTTATACATACAAAAATTTCTTATGACGAAAGATTCATACATTCTGAATTACAGTCAAATCGCGCTGAAAATAAGAATTTTGTTCATAACTTGACCCCAACGCCAGCTAGAGGGTTAAAACTAAAAACAAAACACAGAAGAGCTCGAACTGAACCTATGGTGCAAATCCTACCTCGACAGCTCTTATGTTTCCGGAGATCATTCGTTACAAACAAATGCACCAACGTTTTTATATATCTGTGGTCACAAGCAATAACCGTCTAACTCGAAAATCATGCTTTCGAGAAAAATAGCTTTTTATTTAAATGTAATGGGGCTTCATTATGACTTAGGTCAGAATATTTGTATTAATATCTTTTTATAAAGCAGTGTTAGAGAAATGGGGATTTCGCGTAAATATAACGGTTTTTAAGTAGAATATGATAGCATACATAACTCAAATCGGCGAAAATCATTCTTTCGAGAAAAATAACTGTTTATATAAATGTAATGGGACTTTATTACGACTCAGGTCAGTATGTTTTCATTAATAACTTTTTAAATAACAGTGTTAGAAAGATGAGGATTTCACGTAAATATAAAGCATTGTTAGTAGAATATGATAACTTACATAACTCAAATCGTTCCTAAGTCGACTTAGGCGGTTATCGCTTGTGACCACAGATATATAGATTTTTATTTTTCATTTTTCATTCATTTTTTATTTTTAATTTTTCATTTTTTATTTTTCGCTTTTCATTTTTCACTTTTCAGTTTTTATTTTTAATTTTTCATTTTTTATTTTTCATTTTTCAGTTTTTATTATTTATTTTTAAATTTTCATTTTTCATTTTTTATTTTTATTTTTAATTTTTTATTTTGCATTTTACATTTTTCATTTTTTATGTATTGTATTTGTATTTTTCATTATTTATTTTTAATTTTTCATTTTTCATTTTCAAACATGTTATTACATATCATAGTTTTTTCACCAATACAATCATAAGTAACACCGACTTTATCTTACGATTGTCTTGTGAGATAGAATTTTACCCCCCTGCGTGTATAGATGCTTACACATAAAATAAAAACTGTTCAAAAAGTGTCTTTAAAATATTAATATTTTCAAAAAACCATTTTATAATTTTCACAAGTATCAAAAAAATAACACACAAACTAACTATACTATTGGGAAATTCACAATGGGTATTGTATCGTTGTATCGGTTGCATCGTGTATTACTTTAAAATATTGTAATAGTGTTGTTGGTAATTTTCATTGAAAAATCTGATACAACCATATAACTTCATTTGCTATGTTTAGTAGTAGTTTAGTAGTTTTTATGAAAAATAAAAAACAAATACATCCAATTTTACAGCATAAATAATTATGAAATATTGCAAGTAACGCATATACATCGGTAAGTTTATTTATATAAAAATTAATGTTTATATTTTTAGTATGTATTTTCTCTCTTAGTCTCCACCAAAACATTTTATATATATTTTTTTTGTATTCTAAATTAAAATGTGAGAGGTACGTAAATTAAACTCCAGGGTATATCTTATGACCAAAAAGCAAGGTTGACACGTATTTTCTCTTATACGAAATAACAGAAGCGACGAAGCGACCTTTCCTCATTGGATCGAAAATTACTAAGGAAAACGTTTTACTATGAAAATACAACGGACTGTCACAACTGATTGTATTGTGTATGTTAATACAACATACAACACCTATTGTGAATGGTGCCATCCCAGGAAAAATTTCCTAATAGCAGCTTATTGATTTTTGCATTACCAATAATGATCTACCCCTGCCCACTGCATTACTTTCAAAGTGAAAATAAGGCGCTACTAATCTATAATATTAATAGGCTATGCGATTTTTTGCAACTGATGTTTTGTTATACTGTTTTATCCCGATTTTGACCAAACGTATATTATTTGAAAGATATTTCTCTTTAGCCGTTTTGCAGATTTACAGATTTTTAAATTTTTTCCTTTATATTGAGTAAATTGCATTTAAAGTTGCTACTAACACATACATAAAATTATACAATGCTATGTGTGTGTTTATTAAATTTGTTAATGTGTTTGTAATAAAAATGAGTTTGTTTTTTGTGTTGATTTGTGAATTGGCTATAATTGATTAGCATAATTTTACGGTCTTTATTTAATTAAAAAATAAAATTTCCTATAATTTGCGCTCGAATTTCGAGGGCTGGAATCTGCTGATAATGTATTATACAGCTACTTATATTTCATGCCAACTCCTTGTATACTGCATTACTTGCAAAGTGAAAATAATGCGTCCCTAGGCAACTAACTACCTCCAATTACATCCCCGTGCTAAACTTCAGCCAGTTACTTCTCCTTCTAAGACCCATTATTTGGTAATGTTTTTTTCCTGGGATATACTTGTAGAAGAACAAAGTATAAAAAGAAAGAAACAAACTTCTCTATAGCAAAAACAATACATAATACAAACCAAACAAACAACTGTACACACTCAAAATTGAACATAGCATAAAACGAGATAGACAAACTTTCAGTAAACAACAATAAATACAAAATATAATTATAAACTCTACTTCTGTTAAATACAAGCAATAAACAGCTGCTTGCCCACCTGTCATATAATCAGCTGAGCATTATTGCCACACCGCAATGCTTGTAAGACAAACCCTGTTGAATTGTTTATTGTATTGTGCCGATTGAAGCTGACTTTTTCTTATGCACTTTTGTTACTAGGATTTCTGCGGTTAAATTAACACCTGATAATAAGGAGCGGAAAATCTTTCTTGAATTATTATACCTTATACCACTAAGTGGTTTGGGTATAATGACTTTGTGCTGCTGTTTGTAACTACCAAGAATATTTGACCAAGACCCATCTTTTACTATACCGATCGAATCAGAATCACTATCTGATTCGATATAACGATGTCCGTCCGTCCGTCTGTGTGTCCATGTAAACCTTGTAATCAAACTGCAGGTAAATATAAATATATTTCGATGAAATATATCGGCCATGTGATGAACACTGTTGAAATTGGTGAGAATCGGTCCATGTTCAGAGCTAGCCCCCATACAAATGGCCCCTATGAAATCAACATAAATTGCCATAAGATCCAAATTGTCATATAGATCTCACTCAAATTGGGTTTATATGCGCTTGTTACATCCATTAATGAGTAGTCCAAAAATAATCCCTATGGGACAACTCTTAGTCATAGGCCCCATATAGAGCTGCTTCCCGATCTTCACTTAAATCTATCAAAAAACAAAAATATTGTACTGATTCTTCTCAAATTTTGTTTGTATATATTTTTGCAAAATACAAGACACTTTACCCAACATGGCCATGATCAGTCCATTTTTGAGCCTAGTCCCCATATAGATATAGCATCCGATATGAACTTTTTCATATCTGCAGCCAAAAAAATTAATAAAAATCCCACTCAAATTTGGTTTATCCTTATTTTCTATATCCAGTTAGTTGGTTCTAAGAGATAAGGCCTCTAAACGCATGCTATAGGGTATCGTACAGTCGGTCTAGACCGACTATAATTTTCTCACTTGTTTTTTATTTTATATCTTTTTTGGATCATTTTGTTATGTTAAAAAATATTTGATTGTGAGGCATGGGAGGTTTTTTTAACCTTTAACATGGAGTATAAATTCTGACCAATTATTTTAATAATTTTTTTTAGTGGATAGATATTTAGTTGAACTTGACTCAGTTTTAATGTCATTAAAAAATTAAGGATTTCTATGTCAATGTTGAACTTTTAATTTTTTTTTGCTTTTAGCGTGAAGTATGGGTTTTTTATTTTTTTATTTTATTAAAAAATGTTATTTTTGGATTTTAGTAATAATTATAAGAATTTTTTGTAATAATATGATTTTTTTAATGTTTACACTCAAAAAATTTTACACTAAAAAAAAAAAAGTTAAATCAAGTGGAAATTTTGGTATTACTACTGAAATATTATAAATTTTTTGCTGTCAAATTTGCAGATTTGTTTACACTCAAAGAATATTTACACTTAAAAAACGTTAGTAATATTATCTAAAAGTCTTGCTATTGTATTATTTTTTGCTGTGAAATTTATTAATTTAAGCAAAGTAAATCTGTTGAACATTAGTGCAATGATTGTGATTTTGATATGAAAATGAGGGCTTTTTTTATTATAATCTTTCTTATTTATTTAAACATTTCATACATACGTGGGAAAAAACCTTTTAAAAATAAAAACTGTAGTAGTTTTTAATAGCATTTATAACAATGGGAGGTTCTGTTTATTATTTTTTACTTATACAATTATAATTACTAGCAGATACCAGCGCTCGAAATTCGATTGTAATTTCTAGGCAAATGTACTTCTCAACTTAGCCAATTCACAAACCAACACTTGTTGTGGTTTATTTTTATTGTGAATGAAAATAACAAACCCATTAACAAATTTAATAAACACACACATAGCATATGTATAATTTTATGTATAAGTTAGTAGCAATTTTAGATGCAATTTACTCAAAAAAGAGGAAAAAATTTAAAAATCCGTAAATTTGCAAAACGGCTATAAAAAATACCTTTCGAATGATGTACGTTTAGACAAAATCTGGATAAAACGGCGGAATAAAACATCGGTAACAAGAAATCGCCTAGCCTATTAATATAATAGATTATCCATTTGATATTTTGTTCTGGTTATTTCTGCTCTTTAGTAGTTTTTTGACTTCCTCATCTAAATCCGTATGTTCCACTTTCCATTGATTTCGAATACTGGAGATGAACGGATCTGACGTTGCCAATAATATATTAAATAGATCTTCATTTGTGGAATTTCATGATACTTTTCTAGTATTGTGCTCTCTATAAAATCTGTAATCCTTATTCCTTTTTTCCTGAGCCTCCTCTGATGTTTAGTGACATCTTCTGCATGATAAAGGATTTTATGAACTGTTGCAGACATATTTCTCCATGGCTATTTGGTTGTATATATATTTACAGTTTCCTTAGCATAATCTCCAAACTTTTCGGAGTCAATTTCTTCGTTGCACGCAAGTACTTCTAGGATTATTTTAAATCTGAAAATAAGGTTTAAGTCCACACCTGTTATTTCAGATGCTGTCTTCTGGATTTGAAAAGAATCTTCTTGTGGTATTGCCATAATTTGTATTGCCTGATTATTTCTTTGGTTGATCTATAATAAAACCAAATTTGCGATATTCATCTTGAACATGTTTTTTTTGAACTTCTTATTTCCTAGCTGGTTTCGTTGTTTTTTATTGATCCTGAAGACCCGCAATACAAATCATAACCGATTTTTAGTATGTGTTCCATAAGTCGTATTTTTGCATGTAGTTGTGATAATTCATATGCATTGGCGTGATGTTGCTTGGCATATGATGCAGCTGGATCCAGCCTTCGTGTTAGTCAAAGCCTAGCCTACTTTTCCATCTATCATTGTCAGCATTAATTGGTAGCTTACTTCTATATGGTGCCCATCTAATGGCTGTAGCGTTGCAATTTGAGAGTTGATATTAGTACCTTTTTTCTTGTGACCGATGTTTTTTCTACCGTTTTATCCCGATTTTGACCAAACGTATATTATTTGAAAAGTATTTCTTTTTAGCCGTTTTGCATAATTACAGATTTTTAAATTATTCCCTTTATTTTATGTAAATTTCATTTAAATTTGCTACGAACACATACATAAAATTATACAATGCTATATGTGTGTTTATTGAATTTGTTAATATGTTTTTCAATAAAAATGAGTTTGGTTTTTGTGTTGATTTGCGAATTGGCTATAAATGATTAGCATACCTTTAGGGTCTTTATTTATTGAAAAAACAAAATTTCCTAGAATTTGAACTAGAATTTCGAGGGCTGGGATATGCTAGTACAAATTAATTACCTATGTGAATTTTCTTTTACTATTTGTATTAGTGCATTGTTAGGTGAAATAAAAAAGGTATTAAAATGTGTGATAATAAAAAACCCAGGTTACAAATGAATTACATCTTCTGTGTATTGACATTCTTACTTACAAATATATCAAAAGAGTGGTGTATTTCGTAAGCAGATATCAGTACTGGTAATAGAACAAATAATGACTATTACTAGCTTTAAAATACCTAAAACGCAAATTTATATGGCTGTTTAAACTGCCGTAATTTGAAACTTTTTTGAGTAATTACATTAAAATGAAAAAAGTGTTCTACCCACGGGTCGTCTCGGATGCAAAATATATATAGGGTTAAAGAGGACAATTTCTCCACTCTCTGGGTGGTATACATTTCTTGTTTTCTTTTGTTCCCTATAAGTTCTATTCCACTAAATTTGAAATTTAACAAAAATATAGTAGTTTAATAAATATTTCATAACGCCCCTAATGTTAAACGGTGGGGCTGTGTCTAATTACAGCAACTAAAGACTGCAATGCAATTATACAGTAGAAGTTTGTGTTAAAGATGATCAACAAAACAGAGGGGAAATGTTGAACAGTCGTACATCACAATAGCAAAATAGCTTTTGCAATTTATTGTCATATAATGTTGCTAATCTGTCAAATTCAATAAATTTTGATAATTTTATAACATACGTAAATAAGTTTGAAGTATTTTTATACCCTATACCGCTATGTGGTTTGGGTTTAATGACCTTGTGCTGCTGTTTGTAACTACCAAAAAAATTTGACCTAGACCCATCTTTTATTACACCGATCGGCTCCGAATAACTTTCTGATTCGTTTTAGCGATGTCCGTCCGGCCGTATGTGTGTCCATGTAAACCTTGTTATCAAACTACAGGTCGCATATATATTAAAATATTTTGACGAAATTTTATATATAAGCTTTTATCGGCCATAGGATGAATGCTGTTGAAATTGGTGAAAATCGGTTTATGTTCAGGCCTAGTCCCCATACAAATGACCCCTATGAAATCGACATAAATTGCCATAAGATCCAAATTGTCATATAAATCTTATTCAATTTGGGTTCGTATGTGTTTATTACATCAATTAATCAGTAGTCCCAAAATGATCTATATGGGATAACTGTTAGTCATAGGCCCCATATTGAGCTGCTTCCCGATCTTCACTTAAATCTATCAAAAAAACAAAAACATTGCACAGATTTTTCTCAAATTTGGTTTGTGTAAATTTTTTCAAAATATAAGTGACTTTACCAAATATGGTCAGCATCGGTCCATTTTTTGACCTAGTCCACATATAGACATAGCATCCGATATGAACTTTTTCATATCTGCAGCCAAAAAAAATTAATAACAATGCCACTCAAATTTGGTTTTTGCTTATTTTCTATATCTAGTTAGTTGGACCGAAGAGATAGGGTTTCTAAACCATGGTATAGGGTATCGTATGGTCGGTCGTGACCGACTATAATTTTTTACATGTTTCTTTATGAAACATACGTTTTAGCAGATAAGCAACATCTTTTTACTTCGTGTTTTCAAAATTATTGCTTACACTGGATTCCAGCGAAAAAAATACATAGAGCTGGCCGACCTAATGGTGGGTGTTTGTTTGCTTTTAAAAAGAATCTCCAAATTCTCTTTTAAATTCTTAGATACTGATAATAACACAGTATTAGCTGCTAAGTTTGATGGCAATCAGTTTTATTTTATCCCAAGATATCTGAATTGTTCGAGTTGGATTGCTGACTTAGAAAACTTTGAAAAATTTATGATGGATTTTAATTCAACAAATTCTACATTGTTGGTGATTTAAATGCGAGAATTTCTGATGTCCAGAAGTCGGATCAACATTTTGTACAATACTTACCGCACATAAGTGAAAATAGATGTTCTAGAGACAAAACTTTTAATATGCAAGGGAAAAAGCTTATGGAAATCATCGGAAATATTGGTGGTATTGTGCTCAATGGGAGAACTGTTGGAGATGCTCAGGGTGAATTCAGCTTTTGCGGTGTTACGGGTAACTCGGTCATCGACTATTGTATATGTTCCCAGAGTTTTCTGCAATATGTCCAGGAGTTTTTTATTGCATCCAAACCATATTCTGACCACAAACCTCTATGCTTAAAAATAAAATCTTCAAATTATGTTGATAATAATAATGATAAAACTATGATTCCAAAATTGCGCTGGAATAACAAGCAAATGCCAAAATATGTGGAGAACCTTTCTTCTCTTAGCGCATATGTGTATCTACAATCGAATCTTCCTATAGATGTTCTAGTTACTTCAGTTGCATCCAAAATAACACAGGCCACCGTTTCGAAGACAAATAAAAAATTCTCGAACTTAAACAGAAATGGTTTGACTGGATGTGTGTAAGATATCGTAGATATATAGTTGCAAATAAATCGCGTTATTTATCAGCAAAGATATGTAATAGCAAGAAGATAGAGCTTTATAACAAAAACTTGGATCAACTAATGAGAGTGAATTGCAGTAGTGATTGGTGGAAGCTCTCAAACTCTTTGAAAACTCATCAGTACCCTATCAAAGGTAACTGAAATCCAAATGCGTTCCGTATCCATTTCAGTTCCAGTCTACAAAGTGTAGAAAAGGATCAAGCAATAAAATGGTGCATTCCTTATTCTACGGACCCATTCTTGGATTCTCCTATAGAGCCGTGTTAAATTTTGACTGTCATAAAAACTTTAAAACTTAATATATCTCCAGGTCAAGACGGTATAACCTACGAATTTTACAAATTTGTTCCTGATTGCTTCATAAAGGAGTTGCTGTCTGTTTTTAGTAAAATATTTTTATTTAATATTTAATAATTTAATTAAATATTTTTATTCCGTCAAGTTTTTGTAATTCAATCTCGATTCCTTTATTTAAGAAATTTGATCCGAATATTCCTACAAACTATAAGGGTTTATCCTTGATTGACTCCGTTTATAAAATTTTTAACACCATTTTATTAAATAGATTATCAGAATGGATTAAAAATTACAACATATTGAGCGAATGCCAAGCTGGTTTTAGAAAAAATTACTCAAGTGTGGACAATATTTTCAACCTGATAAACATTGTTAATCTTAATAAATTAAATGGTAAAAATACACATGGTTTTTTCGTTGACTTTTCTTGTGCATTTGACACCATCCCAAGAAATAGTTTATTTTACAAGCTTTCCTATTTAGGATTATCTTCAAAATTGATAAGAATATTGCAGAAATCATATGAAAAAACTTATTGTCGCATTTGGGACGGATCCGTCTTCTCTGATTCTTTCACTTTCGATGTTGGTGTTAAACAAGGCTGTAAACTAAGTCCTCTTTTGTTTCCTTTATATGTAAAACGATTTAGTTGATATATTGCCTGGTGGTGTTTATGTTTCTGGAACAACCATAAAAATTCTTCTTTATGCCGACGATATAGTCTTATTATCGGACTCACCAAATGTATTAGATCGTATGATAAATAAGCTACATAGTTACTGTACTCTTTGGAGTTTATCCATAAATTTGAAGAAGTCAAAGATAATGAGATTTCGTTCTGGTGCAAGAATTTCAAATCAATTAACATGGTATTATGGTTCAGAAAATGTTGAAATAGTAAATAGCTACAAATATCTGGGGATTGATATCATGTTTAATTTGTCTTTTCACACTTATCTGAATAATAAATTGGCTGCATCTAAATTGGCAATTAACACAACGTGGTCAAAATACATTAACCATCCCCAAATTTCAAAAAATAATAAGCTACGGATATTCCATGCGGCTTCTAGAACAATAATGTTTTACCCGGCCCAAATTTGGGCTAATAAAAAATATGATGTTGTGGAAAAATTGTTCAGATTTTTTATTAAAAAAATGCTATATTTACCATCGACAACACTAAACAACATGTTATACCTAGAAACTGGCTTAGATTCATTATTCTCCTCAACATTAAAATTTCATTTCTGCTATATAAACAAAGTACTTAATACTTTACCACGTATTCTAGCTGAAGCTGTCATATCTAACAATGTTTACTGGGCAAAAGAATGGTCCGATATCTCTCAAAATCTACAGTTTAAGTCACTTAATAATGCTTGCCCTCTTTGTACACAATGGAAAATAATATTAAAACTATTGAAAGTAAAGGAACGTGAAGAGTATACACAATAAGCGCCATGAACTCTAATCATCATGATATGTATTCACAATTAAAATACAATGTTACGCCAATTCTTGCAACGAATTATTCATCAAGACTTACTTGTCTACTGATAAAAGCAAGAGGTGGATTACTGGATTTAAATGCCAGATCCTTCAGAAATAACTTATCTAGTATACGCTCTCTGCAATTTATATGAAGATGAGAATACCTACCACTTTATATGCAATTTATATGAAGATGAGAATACCTACCACTTTATAGGTGTATGTCCTATATATAAATATATTCGCAAAAGATTCTATGGTAAAACCCATCACAATAGCAATGAAGTGATTAGCGTTCTTAATGGTGAGAATTTCCACGCTTTATACAAATACATTGAATTATGCTCAAAATATCGTAAATTAATTGTAAATGAATTTGATGTCAAGTCTTAATTATATTGAATTATAAATTATATCTGTAAAAACCTAAAATATTGTATAAAATGAATTATATTAATTTTGAATAGTGCCAATCTGGCTCACAACATATTGTTATGCCAAATTTAGATATACAAAATGTACCCATGTAGTTCCTCATATTAAAAGTTTTATTAAAATGAAGTAATTAACACAAAATCTTAAATAAATATAGGGAATTCAAGAATTATTTAATTATAGCTGAACTCAATAAAAAAAATTAAACAGAAGCATTACAAAACAGAAATAAATGCACTTTATTTAGAAAATGACCAAATTTTACGAGTCAAAAAAAAGTAAACAGCAAAGAAAAGGCAACAGAACTTCAATACAAAAAGCAAACTTTTAAAATTTTTTAATATTTGGTGTATTTTCATTTGGCCATAAGCCCCTTATGTAGTCTTCTAAGCAGCGACTCGGCAATTTTTTTTGTTACATCAGGGGAGATTATGCTCCATTCTTTCTTTTGAGGCATTTTTATACCCTATACCACTATGTGGTTTGGGTATAATGACTTTGTGCTGCTGTTTGTAACAACCAAAAATATTTGACCTAGACCCATCTTTAATTATACCGATCGAATCAGAATCACTTTCTGAGTTGATTTAACGATGTCCGTCCGTCCGTCTGTCCGTCCGTCCGTCCGTCCGTCCGTCTGTGTGTCCATGTAAAGCTTGTAATCAAACGGCAGGTCGCAAATATGAATATATTTTGACGAACTTTGGTATATAAGCTTTTATCGGCCATGGGATGAACGCTATTGAAATTGGTGAGAATCGGTCCATGTTCAGACCTAGCCCCCATACAAATTACCGATATGAAATCGACATAAATTGCCATAAGATCCAAATTGTCATATAGATCTTACTCAAATTAGGTTTGTATGCGTTCATTACATCCACTAATGAGTAGTTCAAAAATGATCCCTTTGACCCCATATAGAGCTGCTTCCCGATCTTCACTTAAATCTATTAAAAAACAAAAATATTGCACTGATTCTTCTCAAATTTTGTTTGTACATATGTTTGCAAAATACAAGAGACTTTACCAAAAATGATCAGGATCGGTCCATTTTTGGACCGAGTCCATTTATAGATATAGCATCCGATATAAACCTTTTCATATCTGCAGCCAAAAAAATTAATAAAAATCCCACTCAAATTTGGTAGGGTTTCTAAACACATGGTATAGGTTATCGTATAGTCGGTCCAGACCGACTATAATTTTCTTCCTTGTTAAGTTTGTCTTGCTTGAAAAAGTCCTTCGACCGATTTTTCTGTCAAGATTTTCCCACAGGTACTCGATTGGGTTAAGGTCCGGGGACTGCGACGGTTGATCAGGTATCTTAGGAGTCCGGTACAGTAGCCACTCTTTCACAATTTTAGATGTAAGCTTTAGATCGTTGTCCTGTTGGGAGATCCTATTTCCATCCGTGCCTTATTTCTCGACGCTAGGTCCAACAATGTCCTTCAAAATGGCTAAGTAATCTATTTGGGTCATAGTGGAGTAAGTAAAAACATAATTAGCAACACCTGTTCAAGCCATATAGCCCCAAAACATAATTGAACCCCACTGTATATAACAGTTTTGGTAACACGCTTTTCTTTGCATATTTCATTCTTAGCACGCCATATTTTTGGAGGCTTCTTCATGCCGAAAATTTCGAATTTCCTCTCATCTGTATATAATGTGCTTTCCCACAAAGATAGAACCTAATTTTTCTACTTTTTATCGAAATTCATTAGCTTGCTCTGATTCGCCTTGGATATGTATGGTTTCTTACATGGTATCCTTCCATGTAGACCATTTTTGTGAAGCGATCTCCTTACTCTACTCGAATTTAGTGGTTTGCCTGATGTCTGCGTTATGTGTTCTGATAATTTAACTGCATTTTAGGACGAATATGTCTTCACTTCTCTTACTACAGCTCTAACGTCAGTACCACTAAGCTGCTTTGGGCGTCCAGATCTCGTTAAATCTTCAACCTGATGGTGTTTGGCGCATTCATCAACTACTTTTTTTTATTGTGCAGTGGTTCCTACCCACAATTTCGCCAATTGCACGCAAAGATTTACATTTTTCTTTTTAATCTAAAATATTTTCGGAGTACAAACCGATAGTTGTTTTCCCATAGTGAGAATATTTGCTTTTACATCTTTTTAGCTATTATTGATTAGTACAAATCAATTTCAAATGATTTTTAGTAAAGTAAAACACGTGATCTGTACAAATTTGTCACAAAAAGTTTAGGTTCTTCCCTGAAATATTAAAAATCGTAAATAAGTGTTACCACTGTTTAGTTTTTTTTGACGCGTAAAATCTGATGCATTTTCACTTTCGAGAGATTTGTGCGATATTCCCAATCGATTTGATTTCATGTTTTATGGTAGTCAATCTCTAAATGGTATAGTACTAAACTCTGCAATATTACTTTTTATCGTAAGTCAATAATAATTTTGTTATAAAACAATTTAAAGATTAAAAATTGCTGTTTACTTTATTTTGACGCTCACAGTATATATTGTAAATATTGAAAATATAGATATTTATATAAATTTTATATCTATTAATAAATAATAATAATAAGACTAAAATACCACCATCATTGTAAAAAGGACCGCAGGTTATTAATGATGATTAATGCGAGTAGTAAACCTTTATTTTTGATAAGAAAACACAAAAAAAAACTTCTTTCAGAAACTAAAACAAGTAAGAAAATTATAGTCGGTCTTGCGCGACTATACGATACCCTATACTATGGTTTAGAGACCCTATATCTTCGGTCCAACTAATTGGATATAGCAAATAGGCATAAACCAAATTTGAGTGGCATTTTTATTAATTTTTTTGGCTGCAGATATGAAAGAGTTCATATCGGATGATATGTCTATATGGGGACTAGGTCCAAAAAAGGACCGATACTGACCATATTTGGTAAGGTCACTTACACTTTGCAAAAATATATACAAACCAAATTTGAGAAAAATCTGTGCAATATTTTTGTTTTTTGATAGATTTAAGTGAAGATCGGAAAGCAGCTCTTTATGGGGCCTATGACTAAGAATTTCCTATAGGTATAGTTTTTGGACTACTCATTAATAGATGTAATAAACACACACAAACCCAATTTAAATGAGATCTATATGATAATTTGGAACTTAAGGAAATTTATGTCGATTTCATAGGGGTCATTTGTATGGGGACTAGGTCTGAACATGGACCGATTCTGACCAATTTCGACAGCGTTCATTCCATGGCCGACAAAAGATTAAATACCAAATTTTATCAAAATATATTCATATTTGCGGCCTGCAATTTGATTAAAAGCTTTACATGGACACACAGACGGACGGACGGACATCGTTAAATCGAATCAGATAGTGAGTCTGATTCGATCGGCATAATTAAAGATGGGTGTAGGTCAAATATTTTTGCTTGTTACAAACAGCAGCACAAAGTCATTATACCCAAACCACATAGTGGTATAGGGTATAAAAATAGTTGAGTTTGACAGCATACCATGCCCACAACTAGCAGTAGTTTAACCTAATTTTTGGCTACCTTAATCTGGATATACAAGCTACAAAATGGCGTTAAATATTAAAAATTAGTGACAAAAAAAAAGACTTTTGGCCAATGAAATCAAAATTTCAGCCACAGTGGGACATAGAGGAAGATTGTAATTCATTTAATGCGAAGGCCGTTTTATGTGAATCAAATATTTTTGCGGCTAAGAGGAAGAGGCTGGAGGGCACTACTTCACCCATGAAGATCTAAGATCCTTTATATAATATTCACGTATTGAATCCATTCAGAAACATCTTATGTCAGTAAATTAACGTTAATTAAATTGCCAACACTCAGAAGCCGTAGAACCATTCTGAATGTGTCGTTTTGCTAAAACTGATTAACGAGGATGTATCGTCAGAATTATTGTTTCGCAATTCAAGTTTTCTGTACAAACTATGTCAACGCCGATCCGTTAAGAAGTATATGAACTAACTTCAACAACGATTTAAATCAATGTTAATATCGTCAAACCCAAATTCACAAATTTTTCGTTAAATATATTAAAACTTCTTATTATTTTATGATTTTAATGTATGTATGTTAGGATTTATTCCATAGAAATAAATATACGAGCAATTTTAAGCATGTATTGAACATCTGATCAAATATTTCTTTCCTATTTAAAAAAACAAATTTGTAGCAGGAATTACCATTAGTAAAATTAATTAAATAATGATATACATATACATATTTCGATACAAACCGATTGTTCTACGAGTATTATTTCGAAAATTAAATATAATAAAGCTGAATTCATCAAATGAGGATAATTGTATTCAAAATATTTTAAATTAGATGTAGAGTCCTAACTAAAGTCCTATGAAGTAGTCAGAATTCTACCTAAACGCCATTTGATTATTGCCAATGTTATGGCAGTTTAAATGTGACCAGAATAAAGTTAGTGTTGATTAACCCCGACACATAAATCAGTGTTGAAGCAAGGCTTTATTTCCTTTCTTGTTTTTCCCTTCAAGAACTTGGAACCTGAAGAGTGATGGCTTATTAATAAGACACAGTCGATATGCTGTGTTACTAGAATGAATCTTTCTTTTGCTAGGGTTTTTATACCCAAAACAATAATCAAAAATTCTTAATACTAAAATAAGTTAAACAGCGTATTCGTTATTGTGTTTGATTTCCAAAATGCTGAATATTAAAATAATTATAAGTTAAAAATGTATTTTGTTGCAATGTTTTGGTTTCCAACCATAATAAAACTTAATAATGTTGTTAGTCGTAAATGGTTAAATAATTTTTATTAAGTTCACTGACTGGCCTATATTGTTTACTCTGATCAAGCATTTTTAGGTGTGGTAACAATAAAATATGCTGAAGAAAATGTGGAGTAAAAATAAATGTGAAGGAATAATAATAAAATTACAGAGCGATTTGTTTCCAAATATATATAATAAGAATAGGCTAGGCGATTTCTTGTGACCGATGTTTTGTTCTACAGTTTTATTCCGATTTTGACCAAGCGTATATTATTTTAAAGGTACTTCTTTGTAGCCGTTTTGCAGATTTACAGATTCTAAAATTTTTTCCTTTGTTTTGAGTAAATTGCATTTAAAGTTGCTACTAACACATACATAAAATTATATATATGCTATGTGTGTGTTTATTAAATTTGTTAATGTGGTTGTACTAAAAATGAGTTTGTTTTTTGTGTTAATTTGCTAATTGGCTATAATTGATTAGCATACTTGCAGAGTCTTAATTTAATGAAAAAATAAAATTTCCTAGAATTTGCACTCGAATTTCGAGGGCTGGAATTTTTAGTTTTTATAAAAGTTCAAAAATATCTCGTACTCACCTAAATTGCAATATATTTGGAACTCCATGTGAACTACGTGGTAATATGTTTCCAACTTATTCCGATATTATGAAATTATTTTCGTATTATCCGGACTTTTCGAAGGCTCAAAAGTTATTGATGGCATTAAGCGCATTAGGTTTAAAGATTTCCTGGCTTGCAATTCTGACCAAAGAATATTTCACAAAATATAGGATTCTAATAAAGAATATAAGTTAATCGAGAAAAACAAGTCTATTGGAAAAACGGACAAATTAAAGCAGACAATTTGAAACTTTGCGATATTTGTTCATGTAAATGCGCAATTTTAATTAATATGTCTTTTGTTAAATGTTAATCTGCTTGTCTGTATGGATCCCAGAACTTATTTCATTTAATTAAATATTTTCGCAACTTAGATGGAAAATATAAGAAAATCAGTGATAAAGTTATTCATGTAAATTCAGGAAACATATTCGAGAGTTGGTGTTACTGAGAATTTTAAATTGCAGAACTAAAGCAAATTATATTCATGATTTCAAAGTTGCTGAAATAAATTTTAATGCAACCGATTACATTGAACTAACTAATTGTCAATATGTTAAAGTAACAGAACCACCACTGACTAAAAGTATCACCGAAGCTAAACTTAGAGAAACACTCAAGCAGTAGAACGTTACATGATGGTAAATGAAGCATCATCGTCAGTATGTGGTAACACAGCCGGGAATGGATTAACCTGAGCTAAAATACCTTCCAGAAAAAAATTTTAAAATTGGACCAAAGAAAGATTTTATTAAATCACGCATTGTGTTTCTTGTGACTATATAATAAATACGTTAAAATAAAAATAAAAAATATTTAAAATTAAGAAAGTAAACAATGTGTTATGGTAGGGCTTGGTATTCATTATGCAATAATTTTCCCGTGAAGGTTTCCGGGTTATTCCATTTATAAAAAAAAACCGTAGAGACGCCAAAAAAAAAAAAAATACAATTTTGAAATCTTCCAATAAAAAAAACGACCTGAAAATATAATTTTTTTTTTTTCAAAAAATTGTTTATAGTTATCGATATCTGATCAAAAAGCAACAATCCCTCACCCAGGTCAACTGAACAAACCAATATGAGTTGTTACTCCAATACGAATTTTTAACAACAACAAGAAGAACAACCACAGCTATCTCATACAAGAAACAAAATTTATTATAACAATAATAACAAAAAAAGAAGTAAGAAAATTATAGTCGGTCTAGACCGACTATACGATACCCTATACCATTCGTTTAGAGACCCTATCTCTCAGGCCCAACTAACTGGATATAGAAAATAAGCATAAACCCAATTTGAGTGGGATTTTTATTAATTTTTTCGGCTGCAGATATGAAAAAGTTCATATCGGATGCTATATCTATATGGGGACTAGGCCCAACAATGGACCGATGTTGACCATATTTGGTGAAGTCTCTTGTATTATGCAAAAATATATACAAACAAAATTTGGGAAGAATCAGTGCAATAATTTTCTTTTTTGATAGATTTAAGTGAATATCGGGAAGCAGCTCTATATGGGGCCTATGACTAAGAGTTGTACCATAGGGATCATTTTTGGACTACTGATTAATGGATGTAATAAACACATGGAAACCCAATTTGACTAAGATTTATATGATAATTTGGATTTTATGGCAATTTATGTTGATTTCATAGGGGTCATTTGTATGGGGGCTAGGTCTGAACATGGACCGATTCCCAACAATTTCAACAGCGTTCATTCTATAGCCGATAGAAGCTTATACATCAAATTTCATCAGAACATATTCATACTTGCGACCTGCAGTTTGATTACAAGGACACACAGACGGACGGACGGACATCGTTATATCGAATCAGATAGTGATTCTGATTCGATCAGAATAATAAAAGATGGGTCTAGGTCAAATATTTTTGGTAGTTACAAACAGCAGCACAAAGTCATTATACCCAAACCATATAGTGGTATAGGGTATAACAAAGTTATTGCACAGATTCTTTTCAAATTTTGTTTGTATATATTTTTGCAAAATACAAGAGACTTTACCAAACATGGTCAGGATCGGTCCATTTTTGGGCCTAGTCCCCATATAGATATAGCATCCGGTATGAACTTTTTCATATCTGAAGTCAAAAAAATTTATAAAAATCACACTCAAATTTGGTTTATGCTTATTTTCTATATCCAGTTAGTTGGGCCTGAGAGATAGGGTCTCTAAACGCATGTTATAGGGTATCGTATAGTCGGTCTAGACTGACTATTATTTTCTTACTTGTTTTGATTTTGGTATGCCTTATGAATTGAGTGGTCCCAATCTACCCACAAAACAGGATATTTTAAGATATTATGTTTACTTGGCCGAACATGCTCAAAACCAAAGTAAAATGTTTTCATATAAAACATTTACTCCCAATGTGGCAGACAAATTGTTTGAAATTTGGAATAAACTTAATGCTGGAATTACAAAAAATTAAATATTGTGAGAAAAATTAATATTTTGATTGATAAATTTAAAATGTAAATAAACGCAATGATGGCTGCCATCATTAGTAGCGTTTGTACAACCCACAAAAGAATTATTTTATATTGGAAAATGCAAATGGGACTTGAAAGCAGCTATATGCTCATGTGGATTGATGCCAGAAGTCTTTAAAGAGTTCATGAAGGATCAGCATAATAAAAGAAAATCTACGATACCGGAATACGTGACGGAAATTGTTGAGCAAATACCAACGTCTACAATAATACAATCAGCTACCGACAGCGATGATGAAACATACGATCCAGAAGTGCTAATGGAGTGGATGATGAACCATCATTATATGCCCAAGATCTTTCTCCAACCAAACCAGCATTATACACTGCTAGACACGATGCTTTGAATTATGAAATGATGTGTGACAGATTTGGTGTGCCTGATAGAGTGGCATCAGCATTTGCGATATCACTTATGAAAGACGTGAGCGTAAAAGATGATTAAGCCAATCTTGTCTTTATGGATAAATCTAAAGTTCGTAGAGAAAAAGCCAAATGTAGACAAGAAGTGCTTCGAAAGCGAAATGATTCTTCCAGCTTAATTGCATTTCCATTCGACGGCTGAAAAAATGGTTCTCTTACAATGACAAAAATCGATGAAAAACTTCATCCACGGATGGTGAAAGGGTCTCACCTAGTTGTTTTGAAAGAACCACATTCCCATTTGTCAGACTATACAAAATTGGAACAAGAAGATGTTAAAACTAAAGTAATCAGTTTAAACGAATTTTTGGTCAATAAAGGAATATCTCTGGATTCTTTGATTGGCATATGCTGTGATGGTGAGCCAGCAAATACTGGCATAAGAAAATGAATTTTGCGACGATTCAAAATTCAGTTAAAGAGACCACTGCATTAGTTTATATACCTTCTCCAATTTAACGAGCTTCCGTTTCGACATTTGTTTGACATTTTGGAAAAATCTTGCACCACTGGACCACGAACAACAACCGGAAAGTTGAGCAAAAAAATGCTATAAAATAACTTATCTATTTCCATTTTTAATCATTTTTCACAGCTACTACGATTCAATACGAAATGCTAATATTGTATTTTGAGGTAAGCGGTTAATCGCACTGGAAAATATACCTGATTTAGGTGCTGTTGAATTAACTACCGACGGAAGGTACTTGTAGAAAATGGCACTTGCAATTTCTTCTGATGTGGTTCCGGCCAGGGCCAATTGCATTTTCTTCCTGGCTTACCAAGGCCAGGAGATTATTACGGTTTTATGTGATAACCAATAAGTCATCTTAAAATTTAAAAATTCTGTCAAACTATATAATCAAAGTGTATACGTACTTTTATATTAAGTTTTATAACTCTGTGGTGTACGGTAGTCTATTATTTTATAAATTCATACGTTGGACTCAATATATGGATTTGACAAAGAAAACACGTACTACGCTCACTCGGAAAATACTTTATTAGCAATGTTGTTCGATGATGAAAAATAACACGCGATTTGGGTATAAAAAATGTTAGACTACCGTAACCATAAGGAAGATCCGTTGGAACTGTAAGTTTATAAAAACACCTATCATAAATTTCAATTGCACGGACTATACGAATATTGTTGACATGAACGATCCATGTCTAGCGTGTCCAAACGAGTTTTAGAATAGAATCGAGAAAGATTTATGTCTGCGACATCAGGAAGCCGTCAAAAATACCATAGACTTGACAGCAAGAACCACTTTCATAAATAATTAATTTCAATTGAATTTGTTTCATTCACATTTCTATCTCTGAAGTTGTATTTTGGTTAAAATAAGAAATAAAATTAAGAAAAAAATGCATTTTCTCATTCAAAGAGTAAATAAAAAAAGAGAAACTAAAATTGAATGAAATTGATGTGGGTCGTATATGGGTAACCCATATAATTTTCAGCCGTGAATATTTTGGGCTACTTTAAATATGGGAAGGTCAAAGAAAACGCCCCCGGTATACATATTTTCAATCATTTTTTACATATGAAATGGACTAAATAGGTCGATTTTTGAGTATTATGGAAAATAGCATGAAAATATTTTCATCGAAATTTTGGCAGGCTCGAAAATGATTTTTAGAGGTACGGTTCCTTGGGCAAAAATTCTTGTAATGGCTCATAGTACCAGAATCGCGATGAGCCCATGGATATTTTTTCGCACCCCTACAATTTGAACGACCATAAGATATATTATGTGATCCAGATTTTTTTTTACTTGTTACACATTAAATGATTAATTTATATATATCCTCTTTGCACTGGTGTGGAGGATATAACAAATTCTTAAATAACACATTTAAGCAATAGTCCCATTTGTATCTTACGAATTTTAAACGAAACACCTCTTAAGTCTCGATTTTTTTTTCTTATACTCGCTTTCCTAGTATGTGCTATTCGACTGTATTGTTCACTGCAACATATACGTAAACGTGAATTATTACAACTAAATTGTTCCCTTGCAGCAACTGAATTGGTATTCGCGGTGTATTACAGAAAATTTTAAATTTAATTAAACTAAAAAATGTGAAAAAAACTCCCGCAGAGGTCATTGCTTTTACTAAAAACTAATGCACAAAAAATAAGTTTTATATTTTCAAGCACTGCTACCTCAGTCTTCCTTCCTCTAGCTAGCCATCACAATCATGCAGTTCATAAGTAGGGACTACCCCTGCTCGAACAATATAAGGCAATACAAACAAGTAAATAAAAAATGCACATTGAAAATCTTAATGAAATATTATTTTTAGAAAATACTCCATGGCTTTGTTCTATTCGTTTAATAATTAGAATATTAAACAACGTAAAATAGCTGGAATAAAATATTTTCATTATATCTTTTTTCCATGAAATTAGCGAGATGAAGTTTGAACTTTTTGAGTAGTTAGCTCAGCAATCAACACATTTAAAATTACATAATGTGTGTTAGTTGGTGTGTACATCAAAACATTTCTGCACATAAAGTTTTTCTTTTTAGTGGAAGCATTCTACAGACAGTCAGGATTTAAGCAAGAAAATAAAACGTATGCCATTCGCGCAAGTCGGATTATAGCATTACTCTTATGCTTTACCATGAGTACAAACTAACATATGAATTTTATGAATTTTTAGGCAGCATAAATGGAAAAATGAATATCTGGAACTTTTATTAATAGGACATAGTTCAAAAAATGGATTCACACTAACCATATTTAGTAATGTCGCTTATTTTTTTAAAAACTTATCTAAAATAATTTTGTGATAATAATGTGCACAAACTCATTACATCCCAACCACAGAATTTTATAGGGTATAAAAACTTTAATCAAAAGGTCCTAATTAACTTACATTCTGAAATTAACTTTAGTGAACTAAATTCGAATACTTCAATTAGCTGATTCTGTCGTGGCAATTTGGCCTCAAATATCTGCGTAGTTAAGCGATTTTATGAAAATCTCCGTTACTAGAAATTAGTAAAATGCGCAATCTGATGTAATTTTATGTATATTCATAAATATTTATAAAACCCAATATAATTTTGGCTGTAATATTTCACTTGTTTGCCGAACTAAAAAAAAAAACATAACCCAGCACTCGAAATTCGAGTGCAAATTCTAGGAAATTTTATTTTGTCTTTAAATTTTTCAATGTTTTTTTAATATATATATATATGGGGGATTTCATGACAAGTGCACCAACTTTTGAAACCGCTGTCTTCCGATCGGGATGAAATTTGCACCAAGGTTAGTCCTATTAGATAGTAGTTTAGACGCAATTTTTCAACAAGATCGGTCGAGATCTCTCAGAGTTAGAGGGGATCAAAGTTTGACATTTTGGCCAAACAGGTGTTTTTTCTCATCCATGTAACTTATTACCTATTGTTCTTAGAAAATTTTCTCCCAAAGAGTTTAGATAGCTATTTCTTCAATATTTCGGAAAAAATACTTAAAAAAAAAAATTTGTAGATTTGTTTTTTTTTTTTGCTAAATTAAAGCATTTTTTCCTTTTTTTCAAAAAGGGCATTTTTTTTTTTCTTTTTTTCATAAGAAAGCTTAGGATTTTTCCTTTAAGAGCTTTTTGGTCGCTTAGTGGGATGGGAGTGGGATATCTATCAAAATAAATGTTTTGTAACTCAAGACAACGGTTTTTCAATTTTTCACAAATGCACTATTTTCAATTTTTTCCTATTTGTGTCTAAAACTTTACAAATAAAACTTATACTTAGAAACTAGACAAATTAAACTTTCCGAAGGTATATAACATACCTAACTTAAATTTTCATCCTCGATACTGTAATACTCAGAATATGTTAACCTCAGGAAAAAAATCGCTCTTTTCCTATAGAAATGTTGAAAAATTATAATTTTTTATTTAATTGTAATAATAATTAAATTAATATATAATAATAATAATAATATTAAAAATAAAAAGATAAATAATTTATTAAAATTTAATCTTAATTGCATTAGATCCATTTATATCATAACTATTTTTATACTTAATTTATTGTAGCTGATGAAGTATTTAAGTCTTGTAAATTTTTAAATACCCAGTCTTTCATCCAGCTTTTTTGTCGCCTTTATGTACTGCGTTTTTTTGTCAATCCTTTCTTGGCGTTACTAGGTTCAGCTGTTGATTTCGCTGCTGGTTTATTTGTCGTCTTTGGAAAGAAATCGCATTGAATAGAGGCAGAAAACTTTTTCAACTTGAGTCTTCCATCGACAAGCGGTATAAAAGCATGGTATTGAGCGGTGCCATCGATTGTTACCGCAGCATCGAATCTGCTCTTCAGTGTTTTCAATGTTTCCTGATGATCTTCTTTGCTACTAAAAATATTTTAGTTTCTTTACAATAATTCTTTGCCCAATGAAATAAAGCAGTCGCATCTAAGATACGATCGTGATGAGAGCACTGGAGGCTATACTTCGCTGCATTTCTTTTAAGGTTTGCTCCAATACCATCACATGCTCCTTTACCATGAGCAGTAGGATGAAAATGCCACTCAGCTGGCATTCCAAAATCTTTTTCATGCGAAACTAATTTTGTTTTTAAAATGTTGAAGATCTCCGTCCGAAACGTAGTACAACTTCTTTACTGTAAATTTAGATTTTAGATATTTTAGAATTATCTTCTGGTACTCATAAACTGCAACGGTATCATGTTTTAAATCGTCGGATATGATTGCCATACTTTTGTGTTCCAGTTTTTCATCTTTCATGTAGTAAATAACTACTGTGAATATAGTTGCTGGGTCGTTATTGAAGTGGATGCTCTTATGGCATCCTGAAGAACATATTTATAGTTTTCTGCGAAATCATATGACATAACGAATTCACCAGACTTCAAATGTATCTTCAAATCCTTGAGGAATGACCATTGCTCTTTGACTAAAAAGTCATGCGTTCTCAAGTTTAGCAATTCTGTACACATTTCTTCCACAAAATCATCCACATTTAAAATGATTGTTTTCAATGAGCATCTGTCAGTCTGAATCCAAGAATCAAATTTGACCTCCTCTATATATTCTCGATCTAAAGGGTTGATTAAATTTTCTTTCATGAAAGTGGTTTTCGGGCAATTGGTACATCCATAATATATTTCCACCTGATACAAAAACTTGTATCTTGGGCACCTGTTATTTTGAAAATAAAAATCACATTCAATATTACGTGCGCTCAAAACTACCTATAGGATTGACAAAAAAAAAAAGCCGCAATGAAAGGGGGTTTAACATATTCTGGGTATTATAGTATCGAGGGTATGAAATTTTGGTTAGGTATGTTACATACCTTCGGAAAGGTTAATTTGTCTAGTTTCTCAGTATAAGTTTTATTTGAAAAGTTTTTCACAAAAATAGGAAAAAATTCAAAATAGTGCATTTGTGAAAAATTGAAAAACCGTTGTCTTGAGTTACAAGACATTTAATTTGATAGATATCCCACTCCCATCCCACTGAGCGACCAAAAAGCTCTTAAAGGAAAAATCCTAAGCTTTCTTATGAAAAAAAAAAAAAAAAATGCCCTTTTTGAAAAAAGCAAAAAAATGCTTTGATTTAGCAAAAAAAAAAGTCTAAAATTTTTTTTTGTTTTTTTTAAGTATTTTTTTTTCCGAAATATTGAAGAAATAGCTATCTAAACTATTTGGGAGAAAATTTTCTAAGAAGCCCTTCGCTAAATCTCGAACGCGCTTCAGTAAGTTGCAATGAGTGAGCAGCACACTTCACTGATTGTACTGAGAATACGGAAATTTCACGTAGAAGGTCGCTAGAGACAGTGTAATATGACTTGCTTTCATCCTCCTCTCCGAATAATCTCACCACTTTAATCAAATTCCTTCCATTGTCCGTTGTAATTGATTAAATTTGGTTCTTTAAATGTCAAAACCCTCCAAAATATTTATAATTTTAGCTTTTATAGTTTTAGCTATAAATTGCCATTAATTTTAGCTTTCATCTGTAATGGGTCATGAATGTATTACCTGTATGACGATCCGTCAGCTCAATGCAGCCTAGCGTTTTTATAATAACTAGCAGATTCCAGCCCTCGGAGTTCGAGCGCAAATTCTAGGAAATTTTAGTTTTTCATTAAATAAAGACCCTAAAAGTATGCTAATCAGTTATAGCCAATTCACAAATCAACACAAAAAACAAACTCATTTTTATTACAAACACATAAACAAATTTAATAAACGCACACATAGCATTGTATAATTTTATGTACGTATTAGTAGCAACTTTAAATGCAATTTACTCCAAATAAAGGAAAAAATTAAAAAATCTGTAAATCTGCAAAATGGCTAAAAATAAATACCTTTCAAATAATGTACGTTTGGTCAAACTCGGTATAAAACGGTAGAACAAAACTTCAGTCACAATAAATCGCCTAGCCTATAAATATTATAGATTAGCGGTTTACTTTAAAACTGTAAGTTAACACCTATTACGTTACGTTGAAGTCTCTCTTATTCTTCAGTTTCCCTTTAACCAGATTCTTTCGTTTTCGTATGCTTCACTAACTAACTCAGTTATATATCTGGGTGTAACTGCTGGGATACCAAGTCCACAAAAGAGTCAGACCTTGAAGGCATCTGAATCAAAAAAGGCAAATGGTAATTTTTCTTATGTGACTAAATCAACACACGCTTTCTTCATTGCTTTAGGAGCCATTGTTAACGAAAATCAAACTTTTTTTAATGGTATTTCACATTTATTCTCCTTATTATTCAGTTCCATGTTGTATTGTTGTTTATGCTTGTTGATTAAATGCGGCTTTAAATTGGTAACATGGTCACCTTTAAAAACGCTTTTACACAGCCGGCATACATGCGAATTTTCAGCTTTTTCAAACAAAGTGCGATTCGTAATATCGGAATTTCGACCCACATTCACGATTTGAACTTATTGCAGAAGTAAAATTAATAATTATGAAATTAATAATTATTCTAAAGTTTGTTAATTATTTTTTTTGGCCAAGTTATTTAAATTATATTTGATTTTAATTAAGCTAATTGGGCCTATTATATTAATGTAAATAAAAACCTTTTATTACATTTATTTTTTTAAAAACATTAAATTAATACAAAAATAGTATACATCATACATTATAAACTTACAATTTTCAATTAATTTTTTACATTAAATTATGTCTTGCTTACATAGAACAAAAAACATAAAACATTTAACATATACTAAAATTAAATTAAACACACAACTTAAAATAATATCACAGTTTTTCCTTCTATTTTATTGCAACTCTGTAACTGGTAAAGGGTGATTTTTTAAGAGCTATAGGAAAGTTTTCCAAAACAAAACACATAAAGTTCAGAAAAATGCATGAAATCTTTATTTGAATCGATAGTACGGTCCACAAAATTTAATGTTTGAAGATTATTTCATGCAAATGTTGACCGTGACTGCGCCTCAAACAGTCCATCCACTTAGTCCAATTTTGGCATACTCTTTCCAACATTTCGGCCGGTATCTCACGAATAAATGCTTCAATGTTGTCTTCCAATGCGTCAATTGAAGCGGGATTGTCTGTATAGACACGAGCTTTAACATAGCCCCACAAAAAATAGTCTAAAGGCGTTAAATCGCACGATCTAGGCGGCCAATTGACCGGTCCCGAACGTGAAATAAAATGTTCACCGAACTCGCCTCTCAATAAGGCCATTGTTGCGCGTGCTGTGTGGCATGTGGCACCGTCTTGTTGAATCCACATATCATGCAAGTCAAGCTCTTGCATTTTGGGCAAAAATAAAGTTGGATACCATCCCTCGGTAGCGCTAACCATTCACAGATACGTTTCGATTCGCATCATTGAGTCAAAAACGAGCTGACCATAAAATGGAAGAAGCGCGCGATGAACTTTCTTAACAGAGCACGCATTTGGATAATAAAATTCAATAACTTGCAAGCGTTGTTCGTTTGTGAGACGATTCATGGATAAATTATAGACCAAACTGAAGATGTTTGACAATAAAACAAAACACGAAACGTGCGTCAGCTGTTTAAACCAGTGTTGCCAAAAAGATAATAGCTAAAAAATCACCCTTTACTTATATTATCTGTGTCTTCCTTTAGATTCATCGTTTTGTCTATTTTTTGTTGTATGCAAAAGCTTTCAATTGTGTAACGTTTTTTATGTTTTGTTTCTATATCTAGTATTCTTATTCTATTGCAGTCGGGTTCATGTTTTTCGTTGATCATATGTTTTGACAAGGCTGTTGATTGCCTTTGTTTCTCAATGTCATTTTTGTGTTCACTCACTCTTGTTTGTAGATTTCTTTTTGTTGTGCCGATGTTAATTAGATCACATTTTTATTCGTCGTTTCCCTTACATGCTATTTCGTACACAACATTAATTATTAATTATTAATTATTAATTATTAATTATTAATTATTAATTATTAATTATTAATTATTAATTATTAATTATTAATTATTAATTATTAATTATTAATTATTAATTATTAATTATTAATTATTAATTATTAATTATTAATTATTAATTATTAATTATTAATTATTAATTATTAATTATTAATTATTAATTATTAATTATTAATTATTAATTATTAATTATTAATTATTAATTATTAATTATTAATTATTAATTATTAATTATTAATTATTAATTATTAATTATTAATTATTAATTATTAATTATTAATTATTAATTATTAATTATTAATTATTAATTATTAATTATTAATTATTAATTATTAATTATTAATTATTAATTATTAATTATTAATTATTAATTATTAATTATTAATTATTAATTATTAATTATTAATTATTAATTATTAATTATTAATTATTAATTATTAATTATTAATTATTAATTATTAATTATTAATTATTAATTATTAATTATTAATTATTAATTATTAATTATTAATTATTAATTATTAATTATTAATTATTAATTATTAATTAATAATTATTTATTAATTATTAATTATTAATTATTAATTATTAATTATTAATTATTAATTATTAATTATTAATTATTAATTATTAATTATTAATTATTAATTATTAATTATTAATTATTAATTATTAATTATTAATTATTAATTATTAATTATTAATTATTAATTATTAATTATTAATTATTAATTATTAATTATTAATTATTAATTATTGATTATTAATTATTAATTATTAATTATTAATTATTAATTATTAATTATTAATTATTAATTATTAATTATTAATTATTAATTATTAATTATTAATTATTAATTATTAATTATTAATTATTAATTATTAATTATTAATTATTATTTATTGAGATAGGTCTCAAATATTTTTCGTAGTTACAAACATTAGCACAAAGTCATTATACGCTGACTACATAGTGGTATAGGGTGTAAACAGACAATCGGATGGGTGGACGGACGGACAGACAGATATTGCTATATCGATTCGAATTGTTAAGATGATCAAACATATATACACTTTGTGGGGTAGCAAATTCATATTTCGATGTGTTACAAACTGAGTGATAAATTGATATATACCCTCTGCACAGTCGTGTCGTGAGTGTAAAAGTATATGTAAAAAAATAGAAAATTGATTTTAGGAAAAGTAAAACTTATGTTAAGATAAAAAAAAATATCTGTTGAAGTTAACATAGGAGAAATATTTAAAGATATTTTTGTATGTATTTTCATAGAAAAATTAAAATTTTAAACTTAAAGAAATGCAAGGAATATTATAAAAATCTTTCACATAATTTATATTCACAAAAATTTAATATGAACATCTTAAGCACTAACTAAAATATTATTCCCGGGATCTAAAAAAAACACATTTTTTGTACTATGATAACATTTATGATTATAAGAGTAGCTTCAAATTTTATCTCTTCGGAATCTGATTGTTGGCTGAGTGGTCATCAACAAAAAATTCTTTCATGAATAACTCAAAAACTGCGTTATGTGGAATTAAGAATTTCATTAGAATTACCATTTACATTTAATATTTTCCATCAGTTTTACTTCTTATATATCCTAGTGTTTTATTATAATGCTAGAAAACTTTTCCCTCTGTCTATGTGTACGATATAAAATCACTATAAATGAAATGTTTTATAAAACTTATATTATTTCTAAAAGTTATATACATACATATACATATAAGTATATTAATGCTTTCTCTTTAACTTTATGTTTATTTAGCTTATGGTGTGGAAAATAAGGTTAACTAGTTTTTTCATATAAAAATATTAATATAATATTAAAATATTACACAAGTTATTATTCTTCATAAATCCTTAAATCAACACTTAAAGGTTTTTTCATAAATTTTTAAAGCATTTTTGGAAGTTTTATATATCGTATGATACTCGATAAAAATTTGTGTTAGTTTATTTGATTTTTAGGGGTCATATTAAAAGACTATATAAAATATAAAATAAAACCATTTTCAAGACAAACTCGACAAAAAAAAAATATATAAAAGTTTTGTGTTTAAAATGATGGGATTTAGTTTGTGGCATAAACTTTAATGTTTTAAATATTCTTTTCCAGCTAGTCTTTCTGCCAAAAGTACATGGCTGTCACGAACATAACTGATGAATAAAATGGAACGCTTTTAATAGATAAATTCAACGTTTACTCATACATATTTGATAATGCTATTTTAGTCCGTCAATCACATATTCAAATAGAAAGCCAATTGAAGGAGACCCGTTAAAAGAGCTTGCTTATGAGTTGAATTTGCATATTGGAATCAAGACGGTAAGAGTGTAAGTGCGTTTTTTTACTCTTCAGAAAACTGTGCAAAAAGTATAGGCTGCAGCTTATAAGATTTGCATTTTGATCTATAAATAAAAAACCCATAACTTCTTTTTCATTCAGGTTTTATCATTTGAAGGTATAATCCTTGCTATTAATTATAGAAACCACTTCATTCAAATGATTTACCAGAATAGACTTGCAGCAATCCATAAGACCAACCCAATTTTCGGTACATTTTTATACCCTATACCACTATGTGGATTGGGTATAATGACTTTGTGCTGCTGTTTGTAACTACCAAAAATATTTGACCTAGACCCGTCTTTTATTATACCGATCGAATCAGAATCACTAGCTGATTCGATTTAACGATGTCCGTCCGTCCGTCCGTCCGTCCGTCCGTCCGTCTGTGTGTCCATGTAAAGCTTGTAATAAAACTGCAGGTCGCAAATATGAATATATTTCGATGAAATTTGGTATATAAGCTTTTGTCGGCCATAGAATGAACGCTGTTGAAATTGGTGAGACCTAGCCCCCATACAAATGACCCCTATGAAATCAACATAAATTGCCATATGATTCAAATTATCATATAAATCTGAGTCTAATTAAGTTTGTGTGTATTTATTACATCCATTAATCAGTATTCCAAAACTAATCCCTATTGGACAACTCTTTGCCATAGGCCCCATATAGGGCTGCTTCCCGATCTTCACTTAAATCTATCAAAAAACAAAAATATTGCACTGATTCTTCTCAAAATTTATTTGTATATATTTTTGCAAAATACTTTACCAAACATGGTCAGGATCGGTCCATTTTGGGGCCTAGTCCCTGTAGCATGTAACCAAACAGGGTGTCTAACCAATTTGCAATATTTTCTCAAGTTATAGTAGCGGCAGCACGTAATTAAATTCCGGCCTCTATATCGTCGGCAAACGGGGAGGATTCTTCACTACTTCCCCTGAGAGTTATTGAAGGAATTATGCTATGAGAACAATTTTATTTTTACGTGCTTGAAATTGATTGGAATTTAAAAAAAAGGAAAACAAATATTTATTTAATCCGGAAACGGATGCCACTTCTTTAACCCAATGTGTATTGGTGTTAAACACATAACCCCCTCCCATCCAATGACCATATAGCGGAAAGCTATTTACATTTTATATGGTCCGAACAGTTTACTGGAAATCAAGGCAAAAGAATTTTATCTCTTCATTTTTCAAATGAGTAATTTATTTAAAGAAACAAAAAAAAAATTAAGATCTAACTTAATAATTATAATATAACTTCAGCTTATAAGGAAATATATGAAGTGAGGGTAGAAAAATATTTTATTTGACATTAAAAAAAATTATAATAAAAGCAAAGAGAGGAAATAAATATTTAAAGAAATTTAAATTTTCGTTTATATAAACCACAGTTTATCATTAATTTGAAAAAAAAATAATTGACAAAACTAAATTTAAGGTTGCTAAAATCCAAATAAAAATGCTGGAAAAGAAATTTTTAACACGTCTGCATCCAGTTCGGTTGCCAAGGTAAAAAAAATATAATTTAAAAAAAAATCTCCGTATAGAATTTAATTTGATAAAAAGATTTAAACTCGCGGTATTTCGTTTAAATAAAATAAAAACTGAGATGAGTTTAAAAGAGTGATCACTTACCGAAGGAAGAATTCATTCATTCAAATGATTTGGTTAGCAAAGAAACTCACCACACCAATTTGCCGGTGAAGAGAACTTCTTCTTCTTCCTTTCCGATACTTTTACTTTATATTAATTATTTAGTTATCTCTATTTAAATTTATCAGAAATCCAAAAATACTTTATTTAACGTATTGGATAACAAACTGCGTTATTTTTAATTTCTGATAAGGTGGTACACTTAAAGGAAGAAAACAATTAATCACTTTTAGAACACGTAGAAGTCCCTGTTATATTAACAGGATGAATTCTCTTACCAGAGCTTTCATTCTGTTAGCAACAGAGCTCCCAAAATTTAATAGAGCTTTCAAGGGTTTTAACAGTACACGATCACTAGTTCAACTATGGGTTAATAAAATATGGTGTCTGAGATTAACTTACAGCTTTTTGGGAGTCCAACGATGAAAGATCTTTCACGCCGACATGGTGCTGAAGATGCAGTTGATGAGGATAAAAAAAACGCTGAAATTTTAATGACTGTACTAAAATTTTTTTTTTTTTTGTGATTTAACCTCGATTTATTTGAGTTTCGTCTTTTTAATTAATATTCAATAACAATTATAACCGAAATTCCGAAAAAAAAATATTACAGCGCGATCTACCGGAAAGTTGCAACCACATAACTCTTTCTTTTAGAGCTTTTAATTTTTTTCCCTTTGTTTTGCTATTGATCTTGACATACATATGCCCGATCTTTTCATTAACACGTTGATTATGTGATTGCAACTTTAATTTGGTCATCTATGGTAAGTAATTAATAAATTTTTTTTTATTCATTTGGATTTTGTTTTTATGTTAAATTTTTTTCTCTTTTCTCGTCTGTTATTCTTTTAGTACATCGACACTAATAACGATGGTGACGTTTTAGATGGATTTTTGCAGGACAATGGATGTATAAGAAAAAAAATTCTCACTTCATAAAAAAAAATAAACTAACACTTATCATATAATTTTATTAGCTAATATTATTTTGTTTTTCAATTATCCATTTCTTTTAACTATTTTTTTTTCTTTTTAGATTTTATGTGCTTTGTGAACTATTTAGTTATAATTGTTAATGTTATTGAGAAAGCTATTACGTGTTGCCTTGTAAATTAGTGTATTTTTAATAAAGTAACCCGATTTTAACGTGATTGTTTGTATTTTGTGGAAGATTTTATGGATTACGCGGTTACTTTTTCTGGCGGATTTATGGATTTTAGGTTCTAAATTTTTTTTGGATATTACCAATTGTAAGAAACTTATTATTTATCTATTTTTTTTTCTTTGGAGTTTTTTTTTTCTTTTTTTGAATTTTGAATTTAATTTTCTGGTCACTTTTGCAAAAAAAAAACTTCACACTATTTGCACTTTCTCACTGACACTTTTCAGCCTACATACATATGTCGATTTTGATGATGATGATGGTGATGAAAATTGAAGACCGAATTTTACTGAAGAGTTTCCCGTTCCCAATAAAAATTTGCTGCCCTTCCGATCAAGGCTGTTGGTGTATAGGAACAAAACGATAATAGTTAATAACGTTGGACAGGCACCAAGAACTAAAGGAAATTAATGATCCAGCCAAACTAACGAAGGGCCAGACCTTGATAGGTGGAAAATATTTTATATTTGGGGCTATAAACGGAGTTTTTTTCCTTTTTTTTCTCAGTGAATAAAAAAAATTATAGCGTCTCGAAAGAAGAATTTGTTGTAATCTTTTATGTTTTTTTTTTCTCCGTAAATTGGTGTTTAATTAGAACGTACTTGATGGTAGTAGTCGGCAAAAAGGGACGATTTTTCATCCCGAAAATCTTTATATACCCCCAAAAGAGATTGGAAATCATAAGAAAACAATGGAAAACTTTTGGAAATTTTGGAAAAAAAAACCGTTTATCCAGCGGTATCACCAACACACACGAATATTTTCGTTAACACCGAACTACCCAAACGTCAAAAATTTTGACACGCACCGTATTACCCTTTATTTACATTTGCCCAGTTTTATCGATATTAACGGAAACCTTTCTTTTCATCTTTTTAATTTCATTAAATAAATGTTTCTTTTCTTCTTAAAAAAAAATCAAAAAAAAAAAAATAATAATGCTACAGGCGCCTCTACATCCCCATATAGATATAGCTTCGGATATGAACTTTTTCCTATCTGCAGCCAAAAAAATTAATAAAAATCCCACTCAAATTTGGTTTATGCTTATTTTCTCTAACCAGTTAGTTGGGCCTGAGAGATAGGGCCTCTAAACGCATGGTATAAGGTATCGTATAGTCGGTCTAGACCGACTATACATTTCTTACTTGTTAACAGTATGGAGCTGTATTTTACCGACGAGGGTACTAATAGTCAAATAGGGTCTAATCGCAGGTGTGCTGCGGCCAGTGGACATATCCGCTGGGATGGCTAATAACGCGATAATCAATTGACCACAAATAATCAGTTATCATTTCACGGTAGCCCTCACTGTTCACTGTACCGCATTTGCTTTCCGCATCTTCGGCGAAAAATGGTTTAAAAGCAGTGCAGCCTTCATGGTGCATTAATTGTTATGTGTGGATTTTCTGTGCCCCAGATGAGACAATTTTGCTTGTGATTTTTCGGTAAAAATACTCATATTTTTCCAAGCGTGGCACAGCCAAATTTGGGAACGTGTCCACATATTGACTTAAGGTTGGTTTCTTTATATCGAATGTAATTTCCTTGCACTTTTGGTAGAATATTTACCATTTTCATAAAACAATTTTAATATTTCCCAACGTTTTTCTGGCATAAAAGCACTCACTTCGTAACTTCTTGTCATAGCCCTGCAGATATCTGTATTGGCGTACTCAAAGTAATCAGTAGTTTAAAATGCAAACACTAACGATATCACCCTATATATATCTATATAAAAATACGTGAAGATAAATACTTAGTTCACTTTTTAAGCAATATGCGGGCACGGAGGAGTGTGAAAATTGGCATATTTATGGTTCGCATGGTGGAGAAGCTGAGAATGATAAAATTTATGTTTAATCTGTCTTAGAAATATATGAAATTAAAAAAATAAAATATCTATAATAATTCGCTACATCCTGTTAATGCGAATGATTTAAATTATATATCAGACGCTCTGTGTTGAATTGTGAATTGCTAAAGTTGATAAACATACCTTTAGGCTCATTTAGATATTCATAAATTTTTTATATATGGGGGTTTCATTTCAAGTGCACCAACTTTTGAAACCGATGTCTTCCGATCGGAATGAAATTTGCACCAAGGTTAGTCTTATTGGATGGTAGTTTAGACACAATTTTTCAACAAGATCGGTCCAGATCTCTCTGATTTAGAGGGGATCAAAATTTGACATTTTGGCCAAACAGGTGTTTTTTCTCATCCATGTAACTTATTACCTATTGTTCTTAGAAAATTTTCTCCCAAAGAGTTTAGATAGCTATTTCTTCAGTATTTCGGAAAAAAAATACTTAAAAAAAAAAAAAAAAATTTAGAATTTTTTTTGTTAATTAAACCATTTTTGCCTCTTTTTTCAAAAAGAGCATTTTTTTTTATTTTTTCATAAGAAAGCTTAGGATTTTTCCTTTAAGAGCTTTTTGGTCGCCTAGGGGGATGGGAGTGGGATATCTATCAAAATAAATGTTTTGTAACTCAAGATAACGGTTTTTCAATTTTTCACAAATGCACTATTTTGAATTTTTTCCTATTTGTGTGAAAAACTTTACAAATAAAACTTATATTGAGAAACTAGACAAACTAACCTTTCCGAAGATATGTAAAATACCTAACTAAAATTTCATACCCTCGATACTGTAATACCCAGAATATGTTAACCTCAGAAAAAAAATCACTTTTTTTCTATAGAAATGTTGAACAATTATAATTTTTTATTTATTTGTAATAATAATTAAATTAATGTATAATAATAATAATATTAAAAATAAAAAGATAAATTATTTATTAAAATTTAATCTTAATTGCATTAGATCCATTTATATCATAACTTTTTTATACTTAATTTATTGTAGCTGATGAAGTATATAAGTCTGGTAAATTTTTAAATACCCAGTCTTTCATCCAGCTTTTTTTCGCCTTTATTTACTGCGTTTTTTTATCAATCCTTTCTTGGCGTTACTAGGTTCAGCTGCTGATTTCGCTGCTGGTTTATTTGTTGTCTTTGGAAAGAAATCGCATTGAATAGAGGCAGAAAACTTTTTCAACTTGGGTCTTCCATCGACAAGCGGTATAAAAGCATGGTATTGAGCGGTGCCACCGATTGTTACCGCAGCATCGAATCTGCTCTTCAGTGTTTTCAATGTTTCCTGATGATCCTCTTTGCTACTAAAAATTATTTTAGTTTCTTTACAATAACTCTTTGCCCAATGGAATAAAGCAGTCGCATCTAAGATGCGATCTTGATGAGAGCACTGGAGGCTATACATCGCTGCATTTCTTTTAAGGTTTGCTCCAATACCATCATATGCTCTTTCACCACGAGCAGTAGGATGAAAATGCCACTCAGCTGGCATTCCAAAATCTTTTTCATGGGCCATGAGATTTGCCAAGTTACTTTTGTTTTTAAAATGTTGACGAGCTCCGTCCGAAACGTAGTACACCTTCTTTACTGTAAATTTAGATTTTAGATATTTTAGTATTATCTTCTGGTACTCATAAACTGCAACGGTATCATGTTTTAAATCGTCGGATATGATTGCCATACTTTTGTGTTCCAGTTTTTCATCTTTCATGTAGTAAATAACTACTGTGAGTATAGTTGCTTGGTCGTTATTGAAGTGGAATGCTTGCATGGCATCCTGAAGAACATATTTATAGTTTTCTGCGAAATCATATGAAATAACGAATTCACCAGACTTCAAATGTATCTTCAAATCCTTGAGGAATGACCATTGCTCTTTGACTAAAAAGTCATGGTTTCTCAAGTTTAGCAATCCTGTACACATTTCTTCCACAAAATTATCCACATGTAAAATGATTGTTTTCAATGTGCATCTGTCTGTCTGAATCCAAGAATCAAATTTGACCTCCTCTATATATTCTCGATCTAAAGAGTTGCTTAAATTTTCTTTGATGAATGTGGTTTTCGGGCAATTGGTACATTCACCTAAGTGGCAAGAAGTTGTTGCATTAGGACACATAGTCAATTTGAGGCAATGGCGGTAATCGTGTAAATCTTCTGCCGAATCATCTGTTAAATACTTTAAGTTGATTTCCTTCAACATCAGTTTAACATTTTCATTGTAAATGCAAACGCATACTGTGTGAGTTCCGCTGCTTTCTGCCTAAACGCAATGTTTTGGCGTCATTTGGGTTAATTTCGTGAAGCCAATTCTAACATCCACGTGTTCAGATTGAAATGTTGCAAATAACTCTTTCAGGTTACAGATAACCATTCTCTTCTGTTATGTTATGAAAGTATGTTACATACCTTCGGAAAGGTTAATTTGTCTAGCTTCTCAGTATAAGTTTTATTTGTAAGGTTTTACACACAAATGGAAAAAATTCAAAATAGTGCATTTGTGAAAATTGAAAAACCGTTGTCTTGAGTTACAAAACATTTAATTTGAAAGATATCCCAGTCCCATCCCACTAAGCGACCAAAAACCTCTTAAAGGAAAAATCCTAAGCTTTCTTATAAAAAAAGAAAAAAAATGCCCTTTTTGAAAAAAAAGGCAAAAATGCTTTAATTTAGCAAAAAAAAAAGTCTAAATTTTTTTTTTTTTTTAAGTATTTTTTTCCGAAATATTGAAGAAATAGTTATCTAAACTCTTTGGGAGAAAATTTTCTAGGAACAATAAGTAATAAGTTACATGGATGAGAAAAAACACCTGTTTGGCCAAAATGTCAAATTTTGACCCCCCTGTAACTCAGAGAGATCTTGACCGATCTTGTTGTGTTTAAACTACTATCCAATAGGACTAACCTTGGTGAAAATTTCATCCCGATCAGAAGACATCGGTTTCAAAAGTTGGTACACTTGACATGAAATCCCCCATATATAGATTAAAAAAACACTGTAAAACAAAAATTGAATGGAAAAATAGTATTTCCTAGAATTTGCACTCGAAATTCGAGTTCTGGCTATACTAGTAAGATTAAAATCGCGCGTGTAATTATAAAAACAATACCTGGACCCAATCAAGTATATAATTTTTTTATGCTTATAACAAGCGGAGTTGATACTGCCACGAACGTCAAGTTGTCCATCGTTTCGTCTATGGAAATTTTAGGGCCCTGATAGTGTGTCACCAAAATCGGGGTCATATTGCATGAGATTTCGATGAAAATTTAAAATAAAATATTAATTTTGTAAAAAAATATTAATTTTGTAATTCAGGATTTTTATTTTTCGTGTGATGGCTGTCATTCTTGTTGTAGTTGGGGTCGTTGTAGTTATAGTATTTGTTTCATGTGTGTTATATAGGCCAGAATTGCCACAACATTTTTTAATGTTATCTATAAATCAATTCAAAATAATTGCCAATATTATAGAAAATATAATAAAATATATAAGACAAATTTTTTTTATAAAATACCTCTTCCTATAAAAAACATATTTTCCTATAAGAAAATTTCTTTAAGTACTTTTTCTTAAAAAAGTACCATTTCTTAAAAGCACTTTCCATATAAAATGATCTACACTTAAGAATGTTAATTTTCTTCAAAAAGCCCCTTTACTAAAAAGTATGTTTTCCTAAAAACGTTTCTGAAATAGTACCTAGTTATTTTTAAAAAATCTAACAAATCTTAAGGTAAAATATAATAAGTCTAATGATAAAAATTATTTTCCGTATGCTTTTCGCAATAATTCATTAAGCCTGGTACCCTAACCATAGAGCAATGTACACATATAAACTATCCTTGAGACTAATTCAATAGGTGGATTACTTTTTTTTTTAATTTTGTATCTATTTTTCATTTTATTTTTGACAAATTATTATATTTTTTCCTCAGCACCAAATAAGGCTTTATAGAGGCCAGTACGCAACATAAGATATTTACATTTAGTATACAACTTTAGGTTTTAATTTATTTTATTTAATATAATTTTCTATTTATATAAAAAATATAAGTTTTTAAGCTTTCAAGCTGCAAGATATACTTCAACATTTTGTAATAAAAATGTTGTTAAACCACTTTTAAAAGTTGATAAAACTGAGATATTTTTTAAGAGCTTAAGTCACTGGTTGTATGCATTAGGTCCAGCAAAAGAAATTCGTTCTTTAGTTAACTCAAGTCTGCATCTTACTAAATTGAGGTTCACAGCCTGTCCACTGATTTAATTGGCGATTTCATTGAAATGCAAAATGGTGCATCATCGAAATTAAAGAAATGTTTTTCTTGCACAGTACCATATAGTATTTGCGACTTAACGAATCGAGTCTGTACAGAAACAATTTCTACTCTTTTGCTTACGTGGCTTACCTTGGAATTCTGCAATTAGTCTACATTCATACGTTGATCGACTTAAATTAATAAAATTACATACTTTGGAAAGCCGTAGGACTATGCTAATAGTAACATTTATGATCAACCTAATTAATGGTGAAATCTCTTCTGACTTTCTTGTCAACAATAAAACTTTTAATGTTCCTCAACGAGTATCACGCCAATTTCAACCATTCTCTGTTAAATCTTTTCAAACCAACTATGCTCTAGCTGATCCTTTTAGAAGAATTTGTTGTGATTATAATAATCTTTATCAATTAATTGATTTTTCGTTGAACACTGATGTAATTAATTATAATATCACTATTTTCTTAAATTCCTAACTATTTGTTTTTATTTGTAAATCTATTTGTTTCAATATATGTACATATGTAATTATATCATATATACATTGAATAAATAAATAAAAAAAAAAATAAATTAAAAGCAGGCATTGAGAAAACAGGAAAAGAAAAAAATAATGCTATTAATAATTTCTTAAGTCCTAAGAATCTTCAATAGGTTCCTCAATTTTTGTGAATAACAAATTAATTCAGGGAATAGCCAGACCTATTCAGGATTTATTTAAAAAAAAAAAAAAAATTAAAATTAAATGGCGGGATGAACAGATTAAGGCATTTGATGAATTTAAGGAAAAAACTACTACGTGACCTGCGTTAGTCGTTGAGAGAACTGCATATATATGCGTATAAATGGTCATGAGTTAGAAACATTAGCTGTTGTGTAGTTACATATTGCTCCTCTATAAGAACAGCTTTTCCAAAAAGAGATCTTGTGCCTCGAATTGCGAGATGTGGCTTCCTATTCAAAAGATAAATTTTGTTGTGGAATAGCGATAAACATCTCAAATGCAGTAAGTAGAAACCATGTAGATGCTTTTATGTAGATATTACTGAAATGGATTGGATATTAGTTTTGCAGTTAAATGACGGTGTTGATATCTTATTGAAGCCTCCAACTGATAAAGAGGAAAAACAGATACATGGGATATATTTTCTAAAAAGGGGAGGTTATATGAGTTTTTTTTTTTTTTTTTTTAACGTTTATGTAATCAAAGAAAAATATATATTAGTAACTATAAATAAACAAACAGTTTAAAGATATATATATATACACAGTCCCTCTATGCAGGCTCTCAAGTATAATGTATTATAATATTTAAATAACTTATTTTTAGTAATAATTATAATTTGATATGCAGAGAAAAATGTAGTTATTTATTTCAGATCATTTATGAGAAAAAATTTGAAAAAAGAGCTCACTTTTATATAATTGGAGAATAAAATGAGTGGTCTAAGGGTGAAATAAAAAAAAAGATAAATTATTTGGTAAGCCACCAATATTTTTTAGTATTAAGGTCTGATTTTGATATATAAACACTAGTGTTGGATCTTGAATTTTCGTTTGAAAGTAGTTTGCATGTTATGGCTTTAATATTTGATCTTCTATATATGTGGTAAATTATAGGTATGCTTATTTCATTCTGGATGTATCCATTCTGATCTAGGAAGAGAAAGGCTTCCGGTGGAATGTAACCCGATTGTAAGGTTTTAGATATATATTCATAATTTGACTAATATGGGCCCATAATTAGATTATTTTCGAAATATTCTACGCTTTTTAGGATATGTTTTCTTATAAGGTATATTATAAAGTTATCAATCCTGCTTACTTTTGCTTCATTGTACATAACTTTGTTTGATATAAACTTTTTATAAACGCACTTATTCAGATTGATTTTCATCTGCCAGTCTATTGTGTATTTTTCTATAATATAAAAGTACTTTTGTAATTTTTCGTTAATTTTATCAATTTTATCATCAGAGTCATAAATAGCGATATCATCAGCAAAGCCAATAATGTTCTCAATTTTGTTTAATAGGTCATGTATGTATATATTAAATAGAATTGGTGCATTTACAGTTCCTTGTTGTAAACCATTTACGATTATAAATTTCCTTGAACTTATTGTCCTTCCAGGTATCCAGATATCATCAAAGGCCTTTTCAAAATCTACTAAACAAGCTCCAGTACCTAAGGATTTATTTAAATTCCATTGTATATTCGAAACTAGCAAATGTATCGCATGGATTGTGGAATGTTTAAACTTAAACCCGAATTGCTTGTCATTTATTAATCTCTTTTCTTTACATTGTTCAAGTATGTTATCATTGATGCAAACCTCAAAAACTTTGCTTATGTTTGGAAGTAAACTAATAGCTCGCAAGTTTTTTGGATTGCATGAGTCTTTATCTTTCTCAGGTATGACAACCACTTTAGCTATTTTCCGCGCATGAGGAAAGTAGGAGTTATTTAACATATTGTTAAAAAGAGTACAATAATCTAAGATAATTTCTTCTGGTATATTTTTCAGTACTATATTGGGAATGTTATCAACACCTGTTGACAATTTCTTTCTTAAGTTTCTAAAAATATATATATAGGTTATATGAGAAAACAATAAAAGGTAGTAAGTGAGTTGTTCCAAAATCTTCGAGAAAGGAAATTTTATTTAATCAAAATGACAAAATTGGACATTTTTCTTTGGAAAAGACGATTTTCTGTGTCACAGTATTGGTTTCCTAATAAGAAAAATTATGTTATACATTATATTGCATGTTGCTTGTCATGTTCATATAATATGTTCATATAATATGCTATTTATTAGAACTAGCAGATTCCAGCCCTCGAAATTCGAGCGCAAATTCTAGGAAATTTTATTTTTTCATTAAATAAAGAACCTAAAAGTATAATAATCAATTATAGCCAATTCACAAATCAACACAAAAAACAAACTCATTTTATTACAAACACATTAACTAATTTACTAAACACACACATAGCATTGTATAATTTTATGTATGTGGTAGTAGCAACTTTAAATGCAATTTACTCAAAATAAAGGAACAAATTGAATAATCTGTAAATCTGCAAAACGGCTAAAAAGAAATACCTTTCAAATAGTATACGGTTGATCAAAATTAAGGTAAAATGGTAGAACAAAACATCAGTCACAAGAAATCGCCCAGCCTATTAATATCTTATATATATTTACGCTGATCCCTGACTCACTGACTGACTGACTGATTCTATAACGATGAAATAATACATACACAGCACTCCCTACAAAGCAATGCGAAATACACAAACAAAATTTAATCTTTCTCATTTTATACAAACCCACACACAATTTTCTCTCTTCTATGTTACCGACCAGTACTGCTAATAAAATCTTCTGAAAATCGACAATTTTGGAAACTAAATCGCCAAAATCGTCATTTTTAAAACAAGAAATTGTCAAGAAAAATAAAAATAAAACTCCACAAAATATTACAGAAGGAAACAATAAAATTTATTTATATCATTCTTATTACGAATATTATTGCAGCATTGGTTATATCTATACATATATAAAAATATATTAGTGGTGCAATTTCGACGGAAAAAATTTTGCACAGCAATCAACTAAATAATTTTATTGATATGTATCTATAGCTGAAACATATAATATAGGTTTAAAGTATCGCCGTAATTAAAACTTAAATATTAAATCGAGATGCTATTCAAGGTATTTCCGTTTTGAAACGACTTTACCCAGAATTAAATCTATACATATTTTGTAATTTCCATTTACACTGAACAAAAACTATCAATTTTCGATAAACAACCCATTAATTGTTAATTAATTGTTAATTTTAAATCTTCAATCATCATTTTAACAAATTTAGCAAATCATTTTAACAAATTGAAAAATCGTCGAAATTACAATAACTTGTCATAATTGGCAACACTGCTAACGACAATAGCACTACATATGCAGATTTCGTGTTACATATGGAATAAGTTGAACGCAAAAAATGCATCAAAATTATTCAAATTCTTCTTTAAATTCTCATTGTTGGTCAATGAAAAAATTCTGCAAAAAAAGGAATGAATGAAATTTTAAACATTTTTATTTTTCTCATTTAACGTCGTCCGATATGCATACATACTTCTTTTATCAAATTAAACTTATCCGTTTGTCTGATTTGTTTTTCATCTCAAAATTGTTTTGTATTGTTAAGAGTGCTTTCGCTCAGGTTTTCTGATGGCCAGCACTTACCAAAGACTATGCTTTTTTTGATAAATATTTGAGAAAAAAGAGATCTTCAATGTGGATTTTTTTGTTGTCCAACGTATGATTTCGTTATAGTTCTGTATTGAAAATGAAAAGCCCTTGAAAAAATAGTGCAATATTGAGTATAAAATTTAAATTATTGTAACTTTGCATAATTAAATTACATTGTAATTTAGAGAGAGGTGGGAAAAAATTTTTTTTTTCACTCATAATATTAATTTTTGCATAATTTGCTTTTAAAAAAATTTAGACAAACATAAATTACGTAAATAGGTATATTTAAGATTTTAATTTGAATAATTTTGAAATTATCATTGAAGAATTAAAGGCGATTTTTTTTAAGTAAAACTAATACGCGCTTCTTTTTTATTTTTGCTTTTTTGGATTTATAGATAACTTTGCAAAAAATTTAGTTCTCTTTTTTCAGTTTACATGTATGATGAAATATGACATATTTTTTTCTTTTTTGTGTAGGTGTATTGGTGTTTGCATTTCCTTAAGGGGTGGTAGGTTTTAAAACTTTTTTGCATTTCTCTTCCTGAATGCACAATATGTCGAGAGTGTCGTGTCAAAATTTTGAGTAAATCAGAGCAAAACTTAAGAAGATACAGCGTTTCCAGCGACCGGCCTCATACGGTATATTATGTATATAAATCCGTTTTTAACAAAACTTTAAACCGATTTTCTCGCAAATAAATGTTCGAAGTCCGTGAACAGCATAACACAAAATCTTTTTGACCGATTCTTTTGAAATTTTAGAAACTATATCTACACTTAAATCACTAGGTAACCACGAAGGTTTTTTTTTTAATTCCATTTTTAAATATATAAAATATAAGAAAATTCTGAAATGAAAAAAAAAATTTGTTTGTTAAAGTCAAAATTAACGGGCCACACAATCCTCTAGTTATAGATATGTAGCTTATATACAAGATATGTTATGCTAAAAGTGGTGCAGATTACAAAAGTTGAACGTATTGCGCAATTTTTGAATTAATTTATAAGAATTTTTGGAACTCCCAGAAGAATGATTTGTTATAGAGCTAGTACATTTACTTGACATAAATTTATGGTGTATGCCGGCTAATGGGCAAGCGGAAAAATATAATAGAACGATTTTATAGAAAACAAAAAAGGGAGATGAGCCCATTGATGTATTCACTGGGGATTAAATTCTACTGTTACAAAATCGACAGCGAAAATGCCAAATGAGCTTTTGTTTGGGTTTTTACCATGAGAAAAATATGATTCGTGTTGAGTAGTGAAGAGTATGAAATTAAAAACTATGCAACAATATCAAAAACAAAAATGAGACCAAAAGAGAAAATCATCTGATGTTTACAGAAAGGGGCAGATAAAATTAAATTTTATAATACGGATATGTGTGTTGATTAAATAATATGAAATTATACATGAGAAGGAATATCAATTGCCTTGTTAATAAGACAAAGAATTAAGAAAAATCTGTGGAATATCTTAGTTTTTTGAGAGATATAAGTGAAGACCGAGAATCAGCTTCATATGGGGCTATAACTAAGAAGTGTCCAATGTTATTTATTTTTGGACTACTGATAAATGTATGTAATAAACATACCCTTAACCAATTTTATCGAGATCTATATGATAATTTGGATACTACGGCAATTTAAGTCGATCTTCTAGGGATCATTTTTATTGGGAATAGTTCTGAACATGAACCAATTTTCACCAATTTCTATACCGTTTAACCTATGCCTGATAGAAGCTAAATTCACCAAAATATATTCATATTTGCGACCTGTAGGACACATAGATGGATAGACAGTCTGACGTAAGGACAAACGGACGGACTTCGTTAAATCGACTCAGAAAGTGATTCTGAGTCGATCGGTATAATAAGAAATGGGTATAGGTCAAATATTTTTGGTATACAGACGGACGAACAGACAGGCAGAAGTACGGACGGACATCGTTAAATAGACTCAGAAAGCGATTCTACAATTTTTTTTTGCAATTTTTCGTATCTTATATGTTAAAAACTTTAAATCGATTTTTTCGCGCAAACAACATTTTTGCAATCCGTGAACATCAGAACACAAAATCTACTTGAGCGATCCTTTTGAAATTTTATACACATAAATCACCAGATAATAATTAATTTTTTTTACATCCTTTTCCCATTTCTAACAACAAATTCGTCGAAATTTAATAACAAAAATCGTACTTTTCACTTGAAAATGATACCAGAATAATTTTTTTTTTAACTCTACATGATTAGCTTGGTAAACATATCGTCTTTTAAACGGATTTCGAAATTTTTATTTCACATGATGCGGTAACGAGTTATGGTGTCCACAACTTTTTTTCTAGGCGTCTCCGAAGATTCGCTGCTACGGACTTATTTAATATAATTTTTATTTGGAAATTTTTTCGCAGTTACGTCAAATGTTTTGCTATAACGTGTATATAAAATAAATAATCCAATATTTTCATATCTTCAAATTAAAATTTATGAAAATACGCCTTTTTTCGCCTTTAAAGTCTTAGCCCCCTTAACGTAATAAGGTTGGCATGTAATAAAAATATATTAAAATCGGTAAAAAAAAGTGCCTTCATGAATCTTTAAGATTATGAAATTTCTCTTCTAAAACAGAAATACTTTCCGTACATAGAGTTTTTCCAATAAAATAGTGAAAGAAATAAGACAGTTATTATTTTTATTTCAAAGGTCTTCAATTTCTTTTTATCCGAATTTTGATGGATATCTTCCACTGAAAAGAGAACCAATAGCTTATGATTGATTAATTAATAACAAGTCAAGTAACAAACTTTAATTAAGTTTAAAGAAATGTTCACCAGTGTATATCGAGGAATTTAAATACGATTCTGTATGTAAAAGTATATTTGCTTTTAAAATTCGTTCAGACATATAACACACCCGAACTTAATACGTAACTGTAAGTTAGGCTTATTTTTCCCCGAAAACCAGTTACAGGCCTTTGGCTATGATTAGTCACCATAAAAAGCAATCGCCTCAAAAGTTATTTCATTAGGACCTGCCTCATTAAAACGATCTAAAATAAGATTCAGGTATACAAACTTATTTTAAATTCTTCTTTCAACTACTTTTTGCGTAAAATTACATTTTTTTTTTTTTATAAATTGTTAATAATGTTGCAGATTATATTACAATAATATAATATTGCACTACCACATGTCATAAAAAAAAAGTAGAAGCAAGATGAAATGAAATAGATAAAAAATCGTATACAATTTTGTACTTATTTAACTGACCAGAAATTATTTTTGCTATTATAAGCATTTTTTTATTTATAAGCTACTATTTGTATAAGCTGAGAGTAGGATGAAATACTCATATAAAAGTTATAATGAAAATATAAGAAAAATTGCATATGAATGGTGCGCAGTATAAGTAGGTTTAATCTAAATTAATGATTTCAGCTTAGGCAGAGCATAATTCTTTCTGTAAGTAGTCTGATAAATAAATGTTTATGAGAATTTGAATTAAAGCAAAATGTAAGTATTAGATTCACAAGTATATAATGGACTAGCACCAATTGCTTTTGGCAATAAAATATATTTTCATTGTCATTTCCAATGATTTCAAATGAGACCTTTACTATCTCCATATCCACAAAAAATAGCATTTCAAATAAGTTAAGTGACTACGAGTTAAATATAAAAAAAGAAATGTAACTTGCATTCGTATATGTATATGTACGAATTTACGATATAGTTAAAAAGGAAATTTCTATGTAAAGAAATTTATATATATATATACATTTATTACAGTTTAACATTTGGCTACAATTTTTGTGGTTTAACAAAGATGAAATAAATATTAGAGTGCCAAAAACAAGCAGCCAAAAGCAAACTACAACACCAAATTGTTAGACAAAGGGCTTTTGAACAAACTGAATAAGAAAAAAAAATATTTTTTCACATAATATAAAGGCAAATATAAATTAAGGCCAATTGCAAATATTAAATATTTCTTAAATTTATATTTGTTATAATTATTTGCAGAATTATACTAAATTTTATAATTGATTTTAATTATTCTCACCGAGCCTCTGGCGTATGATTATTATAAATTTTGTTTTACATATACATATATATGTAATAGGTACATATTATGTATGTATATATATGACGGGACCATAAATATAGCAAATATTTGCTTTTTGAATTAATTTTTGTATTTTGCTTAATAACTGCTTTAAATAAATATTTTAGGGTTATTTAGAGCTTTTCACATATTGTAGAAGACCAGTCGAAAATGTTTTACTGGTTAGAGAGTTATAGTCGGTATACACTCCCGATACGCACCCATTGCAAACTAAAACCACCTCAGTTGAATATATTGCAAATTCATTTCCTTTATTATTGCTTTCAATATAGTAAATAATATTCAGAACAGTGATAATAAAATTATTAACATAATTGTACATATCGCACCTGTACATCTAAAGTGAGTCAACTCAAAATTTTTCAATTTTCACTTTTGCAAGAAAACGATACACAGTGGTCATATCTACCCACTGCAATAATTTTACATTGGTTTTTCTACTCTTTCGCGAAAAAAGAATACAGTTGTAACCCTCTTTGGGTTATAAGAGTTGCTTCTTTAGAATCAACTAAAGAGCGACATTTTAAGTTGTCCCCAAATGTAAGCCCAATTAATATCAATGTTGTTTCAAATAAAGAGAAGTATTTGAAGTTGCGCCTGTGTTTATGACATAACAGTTTATTTGATTGATGTTCTATTTTTAGTAAACAATTAAAAAAAAAATGTTTTTTACCTCTACTGAAAATTTTTAAATTTTGAGTTGACTCACTTTAGAGGCACAGGTGCGATATTTCGATTTAGGAAACCAAAACAGAGTCATACCTGAACTTGGATGGAGTATTTTAAAGAGGAGCAATATTGCAACTGCATGTACGATGGTTAGGTATAATGAAATATAATTTTAAGCGATTGTTGTGGATCTAATAGCAATATCAGAATTTCCGCCAAATTTGTTTTATATTGCAGAATATTTAAAAATGTTGAAAAAAAAAAATCAGAATTAACAAGTAAGAAAATTATAGTCGGTCTAGACCGACTATACGATACCCTATACCATGCGTTTAGAGACCCTATCTCTTAGGCCCAACTAACTGGACATAGAAAATAAGCAAAAACCAAATTTGAGTGGGATTTTTATTAATTTTTTTGGCTGCAGATATGAAAAAGTTCATATCGGATGCTATATCTATATAGGGACTTGGTCCAAAAATGGACCGATCCTGATCACGTTTGGTAAAGTCTCTTGTATTTTCCAAAAATATATACAAACAAAATTTGAGAAGAATCAGTGCAATATTTTTGTTTTTTAATAGATTTAAGTGAAGATCGGGAAGCAGCTCTATATGGGGTCAAAGGGATCATTTTTGGACTACTCATTAATGGATGTAATGAACGCATACAAACCCAATTTGAGTAAGATCTATATGACAATTTGGATCTTATGGCAATTTATGTCGATTTCATATGGGTAATTTGTATGGGGGCTAGGTCTGAACATGGACCGCTTCTCACCAATTTCAACACCGTTCATCCCACGGCCGATAAAAGCTTATGTACCAAATTTCATTAAAATACATTCATATTTGCGACCTGCAGTTTGATTACAAGCTTTACATGGACACACAGACGGACGGACGGACGGACGGACATTGTTAAATCAACTCAGAAAGTGATACTGATTCGATCGGTATAATTAAAGATGGGTCTAGGTCAAATATTTTTGGTTGTTACAAACAGCAGCACAAAGTCAAAATGTTTCTTTTTTCAAAAATCATATACATATATGGGGGATTTCATGTCAAGTGCACCAACTTTTGAAACCGATGTCTTCCGATCGGGATGAAATTTGCACCAAGGTTAGTCCTGTCGGATTGTAGTTTAGACACAATATTTCAAGAAGATCGGTCAAGATCTATCTGAGTTAGAGGGGATCAAAATTTGACATTTTGGCCAAACAGGTGTTTATTCTCATCCATTTAACTTATTACCTATTGTTCTTAGAAAATTTTCTCCCAAAGAGTTTAGATAGCTATTTCTTCAATATTTCGGAAAAAAATACTTAAAAAAAAAATTTTGTAGACTTTTTTTTTGCTAAATTAAAGCATTTTTTGCCTTTTTTTCAAAAAGGGCATTTTTTTTCATAAGAATGCTTAGGATTTTTCCCTTAAGAGCTTTTTGGTCGCTTACTGGGATGGGAGTGGGACATCTATCAAAATAAATGTTTTGTAACTAAAGACAACGGTTTTCAAATTTTTCACAAATACACTATTTTGATTTTTTTCCTATTTTTGTGAAAAACCTTACAAATAAAACTTATATTGAGAAACTAGACAAATTAACCTTTCCGAAGATATGTAAAATACCTAACTAAATTTCATACCCTCGCTACTGTAACACCCAGAATAAGTTAACCTCAGGAAAAAAAATCACTTTTTTTCTATAGAAATGTTGAAAAATTATTATTTTTTATTTATTTGTAATAATAATTAAATTAATATATAATAATAATACTATTAAAAATAAAAATAAGAAGATAAATAATTTAATAAAATTTAATCTTAATTACATTAGATCCATTTATATCATAACTATTTTTATACTTAATTTATTGTAGCTGATGAAGTATTTAAGTCTTGTAAATTTTTAAATACCCAGTCTTTCGCCCAGCTTTTTTGCCGCCTTTATTTACTGCGTTTTTTTGTCAATCCTTTCTTGGCGTTACTAGGTTCAGCTGTTGATTTGGCTGATGGTTTATTTGTTGGCTTTGGAAAGAAATCGCATTGAATAGAGGCAGAAAACTTTTTCAACTTGAGTCTTCCATCGACAAGTGGTATAAAAGCATGGTATTGGGATATGCCATCGATTGTTACCGCAGCATCGAATCTGCTCTTCAGTGTTTTCAATGTTTCCTGATGATCCTCTCTGCTACTAAAAACTATTTTAGTTTCTTTACAATAATTCTTTGCCCAATGAAATAAAGCAGTCGCATCTAAGATACGATCGTGATGAGAGCACTGGAGGCTATACTTCGCTGCATTTCTTCTAAGGTTTGCTCCAATACCATTACATGCTACTTTACCATGAGCAGTAGGATGAAGATGCCACTCAGCTGGCATTCCAAAATCTTTTTCATGAGCCATAAGATTTACGAAGCTACTTTTGTTTTTAAAATGTTGACGAGCTCCGTCCGAAACGTAGTATACCTTCCTTACTGTAAATTTAGATTTTATATATTTTAATATTATCTTCTGGTCGGATATGATTGCCACACTTTTGTGTTCCAGTTTTTCATCTTTCATGTATTAAATAGCTACTGTTATATAATAAAAATAATAAAAATAATAATGAAGTACATATTTTAACGAAATGTTGCTAATGATAATAAAAATAAACTACCTGTTATCTTTTACCTTTTCAACATATTAAAATAAACTACCTTTTAACTTCTACCTCTCCATCCATTTTTTAAAGTCAAGTGTCATAAAATAATAAATAATTTGGTATTTCGGAGAATGGCCATAATATATTTCCACCTGATACACAAACTTGTATCTTGGGCACCTGTTAATTTGACAATAAAAATCACATTCAATATTACGTGCGCTCAAAACCACCTCTAGGATTGACAAAAAAAACCGCAATGAAAGGGGGTTTTACATATTTTGGGTATTACAGTATCGAGGTTATGAAATTTTAGTTAGGTATGTTACATACCTTCGGAAAGGTTAATTTGTCTAGTTTCTCAGTATAAGTTTTATTTGTAAGAATTTTCACAAAAATAGGAAAAAATTCAAAATAGTGCATTTGTGAAAAATTGAAAAACCGTTGTCTTGAGTTACAAAACATTTATTTTGATAGATATCCCACTCCCATCCCACTAAGCGACCAAAAAGCTCTTAAAGATCCTAAGCTTTCTTATGAAAAAATAAAATGACCTTTTTGAAAAAAGCAAAATATGCTTTGATTTAGCAAAAAAAGTCTAAAAATTTTTTTTGTTTTTTTAAAGTATTTTTTTCCGAAATATTGAAGAAATAGCTATCTAAGCTATTAGGGAGAAAATTTTCTAAGAACAATAGGTAATAAGTTACATGGATGAGAAGAAACACCTGTTTGGCCAAAATGTCAAATTTTGATCCCCTCTAACTCAGAAAGATCTTGACCGATCTTGTTGAAAAATTGTGTCTAAACTACTATCCAATAGGACTAACCTTGGTGCAAATTTCATCCCGATCGGAAGACATCGATTTCAAAAGTTGGTGCACTTGACATGAAACCCCCATATATATAATATAAAATTTTTCAGAATAAGGGAGCATTCAAAAACCTTGAGTTGTTGTAACGGGGCATGATGAAAAAGGTTGCGAAACACTGGTCTAGACCGACTATAGTTTTCTTACTCGTTATTTATGGTTATATTTTTCTTTATGTTTTTCTTTAATTTTATTATACCCTATACCACTATGTGATTTGGGTATAATGACTTTGTGCTTCTGTTTGTAACAACCAAAAATATTTGACCATCTTTTATTATACCGATCGAATCAGAATCGTTTTTTGAATCGATTTAACTTTGTTCGTCCGTCTGTGTGTCCATGTAAGCATTGTAATCAAAATGCAGGTCGCAAATATGAATATATTTTGATGAACATGGGTATATAAGCTTTCATCGGCCATGGAATGAACTCAGTTGAAATCGATGAGAATCCGTCCATGTGCAGACCTAGCCCCCATACAAATGATCCCTATAAAATCGACATAAATTGAAATAAGATCCAAATTATCGTATAGATCTTAGACAAATTGGGTTTGTATGTGTTTAGTACATTCATTAATGAGTAGTCCAAAAACGGTCCCTATGGGACAAATCCTGGTCATAGGCCCCATATAGAGCTCTTTCCCGATCTTCACTTAAATCTATCAAAAAACAAAAATATTGCACCGATTCATCTCAAATTTTGTTTGTATATATTTTCGCAAAATACAAGAGACTTTACCAACCATGGTCAGGATCCATCCATTTTTGGACCTAGTCCCCATATAGACGTACCATCCGATATGAACTTTTTCATATCTGCAGCCAAAATAAATTAATAAAAATGCCACTCAAATTTGGTTTATGCTTATTTTCTATATCCAGTTAGTTGTGCCTGAGGGATATTGTCTCTAAATGCATGGTATAGGGTATCGTATAGTCGGTCTAGACCGATTATAATTTTCTTACTTGTTATCTCTCTATTTCACTTTGGAACATTTTCGCGGTCATTATTTGGGGGATGAGAAATTCCAAGTAGCTTTCACAGTATAGTAAAACCTCCAATGGGTTTTATATTTTCAAAATTTTAGCTAATGCCTAAACAAATAATAATGTAAAAATAGAACAAGAAATAGTGATAAATGTTTGATATAATCTTTAAAATATCACTAATACGTATTCATTTCTTCTACGTGTTTCACTACGACTTGCCGAGACTTATTATAATGTATGTGTTTGTAATCAATTTGTGTTAGGAAGATTGTATTATAACATTAAGGCAATTGTTTTTTGTTTTCGTATTCGGCGCAAAATTTGTCAAAATTTTGGGCGTTTCTACTCTGGAGCAAGCAACGCATGCATTTTCTAAATTAAAGGCGGCAACACTTAACGATTTGCCTTGAATCAAGAAAACCATTTGAAAATTTTTTATTCATTCAATTTTTGATTTTGTCGATTTAAGCTTTACTGATGTTGATGTTGATGTTTGTTATTAAAGATTTTTTTTTTCGCGATTTTCGGGTTTGGCGATTTTTGAATTTGCCGATTACGGCCGCATTTCCCACGATTACTCAAATTTGTAATTAATAATCTTGTCAAAATTTTCAAGACTGTCGCTTGATAGTAATTTACATAATTTTATTTGGGAGGTGCCACGCCCACTAAACGTATGCCGCTCATTCTTCTCTGACTACTCACATTAATGTCTGATGGACTCGCACAAAATATCAAGGTTTTTATACCCTATACCACTATGTGGTTTGGGTATAATGACTTTGTGCTGCTGTTTGTAACAACCAAAAATATTTGACCCAGACCCATCTTTAATTATACCGATCGAATCAGAATCACTTTTTGAGTTGATTTAACAATGTCCGTCCGTCCGTCCGTCTGTGTGTCCATGTAAACCTTGTAATCAAACTGCAGGTCGCAAATATGAATATATTTCGATGAAGTTTGTATATAAGCTCTTATCGGCCATGGGATGAACGCTATTGAAATTGGTGAGAATCGGTCCATTTTCAGACCTAGCCCCCATGCAAATTACCCTTATGAAATCGACATAAATTGCCATAGGATCCAAATTGTCATATAGACCTTACTCAAATTGGGTTTGTATGCGTTCATTACATCCACTAATGAGTAGTCCAAAAATGCTCTCTTTGGCCCCATATAGAGCTGCTTCTTGATATTCACTTAAATCTATTAAAAAACAAAAATATTGCACTGATTCTTCTCAAATTTTGTTTGTATATGTTTTTGCAAAATACAAGAGACGTTACCAACCATGGTCAGAATCGGTCCATTTTTGGACCTAGTCCCCATATAGATATAGCATCCGATATGAACTTTTTCAAAATTTTTTCAAATTTGGTTTTTGCTTATTTTCTATGTCCAGTTAGTTGGGCCTAAGAGATAGGGTTTCTAAACGCATGGTATAGGGTATCGTATAGTCGGTCTAGACCGACTATAATTTTCTTACTTGTTTCTTTTATAGTACTCCAGTTACATAATAATATATACCTAATTCTGTTTTTTTATACAGAGAGATTATTGGTTCAATATTTGTATTATCAAGTAAAATTAAATTAAAATTAAAAAAAAAATTATATGTTTAAATAAAAGAAAAATACTAAAAATAACAGATAATATACAATTCGTTTACTAATTATTTAATAAAAATGCTAAATTTAACAGAAATTAGTTGAAAACTTAAAAGAAATCATTAGAAAAAAAACATAAAACATATTGTAAAATTTAATCTTTAGTTGGTATCGGTGTTTCACGAAAAACACATTCGTTTGTCATCGTTACAAATTTTTTTCTACTTCATTGATGCTGACGGTTTAGTGGTTTTAGTTGGAAATTCAGTTATCCATCGTTGACAGCCGGACGTGTAATTCATAATAATTACCCGTTAATAGTTTTACACCACGTTGAAATCTCGCAGGTCTTTCATCAATATGAGTATGCATTAAAAAATCATACACCAATTTAGAAGCCATTTGGAGTTCTTCCTTATTAAGGACTGCAGTGAGGGTGGGAAGCACTTCACTTATTTCTTGGGTAACAAATGCAAAACCAATGATTCCATCATCGCTAAGTTCCTTATCTAGTTCATCGATATCTGTTTCAGTAGGATCATCAAACAAATGTATGCTTATTTGTGGAAACGTGTTCTAACACTTACATATTTTGCGCATGAACTTCGATTAATGTGGGATTTACCAGTTCAGTAACTTTCTAACGAGCCACATAGTTGTATTTAATGGTTATGTAAAATATAAATGAAGCATACATATCTTTACATACATACATAAATTACATTTTGAGAGTATTCGATTTTTTTTGATGGAATGGTGAATCAAGTATATGATGCCATTTAAGCCTTCTTACTGCTTCATAGTTATCGAGTAAAGATATAGCCAGTGGGTTGCAGTGAGTACTTAATTTTTTTTAGTTAGTGTGAACTAAATCTGTCGATTTCATCTTTCAGCTTAGGAATAAATAAATTACTATGTTTGGTTTTATTAGATATAAACCACGGGTCGTTAGTTTTATTTTGATACTAGCTGGACGCGGCAAACGTTACTTTGCCCTTCATGAATTTTTTTATTTAAGTTAGAATCTGTATATACTAATAAAAAAAAAAACGGTTGTGCATTTGTAAATATTAATTAAAAACTGTTAAAGACAAACCATGTTTATACCCTATACCACTATGTGGTTTGGGAATAATGACTTTGTGCTGCGTTTGTAACTACCAAAAATATTTGACCTAGACCCTTCTTTAATTACACCGATCGAATCAGAATCACTATCTGATTCGATTTAACTATGTCCGTCCGTCCATCCGTCCGTCCGTCTGTGTGTCCATGTAAAGCTTGTAATCAAACTGCAGGTCGCAAATATGAATATGTTTTGATGAAATTTGGTATATAAGCTTTTATCGGCCATAGAATGAACGCTATTGAAATTGGTGAGAATCGGCCATGTTCAGACCTAGCCCCCATACAAATGACCCCTATGAAATCGACTTAAATTGCCATAAGATCCAAATTATCATATAAATCTTAGTCAAATTGGGTTTGAATGTGTTCATTACATCCATTAATCAGTAGTCCAAAAATGATCCCTATTGGACAACTCTTAGTCATAGGCCCCATATAGAGCTGCTTCCCGATCGACACTTAAATCTATCAAAAAAGAAAAATATTGCGATGATTCTTCTCAAATTTTGTTTGTTATATTTTTGCAAAATACAAGAGACTTTACCATACATGGTCAGGATCGGTCCATTTTGGGCCAAGTCCCCATATAGGTATAGCATCCGATATGAACTTTTTCATATCTGCAGCCAAAAAAATTAATAAAAATCCCACTCAAATTTGGTTTATGCTTATTTTGTATGTCCAGTTAGTTGGGCCTATGGGGTAGGGTCTCTAAACGCATGGTATCCTATAGTCGGTCTAGACCGACTATAATTTTCTTACATGTTTCTTTTATAGTACTCCAGTTACATAATATTACATACCTAATTCTGACTGTGCCTGACTATGCGTGACTGTGCGAGACTGTGTTAATCTTTTTTTAACACAACAAGTCTATAGACCAAGTTTGAGATCGATCGGATGAGGGGATCGAGATCACTTCGTGACGGTACGTGACTATGCGGACTACTCGTGACTATCCCAAAATAAATCTGTAGCCACAACAAGACTATGGCCAAGTTTCAGATCAATTGGATATGGAGGACTGGGGTTGACCCACGACAGACAGACTAACAGACAGACAGAGAGACAGAGAGATTGAGTTAAAAGAAAGAGTCAAAAAAAAAATTGTGAGTTGAAATAATTCATATTTGAATGCTCGACATTAATAGGGAATGTTAGTGAGAGTCTCTGTACATACATTTTTTTAAAACAAATTGTTTTAAATTAAAAATAAAAAATTATCCGCGTTAAGTCAAATAAAATCGCGTAAAACAGAATGTAATATTTTCTTTGTTATATTAAATTCGGGGGATGGGGTCTTTCTCAGAGATGCACTCCGGTGCGGAACGCTCTCTGTCTGCTATTCACTTGGGAATAGCAAAAAGCAATTCCTCTGTTGGATTTCCCAAGCAGCTCACTACTTCCGGTCTCTGACCAAGTATCCCCTGGAAATGTCGCCCAGGCACCCGTCTGACGGCAGCTAGAGTGAGAAGGCGTGCAGCTATGAGTAACCTGAATGGCATTCGAACACCGGTGCATCTCAGGTAAGTAGGTGGTAATCCAGAATGCAGAATACCACTGAAACTCTGCTGTATTTGAACCTGCCTAGATGTAGTTGGCAGCCCCAACAATAGGATCGGAGTGCAGTGGTCTAATCAGCCCTCACTGCTAAATAACTTCGATTACAGAAACGTCAATAAATTTGACGCCCTATGTTCACTATGAACTTTATTTAAGTGTTTGTAGTTTTCAGAAATGTATTTCTATTTATATTTAAATAAATAAAGGACATATATATATATATATATATATTAAATTCGCATAAAAAAGTCCGCGTAAAAACATAATTAACGGTATATTTATTTTGTGTAGATAGTGTAACGCCCTCTGTTCCGATCGTGCCCATTTTTTGTTTGACTAATCACATGAAAAGCTTATGGGTTCCCGCAAAGTACCAAGGCTATCACTATTACAGTACTCCAGACATTTAATATTAACTTTGTGCAGACAGTGCAATGCATATTGTTCCAATTCCGCTATATTTATTCTACTCTACTGGCAATAGAGGACCTCAGATAAATTTGTAAAGCTGTCTCTATCTAAATACTCAATACATCTGATATCAAAAAAATTTATAACCTATAATTCATTCCAGAATAACAGTAAGGTCAAGGATCCCGGTTTGGTGGTTTAGCCTCCTAGGAGCTAGAACCAAATAAACTTACATTTTTTTTTTATATAAAATTTATTAAAAATAATTGCTTAACCTACTGTTATCACACAATTTACAGAGTTTTAGTTATTTATTAAACTTTTCATCTAAGATATAAACATTTAATATTACAAAGATAACAATATTTTTGAATGAATAAAATTATACATTTCAGAGGAAATTTTTATTTAAAGCCTTTGATTTAATTCATTGAGACAAAAGTATTTGTCTCTTATTATTAGTTTATTATATTACTTGTATTAGTTATAAGTTTAAATAAAACATTTTATGGAAAAAAAAATGGGGTTTAAAGTCCACATACATGCATACATACAGCCTAAAGCTATATGGACACTATTTAGTTATATAAGTAGAAATAAGTGGATTTTCAGAAATACTACTGAAAAATTTAAAGCGTTCCGTTGCAGTGTTTATTCTGTCCGAATTAGCTTTATAATCTTGCCGTTGTGAAGGATTCGGGTGGAAAAGTGCCATGGTAGGTTAGTGTCTTTTTTAACAGCTTACCGCAGCGCAAACGCCCCAAACTGGGCATGAGTAGAGCAAAATAGATTGGAAAACTATTTTGGATAGAATTATTTTGTTCTCATGGCTTAAATGTGATCCACGTCTTATATGTGGATACAGCATATATCTAGCCATGTTGAATTTTTCAATTTTTCTTTTTATGTGTAGCCCAAATATTAATTTCCGATCCATATACACTACTAGTACTTAACATTGTCACTCCAAACAACTTACATACTTTCTCTTTCATATATATACAAATAATAATCATATGCTCTGAATACATTATTTGATTAAAAAAATTGATAAAAGAAAAAATTTAAATTTTTAAAAATTTCATTGGATAATATTAGTATAACTTGATTTGTTGATGTTAGTTGCTGAAGAATGAGATGGAAAATAATCAATGGTTCTTCAGTTATAGCTGAAAACCAAAGCACGAAAAATATCGAGAAACGAATTTTTGGAGAATGCAAAAAATTTTGGAGGTTTTACCTCACTGGGCTTGTCTAGTCACCCTGACTTGAAATTTCTCGCCCCCCTGCTCCCCCAGACAATGACACCGAATATGTTCCACAGTGTTTCTACAAACATTTGCCACCGCTATAGTTTTTAGCGATGTATTCGCTTTGATTCCGATTCAGACATCAATAATTTCAAAATCTATCATGCCAGAATTATAAGATATTTTAAACTAAAAGTTAAAATACACGTTTTCGAAATTTAAGCATAATAACTTCAAATCGGAGCGATATTAATTGATTAGCTAACGGATTAGGGTTCCTCAAATATTTACAAATGCAGGATCTTTTGCATCATCATTGTAAAAATATTAATCATCTCATTTAAAAAAGTACTTTTCGTTCCTATAGAGACTTCGTATAAGCCGTTTTCTTACAGGTCTAAATGTATATATCTAAAAACAGCCTAAAACTTAATACGTAGTTAAGCTCTTTTCGAAATTCACCATTAAATTATTGTATGGCTAACTTTGAATAAAGTTAGGAAATTTTTAGTTTATTTGCAGTAAATTATGTTAACCCGATATTCCTTTTTTAGTACACTGAGCCATACATATTTCCCTACATTTGGGGTCCTAAATATTAAATTTTCAATTTCTATATTAAGTATTTTCGGAGATATAATTGTATACTCTGAATATTATTATAAAGAATTGTTAAGCTGGTGTTAGTCGTTATATATAAACACTAGTGCGTCAAAAAGTTTATTGCTAACAGGAGCCAATTATATCTTCAGATAAATACAGAAGTGATTTAAGCTTTTATATATTACATACTTATGTTGGCAACATCATTTATATGAATCGTATTACTGTTCACACATCTTGTTCTTAATTTCCGTAACAGCAACGCTTTCATTTGATTTTTCATATTATTTGCAGCTCAAGTACAATTGTAGCCACTTAAATGTTTTGCTGCCACTACAACACAAGTGTCACTAATGTTGTCATCATCATCATCACCATCATCATTATAACCACCAATGATAATGACACCATAAAAATGTTTATTTTGCAAATTGTTAACATTAAAGTAAATGTTTATGTTTCAACATATTCTGTTTTTTTTTTCTTTTTTATTCAACTATAAAAACCAGTTCGCAAATGTTGCGGTAAATAAAGTGTGAAGGTAATATATATAATATACAAATTAGGAAAATTTTAGATATAAGAAAATTAATTTAATTCTATCTTATTAATTTCAAAAATTTTATTTAAATTTAAAAATATATGTGCGTCTCGTTTCTTTCATTTAAATTATCAGTTATTGTATAGTTTTCATATTACGATCCATTAATATGTTATTAAAGTTGTTAATAATTAAATTGTCATTATATGTGTCACATTGCGATAAAGCACTTTAATTTGCATACGAAATTGAAAATTATTCCAACGTTATGGCACGATACTGGATGATGCGGTTCGATACAAGATTAATAAGGCAAAAATAAAATCATTTATCAGCCAATGATTATAAAACGATTAATGCAAAATTGATGAATTAAACATTTTTCATTTGTTGAAAATGACTTTTATTTACCATCCACAATTCCTCATTCCAAAAATTTATTGAAATTTATATAACATTTTATTACAAAGTTCTGAAATGCTAACAGTTTCTACATGCTCGTATGACAAAGAGAATTACGAATGAATTTACCGCGCGTCTGTTTGCACAGAACAGTAATACAAATTTAATTTTAAAATTTTATATATTTTAATAAACTTAATTTTCTTAGATGTAATAAAAACTTTTTGTTGAATATACTATTTAATAAAAGTTCTTAAAATAACAAATGAATCCGTTACTCTTGAAAATTGAATACAATAGCATTCTAGAACCTCATATACCAACTCTAGAGTCTCATATAATAACTTTGGCACACAGACGAACAGATGGACAGACTGACGGACATCACTAAATCGGCTCAGAAAGTGATTCTGATTCGATCGGTATAATAAATCGACCAATTATTTTTAGTAGTTACAAACATCAGCCTAATCTCATTATACATTATCTCACCATACTGTGGCATAGGGAATAAAAATATTTTAATACAATAATATTAAAATATATTGCGATGCTCAAGAGCAAGTTGCTATGGAAATTTATTAAACGACTTGACCTTTAATTTCCAATTCACTATAATATTTCCAAATAGTGCAACACGAATACCAACTTCTTCGATGCCCTGTCCTTCAACATTAGATCTTATACTTACAAATATACCGGAGTATTTAACTCACACATTTTTACTAAATGCTTCTGTTTCTATTTTGGGAAATATGAAGTGAAATATGAATATTCTAAAATGACAAATTGGAGAAGAATGAAGAATGAAATTGGAGAATCGACATCAGATGCCCTTCTGTACATTGAACATTTAGCTGCCAGTAGTTTAGCCACAAAAAATCACCTTACAATAGTTTCGCTGGATTTCGAAAAAGCATATGACAAAATAGGAATCCACACAGTGATTGATCAACTTATTGCATGGAAATTAGGACCTAATATAATAAACTATATAGTTAACTTTATGTCAAATAGAAAATTTTTAGTAAGCTTGGGAAAAAGTTACTCACGCACATACGATTTTCCTAATGGAATACCACAAGGTTCTCCATTATCGGTTATTCTATTTTTGGTTGCTTATAACAGGTTAAGTGTTATCATGTCACTACATAAAAATATAAAATTTTGCGCCTATGCCGATGATTTCAATATATTAATAAAATCTGACAAAAATAAAAATCCAAATATTAATATTGATGGTATAATCAATTATATATTACAATGGTGCGAAGAATCAGGTGCTGTTCTATCAAAGACAAAATGTAAATTCATGCACATCTGTCGAAAACATAACTGCATCTGCAGTATTACTTCGACTAATATTCAAATTTTTCAAACAAATAAATTAAAAATACTCGGAATAACATTCAGTAAATCACTTAGATGGAACTTTCATATTGAATCAATGATAAGCGCTTTATCAAATCGTATAAATATCATTAAATGTCTGTCTCATCCTAAATTCAATTCCAATATTATTGCTATTATAAATGTAATCAAATCATTGATCATATCTAAAATAAGATATGGATTATTCCTGTATGGAAATTCCTCCAAGACATCTTTAAGAAAAGTTAAATCGGTAATTAATGCAGTAACTCGCTGCTCACTTGGTGCTTTACGAACAACACCAATTAATAACATAATGTTTGAAACAAACAGTTTAGACCTGGACATATTATATGAAGCAGAAGTTAAAAAACAAATAAAATCAGTAATGTATTGTCAAGAAACTCCTTTACGGAAAATTGATGGAAATTTTTCAAAATCAAAAAGAAACGAAAAAATTAAATCTTCTTTATCTAACATATTAAGAATTATACAAGAATTTGACCTCACCACCAAAATTTTAAAACTAACTCCATCAGCTAATCCACCATGGCAATTACAATCGTCTTCTATAGATTCAACTCTTTCAAATTTTAAAAAGGAAAACACTCCATTGATTCAATACCGCATGCTATTCCATGAAATTAACAATAAATACAATGATAGAACTTTTATATACACAGACGGTTCCAAAACGAAAGAGTATGTATCTTTTGCGGTTACCTTAGTTGACAAAATCATCAGCACCTCAATACTTCCAGAATTCAGTTCCGTTTTTTCTGCTGAAATAATAGCTATATACAATGCCATACAATATTGTCAGAAATCCGGTAAATTCGCCGTGTGCACTGATTCCCTTTCAGCAATTCAGGCTATAAATAATATCAGCAACAACAACTTTTATGTAACTAACATCAGAGACTCCCTAATAAAAAATTTTCCCAAAATCATTATAATATGGATACCAGGGCATTCTCTAATAGAAGGCAACGAATTCGCTGACTTTGCAGCCAAACAAGCATATAAATTTCCGTTGATCAAAACAATCAATAGAAACTTTTCAGATATAAGAAAAGCAGTAAACAGACAAAACGACAACTTGAATCTTGATATATGGAATAAGACTAACAACTGGTACAAGACCATCAACCCAATTAAAAGCAACCTTTATTCTTGGTTACCCCACATAAATGATATCAATCGAATAGATTTAATCAAATTCTTAAGATTAAGATTAGGACACACAAAACTAACACACAGTCACATTATAACAAAAGATAATGCACCTATTTGCAGTTGCGATAGCATTTCCCCTCTTAACATATCACATATTCTATCTGATTGCACATTATTCGATCTACAAAGGAACCAAATATTTTCAGGAGTTAATCCCATTACCCTATTATCCTCCCCGTCATGTCATTCCATAAAACTTATAACACTTTATTTAAAAAACATTAGATTATTTAATCATATTTAAACATTTTTCTTTTTTCACACTATTGTAATTAATTTTCTAATTTTATACATCGTCTTAGCTTAAGGCCTAGTTGCTATAGCTTATATACATATGTATATATATATATATACATTTATTATATTCCATATTTAGTCTATACATTTATGTATTATCTAAATTTTAAATAAATAAATAAATAAATTGGAGAAGCATCTCTAAGAACTTGACTCATTACTTCCCATCGCTTCACCTAACAGAGACTCTGTGGCTGAAGGCGATGATATGATTAACACATTTTCTAATGCTATCCTTAGTTCTATCGAATATAGTACTCCTATTATTCCAGATTCTCATATGAATTACATAAGTTTACCAGGCGTTATTATCAACCTTATTAGGGAAGAAACTAAATACTATAGACGTCAGTGGCAAAGATATAGATGGACAACGGATCTCGAAGAATACAAATATTATGACCGTTTGATGAAGACTGATATATGGAATCATAGATATCGGCAATTGAATGATAGATTACGTAGACTTGACAAGCGCTCAAAGCCTTTCTAGAACATTACCAAAGTTCTGAGAAAACGGGTTTCATATATTCCCCCATTAGTGGATCAAAATGGGTCTGTGGGTTTGCAGAAAACTTTCTTCAAAATCATCGTACTACAAATAATCTTGGTTACCAGACATTAGGACAACAGGTCGACAACGTATTAATGTATAACAGTTATCTTAACTATATTACACCTGGCTCGGAATACATTTCAGTAGATACAACGAAAAGTCTATAAAAAGGTCTAAAATCACATAAATCTTATGGCCTCGATAATATAAAAAATGAGTTTTTAAAAAACCTCTCAGTGTGTGGAATAATATATGTAACATGTATTATCAACTCTTGTCTAAAACTTCAGTATCTCCAAACATGTTGGCGAATTGCTCAACTAATACCTATTTTAAAACCAGGCAAGCCCAATAATGAAACGGGAAGCTATCGGCCTATTAGCTTACTCAGTAGCTTAGGTAAAATTTATGAGATAATTTTAAAAGAAAAATTACTTCTTTTTATTGATAAAACAAATATTACTCCCAAGGAACAGTTTGGTTTTCGTCCCTTTCACAACACAACACAACAAATCAAAAGAATTTAAAATTTCGTAAAAAATTAGTTGATAGAAAAAAGTCTACTGCTACTTCTAGATGTTGATACCGTATGATACCGTTGATACCTTTGATACCGTATGGTACAATGACCTTGTATATAAATTAATTTCCTATGGTTTTCCTTTCTATCTGGTTAAAATCGTACAAAGCTTTTTGACAAATCGTGGTGACAATGTTTTCATTAACTCTTCGTACTCAGAAAACTACAATATTGATGCTGGTATTCCTCAAGGCGCTGTCTTGGGGTCTTTGTTGTACATTTTATATTGTGCAGACATTCCTAAAGGCCATATATGTAACTATGCTTTCTATGCTGACTATACTGCAATTTAATGTTCTGACGTATCACCACAACCTATTATAGATAATATACAACTGGCTCTTGAAAGTCTTTTTCAATACTTTGTTAAATGGAAAATTAAAATAAATGCTGGAAAATCACAACCTATCTTTTTTACAAGGAAAAGAAGCTCTTGTAACCTAATCAGCTCAAATTTATCTTTGAATGGTACAAATATTCCCTGGTTTAACAATGTTAGATATTTGAGAGTTTTTCTAGACCGACGCACAGTGGCGCCATTTGAGTTGTTTCGTTGCAAAAATCATATCTTTTGAACCGAATAACATAATTGAACAGTTTAAACAGCATATGATAGATAACTGTTCAGCCTATGAAATGAGCGTTTGGAAAGGGTGCTACGCTTTGTAGGGGCCTACTTATGGGTTAACAAATTTAAAATTTGTAGAAAAATCAAATTTACGGTAACTAAAAAAAATTATTTTTACATTTTTAGATTGTTTTTATTTCTTTTCTTTAGGGTTTTATGTTTTAAATTATTACCCAACAAATTAAAAAAAAATTATTTATTTTTTAAATTTATTTTTTCAATTTTCTGTAAAATATTCATCACAATTCGTAAGAGAAAGTATATCTAAAAGACTAATCATTTCTAAACTATAATTATTTTCTAACTCTATTCGCAGGGAAGAAATAAGTGGATCGGAAGATGCTGCCAACATGTTGAAGAGGTCCTCATTTTGAATTACCCTTGATGCTTTGAATGTGTTCTGCAATCTATATTTTTTATAAAATTTGTTAAGAGACTCCTGTGCTTCTTCAGAAAGCTCTCCAATTGGCAAAGACTGGTACCCAATTATATCTTTGCCATGCGCCAATATTTTATGGACAGTCGGGGTCAACTTCTCCTGTGGATACATTTCTGCTAAAACAGATGCAGTTTTCGATGCATATTCTCCATATTTTGTAGAATTGACATTTTCTTTGCAGTTTAAAACATTCAAGATCGTTCCCAATCTTTTGATTGTCAATTCCAGTGATTCTAGTTACTGCCTCATCATTTTCAAAAAATCTCCTAGAAGTGTTTCCATCGTGTGAGCTACCGTATCCGTGCTTGCGGCAGTCTACTTTTAGTCCAACTTGTTTAAAAAAAGCATCCTGTATTTGCTTCTTTCTGATCTTTTCCTTATCCTTTATTGATGTATTTTCATGGAAGTTTTCCTCCTCTTGTGGTAGGGAACTCCATACACCTTATCCTTGCGTGCAATGGTGACATTCCATATTCGTAATTCTCCTCGTTTGTAGAATCGTTTAAATTACCAAAGTTCTTCTGACTCTTTTTGCAAATCGGGCCTTAAAAATGTTGAGGTTGTTCCTGTCAGTTCGCTTACGACTTTTCCATCAACCATGGTCAGGTGGAACTCGTAATTGCATTCAATATATTTTCCTTCTCCAATTTGCAGCTTTGTAGGCTTAATCCTGCTTATTTGCTCGTCAATGTCCTTCACCGTGGTCCTTATGAGGTCTGCCGATTCCCTTGCAAACAGAAACATTATTGGTCGGCAATAATGCACTGATGACGGACGTGCATTTTTCCAGTGTAGGGAAACATCAGATTTTAGCCGCAAAGGAACAACAGATGCCATAAACATATTTCCATCAGATATTGTAGCGTCATCGGAAGATATCCTTTGCTTATAAACGCTTTGTCCGGATGATCCATCGCAGCCCCATTTGCTGATCAATGTCAGTTTCTCAGGAAGAATTTTCACCTCATTTTCAGGAAGACTCTCCAACAACCGTTTTGCTGTATGGCCCATGAGATCCTGCAGATTGGCTTTCACAGAGATTTCCATAAACTCCGAATGCAGTGGTCGTGAATTTATTTTGGCTTGCGTAATATGCTTGTATCCTGGTAAAACGTCAGCCCCGTGTCGCATCAAGGATGCCCATAGTATCTCATATTTTTCTTTGGAAAGTTGTAAGTCCATAAACAAGGCCAAGGCTTCTTCGGAACCATACTTTTTAATGTGTGCGTTTGTGGGCGTGGGAATGCTTTCCTTAATCCTTTTTAGTCGCAGTGGGCTTGCATCAGCAACAGATTTTGTAATCTGCGACCTAACTCTGTCACTGTCCTTTGTATATTTAATAGACAGCGCGTCCGATAAATGCTTCGTGGTCAAGTCATTGGTGGCATCGGCAAGTTTCCTCTTTCTTGTGAAAATTGAACACTCCTCAATACTTTTTTTTGGCTTTCCTTTTGCTCCTCTGGTTGATGCGGTGTGTTTACCTACTGCCAATATATCCAGGATGGTGTCTTCATTAAGCCAGTCCTCGTATTTGCTGCTGAAGTTCTGAATGGTTCGATTAGATTTCACCCAATTTGCCTTAATATTTGCATATATCAGATAAAAATTATTTTTTATAATTTCGCTTCTCTCAATATTTCCGTATAAGCTATCAAGTTCTTCTAAAGCAGCTTCCGTGAAAAACTTTGATGTGGTTGACCTTCTAAACAGTTCAAATAATTTTAAATTATTTAACGCCATGGTTTCAGTACTTGTTGCGCCAACTTTCAGTCGTAGACTAATCCAGGCATTATGCTTATTTTGCAATATATAGGCTTACGCTACCATGCCTAAAAATTTACCTGTTCCCTGCGTACATATGGATTTAGGCTTAGTTATGCAATTTTGATATAATGCTCGTGTCTAAGTAAGATTTGTGCCTACCTGGAGGAACCATAAGTCAATATTGTTCTTGACCATTTGTACTCCAAAGTAATTTTTAAGCGAGGTACGTACCTGCGAATTTCAATGAGTAGTTTTTTGTGCATCCTGTGTCTGTAACAGAATATTGGGAGTAGACTTTGGCAGAGGCTCTCAGGTAGACAACCGACTTAAAATGCAATTTTCGAACTATTAGATCAAACTACTGTCAGGCAAAACATGTAAGGGATGCACGCCATACAATTTCTGCAACCACGTCTTTTTAAACTTTTTTACCTCTAGAAGCCAAACGGGCACGTACGTGCAGATAAAACCTTTTGAATTATGTAAAGAAATAATCAAAGAACATGTTTTGCAAATATGGCAAATATAGAAAAATACATATTTTTTTTATTTTCCGTCAAAGTTGAAAAATAGTGAAAAAACGGATAGTATTTAAGTAGCGATTTACCAGGAGAAACACCAAGCAATCAGTTAATTTTTTTTTTTCATTATACATTTAATAAATACATCAATCAATACAAACAAAAAATAAGGCGATTCGTTACCTATTTTTCGTGATATTACACCTGAAATCGCAACAAATTGACTAAAAATTGTGTGTTTTTTTGAAAACCGAAAGTCGGTCAACTTTGAACGGTTATATCTTCTAAACTAAAAATCTGATATTATTAAGAGTAGCATATTTGAAATCGTTGAGAAGTTTTCTATAACATGGGTTTATTCAAAACTTCGTCGGCGCACATGAAAATTTTGATTTTTGCAACCTCGTTTGCTCTACGGGCGCCACTGTGCGACGTTTAACTTTTAATGAACACACCAGTCATATAATCAGAAAATTTAATACTGCATTTAAAATGTTATACCCTGTAACTAATAGAAAGTCCAATCTCAGCACCGATAATAAAATAACCATGCAGAGCTATAGCTCTGTATGCATGTCCAGTTTGGGAAAAATGTGCAGCAACACATGTTAAGAAAATCCAAAGAATAAACTTCTCAAAATGGTTATGAATTTACCTTGGCACTATTCTACACAAAGCTTGCATCGTCTTTATAATTTAGAATACATTAGTATCTATGCATATTCAAACTATAATAAACAAATTTCAAAATTCATGTAATCATTCAAACAATGATTACATTTCTAATTTAATTTTGATTTTTAATTTTTAATTTTTTTTGCAGTGGTAAAACCGCTTTTATCATACTTGTTTTCCCCTATACATTTTTGCTTTTGTTGTATGTACATTCCTTCCTTAATAATTTATTGAAGCTTTTTATAGCGTAATTATATTCCTTCTCCGGTGAAATAGTCGTCTTTTACAAATCATTAGCGTATTTATTAACTCAAAATTATTGTTATAGATGTAAGGTAGTTTTTAACCATCTCACTTCAGGTATATTATACCCTATACCACTATGTGGTTTGGGTATAATGACTTTGTGCTGCTGTTTGTAACTACCAAAAATATTTGACCTAGACCCATCTTTTATTATACCGATCGAATCAGAAACACTATCTTATTCGATTTAACGATGTCCGTCCGTCCATCCGTCCGTCCGTCCGTCTGTGTGTCCATGTAAAACTTGTAATGAAACTGCAGGTCGCAAATATGAATATATGTTGATGAAATTTGGTATTTGATCTTTCATTGGCCATGGAATGAACACTATTGAAATTGGTGAGAAGCGGTCCATGTTCAGACCTAGCCCCCATACAAATGACCCCTATGAAATCGACATAAATTGCCATAAGATCCAAATTGTCATATAGATCTTACTCAAATTGGGTTTGTATGCGGTTATTACATCCATTAATGAGTAGTCCAAAAATGGGACAACTCTTAGTCATAGGCCTCATATAGAGCTGCTTCACTTCAATCTATCAAAAAACAAAAATATTGCACTGATTCTTCTCAAATTTTGTATGTATATATTTTTGCAAAATACAAGAGACTTTACAAAACATGGTCAGGATCGGTCCATTTTTGGGCCTAGTCCCCATATAGGTATAGCATCCGATATGAACTTATTCTGCAGCCAAAAAAATTAATAAAAATCCCACTCAAATTTGGTTTATGCTTCTTTTTTATATCCAGTTAGTTGGGCCTAAGAGATAGGGTCTCTAAACGCATGGTATAGGGTATCATATAGTCGGTCTCGACCGACTATAATTTTCTTACTTGTTTTTATATGTATATGTTTTACTAGCAGCTGTTAGCGTAATTATTATGTTAATTATCTAAGCCATAATAATATTTAAAATCAATAGGAAATATAGTGTGAGTGACAATACGATGGAAACTTTTAACAATAAATATTTTTGACAACTTGGACTCTTTTATTAATTTACACATTTGTATGTTTTATTTATTTAAAAATAAATAACTTCAGAAACAACTAACATTTTTATGCTGTTGACAAAACAATGGAAACCTTTACTATACAATAACACTGTGGAATAAAATGATAGTCGTGATCTTGGAGGGTGGATGATTCCTCTACTGAACGATTGTACTAATTTATTTCAGTAAAACTCCCGAAGCGTTTAGCCATTTTATGGCCATTTAAATATATAATTTTCTAGACAACACTATTCGCCAACAGTATACAAATTCCAGTTCATGCATTCCTTAGCAAGATTAATGCTAGCCAGACGCTTTTATGGCTTTATCCATAGAATATTTCTCACAAATATTCTTTTGCCTGCGGACATCAATAAAATCATCTATTATTCTGGTTTGGTTCGAAAAACTTTATTTTTGCCATTATATTATTAATTGAAAGAAAACCACATAATCTATAAATATTTAAAAGAAATTTAAAAGTTTCCACTATTTTGGCATCACTAAAAAAATATTTCTTTTGTGTTTATCTATTTTCTATACCCTATACCACTATGTGGTTTGGGTATAATGATTTTGTGCTGCTGTTTGCAACTACCAAAAATATGTGACCTAGACCCATCTTTTATTATACCTATCGACTCAGAATCACTTTATGAATTGATTTAGCGATGTCCGTCCGTCTGTGTGTCCATGTAAACCTTGTAATTAAACTAAAGGTCGCAAATATGAATATATTTTTATGAAGTTTGGTATATAAGCCTTTGTCGGCCATAGGATGAACCCTGTTGAAATTGGTGAAAATCGGTCTATGTTCAGACCTAGTCCCTATACAAATGACCCCTATGAAATCAACATAAATTGCCGTAAGATCCAAACTATCACATGGATCTTAGTCAAATTGGGTTTGTATGTGTTTATTGTATCCATTAATCAGTAGTCCAATAAAATCCCTATAGGACAATTCTTAGTCATAGGCCCCATATAGAGCTGCTTCCCCATCTTCACTTAAATCTATCAAAAAACAAAAATATTGCACAGATTTTTGATTTGTATAAAATATAAGTGACTTTACCAAGTATGGTCAGGATCGGTCCATTTTGCGACCTAGTCCCCATATAAATATAGCACCCGATATAAACTTTTTCATATCTGCAGGCAAAAAAAATAATAAAAATGGCACTCAAATTTGGTTTATGCTTATTTTCTATATCCAATTAGTTGGACCGAAGAGATAGGGTCTCTAAACCTTGGTATAAAGTATCGTATAGTCGGTCTAGACTGACTATAACTTCTTACTTGTTTTTTATTGTATCTTTTTTAACAAATGTGTTATCTTCCAACACACAATAGTGATTTCGTAAAAATATACATAATTTTATTGCTATGCGCGAAATTTTTAAAAACAAATTTGGTAAATATTGAATTTTGTAAAAATTTCCGATGTATTGCCGCCTACAATATTTAAGTACCACTTTTTTATTCATAATAGGTTCGAAAATTATTCAAAAACAAGTAAGAGTGTTAAATTTGGCTGTGCCGAATCTTTGATACCCTCCACCTCGGTTTGAGTCTTGATAATATATGTAAATGAATAAGTAAACAATTTGTTAAACTTAATACCAAATTATTTCAGCAAATTCTTTGGGTTGGTTTTCGTCTTTTCTATTATTTCGGATTTATTTCGGTGTTTGCTTTTTAGTCATCGTGGTTGCTGATCGGCATGCATTTAGGTTATATACCTATATGCATGCGTTTCCGGTTATATGACATAACTTCTCTTTTAATTTAGTGTTTGCTAATTATATAGCTCGCCCTAACCTCCATTGCAAAGGTAATGGTTGTGTAGGGTGGCTATATGCATTAAATCGTGCTAATTGGGGATGGCTGTATAGTTTATTTTAACTAGCGAAATATTTTTTCATTGCGGTCCTGTAGGTCGAATGGAGTAACAAAATAATAACCAAAAAAAAAGCTCTCTCAACTTTTTTGCCATATTTGGAGAATGAATTTATAATAATAAATATTCAAATTAGGGATGCCCAACGCAAAAAAACCAAATGTCCCAAACATTTTAAATAAAATAATTTGTTATCTTTATTTTCTGAAAAACTTAAAATTTTCATCCAAAAAAAATTGTGAAAATTTCTATATAAATAACATTCTCATCAAATTGCGTTTATTTATGTAACAGTTTTTATGTTCGCAATTCTTAAATATCATTTGACGTTTTCTAAAATTCATTGAATTTAAATTAAAGGTTTCTGTAGTGCGAATTCAATGATCCGACAGAATTTCAACGATCCGACAATCGCAAAATATATCGACAGCTACTGTTGTTTGCACTGAGGATTAAGTGATTCACGAAGTACACACATCTTAACGACAGTCGACAAATCTATTTTTTTTATTTATTTAAATTGTAAACGAGTGGCATCTCTATCAAAATAAGCGAAAAACACAAAGAAGAATAGAAAAAAACAAATTACTTCGTGTTTGACAGGATAATTTTATGTTTATGTTTAATATCTTTATTTTTTTACTAATATTTCTGTGTATTTATTTAAAAATGAAATAATTTATTGAATTTGCTATTTAATTTTTTTATTTATATAAAAAAGTTTTTTTAATATAAGCAAAATATTTTCACTATTTTATGATTTTTATTTATGTATGACGACAGTTCAACCTAAAAATTTAAGTTTTTATCGATTGAATAAACAACACAATAATGGTTGTCGTTTAGATAACAACAACAGCTGACTTTAACAATAGCGAATATCGTTTAAAAATTTTACTGATAATTTTGCTTTTCTTTTTTAACGATTCGACAATCGTTGAAACAAGTGACTGAATTAATTTCTCCTGAATGCCAATATTTTTTTTAATTTAAACATTTTTTAAATGTAAACATATTTGGTGTTTTTTTTTTTGGAATTTCAATTTGTGTTTAACGAATAAAATTTATATATTAAAGATGCAATTGATGTCTTCTAAATTTAAAATTATAATTTCCGACGTTTTGGTATGATTTTCTGAAATTCAATTAATTGTAAATTATAATTGGAAGTTTTTAATTCTAGTTTTTAGAATTGATATTTTCTTAAATTTGAATGGAAAATTTAAAAAGTTCAATTTTGTATTTATGTGAAAAATAATGCTTTAGTAATTATAAACAATTTTTAAAAATTAGATGTAATCGCAATCAGATATTTTGTAGGTAAAGCAGAGTTTTTAGAATTGATATTTTCTTAAATTTGAATGGAAAATTTAAAAAGTTCAATTTTGTATTTATGTGAAAAATAATGCTTTAGTAATTATAAAAAAATTAGATGTAATCGCAATCAGATATTTTGTAGGTAAAGCAGAGTAATAATTTTGTATATCTATGTTGAACTGTTTTGAAAGCAAAAAACTCATTGATGAACTCGGTAACTCTATTTTGTAAAGACAACAAAAAGTTAATATGCCAAACTTATGTTCATATTTGTAAAAGAATAATGAAAAACCGTATGAAATAAAAGACCAGCCCGTGTATACTCTTAATATTGTTCTGTATGATATCTAGTTGAAAATATTGACATTCATGTTAAAATAGAAATAACTATTGCAAAGCTAATTAAAACAAAAATTGTGGCGCCATCTACTGTGGCATAGTCACGCTGAGCAAAATGAAGTGACACTCTGTTAATGCAAAAGAACTGTATTTTCCCCACAACAAAATATTGCAGAATTTTATGTAAATAAAATAATATACCGATTTATTTCTAACATGCAGTTGTTATGGATATACATATATAGGATATATGTATATTATTTGTATTATTAAATATGTTTATGTATGTATATGTAAATATTACACACAAAAAATACAACATCAAACTTTATTTTTGTGTTTTTCTCTTTAAATAAATTTATACATAAATTTTTTTTTTGCTAAATTTACATTGTTTTTTTTTTTTATTAACAACTAGGTATTTTAGCATTATTTGCTTAGATGTTGGTGAATTTTTACTCCCTTTATATTAACTCGTAGTGTCTGCTTGTCGAAAACATTTTGGATCGATTTTAGCCCCATTCACGTGACCCATTCGATCAGAAATTTTGCAGGCTGGCTCGTGGTAATAACAGAAACGATCTAACAAATTTTTTTAGTGATGCCAAAACAATGGAAACTTTTAAAATTTTCTACCAGAGTTAATAAAAAAATGTACAAAGGGTTAGTTTTTATTATATTATTACCACTACGACCACAAAAACAACAAGTCCAGCTATGACAACAACACAACATTTAGAATAACAACAAGAACAATATAGAAACATCATATTTTTCTTTTTTTTTTATTTTTTCAGAGATTTCCCTGGACCTGTTCCACCAATTTTAATGATTTTTGAAACAGAAATCTTCCCATGAATTTGGTGAATCATTCTCACTAAATATAATTACTGTAGCTACACCACTGAGGGCGTGATCTTGACAAGAACAACATAGAAAATAATATTTTTTCAAGACTTTTTTTAGTTCTTCATTCAAATCTCGGGCCCTAATCAGCCGATTTGGACGATTTTAAACAGCAAACTTTGTAGGATGTTAGTGAATCATTTTTTATATCAACGAGCACCCTAGCTGCCCGATTGATGTCGTCATCGTGATTTCCACAGACGGACAGACGGACATCGCTATATCAACTCCGGTTGTTATAAGGATCAGAAATATATATATTTTATGCAGACTGGAGTGGAGGGTATAATAATATTATTTGTAATATCGATGGCTTAGTTTGGAAAGGAATTAACTCAAGCCATAGGAAAAACGCTATTGAAATTGGTGAAAATGGGTGCATGTTCAGACCTAGTCCCCATTCAAATAACACCTATGATATCGACATAACTTCCCAAAAGATCCAAATTATCAAATATATCTTTGTCGAATTGGGTTTGTGTGTGTCTATTACATCCATTAATCCGTAGACCAAAAATAAACCCTATATGTTGCTGCAAAATTTAAGTGACTTTACCCAATTAGTTGGACCTAAGACCAAACGCATAACGCAAGGTATAGGGTATCGGTCTAAACTGTCTATCATTTTCTTACTTGGTTTCTTAAGAAAATGTACTTTTAAAGGAAAATTTACCAGTTGAAAAGTATCAGTTTTCCCATTTTTTGGCAGATGTATTATTTCTCCCCTCTTTGTCCGTTTTTCTTCCCGTCCACTTAGAATTACCGAAAATTAATAATTGAGTGATGCCCACGTATTGGGTGGGGTCTATATACCAAATTTCATAAATATAGACTATACGTTAAGAAGATGTAAATGTATCACTTTTACCCCCCCTTAACATCCGAATTTTCAAAAGTTTTCCTCTCATCGGGCGTTTCTATCTCTATGTAGTGGAATCCACAAACCATATTTTAGATTCGCTTGTTTAGAGGATGTACACTTATTCCCCATTTTTGCCGTTTTTCTACCCCTACATGCTAGAATTAACAATTAATTCATCCCAGACAGATACCCATGTATTCGGTGGAGTCTGTATGACAAAATTCACACACAGAAACATAATTCACCAACCGAATTGTTCTAAAACTTAACAACTGAATTTTTGATTGTATCAACAGAAACTTTACAGAAACTAACCATTTTGTATTGTGATAAAATATTTACTATTGAGACAATAGAATTGTAATTGCAAGCAACTCAAAATTCGGTTATTAACTTCATCGCAATTCGGTTGGCAATATATTTGGTAGCCACAACGAATCTATTTTCTGTGCGCATGTTTATAGATTAATATGTTAAGAAGATACAGTGGAATCCACGTACCATATTTCATATTCCTGGATTCGTTTGTTTAGAAGGTAACATATGTACACGTTTTCCCCTTTTTTGGCCGTTTTTCCATCTCGTATCATTTTCCCCTTTTTTGTCCGCTTTTAACTCCTGAAGGCTCAAATTTAAAAACTTTTTATTTTTGGCCGATGTTTGCGTCTCTGGTGTAATCTACATTTCGTATTCCTAAATTACTTTGTAAAGAAGATACAAAAGGGTACCCTTTTACATTTACGAGCCGCTTTTTACTTACCCCTTTTGCATCCGAATTTCCAAAAGTTTTTTCTCATATGATGTTTCTATCTCTAGTGGAATCCACATATCATATTTCATGTTCCTAGATTCGTTTATTTTGCAGATACCAAATATACAATTTTTCCCCTTTTTGGCCGTTTTTCCTCCCCTAGACGTTAGAATTAGCAAAAAAAATCATTATTGACTGATGCCCACGTATTCGGGTGAAACTGTGTAACAAAGTTCATACTTATATACAGATTAATATGTAAAGAAGATGCAGAAAGGTACAAAAATACGAAAAAATTAGTTCTGAGCCCATATTTGTTTCTCGGATGGAGTCTACACACCAAATTTCATATTCCTAGATTAATTTACCATTTACCATTTCCCCCCATTTTGTCCGCTTTTACCCCGATAATGTACGACTTTTTAAAAATCCGTTCTTAGTGGATCTTTACGCGGAGAGTGGAGCCTCCAAATTTGAAGCTCCTGGGTCGAATAGTTTGGGCTGGGCGGTGATCATCCTCGCAATTCTCTTATATATATAGATAAAAACGATTTTTGAAAATAAAATAAAACATAAAAAAATTTAAATTAAAATTGAAAATGACACATTTGAATATTTCTAAACCAAACTCTATAGAAATTTTTTACATTTGAAAAATTAACTTTATTTATTGAAATTTTTTATGCCACTAATTTCTTATTTGTCTTTAAAGCAAAATTTCTTCAAAACATTTTGCAGGATTTTAATCCATGTTTAATTTGTTCTATTAATTGGACTATTTGTAGACCGGACAAACAATGCATTTTTTATTTGTTTGCTAAAAGTACACACAAACATGCCTGATTGTGCATGCATGCTTTCTGCTACACATTTCCGTTCACTTTGTTGGGAATATTAAAGACGAAAATCTTATTTCCCATTTGCCAAACAAGATATGGCAAATAAAGTGCTGGCCAAACAACTTCTTCTACAATTGGCTGTTTGCTCTGCTAGCAAGTTGTAAAATCCTAAATTAGGGGGTTTTGGTCAAAGGAAAATATCTATATATAGTGGTGACAATATTGTTTTGAGAACTCCGTTAACAAAGTTTTCTATTGTTGGCTATAAATTCATGTTGTACGCTAGTCTTCGTAGGGAAAGTGACCACGTAGTACTGTTTTGCAAAAGGAGTGTCGCTGCAATTGTTTATTAATCTAAAACAAAGTCTTTTGTATTTTTACAATATGCTAAGAAAGTCTATTCCTATTATATTTCTAAGTAAATATTTACCAATTTATTTTGGAAATTTTAGTGTATTTCAGTGTATCGAAAAGTAGAATTCAACAAAATTATTACATAAAGCAACCGTAAAACCACATTCGACATCGAGTAAATTTAATTGAAAGTCCACTATTTGATAAATAATTTATTAAAGACGGACAATCGCTAGAACTTTTTTTAATAGTCGTTCGCAATCAGGGTCCATAAAACCTTTGCTCCTTATAGTGCAAACATATATGAACTTTGTTAATTAAAAAAAAATTTCAATAGAAATATTTGAAAAATGAGTCATCAGTCTCAACATCATCTTTTGTTCATAAAAAATTTAAAATCTACTACAAATACCTTAAACTGTTAACATTAGGGGCTACCGAGAAATAAGAAGTAAGAAGTGAAGAAGTTATCTCAGCTTTGGATTCTATTGTATTTTATTTGTCATCAAACACAAGTACTTACAGGCTGCTACATAACTTTGAACGTTAAACGAAGTTCTAGGTAATGTCTCCATATAACAACTGGGCAAATAAGTATTACTTAATTTTTGAGATTCTATGCGATTTACGCCATTATTTGACTCAGGGGTTGAACATGTTGATTAAAGCGCCAAAATACTGTTGTTAAAATAAGTTGAAGGGGATCCAAGTTAAAGCATTTTCTTATTTTTGCGTGCCAAGGAGTCCACGCATCCCTGTATTCGTTACTTCAGAGGCTTTACTTTAAGAAATTTAAATATTTTTTTATGCAGTGTGCCACGACCACTCATGAAATTACAGTTTATATTAAATTTGGTTGAAATATATTTTATTGAACAATTGTTTTTATGGAGGCCACCACGCCTCTTTTCGAACCCCTCCCATACTTTCAGAAATGCTAAGAACTTACAGAATATCATATTATTTCAACTTTTGCAGAGGAAGAGCATTTCCTTTTGTCCAATAAGGATGTAGTATGGTAGTATGAACTATTTCTTCCAAATTATACACTATCTTCGTACTAAATCTAAAGAAAATCGTTAGACCCATTTTGGCCCGAAGCTTACTCAAAAGAGAAAACAAATAAATAAACAGGTTGTATGATATTTATAGGGATTAGATTAAATTGAAATTTACATTTTTAAAATTAAAATTAATTTCAAAGAACATCTACATTATGTTTATAACAGTGAAATGTTGAAGCTTTCTGTTGTCATGATCTTCGTTGTAATTTGTTTATTTTCTATCCATCTATTCTAATCTTAAGCTTTATTTCTTGTTTTTATTTAATATGTTGTCATTTTTAAAATCTATTATATTATCATTTCTTTGCATGTTGTGCCAGAGCTGTTATTTCCCTTCCTTTTCTTATAGAGGGTTTTTCAATAAGAGAGCTACAAAAGTTTGTTTAAATAAAACAAAAACGGTTTTGGATATCAATGAAATTCTTTATTCCTGTGAAAGCACGTTCGATGCCATTATGTATGGAAATCGATCTCTTTTGCATGGCCACCACGGGCACGCTTGCAGAAGTCCAGACGCTGAACCCAATTTTCGACGGGTTTCAAGCATAAGTCGGCCGATACTGTTGCAATTTCACGTTCGATACTCATACGAAGTTCATCAATCGTCGCTGGCTTGTTGGCATAGACTATAGACTTGACGTAGCCCCACAGGAAATAGTCCAACGGCGTCAAATCGCACGACCGAGGCGGCCAATCGACTGGACCATTTCGTGAGATAACACGTTCTCCAAACTTAGGTTCCAATAAATTGATTTCGACATTCGCTGTGTGGCTTGTGGCGCCGTCCTGTTGGAACCACATGTCCTCCAAGTCCACATCATCCAATTGGGGCCAAAAATATTCGGTTATCATTGAACGGTAGCGATTCCCATTCACAGTAACGTGCCGGTCTTGATCATCACGGAGGAAGTACGGCCCAATGACGCCGCCGGCTCATAAACCGCACCAAACCGTAATTTTTTCGGGATGCAATGATGACTCATGGAGTACGTGTGGATTGCTGTCTGACCAATAATGCATATATTGTTTATTGACGAAGCCATTCAGCCTGAAATGAGCCTCATCGCTGAAGATGATTTTTCGATGAAAATCCGAATCATTTTCAAGTTGTTGCTCAGCCCAATTCACGAACATACGACGCTTCTGGTGGTCAAACGGCTTCAGTTCTTGCGTCAATTTGATCTTGTAAGGATGTAGGCCAAGATCTTTTCGCAAAATTCGCCGCAACGACGTCACAGAGATGTCCAACGCTTGAGAACGACATGTGAGAGACACATTTGGTCTTTCTTCAACTGAAGCCTCAGCGGCAGCAATATTCTCGATGCTACGGGCACTTCTTTGTCTCACTGGCACGGGAACATTTTGTACTGTGCCTGTGGATTCAAATTTTTCCACTAGACGCTCAATTGTTGATCTGCTAGGACGATTATTACGACCATAAATTGGACGTAGCGCTCTTACCGTTGAGGCCACTGACTCAGAATTTCGGTAGTAAATTTTAATAATTTTGACTCGTTGTTGGCTCGTATTTCTTTCCATCATGAAATGGCAAACCTGTCTTTCTACTTTTGTAGCGTCCCTGTTGAAAAACCCTTTATAAACTTAATTTTTTTTCGAAATTCTCACACTTAGTAAATTTGTTTTACACTGGTCTTGCAATATATATTTTGGAGTATACATCAATTATCCATATTATCACGTGCATACCAATACAATTGAGTCTGAGCATAGAAGATTTTTGCTATTCTGTCTACAAGGCTTAAGACGAAGTTATAATGACTAAGTGTTATTAGGCTTCCAACTCATGAGACTAGGAAGATCTTACTGGGTGTTACCTTTGTACTCAACATTGCTAATAACGATGTTGACTCGGATTTTCTTTTACCATATTTAGATTTTAACATAGCTTGGACTATTTTAGGACTTATTCTAATCCTTTCCACTGAATTTGAAAGATTATCATTTGTTACACAATTTCGTTGAAATTAGTTGTAATGTATTGAAATCAAAGCGAGTTATAATAACTTGAGTAAATATTTGTTGTTGCTTATATTAAATTTGTTATCAGCTGATGACACAATTGTGTAGCTTATTTACCAGCACGTCATTTGCGACTTCTTGTCACCTTTGATTTGGAATCCACAAGCGCTCATTAAAAAAAATGTGCTACTGATATATTTATACCCTATACCACTATGTGGTTTGGGTATAATGACTTTGTGCTGCTGTTTGTAACTACCAAAAATATGTGAACTAGACCCATCTTTTATTATACCGATCGAATCAGAATCACCATCTGATTCGATTTAACGATGTCCGTCCGTGTGTCCGTCTGTGTGTCCATGTAAACCTTGTAATCAAACTGCAGATCGCAAATATGAGTATATTTTGAAGAAATTAGGTACCTAAGCTTTAATCTGCCAGTGGATGAACGCTGCTGAAATTGGCGAGAATCGGCCTATGTTCAGACCTAGCCCCCATACAAATGACCCCTCTGAAATCAAGATATATTGCCATAAGATCCAAATTATCATACAAATCTTAGTCAAATTGGGTTTGTACGTATATATTACATCCATTAATCAGTAGTCCAAAAATGATCCCTATTGGACAACTCTTAGTCATAGGCCCCATATAGAGTTGCTTCCCGATCTTCACTTAAATCTATCAAAAAACAAAAATATTGCACTGATTCTTCTCAAATTTTGTTTGTATATATTTTTGCAAAATCCAAGAGACTTTACCAAACATGGGCAGGATCGGTCCATTTTTGGGCCTAGTCCCCATATAGATATAGCATCCGATATGAACTTTTTCATATCTGCAACCGAAAAAATTAAATCCCACTCAAATTTGGTTTACGCTTCTTTTCTTTATTCAATTAGGTGGATTGAAGTGATAGGGTCTCTAAACCATGGTATAGGGTATCGTATAGTCGGTCTAGACCGACTTTAATTTTCTTACAGTAAAGGGTTGCTGAATTAGCTGAAACAATTCTATATCATAATTTTTTCACCAATACCATCATAAGCCACACCAATTTGTCTTGCGACTCACAGCGTAACATGTAAACTCACATGTAAACTCACATGTTACGCTGTTTTTATACCCTATACCACTATGTGGTTTGGGTATAATGACTTTGTGCTGCTGTTTGTAACAACCAAAAATATTTCACCTAGACCCATCTTTAATTATACCGATCGAATCAGAATCACTTTCTGCGTTTATTTAACAATGTCCGTCCGTCTGTGTGTCCATGTAAACCTTGTAATCAAACTGCAGGTCGCAAATATGAATATATTTTGATGAAATTTGGTATATAAGCTTTTATCGGCCATGGGATGAACGCTATTGAAATTGGTGAAAATCGGTCCATGTTCAGACCTAGCCCCCATACAAATTACCCATATGAAATCGACATAAATTGCCATAAGATCCAAATTGTCATATAGATCTCACTCAAATTGGGTTTGTATGCGTTCATTACATCCATTAATGAGTAGTCCAAAAATGATCCCTTTGACCCCATATAGAGCTGCTTCCCGATCTTCACTTAAATCTATTAAAAAACAAAAATATTGCACTGATTCTTCTCAAATTTTGTTTGTATATATTTTTGCAAAATACAAGAGACTTTACCAAACATGATCAGGATCGGTCCATTTTTGGACCAAGTCCCTATATAGATATAGCATCCGATATGAAATTTTCATATCTGCAGCCAAAAAAATTAATAAAAATCCCACTCAAATTTGGTTTTTGCTTATTTTCTATGTCCAGTCAGTTGGGCCTAAGAGATAGGGTCTCTAAACGCATGGTATAGGGTATCGTATAGTCGGTCTAGACCGACTATAATTCTCTTACTTGTTGTAATTGTATTGTGAAATAGAAATTTATCCCCCTGCGTGTATAGATGTTTACATATAAAAAAAAAAATTTTTTTAGATTTAATTGAAGATCGGGAAGCAGCATTTTATGGGGACTCTGACTAAGAATTGGCCAATAGGGTTTATTTTTGTACTACTGTCTAATGGGGGTAATAAACATACACAAACCCAATTTGACCGATTTTTATAAGATAATTTAGATTTAATGACAATTTAAGTCGGTTTCATAGGGGTCATTTGTATAGGGACTAGTTGTGAACATGCACCAATTTCAAAAGCGTTCATGCTATGGCCGATAGAAGCTTATATACCAAATTTCATCAAAATATATTCATATTTGCGACCTGTAGTTTGATTACAAAGTTTACATGGACACACAGGCGGACGAACGGACGGACGGACGGACGGACGAACATCGCTAAATCGACTCAGAAAGACAGTCGATGGGTATAATAAAAAGTGGTTCTAAGTCAAATATTATTAGTAGTTACAAACATTAGCACAAAGTCAATATATCCTGACCACATAGTGGTATCTATAATATTAATAGGCTAGGCGATTTCTTGTGACCGATGTTTTGTTCTACCGTTTTATCCTGATTTTGACCAAACGTATATTATTTGAAATATATTTTTTTTAGCCGTTTTGCAGATTTACAGATTTTTAATTTTTTTTTTCTTTATTTTGAGTAAATTGCATTTAAAGTTGCTACTAACACATACCTAAAATTATACAATACTATGTGTGTGTTTATTAAATTTGTTAATGTGTTTGTAATAATGAGTTCGTTTTTTTGTGTTGATTTGAGAATTGGCTATAATTGATTAGCATACCTTTTGGGACTTTATTTAATGAAAATATAAAATATCCTAGAATTTGCACTCGAATTTCGTGGGCTGGAATATGCTAGTATAAGCTAAATGAGAATGATAAAAAATAAGTTTATAAATTTTTCTCGTGCACATATTTCTTTCAATACAATATATTCAATTACAATTTTATGGTTTTGTTCTCATCAATAATTTACTCGTTCACATGTGCGAAAAAAAAAAATCAAAAGCATCAAACATATTCCTGTTACGCATAAACAAATTGCGATATTTTTAGTTTTCATATGAAATTTTTTCAGAGTGTCTCTACATTTCTATACGGTATTCCCCACCTGTTTAGTCTAGAGGCTGAAAATTCAATACAAAACTGCTACCAATTGTGGCAAATTGTCGATTGGAGAATGGCAGAGAGGCACGCAGGCAGACAGACAAACCGATTTAGTCAAATCGATTTCTCCTTCTATAAATATCAAGAATATAATTATGTTAAGTCTAACAAAGTCTCTGGAAGGGTGAAGGGTATAATATTAAAAGGAAAATATTCTGAAATAACTCTTTAATTTTTGTAGAAAATCCCTAACTTTTGTTAGCTTTTACTTCTCCGTTGCATATCGTATTGTAAGGACATACTTTGAGAACTTTGTATTTATTACTCTTTACAGAAATTCAAATTAAATGCAGTGGAATTTTTACCGAAGAAAGTTGAAATAATTGAGGATATCATTCAGAATCAATATTTCTTTTAAATTGTTAACAAAACTAACATTTTCTGAATATGACATGTCGCATCTTGTATTTCGAATAGAATCTTCTGAATGTCAGATGCCTTCGCTAAATCACACTCGAATCATCTAAATAACAAGTGGAAGTTATTGAATTTTAAACATGTTTCCTTAATTTCTAAGCAGATTTTTTAAATTACTAATTTATTTTGGAATTTTCGGAGTTCAATATCGAATTTGAATTTTTATACCCTATACCACTATGTGGTTTGGGTATAATGACTTTGTGCTGCTGTTTGTAACACCCAAAAATATTTGACCTAGACCCATCTTTAATTATACCGATCGAATCAGAATCACTTTCTGAGTTGATTTAACAATGTCCGTCCGTCCGTCCGTCCGTCTGTGTGTCCATGTAAAGCTTGTAATCAAACTGCAGGTCGCAAATATGAATATATTTTGATGAAATTTGGTATATAAGCTTTTATGGGCCATGGAATGAACGCTATTGAAATTGGTGAGAATCGGTCCATGTCCAGACCTAGCCCCCATACAAATTACCCATATGAAATCGACATAAATTTTCATAAGATCCAAATTGTCATATAGATCTTACTCAAATTGGGTTTGTATGCGTTCATTACATCCACTAATGAGTAGTCCAAAAATGATCCCTTTGACCCCATATAGAGCTGCTTCCCGATCTTCAGTTAAATCAATTAAAAAACAAAAATATTGCACTGATTCTTCTCAAATTTTGTTTGTACATATTTTTGCAAAATACAAGAGACTTTATCAAACATGTTCAGGATCGGTCCATTTTTGGACCTAGCCCCTTTATATATATAACATCCGATATGAACTTTTTTATATCTGCAGCCAAAAAAATTAATAAAAATCCCACTCAAATTTGGTTTTTGCTTATTTTCTATGTCCAGTTAGTTGGGCCTAAGAGATAGGGTTTCTAAACGCATGGTATAGGGTATCGTATAGTCGGTCTAGACCGACTATAATTTTCTTACTTGTTTGTACTACAAATGAATAATTTTTTTTTTTATCAATTTACGGAATATATTTAGAAAATATATTATAAAACACTGTAATGCGATTCCATTATATCTAAGTGGACCATTTTCTAACCAAACTAAAAAATTTTAAATAAGATTAAATCAGCGGTCGTTAAAATGTGTGTCAGAATAGTGATATACCAAAACAATTTTTGAGCCAAATGCGCAAATGCTGTCTCTTTAACTTCACCAAGTTCATAGATTTCCATTTATATCTTTCAGTAGACAGTTAAAGAATTAATAAGAAGGGTATAGAAAAAGTACACTACCTTCATTTAATTGTGTTATAATAGTGCCTTTAAATATTCTTTGGTTTAGGTAAGAAATATTTTATCATGTACTTTTCAATCTGAGTGTAGGATTGGGTCAATCGCAAATAGACTAGTTTAAATTTATGGTTTGTTCAATGTTGCAGATGAAAGAATTGTAACTTACATATTGTTAAGATTTAAAAAAAAAAAAAAAAAATCATAAACATGCAGTTTACATTTGTTTGATGATGTTGTTTGTTTATGTGTGTTTTGTTGTTGTTGTTTTTTTTTGGTCTTTATTTGCAAAACCACATGAAAATCTCATTTTATGCCCAATTGAAGCAACAACATTGTTCTTGTATGCTCTACTCGTGTACGAGATTGTGGTAGAATTTTCCATTCAGTTTTTATGTTGTGCACAAAACAAATTTGTTGTATAATTTTTTAAGTAAGTACGTATTAAATCATGATGATGTGAGGATTAAAGTTTAAATTTGTATGTAATCTTTTATTAAAAGCATAATAATAAAATTAAAAATAATACCATTGTTTTATTCCTATTTATTTCGTTTTTAGTTTGATGTTCAGATAATTTAAATTAATTTTGAATCGATTTTCTCTTTGGCAAACATTTTATATATAAAGCTGTTGTCATTGTTTCTCTTTTTATTCTTTATGCAGCTGTTAAAATACGTAATATTTTTTTTATAGCATGTACCAGTTGTAGATATAATCATTTTACATGAAATTGATTACATGTTATTTATTTTCCATTAGGACAATAAAGAATTTGTTTATGAGTTATTTATTAGCTTTTAAACATGTTTTTGATATTATTTATTTATAAATGGATAAAAAAAGGTATTAAAGATTTATTTATTTCGGTTTACTTGCAGGTAAATGAATAAGAAAATGAGAACTGCTGGTAAGGATTTTTAAATTGCTGTACACGATGTATCACAATCAACTGCCTACTGGAAAAAGAGATTAGGAAACTAATTTTTGAATTTATCAACAAAATTCATACTAGATGAAACCTAAGGCTTTTAGCATTCCAGATAGTGTTCAGAAGACGAATGAAAATGAATGACAAATTTTTCACAAATTCTACGTAACAAAAATAGGTTTGAATAAAAAATCTCAAAAATTTACATTTACCTTTAATTTAGTTTTAATTAAAACTATAAGAGAATGACCACAAATAGTTACGGTAATAAGTACAACATCACTTTAAAAGAATTGTGAAATATTAACCAAAATAACAAATATTTTGTTAAACTTAGTCAACCTAAATGAACCCGAAAAAATATCGCATTAAAAAAATAAAAAAATAATAGGTCCATAATGAAATTTTTTATGTTATTAATATTTTTTAATTATATAACGAATTTTTGGTGATAAAACAAAGCCACAAGAAATAAAAACTACACTTAACTCTGTTTTTACGCGAAGTTTCATTACGTGAATTCGCCAAAAAAAAAAAGCAGTAGCCAAAAAATATTGAAAGGTATTTTCACGCGATTTTATATGATTTATGCGAGTAAAAAATTTTGAATCTAAAACTATTTGTGTTAAAAAAATGTGTTTTAAGAGACTGCCATTAAGACTCGATATCAATGTTGATCATTCAACAATGAAATTCAACTCTATAACGTACTAAAACTTATTTTTGAAATGGGAAATCCCACACTAATCGAACTGCATGTGCAAAATATGCAAGTGTAAGAACACATTTTAATAGAAAAGCATCAATTGTTTATATAAACAAATAACGAAAATCATATACAGAGGATTTCCTTATTTACTTCAAATAAGTTTTATTGTTGTGAAAGTTCACTGAAGTTTAATTTTAATTTTTAAAAGAAAATGTCTAACAATACATTAAGCGAAACGTTCGCATTCAAATTTTCCTGGATTAAATAAACGACAATTAATTATACCCTATACCACTATGTGGTTTGGGTATAATGACTTTGTGCTGCTGTCAAAAATATTTGACCTAGACCCAGCATTTATTATACCGATCGATTTAGCGATTTCCGCCTGTCTGTCCGTCTGTGTGTCATGGAAACCTTGTAATCAAAATACAACTCGCAAATACGAATCTATTTTAATTAAATTTGGTATGTAAGCTTTTATCGACCACTCGATAAATGCTGTTGAAAGCTGTGAAATTCGGTCTATATTCAGACCTAGTTGCCATACAAATGACACCTATGAAATCGACTTAAATTGCCATAAGATCCAAATTATCATATAGATCTTGGTCAAATTGGGTTTCTGTGTGTTTATTACATAAACTTATCAGTTGTCCAAAAATAAACCCCATATGGCAATTCTTTTTCATAGCCCCCATATAAATTTGCATCCCGCTTTACACTTAAAGCTAGTCCTATCAAAAAAACAAAAATATTGCACAGATTTCTCTCAAATTTTGTTTGTATATATTTTTCAAAATATAAGTGACTGGTCCATTTTTCGAAATCCATTTTTCGAAATAGTCCCCATATAAATATAGCATCCGAATAAACCTTTTCATATATGCAGCCAAAAAAAATTAATAACAACGCCACTCAAATTTGGTTTCTGCTTATTTTCTATATCCAATTAGTTTGACCGATGAGACCTTATCTCTAAACCATGGTATACGGTATCGTATAGTCGTATCTATATAGGTATCTTACTTTTTTCTGGGTATTTATTAGTTAAGTAACTATTAATTATTTTTATAGATTCACTAATCATATTCAGAATGTCAGCTACAAAATAATTGTAAAAAGATAGCTATATCTCTGGATGATAAAATTAAAATTCTATATCGTCTAGCCACTGGAAAAGGCAACACTTTTGTGGGACAACTTTTTAATTTGAGAAAATCTACCATAGCAATAATAAACAAGTAAGAAAATTATAGTCGGTCTAGACCGACTATACGATACCCTATACCATGCTTTTAGAAGCTCTATCTCTTAAGCCCAACTAACTGGACATAGAAAATAAGCAAAAACCAAATTTGAGTGGGATTTTTATTAATTTTTTTGGCTGCAGATATGAAGAAGTTCATATCGGACGATATATCTATATCGGGACTAGGTCCAAAAATTTACCTATCCTGATCATGTTTGGTAAAGTCTCTTTAATTTTGCAAAAATATATACAAACAAAATTTGAGAAGAATAAGTGCAATATTTTTGTTCTTTAATAGATTTATGTGAAGATCGGGAAGCAGCTCTATATGGGGCCAAAGGGATCATTTTTGGACTACTCATTAATGGATGTAATGAACGCATACAAACCCAATTTGAATAAGATCTATATGACAATTTGGATCTTATGGCAATTTATGTCGATTTCATATGGGTATTTTGTATGGGGGCTAGGTCTGAACATGGACCGATTCTCACCAATTTCAATAGTAGTCATCCCACGGCCGATAAAAGCTCATGTACCAAATTTCATCAAAATATATTCATATTTGCGACCTGCAGTTTGATTAAAAGTTTTACATGGACACACAGACGGACGGACGGACATTGTTAAGTCAATTCAGAAAGTGATTCTGATTCGATCGGTATAATTAAAGATGGGTCTAGGTCACATATTTTTGGTTTTACAAACAGCAGCACAAAGTTATTATACCCAAACCACATAGTGGTATAGGGTATAAAAAATTAAGAAATTATTGGAAAATCTGTGATTTCTGGATTTCTGTGCTCAAATACTTTTTTTTTTGTTTTTTCAAGTTTATTTTTTTCAATAATTATAATTAAACTATAATAAACAGCTAGTAATAATAACATTTTGAATAGACAATGTCCCTTAATCGGGTTCACGAATATAATTAATATAATAAATATTTAGGTTTTACAATTAATATAATTTTCTTTAATGATTCATATTTTATGCGAGCTTGCTTTATTTTAAATGAAAAAGAGATAATTGGTTTTTGCAATGAAAGATTAAAAAATTAACAGAGGAAATAGTCAAGGATTAAAATAAACAAGTAAGAAAATTATAGTCAGTCTAGACCGACTATACGATACCCAGAATCACTATCTGATTCGATTTAACGATGTCCGTCCGTCCGTTTGTGTGTCCATGTAAAGTTTGTAATCAAACTGCAGGTCGCAACTATGAATATATTTTGATGGAATTTGGTATTTAATCTTTTATCGGCCATGGAATGAACGCTATTGAAATTGGTGAGAATCGGTCCATGTTCAGACCTAGCCCCCATACAAATGACCCCTATGAAATCAACATATATTGCCATAAGATCCAAATTATCATACAAATCGTAGTCAAATTGGGTCTGTATATATATATTGCATCCATTAATCAGTAGTCCAAAAATGATCCCTATTGGACAACTCTTAGTCATAGGCCCCATATAGAGCTGCTTCCCCTTCTTCACTTAAATCTATCAAAAAACGAAAATATTGCAGTGATTCTTCTCAAATTTTGTTTGTATATATTTTTGCAAAATACAAGAGACTTTACCAAACATGGTCAGGATCGGTCCATTTTTGGGCCTAGTCCCCATATAGATATAGCATCCGATATGAACTTTTTCATATCTGCAGCCGAAAAAATTAATAAAAATCCCACTCAAATTTGGTTTATGCTTATTTTCTATATCCAGTTAGTTGGGCCTGAGAGATAGGGTCTCTAAACGCATGGTATAGGGTATCATGTAGTCGGTCTATACCGACTATAATTTTCTTACTTGTTCAACTTTAATTTTTAATTTTCCATTTTTTATTTTTCATTTTCCATATTCCATTTTCCATTTTTTCATTTTTCATTTGTCATTTTTAATTTTTCATTTTCCATTTTCCATTTTTCATTTTTTTTTTTCCATTTTCTATTTTTCAATTTTCGTTTTCCATTTTTCATTTTTCATGTTCCATTTTCCATTTCTCATTTTCCATTTTTCATTTTTCATTTTTCATTTTCCAATTTTAATTTATCATTTTCCATTTTCCACTTTTCATTTTCCATTTTTCATTTTCATTTTTCATTTTTCATTTTTCATTTTCCATTTCTCATTTCGCATTTTCCATTTTCCATTTTCGATTTTTAATTTTTCATTCTCCATTTTTCATTTTCCATTTTTAATTTTTCATTTTTCATTTCCCATTTTCCATTTTTCATTTTCATTTTTCAATTTTTAATTTTCATTTTTCAATTTTCAATTTTAAATTTTCATTTTTCATTTTCCATTTTCCATTTTCCATTTTCCATTTTTCATTTCTCATTTCTCATTTTCCATTTTGCATTTTTCATTTTCCATTTTTTATTTTTTTTAATTTTTAATTTTTAATAATTAATTTTAATGATAAAAAAAATATGTGGTAAAACTTGCTTAGGCCAATGTGACACGTGGTATATTAATATACACACAACTGTAATGACTTCAACAATACGAAGAATCACAACATATACAACAATCTTAAGAAAAACAATAAACACACTGAAAAATTTTATTTTTTCAAGAGTTTTTTTCAAAGTTTCATTCATAGCTCGTGAGTCCTTTGACCGATTTTGACGATTTTAAACAGCGACTCCTTTGGGATGTTAGTAAACGATTTTGTACAAAAAAGAGCGGTCTAGCTTAGATATTGACGGCGTGATCGTGATTTCCACAGGCAGACGGACAGAGGGTCATCGGTAAATCAACTTCCCTTGTTATAAGGATCAAGAAAATATATATTTTTGGGGTCTCAGGAATTTATTTCGATGCGTTACAAACGGAATGACAAACTTGGTTGAAACTGAAATCTCCCTCTGGAAGGCAAAAATCGGATAAAATACATACAATCTTTCAATTAAGGTAACTCTTTAAACTTGTCATAAATCAAAAAAAAAATTATAGCCATAAAAATACATAGGAAAGCAATTGGAAAGATTAAGGTTATGCAACAACTATAAATGTTATCACCACTGGATCAACTTCTACAAACTATAACAAGTAAGAAAATTATAGTCGGTCTAGACCGACTATAGGATACCCTATACCATGCGTGTAGAGACCCTACCCTATAGGCCCAACTAACTGGACATAAAAAATAAGTATAAACCAAATTTGAGTGGGATTTTTATAAATTTTTTTGTCTGCAGATATGAAAAAGTTCATATCGGATGCTATATCTATATGGGGACTAGGCCCAAAAATGGACCGATCCTGACCATGTTTGGTAAGGTCTCTTGTATTTTGCAAAAATATATACAAACAAAATTTGAGAAGAATCAGTGCAATATTTTTGTTTTTTGATAGATTTAAGTGAAGATCGGGAAGCAGCTCTATATGGGGCCTATGACTAAGTTTTGTCCCATAGGGATCATTTTTGGACTACTGATTAGTGGATGTAATAAACACATACAAACCCAATTTGACTAAGATTCATATGATAATTTGGATCTTATGGCAATTTAAGTCTATTTCATAGGGGTCATTTGTATGGGGGCTAGGTCTGAACATGGACCGATTCTCACCAATTTCAATAGCGTTCATCCTATGGCCGATAAAAGCTTATATACCAATTTTCATCAATATATATTCATATTTGCGACCTGCAGTTTGATTACAAGCTTTACATGGACACACAGACGGACGGACGGACGGACGGACGGATGGACGGACGGACATCGTTAAATCGAATCAGATAGTGATTCTGATTCGATCGGTATAATTAAAGATGGGTCTAGGTCAAATATTTTTGGTAGTTACAAACAGCAGCACAAAGTCATTATACCCAAACCACATAGTGGTATAGGGTATAAAAACTTGTTATTTCAAAACTCTTGAAAGAAATCTTAAACACCCAGAAAATAGAAAAAGAATAATTGCAAATGACAGACTGAAGAAAGTAAAGAAGAAAATGACTAAGTATAAGAGATGCTTGAAAATAATTTAATTTATATAAATGCAAATTAGCTGCGAGCGCACTTAAATAAGTACTACTATGAAATTAAATAAAAGAAACCAATAACGAACGGAAGGGTTGTTTGTTAAATGAGCAACACTCTGGTAAGTGGAGATTTCAAAAGCATCTTAATAGAGATTAAACGTTGAAGACATTAAATAATGATAAAACTGCACAACCACTATGGAACTAATTGACTATTTGCTAGCGCATTTGTCTTAAAAGCATACGTACAAAGAAAGTTTTTGTTCCTGCCACACATTAATAAATCCTGATATTTTGTGTGATATTTCTCAAACAACGAACGCTCTAAATTTTAGAAATGCCTTTACCAATTTTTATGCGTACTATGACTATGAGTACTATGACTAAAATGGTTCAATATGAACCATGATAGAAAATGATGGATCCAGTTCATACAGTTACAAACTCATTATTCTCTTACCAACAGGTGTTATATGGTTAAAAGTTTTGGTTCGAAAAATGATTTTGTATATATACAAACTTTTTGAAAGCATTTCGTTCAAATGGACCACATATGTACATATATCTGTCAGAAGAAGGGTGTATCTAATATATGACGAGGTATGTTCGAGTTTTAGTGATATTCAATAAAATATTTTAGTCGCTACGTGTTTTGTTAACTACAGTTTTTAGATCAAATATTTATCACCTAAGTTTTAGTCTTGGGTCTTTCAATTTTCATAATCTTTTACACACAAATACTCTATGTGGTCACTTAGATTAAAATAGTTCTTTGGATTTTTTGAAAAAAAAATCAATAGTGTGTAACTTTTTCGTCTCTTATTTCTGCCAATAGTTAATCCGCGTGGATGATTTAGAGCACATTTTTTTTGTTGTACCATTTTATTCCGAGTTTGACCAAACATATATTATTTGAAAAGTATTTTTTTTAGCTGTTCACCAGATTTACAGATTTTCAAATTTTTTATTTTGAGTAAATTGCATTTAAAATTGCTACTAACTAACACATACATAAAATTATACTTATGCTATGTGTGTGTTTGTTAAATTTGTTAATGAGTTTTTTTATCTTAATTCACAATAATAATAAAACAAAAAGGTGTTGGTTTGTGAATTGGCTAAGTTGAGAAATAAAGTTGCCTAGAAATTGCACTCGAATTTCGAGCGCTGGAATCTGCTAGTTTAAATATATATCTTGAGAGACAAAATGTACATTTCTGCAATTGTACTAGTTAATATATGTATTTTTCGTTTAATATACCACTCCTGTTTTTATTTGGCTGCATTTTTGGGTCAAGTCATTCCATAATAAATAATATATTTAAAAAAAAACTCTGATTATTTGTCCCTATAAAATTCAATGTACTTTCAATATTTGGACTTTAAGTAATTTTAAAAAAAAATTAAAATGCTGAATATTTAAAATATTTTGTATTTGTATTTTAACTGTTTGAAGGAAACACGCCTGCTAGAAAAAGTATTCGTAGAACAAGTAACCTAACCTATACAATGGTTTAGAGACCCTATCTCTTCGGTCCAACTAATTGGATATAGAAAATAAGCATAAACCAAATTTGAGTGGCATTGTTGTTAATTTTTTTGGCTGCAGATATGAAAAAGTTCATATCGGGTGCTATATTCATATGGGGACTAGGTCGAAAAATGGACCGATCCTGACCATATTTGGTAAAGTCAATTATATTTTGAAAAAGTATATACAACCCAAATTTGTGAAAAATTTGTGCAATATTTTTGTTTTTTGATAGATTTAAGTTGAGATCGGGAAGCAACTTATATGGGGCCTATGAATAAGAATTGTCCTATAGGGATTATTTTTGGACTACTGATTAATGAATATAATAAACACATACAAACCCAATTTGGCTGAGATCTATATGATAATTTGGACCTTTTGGTAATTTATGTCGATTTCATAGGGGTCATTTGTATGGGGACTAGGTCTGAACATGGACCAATTTTCACCAATTTCAATAACGTTCATCTTATGGCCGATAAAAGCTTATATACAAAATTTCATCAATATATATTCATTAGGGCGGGTCGATTTAAAAATCGCCCATTGCTCAGTGAAAATCGTATTCTAGGGATCATAATAAGAAACTTTGCCGAAGGAACCATACCTCTAAAACGAATTCTGATGTCCCAACTTTTGACCTGTCTGTCTGTCTGTCTCACTTTGACCCATTTAGAGTGCCCCAATCGAGTCCAAATGTATGATTGACCCCCCTAACTTTGGAGGGCCGACTCACCCATGCCAGTGGCACACCCCCTGGAACTCCCCTGTGGGGTTCCCCATATAAACATTTTAAAAACATCACCATTTTTGGCACTTTACATGAAAAAATCAGCGAAATGTCTGTTTTTTTTCTTTATTTTTATTTATTTGTTTCCAATAACACAAGGGAACAAAATTGAACTTTTTTTGTGTTGATTTGAAATTTATAGCAAATTTTTACTAATTTGAGGTCGCTGATTTCAAATCTGCACTTGGTTTTTTTCTATCAGCTCGACTTTTCGAGATATACCGTTATGTTCAAAATTAAGGCACTTCCGCTGCATATATTGGAATAACTTGAAAACGGTTCACCATATTAAATTAAAAAAAAAATCCGAAACTCTCAAACAATTTTCTCTTAAAGCCGTGCTTACTTTGTTTTGAAATTTTCCAAGTAGTTTTAGAGATATCGTTCAAGTTTTGAAAAAAAAATTAAAATTTTTAAAAAAAAAACATTTTTTTTGTTCTTTAAAAATTCCTAAAAAATAAAAATGGGACAAAAATCACAGTTTTGGTCTACAAACGGTTAGCTAAATATATTTCGAATAAAATGAGCTTTATCTCATTGCAATCGGTGCACAACTTTTGATTTTGTTCACGATTTACTGAATTGATATAAATCGCGATTTCCATACAAAAATAACATTTTCTAATGTGTAAGTGTTTGTATGTAATAAGTTAGTTTTTTATGATTCTAAGAATTAAAAAAATTAAGTAATAAAAAAAGATTATTTCATTTTTATGGTCAGCTATACTTTTTAATTTAACACAAAAAAAGAATTTTAAAGAAAAATAAAAAATTTTAATACACAAATATTACAATGTAATTACAACTCATCGAAAAATTTTCTTTTATAAGATTTTCTTAAATAACCTTGTTTAGAGGGATTTGTTTTAATGCTCCAGCAATAGTCCGCCATCATATGCTTATCCTAGTGACCCTGGTACCGCTCCTCTATAGTGCGGATACCTTGAGGGAAACGTTCACCTTGTTCTTCACTGAAGTCTCCAAGATTTTCAGGGAAACAATCCAAATGACTGTGTAGGTAGTGCACCTTAATGCTCATATTACAACCAAGCTGCTTGAAATGTGACAACATGTTATCCACGTGGTCCGAATAGTGCTCACCCTTTTTGTTTCCCAGGAAATTGCGCACTATCCAAACAAATTCATTCCAAGCATTTCTTTCAATATCTGTCATGGAATTACTAAAATTTTCATCATTGATTAATTTTTTGATTTGAGGGCCATCAAAAATGCCAGCTTTCAGTTTCTCCGAACTCAAATTGTTGAACTTTTTACTGATATATCTAAAACAATCACCGTCCTTGTTGAGAGCTTTGACAAATTGTTTCATAAGTCCTAGCTTGATATGGAGAGGTGGCAGTATTATGCGATCCCTGGGCACAAGTGGTTGATTAACTATGTTGTGGTTTCCTGGAACCATAGCTTCCCTCGAAGGCCAGTCTTTCTTACTCCAGTGTTCAGATCTGGCTCTGCTATCCCATAAACAAATGAAACACGGATATTTTGTGTAGCCACCTTGTTGGCCTAGAAGAAAATTCACCATTTTTAGATCCACACAAATTAGCCAGCGGTGTTCGTTGTACTTTATTTTATTTATAACTGAGGCAATTGTAGAATATTCTTCTTTAGCTTTAGTTGAATGTGCAATGGGCAACGAACCCAATTTATTACCGTTATGCAGAAGTACACATTTTAGGCTGCGTTTAGAAGAATCTATAAATAGTCGCCAGTCATTTGGATCATACTCCTCTAATCCCATCGCTGTTACTAAACCAGGAACATCTGAACAATAAACAAATTCATCGTCTTCGGAAAAGAATGGAAGAAAGTTTTTTTCTCTGTTACGGTAGTATGAAATTGTTGTTCCTTGGGTTAACAGATTTTTTTGCTTTAATCGAGAAGCAAGAATTTCAGATGCTTTTTTAGAAAGTCCAAGGTCTCTCACTAAATCACTAAGCTCCTCCTGATTAAATTGCTCGCGTTCAGAAGAAATATCTAAATGCAAGTCATCTGATACAAATTCAGAAATTGGTGAAGGAAATTGGAAGGTAAGTCGTGGAAATTGTGTGTAGATGTAGATGGTTGTGGTTCTGAATCCTCACTAGAGTACAGGACTGGTTGGGTAATAGACAACACGTTAGCATAAATCCATTTAGACCGGTTTGTTTTATTAATGCCTGTTATGTTGACTGCGCAAAAATAACAATCATCATAATGATTCGAAGGTTCCCGCCAGATCATTGGTGTTTTATACTTGAAGTGCGTCCGTTGCTTGTTTGCCCATAACCTTAAATACTCTACACAGCTTTTACATACAGTATTAGGAATCCAGTACTTGTCACGGGTTTCCATGGTAAATCCGAAGTAGTCAAAATAAATTTTTTTAATAAAATCTGACACACTTTTTCTATTTTTTATAAACGTGTATTCGCCACATATGTTACAAAAATAGTTGGGATTGATTCTACAGGTGTTTCTTGACGTAGCCATTGCACAATTTTGAAGTATATATCAAAGTAACACAATTTTCAATAAATAACACACGGGAACAAAATTGAACTTTTTTGTGTTGACTGATTAAATGTTCAATGTAAAATAATCTTTTTTTATTACTTTATTTTTTTAATTCTTAGAATCATAAAAAACTAACTTATTACATACAAACACTTACACATTAGAAAATGTTATTTTTGTATGGAAATCGCGATTTATATCAATTCAGTAAATCGTGAACAAAATCAAAAGTTGTGCACCGATTGCAATGAAATAAAGCTCATTTTATTCGAAATATATTTAACTAACTGTTTGTAGACCAAAACTGTGATTTTTGTCCCATTTTTATTTTTTAGGAATTTTTAAAGAACAAAAAAAATGTTTTTTTTTTAAAAATTTTAATTTTTTTTTCAAAACTTGAACGATATCTCTAAAACTACTTGGAAAATTTAAAAACAAAGTAAGCACGGCTTTAAGAGAATATTGTTTGCGAGTTTTGGATTTTTTTTTAATTTAATATGGTGAACCGTTTTCAAGTTATTCCAATATATGTAGCGGAAGTGCCTTAATTTTGAACATAACGCTATATCTCGAAAAGTCGAGCTGATAGAAAAAAACCAAGGGCAGATTTGGATTCAGCGTCCCAAATAACCTTAAAAACAATATTCAGTTCTTAATCAACAGAACCATTGTTCCCTTGTGTAATATTTATTATATATTTATAATAATATCTATTTTTTCTCTTAAGAAATTTATTTAGTCAGAACATATGTAAATGAAAAAATTAATTAAAGTTAGTTATAGAAAAGAAACTTAAAAAAAATTATTGTTTGAAGTCTTTTTACTTTCAAGTCTGGGCAATTTCGCACGGCTCTCTAATGTCGTCGCCATAACAGCCTCTACATTTTCCGGTACAACCCGTTTGGAAACGCTAGCTAGCAATTGAACATGTCGTTCCGTTCCTTGTATGTGTGATGGAATTTTTGGATCACTAAACTGTGGATCATCTTGATTTAAATATTCTTTCAATGTATCGTACGGAATGCTTCGCGTGAATGATGGTTCAAATACGTTATTTATGTCATTCATATTGATCATTTCCGTGTAACTTGTGCAATTAAAGTTTATATCTGGTTTTTTATAAGCTCTAAGTTGCGTTGGGTCGTCAACATCGGTTCGATAGCGTATAATTTTCTTGATAGCACATTCGTGCTTTTCTTTGCTATCATTAAACAACATTGATAACAAGATATTTTGCGAATGCGCATAATATGAATTATCTTTAATTACTTGATTGACAATTTTGCGTAAACGAGGTTCTAGAAATCGTGACCAACCAATGAACTTAAAAAATAATGCACTGCCGTACACGACAGAGCTGTAATACTTGATATTAAAGTACATTGGCACATAACATTTAATTATGAATTCAACCAGAATTCTTAAATTTGCATCTGGATTTTCCGTTGTCACATATAATCGTAATAATCTAGCGGCCTTGGTGAGCTACCGAGAATGTACAATTTTCCCTGGTTTGATGTTAGCCAGATCCACCGAAACCACGCCGCTAGAAATTGCATGGGCCATGTCGTATAAGTACTTCGAATCGGTGGGAAATTAAATTTTTTCTGGAGCAGGGGGCATATTTTGCAACTCAATTTTCTGGAAGCCGTCCACTACCTGAAAATATATAATAATAAAATAATTAATAATGGTTGACAATTATAATAAATGAGTGATAGCAATAACTTACCGGAAGAGTTTCACAAGTTTCGATTTGACGGCTCAGTTTTCCGGTTGCCGATCTCAGTCCAGTGCTGGTTGATTTATCCAAAGCTTCAAACAAATGCCGAAACGGAAGTTCGTTGAAGTGTAGAAGGCAAACGAACCAATACAATGGTCTTTTTAACAGCAATTCGAATCGGACGTATAATTCCACCGTGTGGACCAGTGTTTGTTGGCTCACCGTCAGTGCATATTCCAATTAATGCATCCAGTGATATATTTTTATAGTTGAAAAATCATTTAGTTTGGTTGTTTTGTATTCAGCGGTTTCATGTTCCAGTCTTACGTAACCAATCAATTCAGAATTGTGTTCTCTCAAAATAACAAGATGAGGTTCTTTTACCATCCTAGTATGATACTTCTCATCAATTTTATCTATCGTTAAAGTATCATCTTTTCTGCCACCGAATGAAAACTCTAACAAATTGGTATCATCTAACCGTTTGCGAAGCACTTCTTGTCTGCATTTCTCTTTTTCTCTGCGAACTTTCGATTTATCCATGATGAGAGGTTTCCCATGCTTATCTTTAATTTTAAAATCTTGAAAAAGAGCGGTTCCCAATGCTGATGCTACTCTATCAGGCACACCAAATCTGTCACATACCAAGGCAAAGTTAAAACAATCGTATCTCTTTGTGAATTGTGAACTTGTGTTTCTAACCATATCTCCTTGAACTGGTGGCGGTGCGTATGTTGAATCATCGGGATCTTGGTATGTTGGCATTGATGACATACACGTTTCTCCTTGCTCTTCAATTTCCATCACAAAAGCATCCATTGTGGGTCTTCTCTGATTATGTTGATCGTGCATAAACTCTTTGAGGCGTTCGGGAACCAAGCCGCATGCACATGGAGCTGCCTTCAAATCACATTTATATGTTCCAATGTAAAAAATTGTTTTACATACCCTGTAAATTGTTGGGTTTTGTTTCTTCTCTTGATTTGGTCTTGATATTTGTCAAGCAATCTATTCAATTTATTACATACACTTTTTTTCATCATTATTTCCATACCAAGTCTTTCCCAAATTCCAATCAACTTATCTTGTACTTGAATAGTGAATGATTTATAGGAAAACTTTTTTTGTTCTGTTTTAGCACGTTCGCTTAAGTAAAAATTATATCTCAAGATATCCAAATGGGTTGGTAAATTAAGATCAGTCAAATCAGTAGACACACCAAAAACAGTAACATCATGCTTGGGTATATGACTCATTGGGTTTTCGATAGTTGTTGCTTCATCTTGCGGTGTAGAGGATGGTAGATTCCTTGTAAACTTTTTGATTTTGGAATGGTCACTTCACTTATTATTTTTTTTAAATTATTTTTTATCTGAAATTAGCACTTCACACTTTGAGTTCTTCGCAACGACTTAATGCATTCACAAAAACTGTTGCGTTTTATATGGTCTACGAGATGAGGTAATAAGAATGAAATGGTAATTTTAATTCTACCTGGTGTGTCTTGTGGTGGCTTAAAAACCCACACAAGCAATTTTACGACCTGCAATTGTGCCACAGTGATACGTTCATTTTTTGCAAGGGTTGCGGTGCATTACAGTGATACCTTAATTGTTAAAATGGTTGCAAAAAACGCGCATTTCTTAAGAAGATGCCATAAAAACCCATAAAAAGGGTTGTAAAAACAACCTTCATTTCTTAAGTAGGTGCTATAAAAAAAAACTACACAAGTAAGTTTAAGACATGCAGCTCTGTCTTGTGGTGGCTTAAAAAATCCACAGAAGCAATTTTACGACCCGCAATTGTGTCACAGTGATACGTTCATTTTTTAAAAGGGTTGAATAAAAAACCCACACAACTAAGTTTACGACATGCAAACGCATCACAGTGATGCCTTGGTTTTAAAAGGGTTGTAAAAAACGCTAATTTCTAATAAATATTTTTTAATTTCTTTTCTATTACTAAGTTAAATTCATTTTTTCATTTACATATGTTCTGACTAAAAAAATTTCTAAAGAGAAAAATAAACTCCAAAAAGAAAATAACATAGGCATTTCGCTGATATTTTCATTTTTTTATGTAGTGCCAAAACTGGCGATTTTTTGAAATGTTTGTATGGGGAACCCCAGGGGAGTTCCAGGGGGTGAGCCACTGGCATGGGTGAGTCGGTCCTCCAAAGCTAGTGGGGGTCGGTCATACATTTGGGCTCGATTGGAGCATTCTAAATGGGTCAACGTGGGATTTTTCAAAATTTGCCCCTACCCAAAAGTTCGACCCAAATTTTGGGACATCAGAATTCGTTTTAGAGGTATGGTTCCTTCGGCAAAGTTTAAAATTCTCTTAACTGTCACAAGCTAATATGTAATTGCAAAATCAATTTACTCGAAAGGATAATAGTGCTATTAACTTTCTGCAATATTAATTTTTCAATTTTACATTTGAATATTATGATTTATACCGGAAACAATGAGAATGAGGTTTGCACATAATATTGCATTAGTCTGCCTTACAATTAGCAATATATTATGCTGCATAAAGAAAAACAAATTCCATTAGTGACCATCAACAGCAAGTAACGTAACACACAAAGGGAGCATATATGTATACATGCAGATATACATATAGAGAGTAAAGTGCAAATATGTTGAGTCTAATACGAAATGTCCTTTGAGCAGAATTATACTTTGGATTCATCCAAAATTATGCAGAAGCAACAGAAACACAAATTTCTTAAAATTTTTCTAATAGAATTATCAAGCTTTTTTTCTTCAATTAAGACCCAACCAGCAAAAAACAAAAAGTTCGTCAGTAGTATAGAACTCTAATGAAGAAAAAACACTCCCAAACTAAAAAATATCAAAGTAAGAGTATCCAGTATAATGTTGGTAATTATAGAAATAACTGAATGTAAAAATAATTTTATTTAAAGTAGGAAGATCTTGATTTCATATAATTTTATATTGGAAAAGGAAAATTTATTTTGAACACTAAAGTTTCAATTAAGAAATGTATCATAAAAAAAAATTTATTGTACTTCTTAGGAGCCATAAAAGACAAGTTTCTTTGTAAGGAGTATGATCGAAAAAATCTTAACTATACATAAAATGAAATAATCGGGAAACCATTGAACCTTGAGTTATTATATCTTATATTTAATTTCAATTTCAACTAAAGTGTACAAAAGAGAGCTTCTGGATCCCTTCCGGAAACATTTCCATTAGGAATTATGTAGTGCTTTTCTCACTTTTTAGTGGAACAGGTATTCAATCTTCGTTTAAGATCTTCCACATTTTGTGAAAATTTTTTTGGTGATCTTCAACTCCCTTTTCACTGGAGCCTAATATCTCTCCACTGGCGTAAGTTTCGGAACTTTGTAAAATTTGCATTCCTTGGTACTAAAACACCTTAATGTTCTTGCACCACTGAATAACCTTTTTACGGAAGCGACAGAACGAGAAATCATTGGGCTTATTATTTGACAGATCAGGATTTTTATAACCTATACCACTATGTGGTTTGGGTATAATGACTTTGTGCTGCTGTCTGTAACTACCAAAAATATTTGACCTAGAGCCACATTTAATTATACCGATCGAATCAGAATCACTATCTGATTCGATTTAACGATGTCCGCCCGTCAGTCTGTGTGTCCATGTAAAGCTTTTAATCAAACTGCAGGTCGCAAATATGAATATATATCGATGAAATTTGGTACATAAGCTTTTATCAGGAATAGGATGAACGCTGTAGAAATTAGTGAGAATCGGTCGATGTTCAGACCTAGCCCCCATACAAATGACCCCTACGAAATCGACCTAAATTGCCATAAGATCCATATTATCGTATAAATCTTAGTCAAACAGGGTTTGCATGTGTTTATTACATCCATTAATCAGTAGTCCAAAAATGATACCTGTGGGACAACTCTTAGTCATAGGCCCCATATAGAGCTGCTTCCCGATCTTCACTTAAATCTATCAAAAAACAAAAATATTGCACTGATTCTTCTCAAATTTTGTTTGTATATAGTTTTGCAAAATGCAAGCGACTTTGCCAAACATGGTCAGGATCGGTCCATTTTTGGGTCTAGTCCCCATATAAATATAGCATCCGATATGAACTTTTTCATATCTGCAGCCTAAAAAATTAATAAAAATCCCACTCAAATTTGGTTTATGCTTATTTTTTATATGCACTTAGTTGGGCCTGAGAGATAGGGTCTCTAAACGCATGGTATAGGGTATCGAATAGTCGGTCTAGAACGATATAATTATACCCTATACCACTATGTGGTTTGGGTATAATGACTTTGTGCTGCTGTTTGTAACAACCAAAAATATTCTTCCTAGACCCATCTTTAATTATACCGATTGACTCAGAATCACTTTTTGAGTCGAAATAGCAATGTCCGTCCGTTCGTCCGTCTGTGTGCTCATGCAAACCTTGTAATCAAACTACAGGTCGCAAATATGACTATATTTTGATAAGATTTGGTATATAAGCTGCCATCGGGCATGGGATGAACGCTGTTGAAATTGGTGAGAATCGGTCCATGTTCAGACCTAGTCCCCATACAAATGGCCCCTATGAAATCGACATAAATTGCCATAAGTTCAAAATTATTATATAGATCTCAGTCAAATTGGGTTTGTATGTGTTTATTACATCCATTAGTCAGTAGTTCAAAAATAATGCCTATAGGAAAATTCTTAGTCAAAGGCCCCATATAGGGCTGCTTCCTGATCTTCACTTAAATCTATAAAAAAACAAAAATATTGCACAGATTTTTCTCAAATTTGGTTTCTAGATATTTTTTTAATGTATAAGTGACTCTACCAAATATCGTGAGGATCCTTCCTTTTTTGGGCCAAATCCCCATATAAATATAGTATCCGATATGAACTTTTTCATATCTGCAGCGAACAAAATTAATAAAAATGGCACTAAAATTTGGTTTATGCTTACTTTCTATATCCAATTAGTTGAACCGAAGAGATAGGGTCTCTAAACCAGGGTATCGTATAGTCGGGCTAGACCGATATACTGTATAAGATACTGTGTCTTGTTGTAATGGAAAATCGCATTTAATAAATAAATACAAATACTATAATTTTCTTACTTGTTTTTTTTAAATTTCATCTCCTTTAGGGCCATAAAATTATCTTACATATTTGCCCGAGCATTAGCAACATAAAAAATCTGATCCGGAAACTGGAAAAATCTGGCTGTGTATTTATTTATTTTATTTTTATTTTATTTTATTTTTATTTTTATTTGTTCTTCCCATACAACAAGATTTACATCTTTTATATTGTAGTATGGGAATTTTAAAAGAAACACAAGTAACGGTATACAAAATATTTAAATTAATTGTATAATTATATAAAGTAAATAAAAAAATAAATAAAATAAAGAACTAAATATGTAAATGAATGAGTTTGACATAATTTAATATAAAAGAATCAAATGGTAAAAATTTTGATTTAAAAAAAAAAAGAGAAAAATGGTTGAAATAACGTAGGTATATTAAAAACAATAAGTGACAAACAATTTAAATTTGCATTGAAAAACTAGCAGTTATTTTGTTTTTAAACTGTATTGCGTTGTTGATTTTCTGTGTTTGATTTGGTAGTAAGTTCCAGAGATAAACGGCATTAAAATAGAACTGCCATTCAGAAATTTTACTACGATATCTTATCGGTACAAGCTTTCTCCCTCAATTGGATCTTGCAAAGGTTAAGCGGTTGAAAAGGTATGATGGTTCCTTCTGATATATAATTTTGTGTAATAGGACTAGCACCTTTAATTTTAAAATATTATCAAACGACATACCATATAGTCCTGTTGAAAACGAGGAAATACGATCAAGTCTGTTTAATCCATAAACATACCTTATAATACTGTTGAAGGCCACATTTAGTTTTCCCTTACTAGTTGAGTCACATAAAGCAAAAATTTCACACCCGTATAATAAAACCGGCATTAGGTAAGATTTTGCAAGTATTATTCTTATATTTAATGGAGTGCAAGATTGAGTCACCCAAAGCGTCCGAAGCATACCATACGTTCTCCCTACCACAACGTTTATATGATTGTTCCAACTAAGTGTGTCATTAAAAACAATACCCAGATTTTTTGATGAGGACACAATTTCAATTCTCTGATTGTTGAGAACAATATCAAAATCTAGATTATGACGTAGAGTTTTCTTGTGCATGATGAGACATTTGGACTTGAGGGGATTCAGGCAAAGTCCATTAGCAGTTTCCCAGTTATAAATATTATTTAAATCATCATTAAGTTTTGCTATATGTTTCGTCTTGCATTATGCAGCAAGAATATTTGTTTATGAAATATTATTTCAATTTCCGTGCTCTGTTTTTAACTTCTAAATATTTTGCGGCGTTCCTGTCTATAACTTTTTGGACTGTAGATGTTTTCAGACCTACAATGTTTTTAACTATTAGTACTAAGGATATTGAGGGTTCTTTTCAATATGCTCTCTACGTTATTGGCCTTAAAAGCATCTTTTCGAACCAGGTAAAATTAGCCTGATAATTTCTAACAAAATTGGAAACAGTTTGACGGCAGACCTTTTATTCTTAAGCCAACTTTTAGTAGGACCAACTTGGATTCTTGTGAAAATATTCATCAATCAGTTTAATTAAACTTATAAAAAATTATTTGGGTTGTGTTAATTGTAACTGACATATTTTTCACAGATAACTTAATCTAAAAAAAAAAAAATGCAAGTAATGGTCCCGAAAAAAGTTACGACAAGCCTGTGCCAAATTCTCTGACTGTAATGCAAGTTTTCACAATAACCAGTTACAAGAATGGCATTTATTTCATTTCTTTGAATATCTGTTTGATTCTCTTTTTTTTTTTTTATCTATATATATAAAATTCATTTTCTATTTGTTTGTTTGTTTGTTTATTTGTTTGTTTGTTTGTTTGTTTGTTTGACCGCTATACAAATTTTTATTTTTCAACGGATTTTCCTGAAATTTTGTTCACACGATCTCTATACCCCAGGAAAGGTCGCCATATACTTTTTACCGGCCACACCTACTTTTGCGCCCACTTTTTATGTAAAATTCATTTTCTGTTTTATTCATATTTGTTCACTATACAAATTTTTATTTGTTAACAGATTTCTCTGAAATTCGGCACACACGATCCCTGTACTCCAGCTAAGGTCACCATATACTTTTTATCGACCACGCCTACTTTTACGCCCACTTTTTATATACAATTCATTTTCTGCTTTTTGGTATATTTGTTCGCTATACAAATTATTACTCCAGGAAAGGGCGCCATATGATTTTTACCGGCCACGCCTACTTCTGCGCCCACTTTTTGTATACAATTCATTTACTGTTTTTTGGTATATTTGTTCGCTATACAAATTTTTATTTTTCAACGTATTTCTCTGAAATTTGGTACACAAGATCTTTGTACCCCAGGCCAGGTCACCGTGTGATTCTTGCGGCCACACCTACTTTTACGCCCACTTTTTGTATACAATTCGTTTTCTGTTTTTTGGTATATTTGTTTGCTATACAAATTTTTATTTTTCAACGTATTTCTCTGAAATTTGGTACACACGATCTCTGTACTCCAGGAAAGATCTCCATATGCTTCGTACCGGCCACGCCTGCTTTAACGCCCACTTTTTGTATACAATTCATTTTGTTTTTTGGTATATTTGTTCGCTATACAAATTTTTATTTTTCAACCGATTTCTCTGAAATTTGGTACACACGATCTCTCTGCTCCAGGGAAGGTCGACATATTCTTCATACCGGTCATGCTTACTGTTACGCCCGCTTTTTGTGTACAATTCATAATCTGTTTTTTGGTATATTTGTGCACTATAGAAATTTTTATTTTTCAAGGGATGTCTAAAATTTGGTCATACGATCTCTATACTACAGGGAAGGTCACCATATGCTTCTTACAGGCCACGCCTACTTTGCACCAACTTCTATGTATATAAAACTTATTTTTTTACTTTTATTTGTTTCTTTATTTGATTGCTATACAAACTTTTATTTTTCAATGGCCTTCTCCGAAATTTAGTACATATTCCAGGGAAGGTCGCCATATGATTTTTACCGACCGCGCCTACTTTTACGCCCAATTTTCTTATAAAATTCATATTTTGTTGTGTGGTATATTTCTTCCCTATACTAATTTGTACTTTTCAACGGATTTCTCTGAAATTTGGTTTACACGGAAATAACTACACGGTGAACAAATTCCCCAAAGTAAAAAAAAGGAACCCAAAAGAAATGAACAAATTCCCCATTTTTTTTAATCGAAAGAAAAAATGAACTTACTCCCCAAATTCATTCTTAAATTTTTACATATTTTTATTTAATGAATTTTGTTAAATATTTATTTTAGTAAACATTTGCATACTGCTCTCAATATATGTCCTACAATATATGCATTTAAAATGAGTATTCTTTTCAATAGCATCATTTCGTTGCGCGGAAGCTACGCGCACGGGGAATACAGCTTAGCTAGAATATCGGAATGATCTGAAAAATATATTTTGACAATTAAAATAATTTGGCAACAACTGCGCGGCAGCACGGGTGTGGCTGCCAAACGCGCGGCGCGCGGCGCGTGACCGCGGACTCAGACGCGACGGATGCGGACGCGACGGATGCGGACGCGACGCGCTCTCGGAACACAACTCAGCTAAAATATCGCAATGCTCTAAAAAATATGTTTTAGGAATTAAAATAAGTTAACGAGAACTAAGCGGCAGCACGGGTAGTAGCTGCGAGGAAGCGGCGCGGACGCGACGGATTCGGACCCGACGGATTCGGACGCGACGGATTCGGACGCGACGCGCTCGCGGAACACAGCTCAGCTAAAATATCGCAATGATCTGAAAAATATATTTTGGCGATTAAAATAAGTTGACAACAACTGCGCGGCAGCACGGGTGTGGCTGCCAAACACGCGGAAGCGAACGCGACTCGCTCGCGGAACACAGCTTAGTGAAATGTCGTATGATAAATTTTATCTACATATGTAAAATAATTACCTGTTGATCAAAATAGGCCACACATATACTATAAGCAGTTGCTTAAAAAAACTTTGGACACAATATTAAACGTCGCATTAGTCTTTCATTTCTGAAATTTGAATTTGACGTCTCTGCTCAATGGTGATCACTTATTGAATGCAGGAATTCAATTTTTAAAAGTTCCGATTCCATTAAATTGCGAACCATTCCGTTATATTTGATGTTTATAAATAAACTGAAAAAAAAAACTTAAAGCGGTTTCGCAGCTTATTTTTGAAGCATTTTTGCTGCAGCATCTTATAAAAATCTTGAAATAAAAAACGAATTTACTGTCCATACAAATTTTTGGGCAGAAAGTTCATTTTATTGGGGCGTTTGTTAATTGGGACTAAGTACTCAGCGCCTGGTAAGCATAGTGAACCATTTTTCAAGTCAAAGGCCTTTTTATCCCGGGCAAGACCGGGTAAAAAACAGCTAGTATTTAATAAATATCAGTCAGCTTGATTTTACTTGAACCAATTATTCGTTTGCTTAAAATAACAATTTCTTCAAAACTATTTCTTTTTTGATATTACTAAAACTAAGCACCAAAAAGTGAAAAAAATTTTCCACTTTATTTAACATCTTGTGCCTGATAAACTCGCAAATTGCAACAAAAAAAAAATGTTCTTAAGGACCTTTTATGATTTATTTCAATTTTTTCGAAAGCACCTTGACAGTTTGGGTAGAAAGAAGAATAAAATTTTATTAAGCGCTCCGAAATCTCTAAAGAAGAATGCGTTTTTGATTCCATTCCTTATCAAAAATAGTTTGCAAAGTGTTTTTAAATATCCATGCTTGGATATTTTTTATGCAACGCGACATACCATACGGAATATGTATAATTGCATATATTAAATATGAACCAATACGTTTTGGGGCAAATTAAAACCATTCATTTTATAACCAAAAGCTATTTATATTGCAGTTAATACAAATACTTAGGCTCGAATTCTTGAATGTTGCGTTGAAATTTGACTGCTCGTTTAATTGAATTTTTGTATACAAATTTTGCCAACAAACTCTGTACAAGTTTAAGTTAGCAAACAAACTAAATATTGCGTAATCGGCCTTAAGTATGTAATTATAAACTTGCATGTGTCTACCTACATACATGCGTTCTCGTATGAGCAGAACGTTAAAGACTAAATTATTTGCAAATGATACACAAAAAAAAAATTTAATTCCTGGAATAAAATAAAAAATATTTTACTTCCATTATGGAATTCAATTTATTATATGAATTTATTATATTATTATGTTTATTATATTACATCAATTGTTTAGATCCCATTTCATTTCAAGAACTTTAGCACAAAGTTTTTTTTTTCATAAGATATTATTCTGAGAATAAAATCATTTCAGTTATATTGCTTTGAGTCAAAACAAATTCACTAAAATTTTATTAAAATTGTATTTTATTTGCCCAAGAAATAAACTCCATAAAGGCTCTGCATACAATTTGTAAACACTCATAATTCCTTTTATGTACGACGAGAATAAGTTTTATGTGCAGATGTGAGTTGGCAAACAACCAAGGCAAAGTACGAGTATGCTGTATTTAAAACACAACTCAAATACAAAAAAGGCAACGAAATGTAAATAATAAGTTAAAGCCCCCTTAAGCCATAATTACAACATTATTAAACAAAACGGGAACAAATAAATGAAAATCAAAAATATTAATATTTGAGTTAAAATTTAACATTATATTTAACATGTGTTTAAAGTAATTGCATATTATGTACGTGTACATTTAATCGCAATAATTTTATAAAATTTTAGAAGTGAAAGTATTTAAATGTTTATCATTTATGATTTTTTCACTTACTATTTTTGGTACTAGTTGATTGTGTGGCGCCTAGGCGCCCGTTTAAAAATTATGAATAAAACAGTTTAAATTTAAATACACGAAAAATTTATAATAAATTATACTACAGGACCCCTGCTGCTCCGCAGCATTATATTATATTATATTAATTTTTATAATATAATACCAAAATATGCCAAGATAAGTTAACGTGCAGTAAAAGTAAAGTTGATTCTCCACGCATAACTTTCCTCAAACACAACGAATTTAAGCAGTTAATAGCTCAAAAGAAAGAGCTTGATCCACTGAGTGTTCTTAGACCTACGTTAATTAGAACTCTAGTTATAGAGGTTTGAGAGAAGAAAAATATTGAAAAAAATCTTGAGTGCAAAGTTTATTCATAAATTCTTTTAATATATAAGATTTCTATTAATATAGTAGTATATTGAAAATTATATATATAAATTAAGTATCAAAACAGATAAGAAATATTGGCAAAAAAGTTTTTCAATTTAGAATCTCTTGAAAAACTATATTTCGTGTGAAATATCGTTGGTCATTTAATAGCCAAAGTCACATAGTTGGCCGTGTGAAAATAACGCGGTCTCCAAATTAATGCCAAATCAAATGACTGGCCTTGAGCCTTGTTTATGGTAATTGCGTATGCAGGAATTACTGGAAACTGGCGGCGTTTTAATATGAAAGGTAATGTGGTGTCGGTTGGGGCGAGATCAATCCTAGGAATTAGAACCGTATCATTTTGGTCAGCGTTACAGAATCAGTCAGTCTCTCAGTCAGTCAGTCAGTGAGTCAGGGATCAGCGCAAATATTTTTATATTTTTGGCTTTCAGGTTGTAATGCACTCACACTTTTTTACTCTTTTTTACTAAACAATCATACGTTTCAATTCTCTCTTTCAATTTTTCAATGGGACAGTTGCTTAACATTTTTTTGACTATTGGATGTGTGATCAATTTGACTTGAACATGGGAAGGCCGGGTAAAGTGAGGAGATTGGAGATTCCCAAAATTATTAAAATTTAATACAATGGAGTTCACTTATAACGAACCGTGGTTGTAATAAATTTTTGTTTATGGCGAAGAATTTCTTCGGTCCCAATAGTTTTAATCACATTTTTCATACAAATTTCTTCTCTTATAGCGAACAGAGGTTATATCAAACTTTTGACTTTAACACACAATTTTTTTTTCCATTTCGGAATTTTCCTATATTATATATATTAAAAAAAAATTAATTTCAATTTAATTTAATTTAAAACAAAAACTTCGATTTTCAAATGAAGTTTTGTAAAAGGTCCTTTTATGCATATTTTCGTAAAAGTTTGCCAGTAGCCAACCTTTGCTTTGTACTTTCTGCTTCTATACATAAGGAGTTTTTAATATTATGTGATTTGAAAAAAATATTTTATTTTGATAGAAACTCAGTAATTTTAGTCTTATTAAGGCAAACTATTAATACGTATCTTTTTAATAATTTAATTTGTGTTTTATAACTTTTTAAAATGCATCAAAATAAATAAACTTATTCAACTAAAAAAAGTTTTTAAACCTTTCGGAGAAAACAAAAAAATACTACGGTTATAACGAACTTAGTCTAACTAATTTGGCCGGTCCCGCCGAGTTCGTTATAACCGAAAAAATAGAATAGCATAGAAAAAAAAACGTTTTAGAGCAAGGTTCTTAAAAGTTTCGTAAGGTTTTAAAAGATAAAAAAAAGTCGTATTTTCATAATTCTTTTTTGAAGAAATGAATAATGCTGAATTATTTATTTCATATATACGTTATAGCATAACATTTGAAGAATCTTTGAAAAAATTTCAATTAAAAATTTTAATAAATAAGTCCGTGACAGGGAATCTCCGGAGGCGTTGTTGTTTTGCGGTGAAAATAACTCGTTACGGGATCATGTGAAATAAAAAAATCGAAATGCGTTTCAAAGGTGACATGTTTCCTGAGTTAGTGACGAAGAGTTTTTAAATTTTTTTTTTTGGTGCATTTTGAAGTGAAAAACGATTTTTGCTATATAATTTTGGGAATTTGTTGTTAAAAAGTGGGGAAGAAAATGGAATTAAAAAAAAATCTTTGTGGTTATATAGTGTCAAAAATGTAAAAAGAATCGGTCAAGTAGATTTTGAGTTATGATGTTCACGGACTTCGAACATGTATTTGCGAGAAAATCGGTTTAAAGTTTTTTAAAAACTGATTTATATACATAATATACCGTATGAGGCCGGTCGCAGGAAACGCTGTATCTTCTTAAGTTTCGCTCTGATTTACTTAAAATTTTGACACAACACAACATTCAGAAAGAGAAATGCAAAAAAAGGTTTTATAACCTACCACCCCTTAAGGAAGTGCAAACACCAATACACCTACTGAAAAGAGAAAAAAAATATCTCATAGTTCATCATACGTGTAAACTGAAAAAAGAGAACTACATTTTTTGCAAAGTTATCTACATATAAATCCAAAAAAATAAAATATAAGGGCGTATTAGTTCTACTTCAAAAAAACTTATTATTCTAAATCGCCTTTAATTCTTCCATGATAATTTCAATAAATTATTTAAATTAAAATCTTAAATATACCTATTTACGTAATTTATGTTTGTATAAATTTTTGAAAGCAAATTGTGCCAAAATTAATATTACGAGTGAAAAAAAAATTATTTTCCCACCTCTCTTCTGAAATTACAATGTAATTTAATTATGCAAAGTTACAATAATTTAAATTTTAAACTTAATATTGCTTTTCAATACAGAGCTTTAAACGAAATCATACGTTAGACAACAACAAAATCCACATTGAAGATCTCTTTTTTCTCAAATATTTATCAAAAACTCATACTCTTTGGTAAGTGCTGGCCATCAGAGAACCTGAGCGAAAGCACTCCTAACAATGCAAAACAATTTTGAGATGAAAAACAGAACAGACAAACGGAAAAGTTTAATTTAATAAAAGAAGTATGTATGCATATCGGACGACGTTAAATGAGAAAAATAAAAATGTTTAAAATTTCATTCATTACTTTTTTTGCAGAATTTTTTTATTGACCATCACTGGGAATTTAAAGAAGAATTTGAGTAGATATTAGTTTTTTGATGCATTTTTTGAATTCAACTTATTCCATATGTAACACGAAATCTGCAAATGTACTGCTATTGTCGTTAGCAGTGCTGCCAATTTTGACAACTTAAGTGCTATTACATGATGTTTTTTTTTTACATATGTGCTGTCAAATTTTCCCAGAACAAAAGTTGTACACATCGTGTGATACATATGAAACATTATTTATGTACAATACATGAGGAAAGTCACATGTACATTTTTCAATTAGAACATGATCTATTTTGACATGACAAAACATATGAAAATACAACATTGCTTGTGGCGAAAGAAAAACAAAGTAAATTATAAAGATTAATATTGAAAGAAAAATAAATTGGTTAATATTAATTAACAATTACAAAATATATAACCTTTTTTTAACAACAAATTTTTGTAAATTCACAAATTAAATCAGCTGTTGTTTACATTTAGAGGTTATGTCGTACGGAAATACATATGCACGTGTGATAGCAAAAATTATGAATCGTATGTAAAAGACAATTTTGACAGACATGAGGAATTTCATATGGATAAAAAAAAGTGACAGTACATATGTAAAAAACACATCGTAATTTCGACGATTTTTCAATTTGTTAAAATGATTTTTAAAATTTGTTTAAATGATGATTGACGATTTAAAATTTTCAGTAGTATAAAAATTACGATTTCAAGGGTTAACAATTAATGGGTTGGTCATCGAAAATTGATAGTTTTTGTTCATTGCAAATGTAAATTACAAAATATGTATACATTTAATTCTGGGTCAAGTCGTTTCAAAACGGAAATACCTTGAATAGCATTTCCATTTAAGATTAAAATTTTAATTACGGCGATACTTTAAACCTATATTATATGTTTCAGTTATGGATACATATCAATAAAATTATTTAGTTGATTGCTGTGTTAAATTTTTTTTGTTGAAATTTCATCACTAATACATTTTTTATATATAAAAATAACCAATGCTGCTATAATATTCGTAATAAGAATGATATAAATAAATTTTATTGTTTCCTTTTGTAGTATTTTTTCGAGTTTTATAAGCGGTAAAATTTTCTTGACAATTTCTCGACGATTTTGGCGATTGTCGATTTTCAGAAGATTTTATTAGCAGCACTGGTCGGTAACAAAGAAGAAAGAAAATTCTGTGTGGGGTTGTATAAAATGAGAAAGATTAAATTTTGTTTGTGTATTTCGCATAGCTTTGTATGGAGTGCTATGTGTGTGTATTATTTCAGCATTACGGAATCAGTCAGTCAGTCAGTGAGTCAGGGATCAGCGTAAATATATTTAATAAGATTTGCGACCAGGTCACTAGTGATTGTTTATTGAAATGCCGTATAATTAATATTATTGTCTTTATGCGTAACAAGATTTGCATCAAGCCACGTAAATAGCATTCGGGACTCATACTTACTATACCAAATCTAACGAAAGTTGTAATTGATAACTCCAAAGGTGCCAATCACATTGAAATTGATGAGGCCGGAGTGTACAAGTAAGTAGCAATATATATAATACTAGATGTAACCCGGTGTGCTTCGCTACACCCTCCACCTCCCCACCCCTTCCGTATCGTTATGAAAGGGCTCACGCAAAGTCCCAAGTCTCTCACTAATACAGTAATTCAGGTATATCACATTTGTTATTAAGTTTGTGTGGGGGTACCACGCGCATTAGTCTAATCCCGTCCATTTTTTTGTCTGACTACTCACGTTAATAATGGATGACCTGAGACAAATTTGCAAAGCTTTCTCTATCATAGTACTTAATATATATGATATTAAAAATGCACTTTGTATGGGAGGTGCCACTCCCACTAAAAATATTTAAAAAAATTATAGCCTGTAGCACTCCCATATCCGCAGTAAGACTATGTGAAAATTTCAGGAAGATCAGATGAGTAGTTACGGAGATTACCTCCTACAAACAAACAAACAAATATTAACTCTTTATTATGTTAGTATAGATTATTAGTATATATTTTTTGATTTCAATGCTTGCTGATGCTGATATACAATATTTTTTGATTTTTCATTCGGTAACACAATTATCAGAATTTTCGGCGTTCCTACCCTGGCGCAAGGTACATGTAGCTGCCCATGAGAGGAAAATGGATTATCCATATTAGATCTGGCAACACTTAACTATTGGCCTTGAACTTAGAATATCATTTGGCAATTTTTGTTTTTATCGATTTTTGCTTTTGCCCATTTTTGATTTTAAAGATTTCTGTTTTTGGGCGATTTTTATTTTTCGCGATTTTTGCGTTTGGCGATTTTTGATTTTGGCGATATATTTTCCGCGACAAATCACATTGATTACTACTGAACTTATCAAAAGAGTGCCGCTTTCGTAGTGCTTCATATTTTTTACATCGGAGGTGCCACGCCCACTTATCCCATCCCGCCCAATTTTTATTGGACTACTCACATTAATATCTGATGAACTCATGCAAAATGTCGAGTCTTTCCCTTTTATATTACACCAGTTATATGATATTAGATATCTACTTTGCATGGGCGGTGCCACGCCCACTGCTCCGATCACGCCCATTTTTTGTCTAACTAATCAAATGAATAACTTATGGGCTCACACAAAGTCCCAAGACTCTCACTATTACAGTACTCCAGATATATGGCATTTTATATTTACTTTGTATGGCAGGTGCCACGCCTATTGGTCCGATACTGCCCATTTTGCATCTGACTACTTACATTAATAATAGGTGACATCAGAAAATTTTGAAAAGCTCTCTCTATCACAGTACTCGAGATACATAATATTGAAATATTACTTGTATGGGAGGTACCACGCTCACTTATTCGATCCCGCCCATTTCCGGCGTAGCTACTTTTATTAACAATGGGTGACCTCACACAAATTTGCAAAGCTATCCCTATCATAGTACTCAATATATGTATATGATATTAAAAATTTACTTTGTGTGGGAGGTGCCACGCCCACCAAAAATATTTAAAAAATTATAGCCTATAGCACTTTCCATATCTGCAGTAATATTCTGTGAAAATTTCAGGAAGATCAGATGGGTAGTTACGAAGATTACCTCCTACAAACAAACAAACAAACAAACAAACAAACAAACAAACACACATTACCTCTTTATTATATTAGTATAGATTGTACAAAAATATATAAATTTACGTTTACCAGATACAGAAATGAGACTTTGCACGATTTGTTCGATGAATATTACGGACGCCCAATATTTCGCTCAATCATGTCTGAAAAAACATTTTTATATATACACACAGTCATTCGCTTTGATGATGTGCTAACCAGACGTGCCCAGAGAAGTGATGACAAATTCGCGCCTATTTCTGGGTTAATTATCTGAAAAACTTTGAACTTTCTATAATTCCAATGACTGTATTACTGTAGATGAACAATTACTGGCGTTTCATGGCCATTGTAAATTCCATCAGTATATTCCATCGAAACGGGAGATATGTTGTGAAATTTTGGCTGCTCGTGGATTCACGATCTTGCTATGTGTGGAAAATACAACCATACTTGGGCAAATATACATCCTGAAATCCAGAGCGGAATCAGGGAGAACGGGTTTTTCTTGATTTAGTCGATGGACTAAAAGGGCATAATGTCAGCATGGACAACTTTGTTCATCGCACGGCCTTGGTCAAAAACTTTTGCACTTTGGAACTATGCGCAAAAATAAAATATCAGTTCCTCCAAAGCTGTTAGAATGCAAGAAAGTTCCACGCTACGAATCAACTTTCTCCTTTACCACTGACACTACTCTTGTTTCATATATAATAGTCACAGAGGCAAATGCACTATTATCATGAGCAGAATGCACACGAACCAAATGTTGCGGGCGGTTTGAAAAAGTTGCCCGAAATAATCTCTTTTTATGATTCAACAAAAGAAGGAGTTGATAAGGTTGACAAAATGCTGAGTTGCTATAGTTACAAATGTAAAAATAAGCGATGGACTAGGGCTGTATTTCCAATATTATAGACATTTCCACATTGAATGCATATATCATATATAACGAAGTTGATCCCAATTGGATACAAACTCGGAAACATACATAACGTAAATGTTTCCTACATGAGCTGGCGATATCATTGGCAACGCCCTATATGGAAAAACAGAAAAAATGTCCAAGGAATGAACTATCATTGGTATTTCTCTCAAAAGTATCAAACCAGAATATTGCCGATCCAAGTGATAATGAAGTTGGCCCATTTAAAAAAAAAAAAAACAGAAATCGGATAAGTTTACGAAAAAGAACCGTGCTAGATGTCAAAAATGTTACCATTTGGAAGAAAGCAAAAATAAATAGATATCGTCATTCTGCTTCTTATGTAAAAAGCCATGTTATGTTATAATGAAAAACATGCCAAAAATATTTGCATAGATTGCATAAATAGCACTTAGAAATGTAAGAATGTAAAAAATTCCCTTAAAATGCATCAACGTAAATAAATATATCAAACCTTTTTACCCAATTGTCTTATCAAAAACGATTCATAGCTAGAATTATGAAGTGCTTTTAAGGCCTGATCTACGGTTAATTCAGCTACAATAAAGCAACAGCTGAGCAACATTTACAAAAAATTTTTCAAAAATAATACAGACTTTAAATACAGTTGTAAATATAATCATTAGAGTTGAAATATGTCGTTAATCTTCTTTTAATAACGTCAACAGCATCGGATAAATCAATTTAAACATAGTGCTTGTTCACTTCGGCGCAAATTCTTCGGAATGGATCGAAATTATTGAAATTTGATCTATGGAAATTCAGGTAAACAGATTGATAAGATCGAAGCTGTCTTTTAGGGACATTTATACATATCTTTCCAAGAAGGCATTCAGAATCAATTTTACCATGAACCAGGTTGAGGAAGAATGTTATATTAAAAATGATCCTTCTACTTTTCAAAGTTGGAAGCTTTATTAGAGCCAAACGACTGCGATACGGTGGGAGACCCAATTCCGCATTCCACTCAGGATATCGAAGACAATATAATAAGAATTGTTTCTGGACTGATTCAAGTTTTTTGATGAAAATGTTGTACTGCGGATCCCAGATTGCTGATGTGTATTCAAGTATCGCCCTGAACAGAGACGTGAATAGATTTTTTGTTATATAAGGATCATTAAATTCCTTTGCCCAACGCTTAATAAAACATAGATCACCATTTGCCTTATTAAAAGTCATTATTACATGAGAATTAAAAGTTAGTCTTTTATCAAAATGAACTCCCAAATCTATGAACGAGTCAACTGAATTTAGTTTTGTATCATGGACGACATAGTCGTTGGAAGATGGCGAATATCTAGAGAAGGTAATTTTTTAGATTTAATTCCATTAAGATGATATTGCATAATTGTAGAAGATATTTAAGTCAGACTGTCTTCATTGTTTACGAGGGTTAAGTAGATTTTTACAACGTCGGCATACATAAGGATATTACTATATTGAATAGACTTTGGTAGATCATAAATAAACAGTAAAAATATGAAAGGTCCAAGGTGACTCCCTTCAGGGACACCGGCAGTAACATCTATATATTTCGATTTAGAGTTATTGAAAATTACACATTGCTTACGATGTTTTAAGAACAACCGAATCCATTTTAGGAAGTTCCCGTAGAATCCAATAATATCAAGTTTCGCTAGCAGTAGATCATGGCTAACTTTATCAAAAGCTTTGCTAAATTCCGTGTATATAGCATCAGTTTGTTTATTTTTGCAGAATCCAGAGTTTGCATAGGAAGTAGATGCATTAGATTAGTAGTCGTAGACTGTCCTTTGCAAAAGCCATGTTAAGCTGGTGATAGAATTGATGACATTTCAGTTATAATTTTCTCAAAAAGTTTAGGTATAGCCTTAAGCTTTGCAATTGCTCTATAATTAGTAGCATCACTGCGGCTACCAGATTTACAGTGCGGAATAATAAATGAGTTTTTCCAACACTTTGTAAAGAAACTGCGTTTAAGAGAATTACTATATATGTATATAAGAGTTAACGGGGTAGCCAATATTTCAGCACAATTTTTAAGATACAGCTGAGAATACCACGAACGAACTATTTATATTTCTTAGACTCTATACGTCAAAGGATGAAATACTAATTGATGCCAGCCTTGGAATATCATAAGAATATCATGTGTTGTTTAATGTCATTGTGGAAAATGTGGACGCAAAGAATTCAGCAAAAATATTTGCAATATCAACATCGTTTGAAAGCACAATACCATTCATTTTCATAGTGGTTGGCTATGATGTAATTTTGCGTTTAGAATTTACAAAGTTGTAAAACATTTTTTATTTTTTTTTTTTTGATATTTGAATTCATTTTACCAAGATATTTATCATAACATTTTTTATTTTCTAGGTTATAATGACTTTTATATAGACTTTGATCTAAAGTTTTTTATAGAGCTTGTTTTTCCGAATTTTCAACCATGCTAGTGTGATTGTATTCCATGGAGAAGCATTTGACTTAGCAATCTCTATTAAAGGAAAAGTTTTCGTTATATTTGTTGAAATTATCTTATAAAAAATTTCTATTACCTGATTAGAATTACTTCTATCGTTTGAAAATGAAATGATTTCAAGCCAGTTATAGTCAAATAGTAATTGATTTAACATTTGGTAGTTAGTTCACTTAAAGCGCAATGATTCAGAAACGCTAGAAATTTAAGGTCTCTGTGGAAGTGGTGCGGATATTAAAAGTGTTGGATGATGCCAATCCTCAGGAAAACATAACGGACTTGTTTGAATTACACTAAATAGTGTAGGGTTATTTACGAACACGACATCCAGCATTCTATCATTGCAGTTAGGAACGTCATTTATTTGGAAAACACACATATCAGCAAGTGACTTAAGGAAATCATGACTCCAATCAGTTTGGGTAATTGGAACTAAGAAATCAGTATCAACTAAGTTTATCCAAGATGATGTCGGTATATTAAAATTGCCAAGTAGGATCAGGTAGTCATCTGGTCTTATTTTATCTGCAACAGATCTAATTGCTAAAGCGTGTTTTTCATAAAGTTAAAAATCGGAGTTGGAAGGTATATAAGAGCAAGTAATAGTAAATTCTTTCCAAATTTTATGGCCACAACCACTAGCTCCCAATTTGAAGAGTTTCCAACGATGATTTCCTCAGCAGGATACATACTGGATACAGCAATTAAAGCAATGCCACCAAACTTTCCATTTATATCTCGCCTAAAGAGTTGATATTTATCACACATTATTTCTTTTTAGCCAGGTTTCCGTAAAAGCAACTATATGAAATTCAAAATCAAAACTGTTCAGGAATATATTAGAGATCTTAGTATTTATCCCATTTTCATTCTGGTAAACAATGTTAAGAGTTGAGGTTGTTATTAGTTTTTTGGGTTTGGGCTGGCAGAAGTTGGGAGACGTGCAAAGTTTTCGTCACGATGAATAAATTCACGTACCAGTGCATTTTTCGGCCAAAAGTTAGTATTTACAATTTGGTCAAATGGGTCTACTGGAACAATTATTTTGAAAGAGAGCCTATTTTTTTAATTTATTTTATAAACGAGAGTGTCATCAGGGAGTGTATTATTGAACTTAGACTTTGTAAAGTTTTTAATTTCCTGGTCAGTCGTGTCGTAATGCAAACGAGTAACAAAAATAGTTTTTCTGGGTGGAATAGTACGATATCCGCAGGTTTTGGTTTCGAATGAACTTTTTAGTGTTGCCAAATCGAAAAACGTAAAATTTTGGTCGTGAAAATAAAATCGATTTTTCCTCGAAAACTATTCCTCGTAGAATCGAATCGGTGCAAAAACAATTTCTACTATTCTGTCTTCGCAGCTTATACTTTAACCAATTAAGTCTTCCGTCATATAACAGTAGACTCACCCTTATTAAGATGCCAACCTTAAAAAGCCGCAGATTTATTCTAAACGTGTCGTTTCTTTTGAACATAATTAATGGCGACGTTTGTTCTCGATTCCTGATCAACAATATTTTATTTAACATCCCTCAGCGGCCAACACGTTTCCTCTCACTTTTATCTGTCCATTTTTATACCCTATACCACTATGTGGTTTGGGTATAATGACTTTGTGCTGCTGTTTGTAACATCCAAAAATATTTGACCTACACCCATCTTTAATTATACCGATCGAATCAGAATCACTATCTGATTCGATTTAACGATGTCCGTCCGTCCGTCCGTCCGTCCGTCTGTGTGTCCAGGTAAAGTTTGTAATCAAACTGCAGGTCGCAAATATGAATATATTTTGAAGAAATTTGGTATTTGATCTTTTATCGGCCATGGGATGAACGGTATTGAAATTGGTGAGAATCGGTCCATGTTCAGACCTAGCCCCCATACAAATGACCCCTATGAAATCAACATGTATTGCCATAAGATCCAAATTATTATACAAATCTTAATCAAATTGGGTTTGTATGTATATATTACATCCATTAATTAGTAGTCCAAAAATGATCCCTATTGGACAATTCTTAGTCATAGGCCCCATACAGAGCTGCTTCCCGATCTTCACTTAAAAATAAAAATATTGCACTGATTCTTCTCAAATTTTTTGTTTGTACACATTTTTGCAAAATACAAGAGACCACTCAAATTTGGTTTATGCTTATTTTCTATATCCAGAGAGATAGGGTCTCCAAACGCATGGTATAGGGTATCGTATAGTCGGTCTAGACCAATATAGCAAACAAGATAGTTTTTGTGTTTTAAATAGCATTTATTATTATTATTATTTCAGCTCTATCTAGGAGCTAAACTATTAATTGATTGATTGATAAATTATTAATGAGTAATTGATTATAAAAGGTTCTTCTTTATATACATATTTTCAACCTATATTAACAACAACAATGTGTTACCTGCACTTGGGTCAGCATAAACATAAGTGTGCCAGCGTAACAACAACATACAATAAGAATATACGCAGTCATACAATGTTTTGTAAATGCAGTGGTCAACAATATTGATATTTGTTATTTCCGCATTTGCAAACATTGTACGCTATGCAGTGTGGGTATTATACAGCACACTACGAAAGTCGTGTTACGCTACACCTTCCTTTTTTATAAGAATGTTCATATAACATTTTGTTCTATGGACATTCTTTTATTATTTGTACTGTTGGGTTTTTTTTTTTTTGTGGTTGTATCAAGTGCAAGTTTCACATTTTACAATAAATTTATTTTATTTTATTTACAAATATAGATTTAAAGAAAAGAATGCATATTGTTTATTTAATATTGTATAACTTAAGTCTATTCTTATGAACTATTTGTTCTTTATTTGTTTTCTTATCAACTATGGTTACATTATTTCTGAAATCTATTTTCTTAATTTTATATGGCCCTTTATATGCCATCTCTAACTTATGTCCTGCATCATTTCTTACTAAGACTAAATCTCCTATTTTAAAATTGTAATCTAATTTTGTTTTATCATAATTAATTTTTTGTTTTATTTTATTTATATCTAATAGTTTTTTAACTCTATCTATTGCTACTTCTAATCTAAATTTAATTTCCTTAGCATAATTATCTATATTATAAAGTGGTGCAACTCTATCTACTTCACTAAATTGTCTAAAATTGTTTGGAATTTTTCCAAAAATAAGTTCATAAGGGCAATAATCATGTACTGTAGATGGTGTAGTGTTAAAACAGTACGTGAAATATTTGAGCCATTCATCCCAGTCGTCTTTATCTACTGATATGTAGTTTCGTACGTATTCGTTAAAAGTCCGGTGACTTCTTTCTATCGTACCTAGTGTCTGGTGATGATGTGCTGTCGATGTGCGTTTATCTATCTTCAATAGGTTGCAAAGCTCTGTCAGTATAGAGTTCTTGTATTCTGTGCCCATATCCGAAATGAACGTCTTCATTGGACCGTATATAAGCACAAAATTTTCAAATATCGCTTTTGCGATCGTCTTAGCTGATTTATCTTTTATTGGTATTGTAACCAAGTATTTAGTTAAGTCACATATCATTGTGACTGCATATTCATTTCCATAAATTGACTTTGGAAATGGTCCAATTGTATCTACGTACACCGTATCAAAAGCCCTATTTGGTGTCTCCGTTATTGTCATTGGACTTTTTATATGTTTCTCCGTTTTAGCCAATTGACATTTATGGCATGTTTTCACATATTTGGCAATGTCTTTTGTCATATTTTTCCAGTAATAGTATCTCCTGATCTTCTCAGTGGTTCTATATATCCCACAATGTCCTCCTTCTATAGGATCATCATGGTATTTCAGCATTATCTCACGTATTGCCTTTGCATTCGTGTTATCAATTTTAGTTACTTCGTTTAATAGCGCTATTCTGATTTCATTCAGTGTTTTATTGCCCATATTCTCAAATTCACTTATCGAGACAAATTCGAAAATCTTCTCATGTGGTGAAATTTGAATCTTATTAATATTTAGTTTACAGGCTATTCGTTCTAGCCTAGGGAAAAATTGTCCTAAGTCAATATTCCCTTTAGTAAACAAATCATCTATTCTTATGCTAGCATATATGGATTTTCCCTTTTTGATGTAACATCTGTTGGGTAAAATCTTTAATTTATAATATCTTTTGACGTCTATATTATTCAATGGTATATATACCTTGGGCTTATTATTATTATTGATATTTTGCTGATTTACTACTGGTTTACTAATTTTATCTTCCTTAGTCATCGATCTTGTCGTGACCCTTAAAACGGATGAAATCTTGTCGTTAATATCCTTTAAGTCATTTATTGTAATGCGCGACAGTGCGTCGGCAACATAATTATCTTTTCCCCTGAGATATTCTACTGTGAAATCATATTCCTCCAGATCGAGTCTCATTCTCGTTAGCTTAGAACTTGGATTTTTCATGGAGAACAGGTATGAAAGTGGTCTATGGTCTGTTCGGACCAAAAAATGTTTTCCATATATATATGGTCTGAAATATGTGACAGCCCAGTGTATGGCAGTTAATTCCTGTTCAATGGTCGATTTGTTGCTTTCGCCTTTAGTGAAAGTTTTAGATGCATAGGCCACAGGTAGGTGTCTACCTTCATGTTCCTGTGTTAAAACTGCACCGCAAGCATGCTTACTCGCATCTGTTGTTATGCAAAATTCCTTCATAAAGTCTGAGTACTGAAGCAATGTTGGGCTCATTAATGCCTTCTTTAAGTATTTAAACGCGCACTCACAATCTTTTGTCCACTGAAATGGTACTCCCTTTTTGGATAGCCTTGTAAGGTGTCTGGAATACTCAGAGAAGTTTCTAATAAATCGTCGGTAATAGTTGCAAAACGCGACAAACCTTCGTGCGCTCTCGGCGTCCGTAGGCGTCGGGTAATTTTCTATCACCGAATATTTACTATCATCCGGTAATATTCCTCTATCAGTACATTTGTGGCCAAGGTAGGTTACCTCTCTCACAAAGAATGAACATTTTTGGGGGTGTAGTTTAAGATTGTGTTTACGGCAAAGATCAAATACATCCTTCAAATTTGAAAGCATATGTTTTTCAGAACATCCCAATACAACCAAGTCATCCATATATAGGAATGCTTGATTCGGCTTCAGACCACTGAAGGCCAATGTCATCATTCTTTGGAATGAATTCGGTGCTATTTTTAAGCCATATGGTAGTCTAGTAAATCTGTATGAACCATTGTTTGTTGAAAATGACGTCAAGTCTCTAGAGTTCTTTTCCAAACCAATTTGATGAAACCCGGACATCAAGTCCAAACAAGATAAATATTTTGCTCTACCTAGTTGGTCTAGAATATCGTCTATTCTAGGCAACGGGAATTTATCTGATATTAGTTTTTTATTTATCTGCCTATAATCTATCACCAAGCGCCATCTTTTTTCATCTGTTCCGGGAAGTGATTTCTTTGGTACCAACAGAATTGGGCTATTGTATTCCGAAAATGATGGTTCGATTATCTTGTCATCTATTAGTTTTTCAACCTGTTTGTTTATTTCCTCCTTATGAGATTCTGGTATGCGATAATTTTTAATATACGTTGGTTGATTATCTTTTACTCTCAGTTTTTGTTCATAGAAATTGTTGGTAGTAATTGTTTCAGTCCCTAAGCCAAAAATATCATTGTATTCTAAACAAAGCTCAGTTAAAATTGTTCTGAACTGTTCAGGAAAGTTTCTCTTCAAAAGGTCCAAAACTTCAGATTTTCTTTGGCTATTTTTATGTGGTTTTTGTTTTACTATTTCATAGTCAGACATTTTCTCGGTTTTTATGTTATTTTGTTACTATTTTATGTGTGGTATTTAAAAAACGAACCAATGCGTTATTTGATTTTACCAGTGTATTTGGTACAAAGACACCTGGTACGATTTCTTGATTTGGTATTAGTACATCGTCTTCAAGCTTCGGAAACCTGATTTGACGAATCACTTCTGACCTTGGTGGGAGTGTTATTCCATTGAAGCCGTTCGTAAGTGGAATTTCTATTACATGCGACAGATTGGGTGGTCGTAGTACGAGGTAATCAAGGTTCCCATTGAAATCTAGTATACATTTATACTTCTTAAAAAAATCCATTCCAAGGATACCGTCGCAAGGTATTGGAAAATTATTTTGCACTACTTGGAAATCATGTGGTATCAAAAAACCTCTAAATTTTAGGTCAATAAATACATTACCTATTGAACGAATTTTACCCTGTCCTATTCCACTCAATGTGGTTGTTCTGTTTCTGTTAATTTGTGTTTGATAAAAATGTTTAGTTTTTATAACCGAAATGTCTGCTCCTGTATCTACCAACAGTGTTACCGTGTTGTTCGTGTCGTTAATTTTTATATTAACATAAAAACTTAAGCTGAGGTTAAGGTTGTATATGTAGTTGGTATTGTTATTATGATATATCTCAGAGGATTTTAGCAGTTTTCCGAATCATTTTCATGTGACTCTGCTGCTCTGACGTAATTTCTGTTACGTCTGTGGTTCTGATTTTGTTGAACCCTGTTGTGAATAGGTTTTTGTTGGGGTCTGCCGTTGTTACTGTTATTACTATTATTGCGTGGGTAATTGTACCTTCCACGATATTGTCTGTAGTTATTATTTCGGTTAAACTTCTGCCCGAAATACAATACGGCATTTTGTTGCCCTGTTGCTTCAGTGCAACTGTTTATGAATTTACCAACGGCCTCATTCATGTTACTGAATTGGCCTGCTTCCATGATAAGTTTAACTTTATCGATGGTGCAATTTTTGGTTAGTGCCTTTACTGCAACCTGTGTTGAATATTTACATGCCAATTCGCATGGCAAACCATCTGATAAATAGGCATTTTCTAATGACTTCGTTAAATTCTCTATTTCACTGCAATAGTTATTGGCAGTTTTATTGTTTTGTCGGGTATTCATTATTTTTGCTGTCAATACCTCAACCGACTCGCCCCTTACTGAGTTTTTTAGTTTATGTATTATCTCAGTAATGGTTTGTTCATTACATATTAAATTTCTTGCACTTCCCTTTAACTTTGTTTTTATTAAAGAGACTGCGATAGATTCGTGGTCACCTTTGATGGATTCTATTAACTGTAACGAGTCTATAAAGGAACGTAAATTTTCTGGTTTTCCATCAAATTCTATGATCAGCTTTGAAGCTGTGTTCAGAAAGTCAACGACTGTTTGTGTCATTTTTACTTCTGTACTTTCTAAAGAGGTACCAGTATTCTCTGAATTTTCAGTCTCTTCTAAGAATTTTACCTCTTCGTGTAGTGTATCTGGTAATTTTACCTTAACACCCTTCTTAGATGATATAATCAGGATTCTAGTCTTGACATCTAAGAAAAAACTTTCAGCAGCTGTCCTATGTGGTGTCGTGAGTCTGTTATAATTTGCATTTAGCAAAACCCTGATTTGTTCTAACTTTTCGCATAAGATTCTAATATGTTTTATTATTGTTTCCACTTTTGTGCTTCTATCTATATTTAAACATTTATAAGATTTGTCGAACTCCTCTTTGATTAGTCTCACCTTCTGAATTATTTCTTGCCAATCCATGGGAAAATTATTTAAAGTCATTGGCTCTGCTCAAATATTTCTTTTTTAATTTCTTGGTGTTTAAGGCATAAATATGTAATGCAAAATTTAAGCTAATCAGTACGGTTATTATTAGTAAACAACACTCAATTAATTTTAGGTCGATTGAGTCTTCTTTTGTTTCAACTTCATTAATAACATTTGCATTGGGATTCTCTATTTTTGATTGACGACCTCCCATTTTCTTTCGCTATTTATTTTGCATATTTTCCTATTATTTATTTCTATTAAATATTTTTCTGACTGCCTCAATAATCTAACCGAATCTTATATCTTGCTAATTATATATCTTCCCTAGTAATTCATTATTTTTATCAATAGCTTATACTATTTTACATGCATCATTTTATTTATGTATATTTAATTTAAAAAAAAAAAAAATTTTAATTTAATTTGTGTTTTTTTTTCTCTCTTAAACAGCATAATTACAAAAGTTATTTTTTCTCTTTATATAATTGTATCAAGATTAAATAATAGCTTTTTATACAGAACAAATCAGATTAATTGAACTACATTCCTTTGTGGATTTTTATTTTTTTTTTTTTTATATCTCTTACAATTTTTTTTCCTCTTATAAATTATTGTGTTTTCTATTTATTTGTTTTTGTTTATTTGTCAAGAGCGGTTAACGCTTTCTGACCTACGGGTGCATAACGGGATGCTCCACTTTTTTTTTTTGTGTAAAACTACGATGAACTACCCGTTCGTTGTTTTATTAGATGATTAATATCATCAATTTTTGCCCAGAGTCTCGTGGCCTGGTCCCAAGGTGGTGGTGTTTCGTTGAGGATTCTTAAGAGAATTGCTTTTTCTCTTCGAAGTCTTGCGACGTAGCCGCCTCTCCTCTTTTTCTTTGTCACCAGGGGTATATTGATGTGTTCTTCCTTCTTTTTCTGCTGGCCCGTCCTTCTTCTATACTCTTCTATGGAGATAGGTTTTGGCCCTTCCGCCATTGATTTTAAGCTCCACTGTCTTTAGGCCAGACAGTATCTTCCTTCAACGCAGCTGATGGATCGTTGTGGCTGATCCACCAGGACAAAATTATTATGTGTTTTTTTTTTTTTTTTTTTTATTATTATTATATTCAGGATTGCTCAATTTAAGAGCATAATCCTTGAATTATATATATTTTCTGCAATGCTCATCTAAGGAGCACTGGCAGGATCGCCATATAGCAAACAAGATAGTTTTTGTGTTTTAAATAGCATTTATTATTATTATTATTTCAGCTCTATCTAGGAGCTAAACTATTAATTGATTGATTGATAAATTATTAATGAGTAATTGATTATAAAAGGTTCTTCTTTATATACATATTTTCAACCTATATTAACAACAACAATGTGTTACCTGCACTTGGGTCAGCATAAACATAAGTGTGCCAGCGTAACAACAACATACAATAAGAATATACGCAGTCATACAATGTTTTGTAAATGCAGTGGTCAACAATATTGATATTTGTTATTTCCGCATTTGCAAACATTGTACGCTATGCAGTGTGGGTATTATACAGCACACTACGAAAGTCGTGTTACGCTACACCAACTATAATTTTCTTACTTGTTATAGATCACATTATGCGAACGGTGATCCGCTTAGACTTAGATTTAGATTTATTGATTTTTCTTCAAATACAAATGTCATAAAAAGTAAAATAATAATTTATCTGAACACATAATTATCAACTAGTTTATTAATCGTGTTCGATCAAACTCACTATTGTATTATACGTCCGAAGTTGACCCCAAACATTTATTACTTGAAAAGTAAGAAAACTAAAACTAAATATTTTTATACATATTTCCTCAAAATGGATAGATGATGTTTATGAATTTTTGGTTATGTGATTAAGTTGATTCAAGAAAGGTATAGATTAGATAATTGTTGGAGAGGGATCGGATACATGAGCGTGGCACCTCCCACAGAAACTAATTATTCAATATAATATATCACTAGTACTAGGCAGACCTTTGATACTTGGTATGTTGTTTGTATATGTTGTTTGTAAATCGATCATAACGGTATATGGACAATTTTGTTTTAATAAGCATGTTTTGATAAAATTAGTTGCATTTTTTCATACATAATTGGTACTTATTTCATTAAATAAACAAAAAATGGTTATGCTTTAAGCACATTTAGATTTACTAACATAAACTAGTTTACTACAACTCCAGAGAACAAAAAACCAAATAAACGAGGTGAATTGCAAACCGTTGCTACCTAAAAGACACTTAAAGTTCACATAACCCAGTGTTGAGTGTTTTTTGGGAAAAGTGCTGCGAATATTGGATCAAAAATTATGAAGATGTGTATTAATTATACGGGAGTACATTCCGAATACAATTTTCAAAAATTAATTATTTGTAATAGGTAACTGCTGTACCTATGATATTATGTACGAACTAACGTACTTTTTATTAGCAAACATAAACACGCAAAAATATATTTCATAATTTTTGTTGCTTATCGACAATAATTTTTAAGGTAAGCAAACGATTATTATGGTAGGTGTAAGGGGTGAAGTCTTCTTAGTTAACACTTGACAGTTGTTACTTTTCAAATAATGCAGAAGCATGTCCAGAAATTGTGATTTCTCACTTCCACTTTACTCCATATTCCTATATTGTAATCTTTGCAAATAGTGAGAATTGCGACATTGTATATAAGACGTCTTAAACAAAAATGATAAATCCAACAATACAAACTTACAAACAACAACCAGTGACATATTGAGACTGACACAGATAAATGTGTTTATCTATTGTATCTTACCAGTAACTATGCATCGAGTTGTACATGCATATATGTATATATATAAAGTACGTATGTATATGTTTATGTGATATGAAAAAGAATTAAAAGGTGTATATGATGACTAGTCACATATATGAAAAGGTTAACAAAGAGATAAAATATTGCCATCATTTTTTTATTTTTTCAGCTACAAAATGAGGATAACACATTTTATGAATTTTGTTTTAAAGTCAAATATTTTTAACGAAAAAAAGTATAGGATTACTTACACAGGCTATAAAGCAAACACAGAAAAAAAAAATTATTCAACGAATTGTTTTCAGAAATTTTACAGCAAGCAATCATATTGTATTGTGATAAAAATTTTTCTAATAAGAAAGTACAATTACAATTGCAATCAATTCAAAATTCTGTTACCTACTTCATTGCAATTAGGTTGGCAATAAGTTTCCTAACCACAACGAATCTGTTTTTTGAAAAAAATGCCTTATATCTGCGGTTTTCTGGAATAACCGCGTATGTTCATTTTTGTCAGTTTTGAGATAACAATGCCAAATATAATAATTTTTAACGCTCTTTACATGTGTTCAATTTTTGTTTAAAAAATATTGACCTTTTCTGAGTTTTTTTTTAATAACAACGTAAATTAAATGTTTATTAAATTAGTTTGCAGCACTATCGACGTATGTCAACCTACGTTTGATCGCTGACAAATTATTTTCTCAGAAAATGACACATAGCGACATACGTTGTTATTAATGAAAAAAAATTCAAAGTTAATTTGGATTATTTTTCAGTTTATAACCACATAAAAACTTGTGTGTTTATTTCTGTTATTTTTTGTCACTATTATTCTTGTTACGTTGCTTTATTCTTATCCTAAGTCGCGTTAACTTTTTGTTGACGAACAAAAAAATCCATTTTTCAAGCAACAACCACTTATGTCTACATGGGTGGTTGCATTGGTAGTTTTCTTTTTCAAAGAAAACGACGTTTGTCGACTTAAGTTGTTTTATCTGCACACAGTTTAAACGTTATTTACATATTGTTTTTCGTTCTTCTCTAGGATCTATTCCTCTGAAGATTTTTGACTCGAAATTTTATTTAAAGTATTTATTGCCCGTATCTACAGGACTGTTAAATAAAAATATAATTTCAAATATAATGTTTTTTTTTTTTGGCTTAGAAAACCACATATATATGTTTTAAGTTTCACGGCGCCACATTGTTTAGTTTTTTTTTTTCGGATATACAAAAGTGAAAAAATCTCAGTGAATTTGTAAACATGGAAAAAAATTAGACACCATTATATAATTCAATGCTTATATACGAGCTAAACTTTACTCTGGCAGAGTCTGCTCTCTGGTTTACGACTGTAAAATATGGAGTGCCAAAGTATAAACGAAGCAGTATGAGCTGCCAAGACGAAAACGGTAGTGGTCGATCATTTGAAATGGTCACATACTCTAAAGTGCTTGAAAGGTTATTGCATCAGCAAATTGGAAAACATGTCAAGAATATGGGCCTACTCTCAGACAGACAATCAGGCTTTCGTCCTAAACATAGCTGCATAACTGCACTCATTGATGTGTCTGAAGATATTCGTGGGTATATTGATAGTGGTAACATTGCATTTCTAGTGCTCTTAGATCATTCGAAGGCATTTGATACTGTGAATCATGAAATACTCTGCATGAAGCTAAGAACTTTTTTTGGTTTCTCTCCTTCCGCAACTCGTCTTATATCGTCTTATTTAGAAAATCGACAACAATACGTTAACGCCAACAATAAAATATCAAATGTGCTTCCAGTAAAAAAAGGCATTCCGCAAGGTTCGATTCTAGGACCACTTCTTTTCACTATATATATAAATGATTTGCCTAGGCAACTTTCGTATTGTAAAGTTCATATGTATGCTGATGATGTGCAACTTTATGTTTGTAGTCGTTTCGATGAACTAAATAACTGTGTTGCGAACCTAAATGTGGATCTTAATCGAATTTACTTATGGGCTCTGGCAAATGGGCTATGTCTCAATCCTTCAAAGTCTAAATGCATCGTTATTACTCGAAGATCAGTGCCTTCCCTTGTTATAACAGATATTATGCTTAACCGTCAAATTATTGAAATTACACAAAAAACCAAAAATCTTGGAATTATTTTCAATAAAACTCTCACCTGGTCTGATCATATAAATGTCGCTTCGGGAAAAACGTATTCAATGCTTCGATCATTGTGGAAAACTCAACATCTTACACCAGTCCATGTACGAGTTCTACTTGCAAAAACCTATCTAATTCCAACTTTGTTGTACGGATGTGAACTATTTGCTAGCTGTGATTCTATTTGCTCTAGGAAATTAACAACTACGTTTTATTCTATATTGAGATACGTCTACAATTTGAAAAGATCATCCCATATAACACCGTATGCACGAAAACTTTACGGTGTGAATTTTTGCGATCTCTTGAAGATACGATCATTGATACTGATGCATAAGATTATATTTACACGTGAGCCTACATATCTTTTTAATCGAATATCCTTTTCTAATTCAAGAAGAAATAATTCTATAATTCAAATAAGACATAAAAGTTTGGTCTCTGAATGGCAGTTCTGTATACACTGCATATGTCTTTGGAACTTGCTACCGCCAACATTACAATATTTAAGCAACGCAGGACATTTTAGGAAACAAGTTTTCCAATTTTTCAATACCATTTAAATATTGTTTAAACTTTGCTTTGTTTTGAATATATGTATGTAAAATAATTTTTGTTATCTTATTTTATACAAATTATAAACTATGTTATATTTTCATTAAATACTGTATCACATTATACCGATCCTGTACTTTAATTATAAGACTCTTAGTCTTGTTGTGCAGGAAACCAAATAAATAAATAAATACTAAACAGGTAAGAAAGTCCATGAAATAGTGTTTGACGATCGTCGGTTGAAGATGCGTCCGCTAACTGAAATGATAAGATGTGCAAAAAATTGTTATTTCAAATTACTTCATCACGCTCCTTATTCGCCAGATTTAGCTCCTTTGGGTTATGTCCTAATTAAAAATATTAAAAAACTGCTGAGTGGTAAAAGATTTGGCAACAACGAAGATGGTTGTTTTAAGGAGCTAGAAAAGCGCATTGAGCTAAAAGCAGATTATGTAGAGAACTAAAGAACATTTTTCGCAAATTTGATGTATTTTCTTTTTCAGGCAGGGCTGTTCTGGGACCGTACACGCAATAGAAAACTGGTGTTATGTTGTCAGCAATCATTCTAGTAAAGATAACATTTTCGTAATTGAGGTTAAAAATTAAAATTTTTTATTTATTTTTTATTTTATATAAAAAAATTAACTTGGTGCTTATCCTTCGTCTTTTCTATAATATGGAAAATGGAAAGGTGGAACCATTTTCCCTATATGGGAAGTTATATATAAGTATAAGCAGCGTACTGGTCATCCGCACCACCTCAGAATTCAATAAAAATTGGAAGTAAGGTTATATCGTGCTCGACTAAGAAATATTCAAGGAATAGAATCTCTCTTCAAACGTAAAGAAATTATTGAGAGCTTACAAAGGTGAACTTTCTAATGTTTATCTCTAAACCGGTATAGCTACAAGTTCAGTTTAGATGTCGTTTCGCTACAAAAAACACATTTAATATGACAAATGAACTTATTTATTTACATATTTTTATACCCTATACCTCTATGTGGTTTGGGTATAATGACTTTGTGCTGCTGTTTGTAACAACCAAAAATATTTGACCTACACCCATCTTTAATTATACCGATCGAATCAGAATCACTATCTGATTCGATTTAACGATGTCCGTCCGTCCGTCCGTCCGTCCTTCCGTCTGTGTGTCCATGTAAAGTTTGTAATCAAACTGCAGGTCGCATATATGAATATATTTTGACGAAATTTGGTATTTGATCTTTTATCGGCCATGGGATGAACGCTATTGAAATTGGTGAGAATCGGTCGATGTTCAGACCTAGTCCCCATACAAATGACCCCTATGAAATCAAAATATATTGCCATAAGATCCAAGTTATCATGCAAATCTTAGTCAAATTGGGTTTGTGTGTATATATTACATCCGTTAATCAGTAGTCCAAAAATGATCCCTATTGGACAACTCTTAGTCATAGGCCTAGTCATAGGTTTATCAAAAAACAAAAATATTGCACTGATTCTTCTCAAATTTTGTTTGTATATATTTTTGCAAAATACAAGAGACTTTACCAAACATGGTTAGGATCGGTCGATTTTTGCGCCTAGTCCCCATATAGATATTGCATCCGATATGAACTTTTTCATATCTGCAGCCAAAAAAATTAATAAAAATCCCACTCAACTTTGTTTTATGCTTATTTTCTATATCCAGTTAGTTGGGCCTGAGAGATAGGGTCTCTAAACGCATGGTATAGGGTATCGTATAGTCGGTCTAGACCGACTATAATTTTCTTAATTGTTTTATATTATTTTTAATTTTTTATATATAATATCAAAGGTCAGAGGCTTTTACACAGTATACGAGCATCTGAAAATTGTTATATTTTTAAATTTATTTAAAAAATATACAGCCCTGTTCTTGAAACCACTATCACAAAAAAAAAAAATCGTCAATGAAAAAATTCTTAAATCTACGAGTTTTTTGCTTTTCTCTAATTTCAATAAGAATATTTTTTCTCTTTTGAATTCACATAGAAAAGGCTTTGTGAAATCAAAACAAATGCCCTTTTTTTCTACTAAGCAGGTCTTAAGAGATAAAAAAAACTAATTGATATTTAAACTCTAACATGATTTTTATTGAACCTTGTCATTATTTAAAAAAATTAGACAATAATTTTATGAAAAAAAAACGATTTTAAAAAACGTCTACATTTTGCGCTGATTAAAAAAAAAAACTCGTAATAAGTGGTCGATGTTAGTAAAACACACTTTTTGCGATGATGCTGTTCTATAACTATAATAAAAACTTTCTATTTACACAATCTATTTTCCATTATAATTTTTTCTATTATAGCATAGATTCTTTATGCACTAATTATTGGAAATAAAGGAATTAAAAAATTTTTTTCATCCTCACATATTTTTATTTTTTTGCATATGTTCGAAACAGTAGAGATGCCAGTCAAATCCAATTTATTTGAATATCGAAATTTTTTTTAGTGATGCCTAACTTTTTAAAAATAGAAAAGTCATTTTTAATTGAATAAAATTGAAGAACAAAAACAATTAAATGAAAAATTAAGTTATTTTAAAACAAAATATTTTTCTTTATACTTTTTCTATAAACTTAAGAAAAAAAATAAATAAAGAACCATATACATATGTTCTTAACTCAAACATATGGTTCTTAACTCAAACATATGTTTCCATTAAATACATAAAAAAAAGTGGTTTGAAGAAACCCAAAATTTCAATTTCATGTGATTTTAAATTCACTCTTATTCAAATAACAACGTTTCAAGAACAGGGCTCATAGTGTTGCTGATTATCTTTCCTACTGTTGTATTAATTTTAATAATTGAGTTTTTATTGGCTCTTGAGTTATGAATAAAAAGTCAGAGACAATTATGAAATTTAAAAAAAGAGAATTTGAAAATTCTATTTCAGAAGTTTTTAAATTACAAAATTTTATTTATAACATTATTTTTTTGACTTTTGTAAGTTACAAAACTAAATTGTTAAGCAAATGCGAAAATATAGAATCAAATTTTAAAAAAATATCCATCTAATTTTTGCTTTATTTATACCTCAGCAACCAATAGAAACTCCCTCATTAAATTTACCACAAGTGTAGAGAAAGTCCGTAAGAAAATTATATTCGATCTAGACCGCTATACGATGCCCTATTGCAATCGTGTATGACCCTATGTCTTTGGTGCAACTATTAAGATATAGAAAATATACATAAACCAGTTTTTCAATGCAATGTCATCAGAATGAATCAGTACTACTCACTCACTCTACATAAGTTTCAGCTAACCATTAGTTATCTCATTATGAGTTAGTTTATGATCCATAAAATAAGAGGGCACTATGAGTTTGCTGTGAACTAATTAACTAATTATTGGGTCTTACGAGTCAGCTTATAGTTAGTTATAAGGCTATAATTAAAAAATTCAAAAACACTAATTTTTTCTTGAATTTTTCATTTCATTTACTCTTGGCTTTATTTATAAAAACTAGCAGATTCCAGCCCTCGAAATTCGAGTGCAAATTTTAGGAAATTTTATTTCTTCGTTAAATAAAGACCCTAAAGGTATGCTAATCAATTATAGCCAATCCACAAATCAATACAAAAAAAAGAAACTCATTTTTATTACAAACACATTAACACATAGCATTGCATAATTTTATGTATGTGTGTGTAGCAACTTTAAATGCAATTTACTCAAAATAAAGCAAAAAAATTAAAAATCTGTAAATCTGAAAAACGGCTAAAAGAAATACCTTTCAAATAATATACGTTTGGTCAAAATCGAGATAAAACGGTAGAACAAAACATCGGTCACAAGGAATCGCCTAGCCTGTTAATACTATATATATTTATATTGAAAATAAACAACAAAAAAAATCTTATTATAAAATAACATTTTTTATTATTTATTATATATAAATATAATGCGAAGATAAGTTTTTTTAATTAACATATTACAAGCTTTCTTTCATCAGTTCTTTCTTTTTTTTAACGAAAGTTGCTTGGAAATGTAGCTTTTTAATTAATTTAAGAGCACTTCCGGATCTTCTGCTCCGTTAGCACGAATTGCAACTATTAAATGATACAAAAATTAATTTGTGAATACAGGTTCGATGGTAAAATAAATATAAATGTTAATAAACCTTCTCAGTTTTTCTACGTAAATAGCTTTCTCTATTTTTATCATTCTCTGTAAGTTCCTTTTACCCCCTCGCATTTAAAAACATTTTATTTATATTCTATCTGAATTTTTTTATTATTTAATTTTTTTTTTCTTTTTTATATCTCTAATTATACCTGTATTTTATATAATAATAATATAGTAATCAATAATTTTTTATAATATATTAATATTTCACTTTTCTCTCTTTTAGTTTTTTTAATATGAATTTAGCGACACGTGTTTATTTAATTTATTTTGTTATTTAATCTTTTAATCTTTTCTAAGCTTTTTTATTTATGTCTAATATTATTTGTTTTGTATATAATAGTTTTTTATAATAGTTATATTATTAATTTTCTTTTTTCACTTTTATTTTGGCGCACTTATCAGTTGAAACCACGAAACAAACTGATAGAGAATCATATGCATAACCATGGCTATGCATATTGGTGTTTCGTCTCTTGTTTTTTGTAGCATCAGTTTTGAGTGAGCTACAAGTTACTTCAATACTTATCGAGAAGAAGTCAAGCATGTTAACAGTTACTTTTTACTCATTTTTCTTCTCTTGTTATACCCTATCTGGTTTGGGTATAATGAGTTTGTAACCCATCTTTTATTATTGTGATCGACTCAGAATCACTTTCTGATACGATTTAGTGATGTCTGTCCGGCCGTCCGTCCGTCCCGATCTTCACTTAAATCTAGCAAAAAAAAAAAAAGAAATATTGCACAGATTTTGGTTTGTATATGTTTTTGCAAAAAACAAGTGACTTTACAAAATATGGTCAGGATCGGTCCATTTTTCGACCTAGGCCCCATATAATTATAGCATCCAATATGAACTTTTTATATCCGAAGGCAAAAAAATTAATAACAATGCCACTAAAATTTGGTTTATACCTATTTTATCTATCTAATTAGTTGGACATAAGAGATAGTATCGCTAAACGTCGTATCGTATGGTCAGTCTAGACCAGTGGTCGGCAGAAAGAGAGAATACGTATGCATTGGTGTTTTACAGTGTAAGAAAAGTAATACTAGGTTGAAATATTGCCCTGTTATGATTACAAAAACTAATTGATTATTAAAATGAATGAATGTTTCATTGAATGAATAAATGAATGAATGAATGAATGAATGAATGAATAAATGAATGAATGAATGAATGAATGAAAAAATAATATATGTTTTTTTCTTTATTAAATAATTAAATTATTCTTAAAAAATAACCATTATATATCGAAATTGTTTTATAAGGTTGCTATATTTTTTTCCTGTTAGGATTATGATTAATAAAAAATATATGATTATTTAAATGAATGTTTGAGAATGAATAAATGGAGGAATGAACAAAAAAAATTAATTAATCATCAAATGAAACAATCGATAAATATATATCATTGATTACAAGAAATAAAATAATTCATTTTCTTTTTTTCTCTATAAAAATAAATAAAATTAATTCATAATAAATTTGGCAAATATTATTTATGAAAAACATATTTGATTTTTTGTACCATTAGCCCTGTTAGGATTATGAGTGTTAAAAAAATTATTTGTTTCTGTTAACAAAATCTATAAGTTTGTCAGTATCAATTTCTTCTTCGTAACACTTTATTTTCAGCAATGTTTCTAAATGACTATCTGTTAACTTGTTCCTATATTTATTTTTTATTTGTGACATTACCGAAAATGTAGACTCACAAATATATGTTGTGCCAAACATTGAAAAAATATTTAAAATTAAATCCCTACTTGCACCGTACTTATTAGGGCAAATATTTTTCCAAAAACTAATGCCCATATCCATTGGAATGGTTAAATCTGCTCGCCTTAAGGTCAATTCCGATTGAATATTTTCAGTGGATCGTTATAGATATTTATAGCCCATTGTATATTAAATATATCTTGAAAGCGTTTTTTAAAATTTTCCAAAAGTTTTTTCAGTTCTACACTAAAGAATTTTAATTTGTTTTCATTTATAAAAATTGCATATATTTCCTTTAGTTTTGGAAAGTTGGATAAGTTTTGTGACGCAATCTCATCCTCAAGAATTATTAATTTTCTAGTGAAGTGTTTCACGGCATGAAACAAGTTGCAAAAATTTTTATTTCTACCTTTCAAATTATTGATTTGAATTGTAATATCTGTCAGAAACGCTAGGTCTAACAAAAATTCGGGAGTTGGTATAGAATTGATTAAATCCGTATCTTTTATTAAAGACTGAGATTGCAAAAGTACGCGACTTCCAATGCCGTTTGAGGCTTTTCCCACGACTTAACCACCTTATTTCAGTAAATAATAATACATCCTTATAATCACAGTTTAAATCTTCTAAAAACGCTACAAGTTTTCTGTGGTAAGTGCATTATGCCCCCCTTTAAGACGATTTATTATTTTTACTGAAGTTTTAATGGTTTCAGTAAGTTTTTGCAAATAATGCTTGCTGGTGAATTATACAATGGAATGTCGGGACCTTTATTCCAGCTCTTATAAGACACCCGACAAAATCATTATTTTTGCCAAGCATGACTGCAGCACCATCTGTACATACTGCAGATATTTTGCTTTTATCTATTAGCGACAAAACGTTTTTTTTCAAATGAATCAAAAATAACTTGACCAGTAACACTGTCATAAAAAGATTCAAGTTTTAAAATTTCCTCAAACGAATTGAACATATTATCCACTGTTCTGATGCAAATTATCATTTGACTAGTGTCGCAAATGTCGACACTTTCTTCAAAACATATGGATATAAATTTCGAATTTTTTATTCTTTCTACTGTCTCACTTTGAATAAAAAGCCCTATATCTTCGGTGTGTCGGCCTATAGCCCTTGCGGACAAATGCATTTCATTTATAATACGTTCTACCTCTTGTCCTGCTTTTCCAAACAGTGGCAATATCGAGAGGCACATTTCTTTAAAAAAAAATCCCGTCTTCAAAAGGTCGACCCTATTTTGCTAACCCTAAAGCAATTAGATATGATGCTTTAAGTTGGCTGCAAGTTGAGGAATAAGTAATAGTTGAGGAACTAATATTCCTATTTACGGTATTTGCAATATGAATATTTTTTAATCGAAAGTCTTTTTTTAATTTTGAAATTAATTGCTTTCTTTCAATACCATTTATTAAATGATGTTCAGAGTGAATATCATAATGGCGCTTAAGATAGAATGCACTCATTCTTTGGATTGTATGATAGCATACAAGGCACTCTGGCTCATTTAATATATTTAAGGAAAATAAAAATGATTGTTCCCACTCAACGTTCCACATTTTTAATTTAAAATGTACGAAAAACAAAATAAACACCTATAGTAAAAAAAAACAATTGCTTGTAATTTTATTCTCTAAAACTTGCAGAGTGTACTTTATTTATTCAACAAAGCGTCATCAACCTGCTTTGTCGAAAGCTAACATGCTACTGAATAAAATATTTGTTTTTTATATGCTCTATGTTGAATTTTTGTTGACATTCGTGTTGTATACATGTGAATAACCGATTGTGTTCGCCTCCAGCCTGCAATGGGTGCCGACCACTCGTCTAGACGGACTATAATTTTCTTACCCGTTTTCTGCTCCATCAGTTATGAGTGACCAAAAAGATACTTCGATACTTATCGAGAAGAAGTCAAGCATATTGACAATTATGTTTTACTCATTTTTCTTTTGTGTTTTGCTCGATCAGTTTTGAGTGAGCAAAAAGTTACTTCAATACTTATCGAGAAGAAGTTAGGTGTAACAAAAAAAATGGCTCATCTATGGATTATTTTTAAGTTACTTAAGAAGTCAGTTATAAATGAGTTAGCTAAAACCCAATTTGATTTTAAATTAGCTCATAAAAGAACGACAGGGATTGTATAATTTTATGTAAACGATCATTACTCCAAAAAAATGTTCCAGACGATGAAAATTTGTATGTCTGGAAAACAGCTAAAAGAAACACCTTTCAAATGATAATTTTTCGGGGTAAAACTGTGAAACTTACATCCGTCACAAGAAATCGCCTTGCCTGTTTCTATATTCAAGTAGTTGGACCAATGATAGAGGGTCTCTAAACGCATGGTATAGGGTATCGTAAAGTCGGCCAAGACCGATTTGTTTTTTAATTTTTAAAGATATTGCTTTTTAAGGTATTTGATTACAAAATTTTGAAGATAAGCATGCTTAATTGATTTTTTTTTTAAATATTCACTTTTCGCGCTATTATAGTTCAGGTTAACAATTATAATATTATTAACAGTATTATTTCTTTAGCATATTTGCTTCGTTGATTATAAATAGAATAACCTGCACATCAAACTGTTAACTTTACCTATGGATTTTGATATATTTTTATGTCAAATCGGCGTGTTAGCAATATGTGTCTTTGTTTGACAAATAAATAAACATATATTGCATAAATCAAGAAAACGTGTTAAATCGGCAAAGTTTTGTTACGAAAAAAAAGAAAGGTGATTTCAGAGTCTGTCAGCAGCATTTTGTGAAGGTTAAAAAATCTAAGATATGTAATAAAAAAAAGATACTAGGGTATATTATATTCCATTGCTGAAATAAATAAATTTAAGTTACATACATACATATATAAGAAAAGTGTTTCAAAAATCAGATTTTGTAGGTGTAAAGCAGCATTCAAAATTGGTTTATATTTATTGCTCTATATGTTCGTTTTGGAGGCCGAAAGATAACTAAAAAAAATTACTTCTTTGTTTGTCTTGAAGTGACACCATAGCAACAAGAATTCAGTAAACAGAAAAAAAATTCTAAATGTATTCATCATGTATATAATTTCCAAATGAAATGTGTGTCAAATGCTACATATGATTTTACAACCAAACAGTTTTTCAAAGGAATATTAAATAAACCAGCGCCTACTACCTATGAAAGTAAAAGCGATGATATTACAGTCCTTTTGAGTCTGTGTTTTTTTAAATCCAGTAATGATATTAAAACGAACATGTCTGATTAATATGTTTTAAGAATTTAAAGTAAATTTCTTAAAGTCGTAATTGGTTAGATTTCCGAAATGACATTAAACATAATTAATACAGAAATCAATGTTTGTGTTAATAAATTTTCTTCCTGTATTCACCAAATTTCAAATACAAACTTATCTCAATTTAAAATTAAAATAATTAAACTAATTTGCTCATAATATTAATTGGCAAAGAACCCTAATTATTTATTAATTTGAAATAAAATTCAGTTAATTAAAATTATTATAAATGTAGAATTTCAAATAGAGCAGGCACAAGTACTTAGGAATCGTATAAATAAAATAAAACCAAGAGCGTATAAAGAAATAAAAAATATTGGGAAATAAGAAATAAAATTTTTTTTAGATATGTTTGTTAATGGCGTCATTTGCATCTTTGTGCTGTTTTTTTGCCATATAAAAATATACTTGAAACAAATGACAGCATAAAAGTAATTTGTCTGATCTTCCAAATTTTATGTTCATAATTAATCAAAAATTTTCGCTTTAAAATATCGAAATGAAGAGAAGTTAACTTCAGTTTATAGTTTTTTTTTAGAGGACTTTACATTAATTTGACTACATCTCATTTAAAATTTTCTTATAAAAATTTCCGATAAAAGCATTTAGGTATAAATAATTTTTATCTCAAAATGATTGGAAAAATGCAAAGATTTGCCCAATTCAGAAGAGACCTGGCAATTTCGACATAGATAACCTTAGACCTGGTTCTTTGTTATCACTACAGCAACAGTATATTTGCTTATAATTTAAGAAAATAAAGTTGTACTATTGCTATATCTCTCAACATAGAAAAAGCCGTAATGGTATCATACTTAAAATAATCAATATCGGTTTTAACCCTTTCATCCAAAAATTTTTTCAAAGTTTGGCGTTCTTAGGCCAAACATTCTTCATTCTTCTGAAAATAGCTTCCGCATATCAGGTAGAACTAATTTTATCGAAAAATTCTTCAAAAGATTGTAATTTTCTCCTCTTTTATTTAATAAACAAAAATAAAATAAAAATAAAATATAAAGCAAAGGTTATTTACCTAAGCCTTAGCTGAAATTTTTCTGAAGAATGAAGTTTAAAATCGTCACTGGTTCTTGACTTATAGCTGAAAAACTAAGCAAACAAACATCAAGATAAGGAAAAAAAATTAAAAGTTTGACAACGCTGATCCATTTAGAGGTTTTACTATACTGTCCAAAAATGTTCCACAGTGTTATCATTATAATTTTTAAACTTCTGGTTACATATAATTGTCAAGCTAGTTGCTGTATGCTCTAAAAAATCTATTAAAATAATACATCAATGTTTTAAGACATCATTAGTTTTGTATTTTATTGGTCTGTTTTATGTTGTTTAAAAAAGAATCATAGAAACTTAACTTTCATATTTCTGCTTTAATATATGGGGCGTTTCATGTCAAGTGATCCAACTTTTAAAACCGATGTCTACCGATCGTTCTTAGCAAAATTTGTCCCAAATAGCTTAGATAGCTATTTCTTCAGTCTTTCGGAAAAAAATTTTAAAAAAATTTTAAAATTTTTTTTTTCAAAATCAAAAACAATTTTTTTTTTCAAAATCAAAAAATTTTTTTTTTACTTTTTTTCAAAAGAGGAAACTTTTTTCTTTTTTTTTTGGGATCAAAAAAAAGCTTAGGCTTTTTCCTTTAAGAGCCTTTTGGTCGCTTAGTGGAATGCGAGTGGGATATCTATAAAAAAAATATTTTGTAACTCAAGACAACGGTTTTTCAATTTTTAGCATATGCACTAATTTGAATTTTTTCCCATTAGAGTGTAATTGTTTCCAAAACCTTAAAAATAAAGCATACACAGACAAACTAGACAAATTAGCCTTTTCGACGGTATGTAACATACCTAACTAGAGTTTCAGACCTTCGATACTGTAATACCCGTAATATGTTAACGTCAGGAAAAAAATCACTTTTTTTTTCTATAATAAATGTTGAAATTTTTTTATTTATCTTATATATATTTACGCTGCTCCCTGACTCACTGACTGACTGACTGATTCTGTAACGCTGAAATAATACACACACATAGCACTCCCTACAAAGCTATGGGAAATACACAAACAAAATTTAATCTTTCTCATTTTATACAAACCCACACACAATTTTCTCTCTTCTTTGTTACCGACCAGTGCTGCTAATAAAATCTTCTGAAAATCTACAATTTTGGAAACTAAATCGCCATAATTGTTATTTTTAAAACAAGAAATTGTCAAAAAAATTTTACCGCTTATAAAACTCGAAAAAATATTACAAAAGGAAGCAATAAAATTTATTTATATCATTCATATTACGAATATTATTATTATTATTATTGGTTATTATTATTATTGGTTATTTCTATATATAAAAATGTATTAGTGGCGAAATTTCAACGAAAAAAATTTAAAACAGCAATCAACAATTAAAACTTAAATCTTAAATGGAGATGCTATTCAAGGTGTTTCCGTTTTGAAACGACTTTACCCAGAATTAAATCTATACATATTTTGTAATTAACATTTACACTGAACTAAAACTATAAATTTTCGATTTACAACCCATTAATTGTTAACCCTTGAAATGCTAATTTTTATACTACTGAAAATTTAAAATCTTCAATCATCATTTTAACAAATTTAACAAATCATTTTAACAAATTGAAAAATCGTTGAAAATAAAATAAGTTGTCAAAATTAGCAGCATTGCTAACGATATGCAGACTTCGTGTTAAGCGGGATATACACGGTCAAAATGATTGAACTGCATTTTGGTGGTATTAGTGAAAATGTGTTTGTATGTGTCACACCGACGATGATTGAAGCAAAATCAAAAATTTTAGATTTTCTGCTTGCGTTACGTACGAATTTGATGTGTGTATATCGTTGATTGATCAAGCATGTTCTCATTTTTAATGTGACTTTGAAGCAAATGGTTGTGAGGAGATGTCGGATGAAAGGCAAAATATTTTAGAATTGCCATTAAGTTTCACGGGTAAATGAATTCCTTTTTTTAACCACTCCTTCATCAAGATACGTCTCTTCTTCATTTTTTTCATATTCTTTTGCTTTTAAGCACACTGCCAAAATGGCGACAAGTGTATCGTCCGCTACCGACATGATGTTTACAGCACAAAATCAAAGACCAAATGAATGATTGAAGTGCTATGCAGTACCGTGTATGTTCGAAGCATCATGCACACATATATGAATTTGACGTCAAGCATTTTGACCGTGTATATCCCGCTTTACATATGGAATAAGTTGAACACAAAAAATGCTGAGAAAAAAGAGATCTTCAATGTGGATTTTTTTGTTGTCCAACGTATGATTTCGTTTAAAGCTCTGTATTGAAAAGCACTTGAAAAAATATTGCAATAGTAAGTTTAAAATTTAAATTATTCTGACTTTGCTTAATTAAATTACATTGTAATTTTTATTTTTTTTTTTTTTTTGATTTATAGATAATTGGAAAAAATATTCGCTTTTTATGAAGACATATGAAGTATTTTTTCTCTTTTTTGTAGGTGTATTGGTGTTTGCATTTCCTTAAGGTGTGGTAGGTTTTAAAACCTTTTTTGCATTTCTCTTTCTGAATGCACATCATATCGAGAGTGTTGTTTCAAAATTTTAAGTAAATCAGAGCTAAACTTAAGAAGATGCAGCGTTTCCAGCGACCGGCCTCATACGGTATATAGTATATAAATCATAGTATATAAATTCGAAGTCCGTCAACATCATGACTCAAAATCTACTTGACCAATTCTTTTGCAATTTTAGACACTATATATATACATAAATCATCACGTAACCACGAAGGTTTTTTTTTTTAATTCCATTTTCTTTCCCATTTTTTAACAACAAATTCCCGAAATTGTATAGCAAAAATCGTTTTTAACTTCAAAATGCTGCCAAAAAAAAAAAAAATTTTAAAATCTCTTCGTCACTGCCACAGGAAATATGTTACCTTTGAAACGCGTTTCGATTTTTTTATTTCGCATTATCCGGTAACGAGTTATGATGTTCACCGCAAAACAACAACGCCTCCGGAGATTCGCTGTCGCGGACTTATTTATTAAAATTTTTAATTGAATTTTTTTTCAAAGATTCTTCAAATATAATGCTATAACGTATATATGAAATAAGTAATCCAACATTATTCATATCTTCAAAAAAGAATTATGAAAACACGACTTATTTTAAGAAACTTTTAGGAACCTTGCTCTAAAACGTTTTTTTTTCTTTTCTATGCTATTCTATTTTTCTACAATAAAATGGAGTTAGATTATAGCGCACTCGGCGGGACCGGCCAAATTAGTTCCTTATAGACTAAGTTCGTTATAACCGTAGTTTTTTTTTTTTTTTTGATTTGTCCGAAAGGTTTAAAAAGTTTTTTTAGTTGAATAAGTTTATTTATTTTGGGACATTTTAAAAAGTTATAAAACATAAATTAAATTACTGAAAAGATACATATTAATTGTTTGTCTTAATAAGACTAAAATTACCGAGTTTCTATCAAAATAAAATATTTTTTTAAAATCATATAATATGAAAAACTCCTTATGTATAGAAGCAAAAAGTACATAGCAAAGGTTGGCTACTGGCAAACTTTTACGAAAATATACATAAGAGGACCTTTTACAAAACTTCATTTGAAAATCGAAGTTTTTGTTTTGTATTAAAATTAAATTAAAATAAAATTAAATTAAATTGAAATTAATTTTTTTTAAATATATAAAATATACGAAAATTCTCAAATGAAAAAAAAAATTGTTTGTTAAAGTCAAAAGTTTGATATAACCACTGTTCGCTATAAGAGAAGCAATTTGTATGAAAAATGTGATTAAAACTCTTGGGACCGAAGAAATTCTTCCCTATAAACAAAAATTTATTACAACCAGGGTTCGTTATAAGCGAACTCCATTGTATTAAATTTTAATAATTTTGGGAATCTCCAATCTCCTCACTTTACCAGGCCTTCCCATGTGCAAGTCAAATTGATCACACATCCAATAGTCAAAAAGTTGTTAAGCAACTGTCCCATTGAAAAATTGAAAGAGAGAATTGAAACGTATGAGTGTTTAGTTAAAAAAGAGTAAAAAAAGTGTGAGTGCATTAAAACCTAAAAGCCAAAAAATTAACGTGTGAAGGCCGGGTAATATCTTAAATATATTTACGCTGATCCCTGACTCAGTGACTGACAAATTCTGTAACGCTGACCAAAATGATACGGTTCTAATTCCAAGGATTGATCTCGCCCCAACCGACACCACATTACCTTTCATATTAAAACACCGCCAGTTTCCAGTAATTCCTGTATACGCAATTACCATAAACAAGGCTCAAGGCCAGTCATTTGATTTGGCATTAATTTGGAGACCGCGGTATTTTCACACGGCCAACTGTATGTGGCTTTGTCACGATCAGAAGTTGCAAGCCAAGTTAAGATACGCATTCAATCGAACCCACAGCAAGGAAAACTATTAAATGACCAACGATATTTCACACGAAATATAGTTTTTCAAGAGATTCTAAATTGAAAAACTTTTTTGCCAATATTTCTTATCTGTTTTGATAATGTATATAATTTCTACAGACACAATTTTTTTTCACATGTACATATGTAACAATATAATTTTCAATTTACTACTATATTAAAAGATATATAATTTATTATAAATTTCTCGTGTATTTAAATTTAATCTGTTTTATTCATAATTTTTAAACGGGCGCCTAGGCGCCACACAATCAACTAGTTTGTAATAATAATTAAATTAATATATTATAATAATAATAATAATAATAATAATAATAATAATAATAATAATAATAATAATAATAATAATAATAATAATAATAATAATAATAATAATAATAATAATAATAAAAAAAAATAAATAAATAATTTATTAGACCCATCTTTAACATAACTATTTTTTTAATTAATTTTTTTTAATTTTTTAATTTTTTTTAATCCAGCTTATTTAGCGCCTTTATTTGTTGCGTTTTTGCCAATATTTACTTGGCGTTACTATGTTCAGCTGTTGCTTAAACTGGTGTTGAAGGAAATCAACTTATAGTGCTTAACAGATGACTCGCCAGAAGATTTACACGAATAGCACGATTACCTTAAATTGACTATGTGTCCTAATGCAACAACTTCTTGCCACTTAAGTGAAGTTCAAATTGCCCGGAAACCACATTCATTAAAGAGAATTTAATCAACTCTTCTGATCACGAATATATTGAGGAGGTGAAATTTTAATCTTCGATTCAGACCGACAGATGCACATTGAAAACAATAATTTCAAATGTGGATGATTTTGTGGACGAAATGTGTGCAGGATGGCTAAACTTGAGAACCCCCGTGACTTTTTAGTCAAAGAGCAATGGTCATTCTTCAAGGATTTGAAGATACATTTGAAGTCCAGTGAATTCGTTATTTCGTATGATTACGTAGAAAACTATTAATATGTTCTTCAGGGTGCTGTACAAGCTTTCCACTTCAATAACGACCAAGCAACTATATTCAGAGTAGTTATTTACTACATGAAAGATGAAAAACTGGAACACAAAAGTATGGCAATCATATACCAAGATTTAAAATATGATACCATTGCAGTTTATGACTACCGGTAGATAATACAAAAATATTTAAAATCTAAATTTACAATAAAGAAGGTATACTACGTTTCGGACGTAGCTCGTCGAGTATAGGCTCCAGTGCTCTCATCAAGATCGCATCTTAGATGCGACTGCTTTATTCCATTGGGCAATGAATTATTGAAAAGAAACTAAAATAGTTTTCAGTCGCAAAGAGGATTATGAGAAAACATTGAAAACACTGAAGAACAGATTCGATACTACGATAACAATCGATGGCACCGCTACATACCATGCTTTTATACCGCTTGTCGATGGAAGACCCAAGTTTTCTGCCTCCACTCAGTGCGAGTTCTTTCTAAAGCCAAAAAAGGAACCAGCAGCGAAATCAACTTCTGAACCTAGTAACGGCAAGAAAGGATTGGCAAAAAAAGCAGCAAATAAAGGCGATTAATAAGCTGGATGAAAGACTGGGTATTTGGAAATGTAAAAAACTTAAATACTTTATCAGCTACAATAATTTAATTTAAAAAATAGTTATGTTATATATTAAATTCTTTATTTTTTTTTATTATTAATAGTAAATATTAATTTAGTTATTATTACAAATAAATAAAAAAAATAATTTTTCAACATTTCTATAGAAAAAAAGTGATTTTTTCCTGAGTTTAACATATAGCAGGTATTACAGTATCGAAGGTATGAAATTTAAGTTAGGTATGTTACATACCGTCGGAAAGGCTAATTTGTCTAGTTTCTCAGTGTATGCTTTATTTTTAAGGTTTTGGAAACACTTACACACTAATAGGAACAAAATTCAAATTAGTGCATATGCTAAAAATTGAAAAACCGACCAAAAAGCTCTTAAAGGAAAAAACCTAAGCTTTCTTTTGAGCCCAAATAAAAAAAAAAAAATTCCTTTTTAGAAAAAAAGTCAAAAAAATTTTTGATTTCGCAAAGAAAAAATTAAAAAAAAAATTTTTTTATTTTTTTTCCGGAAGACTGAAGAAATAGCTATCTAAACTATTTGATACAAATTTTGATAAGAACAACAGGTAAAAAGTCACATGGATGAGAAAAACACCTGTTTGGTCAAAATTTCAAAGTCGTGTCTTAGCTTCTATCCAATACGACTAACTTTGGTGCAAATTTCATCCCGATCGGAAGACATCGGTTTTAAAAGTTGGATCACTTGACATGAAACGCCCCATACACATTTTTCAATGAGCAGATATTATTTTATAAACCTTTTATCAGAATTTGTATTCATGTACTTTCAACAACAGTGTAATGACTTCGAGCATTATTATTAAGCTGGCAACAGTTCTCATTTTCACTCATGTGTTAGTGACACATGGAAACATTTGTTGATATCCGTGTTACACGCAACAAAATATATTTAGATTGATTTTTATTGGAAATAATAATTCTAGACCTTATTTAAATATGCAAGATTTCTTAATGTTAAAAATCATAGAAGGGCAATTCCATAAAAATGTCAACTTTTATGAAAAAAAATATTTTTTCATTCATATGAAGTAAGTTTAAAAATATATTAAAATACGTTCCAAGTTACATAATTTAATTCCTTACAAGCATTCTAATTAATAAAATAAATACAAAATTTATTTGTTTACTCAATTTTCTTTTAATACATGTTTAAAAACTTTAGTCATTCCGTCACAGTCATTCCGTCACGTCAAATGACAGTTAATAAATTCGATACTATTACAGGCCAGTTGCTCTAAATTATAATTTTATATTGCTTATATATCATATGTAAAATATGCATTAGTTTCAAATCTGACTTGCTTCTTAATTTACAAAAGTTCCCACGTTTTAATACCAGGACATAGTCCTGGTAGCAAAATGAGAAATTGCTCAAAAATAAAAGAATAAAATAGTGTAAAAATTGTTTGAGTTTTTTTTAAATCTCTTAATCATTAGCAATCATTTTCAAAATGAAAAATGAATTTTCAATTCAAAATAGCTTTGTAGAATAGCCTTAACTTTAATTCTACAACTCAAAATGTCATTCCGTCACATATGGAATTGCACAGAAATCACAATATAATATATATAAAAATTAAAATGAAAATTGTTTTAATACGGTTACAAAATACATTAGTATCTCGGGCATGTTTTGTTGTTATACACCCAAATATTTTGATTGAAATGTTCTTCATTTATTTCTAAGACATTTATTTCTAGACTGGAATATTCTTTTAATTTTGAGATATTGTTCATTAAAATTTATCAAAAAAATAAATTATATGAAAATTTATTTTAGCTCACTATAAGATTCCTGGTCTATGATAATGGGGCTAAGGTATCAAAGAATTATTTTCGACTTTTTGCCAATTAGGGTAGAGTATAAATGCTCTTTCACATGATGAAAATCAGAAATTCATTATTTGTGGTTAAGCTTACATACTAAAAATGAAGAGAAAGCTAAGTACAAAAACAAAACAAAAATTGATGTTAAAGATAACAAGTAAAAATAAAAAATTTGAAGATACAAAAAATATTATTATATGTCAGAAAAACATTTTTAAGTAGTTTTTGTACTTTTTTCATCGTCGTCTTTCTCGAGACATATTTACGTTTGGTTGTGTGGAAGATTGAGCTTGTTTCACGTCTGGTTCGAGATTATGTCCAAGAATTGTCGCCTTTCACTAATTTGATGCTTACGCTTTTTTCGGTAAAGGAACCAGCTCTGATACCAACTCCTTTTTTGATGCCTATATTTCTGCGATATCAATTCCTGCTAAATAATCCATTGTCACTATAAAGATAAATAACCGACTCTATAATTTTTGGCATTTGACGCATGCAAATATATTTTCTCTGTCGTCCGTCCGTCAACGTTCAAATACACACTTTGTAATTCTTCAGTACACATCATACCAGATTCGATATATCTTAGTATCACGAAATCAAGTTTATTCTTTGCTAACTGTAAGCAATTGATTTTCATATTTTCGACCTTTTTTCGTGGTATAATTCTTTGGCAGTTGTTGTTACAAAAATTATTTGAGATAAATTTGGATATCAGCTCCTCTTTCCTTTTATATATAGCACATAAAACCATCCCAACGTAACTTTGTTCCATTTAAGCTTCTGTCTTAAACAAATATAGTTCATCCCCATCGCCATTCGTACTAACATCATCATAAGACCTGTCATCAACCTTCATCGGAGCAAAACGGCTACTATAACTCTGATGGAAAAGCTACGAAAAGGTAAGTTACATACCATACTATTACAGGAGCCTTGGACGGTAAATGACAAGGTTACTGTACTAAATGATCCAAATTACCAAAATATTTTATGCTCATACAAGGGCTCGGTCGAGAACTTGTATTATTTGTTACAAAAATCTAAACTATCTCTTTTCTCTAGACTTGGCCACCGCAGATGCTACCGTCCCGCAACACGAAAGTTATCGTGGCATCGGTTTATCTCCCTTCGGATTCGCCGAAACCTCGACCGATGTCGGAACTGGAGGAGATGGTAAAAATGGCCAGGATATGTAAGGAATTTCTCATATAATGCTGTGCGAATTCTCACAATATCGCTTGACGAAGTTCCATTTGTAACCAAAGGGGGGATGCATTACTGGAATCCCTTGACGAAAATGACTTTTTAACCTTAGTGTTGGAAACACGGCGCCCTTTGTTAACAAATTAAGGGAAGAGGTTCTAGGTATTTCAATTTGTTCAAAAAATTTAGTGGGTGATAACCAAGATTGGCGTGTCTCAAGCGAACATTCCTTCTCGGGCCATCGTTGCATTTTATTTAAACTAACACAACTACCACCTGAATATATTAACTTCAGGAGTAAAGCTAAGACTGATTAGCCTAAATTTAGAAGAAATCTACAGGTCCGTCTAACTACTCCTCTCACAGATATAAGGTATATCGAAGAGGTTGAGGGAGAGGGGCCTAATTGAGTCTTTCAAGGAATGTTGTCCATTCCGTGAAAAGAGATCTCCCCGAGATAAACCCTGGCTAAGAGGGGAACTGATAATTCTTGGGAAGGACTTCCGAAGACTATTCAATAGGGCTCGTCGTAAAAAACTTGCAATATACTGGGACGACTACCACGTCAAACTCAGGAATGACAACAAATAGATCCGAGTAGCCAAACGCAACTCCCGGAAACTGTTCTGTGAACAAGTTGATAGCGCGTTAGTGACATCTCGAAAATCAAGGAATTCTCATGCAAAATCCATTCGCAGCCTTAAACTCTAATTAGTAAAGACGGAATTTGGGCGGACTCGTTGATACAATCCTTAAGAATCATGATGGAGGCACACTTTCTTATCGATGAACGTGGGCCGAATATCAACTCAGAAATTGACACCAATATACCACGACAAGCTGAACCCAACGTGGAGCAACGAACGGAACCCGATGGGGAACAACATGTTGGGCCTAATGAGGAACAACATCGGACGGAGAGAAATAATAGAATAACCGAAATGATGGTAAATAAGGCAGTGCAGAGTTTTGCCACCTTTAAGGCAGCAGGCCCGGACGAAGTCTTTCCTGCTCTACTACAAAAGAGCGGGGACTTGATTGGTAGTAGTCTGGCTGGTGTATTCTCTACTTTCCTAAAATTGGCGTACACCCCCAGGGCATGGCAGGAAGCTAAAGTGGTCTTCATAGTAAAACCGGGAAATGAGAGCCTATCAACCGATAAGTCTTACATTCTTCCAACTGAAAATTATGGTGCGCATATATGAGGGGACGCTCAGTGGAAACTACACTTCGTGAAGTAGCTCACCACATTGAAAGATTTTTTATCTAAAAATCTTCACCCTAGCTCACCACATTGAAAGATTTTTTATCTAAAAATCTTCACCCTAGCAATATTTATCGATATAGAAGGGGATTAGATAACGTATCGACCAATATTCTACTCCAATCTCTACACCAATTTGACACATACCGGGACATTAAAGCCTGAATCGGTCACATGCTAGGGATTAGATGGATAAGTTGCGAAGTTGGTGGCATTAGATTAAGAAACAAGGTTTGTTGTGGGATACCTCAAGGGCGAATTTTCCCCCTTTTTTGGGTGACCGCTTTAAACAGTCTGTTAAGGATTCTAGAAAATAAGGGTTTCCAACCTGTTTGCTACGCAGACGATGTAGCGGTACTGTTAAGGGAATAGATCCTAGGAATCTTGTAAGATTGCATCGGATGCACTCGGAATAACATATAACCGAGGGGATTAAATGTGAACGCAGAAAAGCTTGAAATATGCCTCTTTACTAGGAAGACGAGAATAGTCGACTTCGATGAACCCCGCTTCCAGGGCAAAACGATTAGAAACACACAAAGAGTGAAATAGCTTGGGGTGATTCTCGACAAAAAGCTCACTTGGAAGGACCACATTGAGAGCAGGGTCACGAGGACTCACCGGATATGGGCCACTTGTAGAAGAGCTATAGGTCTAAAATGGGGTTTAAACCCCAGTATGACACATTGGCTACACACAAGCATTTTTGACCAATTCTAACTTATGCATCCGTAGTCATGTGGACATCCATGAACAGGAAATACTATATTAAACCATTCCAAAAGATACAATGGCTCTTCTGCATAGGAATCAGTGGTGTAATACGGACTACAGCTATGAGGGTTTAATAGACGATTATATCTATAAGACTGATCGAGATCAGAATTAGCTATGAGGCAGCTCTGGCCAAGGTAACAGGGGACCATATGACCAGACACCAAACAATATTGGACCAGATACCGGGATTCAACACAGCGGTTTTTGGCTGTGATAGAATCATGGAAGTGTTGACGAACACACCCTGTAGTATAAGGATACCTGATAGGGAAAGCTGGATAAATATTACTAAATATTAGACATACAGACCTAGTCTGCATGGTAGTACTGGCATAGGTTTATATTATGAAGACCGTTCCAATGGCATATACCTACGCATTCCGGACCACAACCCTGTCTTTCAGGCCGAATTGGTCGCGATAACGGAATGCATAAGATCTATTGACGCACGGGAAAGCCCAAGCCCCAACGTGAAAATATTTTCGGACAGTCTAGCGGCTATCAGGGCGATATCCTCGGATAAAACTATATCAAGGACTGTCCTCAGATGTAAGAAGGAGATTGCACACTGCACTACAAGGGGTAGACTTGAAATCGTTTGGATCTCAGAGCTTGTGGAGGGGATTACGAGACCCTAGTATTTACTGTCCTGCATTTGCAGGAGCAGAGGTCAGACATTTATCCAACGACATCATACCAGGCGTAACGGCTCTTAGGGGGATACGCAGGAAAACACTCAGGAAATTTGCTGAGTTAAATAAGGGGGAGGATAACCGGATGAGCACGGGGATGTAGAGCCATGTATGAGTGTATATACGGGTACAACGGATATGAGCTATATGTATACATGGCTCCTATTTTTCAACTTAACCTAACCTAACCTAAAACCTGTTTTTCAAGGGAGACATTGACTGTAGACGGCGCTAAGCTCCTAGCACCTTTCATGTACTAACAGAAACGATTACACTAACGCGATAACGAAAAAGATAATATTACGAGCAGGAACAACACTTGACCTCCCTAAATGTAGTTATACACCAGGCAACGAGAATAAAATGGGACAAGTAAAGCGAAACTGAAGCAATGAGTTTTTAACCATCAACAACTGTTTTCGCACGTAAGCCCCCTTTTCATAGACCAGGTAACACATATTGAAGTTGTTGTAGAACAAACACCTACTTTAGGTTATTATAAGACAATTAGAAAATATATTCTACAAGTAAGTATTAATAAATTTATAGATTAACGAAAAGCATATTCATTTCATCACTACCAGTCAATTTCAATTAGTCGACAAAATTAGGCTATTTTAGGCTTCACAAAAAAAAAAAAAAAACACAGCAATATATATGTACGTAGTTTTCCTCAATTACATTAGAATTATTACATTAGAATTATTTTATTGATTAATTTACGCAAAAAATTCTGTTAAAAAAAAGAGTGATTTTAAGCTGTAGTTACAATTTTCTTTTCATGTTGAGGATTATTTTAAAATAGGTCTGTATTTATAAATAAATTTGGTTAGATTTTTCTTTTTTGCATTTTCCTTATCTGTACCATAAACAAATTAAATGAAAACTAAAAAAAAAAATCATATGCTCAAAAATTAAACCTTGCAATCAAATTACAGGTCGCAAATACGAATATATTTTAACTAAATTTGGTATTTAAACCTTTATCGACCATAGAACAAACGCTGTTGAAACTGGTGAAAATAGGTGCATTTTTAGACCCACTCTCCATACAAATGATTTCGACTTAAATTGCCATAAGATGCAAATTATCATATAGATCTCTGTGTGTGTTTATTGCATATATTAATCAGTTGTCTAAAAATGCATTATGCAAGACAAGTCTTAGTCATAGCTCCAATGAAAAGCTGCTTCCTGACCTTCACTTAAACCTATCAGAAACAAAAAATACTGCACGGATTTTTCTCAAATTTGGTTTTTAGATGTTCTTGCAAGAAATAGGTAACTTTACCAAATATGGTGAGGATCGGTCCATTATTCGGCCTAGTGCCCATACAAATATAGCACCCAATATGAACTTTTTCATATTCAAAGGAAACAAATTAATAACAGTGCCACTCAAATTTGGTTTATGTTTATTTTTTATATCAAATTAGTTGGACTTAAGAGATAGGGTCTCTAACCGTATGGTATAGGGTATCGTATAGGCGACCTAGACCGACTATAATTTTCTTACTTATTTTTTTTAAACATTTGCAAACTTCGATAACTGACGACCCCGAGTTTTAAATAAATTTTGCAACAGCTACAAAGAGTTCTACCAATAAAACTGCTGCCGTTTCACGCAATACTGCTGTTGCAGATTCTTCAATAACTGCTGTCACAATTTCGCTCAAACTGCCTAGTTTTTGGATGGAAAATTCAGGTTATTACTATTGTCATAAATCCTCCGACAGACGCATACAAAATAATCAGGCATCGCCTTAACGAGCATTTTTCTTTGAGGGGAATCGCATTAAACACTTCCTCAACCATACGGATATCGGCGACCAGAAACAGAGCGCATTGCTCCACTAAATTCGAATGCTAGTAAATAGTGGCATTGCGGATAATTTATTGCTGGCCATGTCGGTGTAACTTCTTCTACCGCAGGCACTGGCCATAATGTAAACTGCAGCAGAATTTCTGGCCAACATTACTTCAGCTACAACTATTACTACTATTTATTCATCGTTCAATTTTTCAGAGTTGAAAGAACAAATAGAGGAGATTACCACCGCTTTTCAAGAGCTAAAATATGCGACGGCCCAAAGCCATTTCGCGATTGTGTTCCAAATTTCGAGAAACTTCTCCATGTGGTATTTGCTATTATCATCACCGTTTTTGATGCAATGCTAAGAAGTTGCGACAGTCGTGCTCTTCCTGATAGATATTGCTTGTTTTAAAGAAACTTGGATAAAAGCTACTTCTGCCAAATATTAGCCTTTAAAAGGATTTTTCAGAGTATACTCCCAGTTTTTACTTGCCACTTATTTAAAACATTTCGAATTAATTTTCTGATAAACAATTTAAAACTACGTACAGTAACCCATTAGTGCATAAAGCTCCCCATCAATTTTGTAAACGTTTTTATTATTATTTTGGTATTAAATATGACTACTGAATTAGTTTTTATGATTTTTATTTAAAAAAAAAAACGTTTAACGTAAGTTTTACGAGGTGTCCCTTATAAGGGACTTTATGTTGCATGAGCAATTTGAGAATGAAATGTTTTGAAACATTATTTTGGATGAAGGCCTTTATTGCATTTTAAACAAATAAAATTGGACTTTTTACCACAATTTGCACATCGCTTATCCGTTTTGGAGTAATCTACAATGTGATCTTTTCCATCGAATCTTATATCAGCATTCACATTTATCCTGTTTGAACCTCTCAGAGAGGGCACTGTGAAGCTTTCCAACAAGGATATAGATACATAACGTCGGAATTGAAGGAAACTGGAACAATTTGGATCATTACTCGAAAAACGATAATTCGTTGATCTCTCTGTTCCTTTTTCATTTCGGCAATTGAACGAAGTGGGCATTTTTCTGTAAGACCATCTCTTATTTTGTCAGTTGCACAGATACCCATGTTCGACAAATGACGTAGTAAGTTAACAGATGTAAAATAGTTGTCAAAGAAAACCTTGTAAATAAATGAAAAATATACATAAGATGAAGTGGGTAAGAGTTAAGATTTTTTAATATCTTACTTTGAATCCTTTTTTTTTCTTGGTATATATGCTTTTGTGATAAGGTCTATAACCTTATCGACACCTACACCAAATCCTTGTGACACGACATCTGCTTTTTTCCCCATATATATGTCAACAAACTGAAGTTTATATTCATCACTTGTATTCAAAGCCCAATTTTTGAATCCAAATCTAATTGGTGTGCATAATGTTTACCATAATAAGGGATCGTACTTTCATCAATTGAAAGATTTTCATCTAATATACCATATTTTAGAAAAGATCCATTTAGATGATCAATTACTGATCGAATTGGGAAAAGCCGATCATTGCTCTAATCTGTTGGGACGCATGCTGTTTGATAGTAGTTTCGGAGCATCTCTTTGGCAGATCAGATCCTGACATCAAAATACCTCCAACAAATACCTTTATTTCATCCAAAGTCACATTCAATCCAACATTTTTTTGAAGAGCATATAAATTAGTCTGTTCGACACAATTAGATAGTATATCATCGGAAAAAAATAGTTGGAAAAAATCTATTGCGGTTTTGGCGAATTCAACCTCGATGCTATTAACCTGTGCCTCGTACTTGGTTTCAATTTCGTAACTGGAATCCACTTTGAACCAGTGTGTCTTAGATGCACGATTAGAATTTCGGGCACTGGTCCTAGCATACTTTGAAAGTGGTTCATCGTTGCTTTCATCCTATTCGTCATATAAACTATCACCATTTACAACGAAATTAAATTCACATTCTGTGTTCAGCAATTTTGGTCCAAGATGATTGAGATTTCCTTCATGATCGTCGTCACTTGAATCAGAATCTTGGCCCGTCCTATTTCCAACTATGGGAGAAATCGCATAAATATCAACATCTTGTAAATCACCATCGATAGCTTCCAATTCTTCTAATATTTTAGCAACTGTAAGTCTGTAACAAAATATACATGAAAACTGTTCTGCGAGCATAACTTCCCTTATAAGGGACCTTGCAAACTATTCCATATTGCGTAAATTCCAAAATTATTTTTTATTTTATTTATGAATTATATTAAAATCTAAACACTTTTTAATATATATTCGCTCAAAAAAACTACATTTAATAAGAAAATATAGCCTTTATTTAAATTTTACTTACCTTCCACATGATTTCGGATTATATTTTTTTTACCGCTTTCCATTGTTTATTCAAAATAAACCACACAACATAAATTATTTCAACTGAATGCATGTTTGTATAACAAAACACATATACACAAAAGTCAAAGCCTACTTGATTCACATTTTTATTCAAAAATGTAGACGCAAAGTGGAAAAATACCAACGTCCTTTTAAAGGGACTGTATGAACTAATGGGTTAAAAATAATATTTATAATATAAATAATTTAGACGAAAAGCCTCATAGCTAAGTACTTATATTTTATCCAGTTATGTCTGGCTTTGCACAATTTGTAATTTTTGCATTTAAAAAAAGTGCATAATATTTAATATTGTAATTTTTTTTTTCTTCCTAATCACAGAGTTTAACTAGAAGAGGAGAAATGTCCTTCAGTCAACTAGTGCTTTCATATCTATATTTAAAATGTATCATTTTAAATTTGATTAGCTGTAGTTTCATGGTTAGAACTACACTTACCTAGTTGCGAAAGAAGTAGCAAAATATATTAAAGCTAAAAAAAATTATCTATAGACAAAAACATGCACTTTAAATCTGGAGATACCAAAAAAGGCACATGAGAATTTCACGAATACGAACTTTTGCTTTTCAAATTAATTTAAGTTTTTGCGTTGCTTACATCGAGAAAAAATCTTTAAAAATCAAGCATCCATAACGTGTAAATATTTCTTAAATTTATTCGCATAAAGAAAAAAATTGTAATTTGAAAAAGCGCTAGTTGAAGTTCTATAAAAAGAGAATAAACTCTTAGAGATGCTGTAAATTGTTTTGACTTTTGTTTTTATTGTATAATAGGATATGTGAATTATTTTGACCCACGTCCAAAGAAAATCCTATAGAAAATGCTTTCCACTTCTGGGATGGCTCCATATTATAAAGGGAATCCTGATCTAACATGTGACCTTAATAAAGCATTATTGTTCTTTTTTATTGGTTTGATTTAAGGAAGAAATTACTTGAATTGGAACTAATTAAATAAGTTTTAGTAAAATAAGAAATAATCAAAATTTAAAAAAAAATAAAATTAGCTACTAGTTTAATTCGATTCTTCTTTAGCGCTGACCTCTAATACTACAATTCATAGTTTGGCTTAGGAAAGGAATGGGTTAACGTTGCACAGTGGCGCCCGTAGAGCAAACGAGGTTGCAAAAATCAAAATTTTCATGTGCGCCGACGAAGTTTTGAATAAACCCATGTTATAGGAAACTTTTCAACGATTTCAAGTATGCTACTCTTAATAATATCACATTTTTAGTTTAGAAGATATAACCGTTCACAGTTGACCGACTTTCGGTTTTCAAAAAAACACACAATTTTTAGTCAATTTGTTGCGATTTCAGGTGTAATATCACGAAAAATAGGTAACGAATCGCCTTATTTTTTATTTGTATTGATTGATGTATTTATTGAATGTATAATGATAAAAAAAAAATTAACTGTTTGCCTTGTGTTTCTCCTGGTAAATCACTATTTAAAAACTATCCGTTTTTTCACTATTTTTCAACTTTGACGGAAAATAAAAAAATCCATATATTTCTATATTTGCCATATTTGCAAAACATGTTCTATGATTATTTATTTACATAATTCAAAAGGTTTTATCTGCCCGTACGTGCCCGTTTGGCTTCTAGAGGTAAAAAGGGTTAAAAAGACATGGTTGCAGAAATTGTATGGCGTGCATCCCTTACATGTTTTAAATGACAGTAGTTTGATCTAATAGTTTGAAAATTGCATTTTAAGTCGGTTGTCTACTTGTGAGAATCTGCCAAAGTCTACTCCCAATATTCTGTTACAGACACAGGATGCACAAAAAAAAACTCATTGAAATTCGCAGGTACACACCTCAATTAAAAATTACTTTGGAGTACAAATGGTCAAGAACAATATTGACTTGTGGTCTCTCCAGGTAGGCACAAATCTTATTTAGACACGAGCATAATATCAAAATTGCATAATTCAGCCTAAATCCATATGTATGCAGGGAACAGGTAAATTTTTAGGCATGGTAGCATAAGCCTATATATTGCAAAATAAGCATAATGCCTGGATTAGTCTACGACTGAAAGTTGGCGCAACAAGTACTGAAACCATGTCGTTAAACAATTTAAAATTATTTGAACTGTTTAGAAGGTCAACCACACCAGAGTTTTTCACGGAAGCTGCTTTAGAAGAACTTGATAGCTTATACGGAAATATTGAGAGAAGCGAAATTATAAATCTGATATCTGCAAATATTAAGCCAAAATGGGTGAAATCCAATCGAACCATTCAGAACTTCAACTCCAAATACGAGGACTGGCTTAATAAAGACACCATCCTGGATATATTGGCAGTAGATAAACCCACCACATCAACCAGAGGAGCAAAAGGAAGGCAAAAAAAAATGTATTGAGGAGTGTTCAATTTTCACAAGAAAGAGGAAACTTGCCGATGCCACCAATGACTTGACCACGAAGCATTTATCGGACGCGCTGTCTATTAAATATACAAAGGATAGTGAAAGAGTTAGGTTGCTGATTACAAAATCTGTTGCTGATGTAAGCCCACTGCGACTAAAAAGGATTAAGGAAAGCATTCCCACGCCCACAAACGCACACATTAAAAAGTATGGTTCCGAAGAAGCCTTGGATACAAGCATATTACGCAAGCCAAAATAAATTCACGACCACTGCATACGGAGTTTACGGAAGTCTCTGTGAAAGCCAATCTGCAGGATCTCATGGGCCATACAGCAGTACGTTTGTTGGAGAGTCTTCCTGAAAATGAGGTGAAAATTCTTCCTGAGAAACCGACATTGATCAGCAAATGGGGCTGCGATGGATCATCCGGACAAAGCGTTTATAAGCAAAGGATATCTTCCGATGACGCTACAATATCGGACGGAAATATGTTTATGGCATTTGTTGTTCCTTTGCGGCTAAAATCTGATGTTTCCCTACACTGGAAAAATCCACGTCCGTCATCAGTGCATTATTGCCGACCAATAATGTTTCAGTTTGCAAGGGAATCGGCAGAACTCATAAGGACCACGGTGAAGGACACTGAAGAACAAATAAGCAAGATTAAGCCTACAAAGCTGCAAATTGGAGAAGGAAAATGTATTGAATGCAATTACGAGTTCCATCTGACCATGGTTGACGGAAAAGTCGTAAACGCACTGACAGGAACAACCTCAACATTGTCATGCCCGATTTGCAAAAAGAGTCAGAAGAACTTTGGTAATTTAAACGATTCTACAAACGAGGAGAATTACGAATATGGAATGTCACCATTGCACGCAAGGATAAGGTGTATGGAGTTCTTGCTAAAACTGGCGTATACCCTACCACAAGAGGAGGAAAACTTCGATGAAAATACATCAATAAAGGATAAGGAAAAGATCAGAAAGAAGCAAATTCAGGATGCTTTTTTTAAACAAGTTGGACTAAAAGTAGACTGTCCCAAGCACGGATACGGTAACTCCAACGATGGAAACACTTCTAGGAGATTTTTTGAAAATGATGAGGCAGTAACTACAATCACCACTGGAATTGACAATCAAATCGTGAAAAGATTGGGAACGATCTTGAATGTTTTAAACTGCAAAGAAAATATCAATTCTACAAAATATGGAGAATATGCATCGAAAACTGCATCTCTTTTAGCAGAAATGTTTCCACAGAAGAAGTTGACCCCGACCGTCCATAAAATATTGGCGCATGGCAAAGATATAATTGAGTACCAGTCTTTGCCAATTGGAGAGCTTTCTGAAGAAGCACAGGAGTCTCTTAACAAATTTTATAAAAAATATAGATTGCAGAACACATTCAAAGCATCAAGGGTAAGGCAAAATGAGGACCTCTTCAACATGTTGGCAGCATCTTCCGATCCTCTTATTTCTTCCCTGCGGCATGTGAAGTCACGAATAGAGTTAGAAAATAATTATAGTTTAGAAATGATTAGTCTTTTAGATATACCTTCTCTTACGAATTGTGATGAATATTTTACAGAAAAATGAAAAAATAAATTTAAAAAAGAAGTAATTTTTTTTTAATTTGTTGGGTAATAATTTAAAACATAAAACCCTAAAGAAAAAAAAAAATAAAAACAATCTAAAAATGTAAAAATAATTTTTTTTAGTTACCATAAAATTGATTTTTCTACAAATTTTAAATTTGATAACCCATAAGTAGGCCCCTACAAAGCGTAGCACCCTTTCCAAACGCTCATTTCATAGGCTGAACAGTTATCTATCATATGCTGTTTAAACTGTTCCATTATGTTATTCGGTTCAAAAGATATGATTTTTGCAACGAAAAAACTCAAATGGCGCCACTGTGCGTTGTTCGATTTATTCAAAATTTTTAACATGGAAGACTTGCACAGTTGGCTATTATATTTTAAGCGTCATATCTAAAAATTCGACAGCACTTACAAAATATTTCATTTTTTTTAATAAATTGTCTTTCATTAGCTTGGGGTCATATGCGGCACCAAGTCCAAAAGGGTTAATGGGGTCATATTATTTTTTCAGAAACCCTACGCTATTAAGATAAAATAAAACATTTAAAAGTAGAAAACTGATATATTTTTGATGCAAAGTCTTTAGAAAGGGTACATTTATTGAATATTTCACAAAAAACTAATTTTTCTCGAAATCCGTAAAAAAAAATTCTTTGTAAACAAAATTCGGGCAAAGGAATTTACTTAAAAATTCACACAGTAAATCGCTAACATATATTTAATAAAACTTTAAAGTGCCAGATCCATTTTTTTAAATTTCGTTTAAGAACATTTTTTGAAACTTAAAAAAGGAGTTTTCAAAATTTTATCAAAAAATTTGCATTTTTGGTCTCATTTAGGTTAACAACGTGGTAAATACTTCATATCTGAGTACATATAGATATAGAGACTAAAAAAATTATGGCTTATATCAATTTATTAAAGTTGAAAAAATGCTCATCAGATTTCTTGATCTAGATTTTTTGGCACAAAAGTGGTCTGGGGCATTTGTTATTTTTTGCGAGATTTCAGTAGATTTTGATGATATCGATTTATACAATAACTTGTCGAAAAAATTAATCTATATAACGGAATTTCGTAAAATTCCCATATAAACACACTAGGAAATTTCAGTCGCGTTGAGGCACCTATAAATTTTTTTTTGATTGACCCAAAACTTTGTATTTCTCAGTTTTTTTTTTGCTATTCGCATATTTCTAAAGGGTGGGACTTTAAATTCGGACACTTTTTCCCCTCCATATAATGAAGGGCCCCCTAATGGACACATGCGAATCACTTTCTTATATACAGGTACTGGTTCAGAAATGTTTTGATTACGGAAAAGCTTTCAGCACCGTGCAACATGATAAGCTGATGGTAATTCTTGTGTCCAATGGCATAGACCACAAGGAAATCCGATAGAAATTAATGGCATCAAACAGCACAAGTTAACGTCAACGAAGCTCTGAGAGAAATTATAGTAATTTCCAAATGCGTTAAACAAGGCTGTATACTGTCTTCATTATTTCTACTCCAAAAGAATCTTCCTGAAATCAATCAGCAACGTTCGAAAGGGTATATTGGTATATAAACGACTTGTTCCTAACAATATTAGATATGCTGATGACACCCATTTACTGGCTGATAGTATTTCTGAACTCCAAGATCTAGTAGACAAACTTACTATATACATACGGCCTAATTAATATAAAAAAGGATATATATGATTGTGAATATAAAAATAGCCGCAACAGAAGAATCTTAGAGATATAAAAAGCCTACGTCAACATAGTACAGAACTTACACTATCTCGGGGTTACAATACATGACCAGCGGAATATTTCGAATGAAATAAGTTGTCGTATTGGAATGGTAAATGAGACATTTTCTAGTTCTAAAAAAGTTCTTACCAGCCATGATATTAATATTGAAACGAAACTACATCAGTTTTGCTATATGCTATGGAGATGTGGACCATAAAAGCAGTAGATATAAAGAAGCTCATAAAGATATATAATATTGAAATCTTAATTTATGGACGGGTACTCAAAATACCATGCACCCAGTATACATTTATTGAAGAGCGAAGTACTGAGAAATTCATACGGAAATAAAGAGCTGTAAGTCACCAGAAAAAGCGAATGGCGGGATACTTAAGCCGCACAATGAGGCCCGTACAGTTTCGGAATCTCCTTAGCAAGACGAGAAATAAAATATATGATATATAAAATATATGATATGATATGAGATCGAATTTCCGAATAAATAAAATTAAACTCAATTTAAATGAGATCATTTAATTTTTAACAGTAAATTAAAAAATTTGGAAAAAAGCAGAAACATGTTTTGAAAAATGATATATCCGGCATTCACGTATTTTCAGCTTTGCTTTCTTCAAAAAAAAATTACATTAAAAACTATATTCTACCAAATATGGATATATAGCTTTTTACAAATTGATTGTTGAATTTGGCTTAACAGAATATTTTAATAAGTACAAATAAATTTTGAGGCGATCAGCAATTTTATCATCAGAATATTATTTAAGCATTTATAATTTCCCAGGAATCAAAAAACTTTTAGAGGAACGAACATTTTTGATACGCTCAAATACTTTTAGCAAAATAGAATTAAAAAACAAGTAAGAAAATTATATTATTAATTAAACCATGGTTTGGAGACCCTATCGCTTCGGTCCAACTAATTGGATATAGAAAATAAGCATAAACCAAATATGAGGGAAATTGTTTTTAATTTTTTTGGCTGCAGATATGAAAAAGTTCATATCGGGCGCTATATCTATATGGGGACTAGGTCGAAAAATAACCCGATCCTGACCATATTTGGTAAAGTCCCTTATATTTTGAAAAAATATATACAAACCAAATTTGAGAAAAATCTGTGCAATATTTTTGTTTTTTTAATAGATTTAAGTGAAGATCGGAAAACAGCTCTATATGGGGCCTATGACTAAGAATTATCGTGTAGGTATTATTTTTGGACTACTGATTAATGGATATTATAAACACATACAAAACCAATTTGACTGAGATCTATGTGATAATTTGGATCTTATTCGATTTCATAGGGGTCATTTGTATGGGGACTAGGTCTGAACATGAACCGAATTTTTCCTATTTCAATAGCATTCATCCATGGCCGAAAAAAGCTTATATACCAAATACCATCAATATATATTCACATTTGCGACCTGTAGTTTGATTAAAAGGTTTACATGGACACACAGACGGACGGACGGAGAGAGTGATTCTGAGTCGATCGGTATAATAAAAGATGGGTCTAGGTCAAATATTTTTGGTAGTTACAAACAGCAGCACAAAGTCTTTATACCCGAACCACATAGTGGTATAGGGTATAAAAACAAGAGAACAATTGTAGGTCTAGACCGATTATACGATACCCTATACCATGCGTTTAGAGATCCTATCTCTTAGGTCCAACTAATTTAGATATAGAAAATAAGCATAAACAAAATGTGACTAGCACTGTAATTAACTTTGTAGCCTTCGGATATGAAAAAGTTTATATCGGATGCTATATTTATATGGGGACTAGGTCAAAAAATGCGCCGATCCTGACCATATTTGGTAAAGTCACTTATTTTTTGCACAAACCTATACAAACCAAATTTGAGAAAAATTTTGGCAATATTTTTGTTTTCGGATACATTTAAGTGAAGGTCGGGAATCAGCTTCATATGGGGCTATGACTAAGAATTGTTCTATAGTTAGGGTTTATTTTTGGACAACTGACTAACTGATGTTAAAAAAACCCCAAGTTGAGTACTTCTTTTTCAGATGCGATTAAAGCCAGACAATCTGGATCCGCAGAAGCTTTAAAAAATCGAAAAAAAAGAAGGGAGAAAATATATAATACACGGTTTATATAAGTACGTTGGAGTATAAACACCTTCCTTTTATTGTGTCGATTCCAAAAAAAAAATAAAAAATTGCGACCTTAGTTCAAAGGTCGATTTCTAACCGCGAGCAAGCAAAGTCACCTTCTCCCAAGAAAGTTTACCACGATAATAAATGAAAACAAAATGTAGAAACCGCTCTTTGCATTTAAGAATGTCATAAAAAATAAACTTAGTAATGACATTAGCGCCATCTATGTGTCAAGCATTCAAACCAATTCCGAAATTACTGTCGCCAAAGATCCAATGTTTTAAGGTGACCATCCAACCATCATTCAGGCCTGAACACTTTGTCGGAGATTTATATGATAATTTGGATCTTATGGGAATTTAAGTCGATTTCATAGGGGTCATTTGTATGGGGACTAGGTCTGAACATTAACCAATTTTAATAGATTTCAATAGCGTTCATCCTATGGTTTATACAAATTTTCATCCAAATATATTCGTATCTGCGACCTGTAGCTTGATTAAAAGGATTACATGGAAACAGATCGACTCAGAAAGTGATTCAGCAGCACAAAGTTATTATGTCCTGACCGCACAGTGCTAATGGGTGCAAAAATAAAATTAAAAAAATTTTAAGTCACGTGTGTATCAAATCCTCCAAAAACTTGCAATACGATTCGGCATAAAGAGAGGGGTAAGGTTTTTAAAAGTTAAAAAAGTCGTATTTTCATAATTCTTTTTTGAAGATATGAATAACGATGGACTATTTATTTCATATACACGTTATAACATAACATTTGAGGAATCTTTGAAAAAAATTTCAGTTACAAATTTTGATAAATAAGTCCGTGACAGCGAAATTGCGGTGAACATCATAACCCGTTACCGGATCATGTGAAATAAAAAAAATCGAAATGAGTTTAAAAAGTGACATGTTTCCCGAGGTAGTGATGAAGAGTTTTTTAAATTTTTTTTCTTCTAGCCAGCATTTTGAAGTGAAAAACGAGATTTTTGCTATAAAATTTCGGGAATTTTTTGTTAAAAAACGGGGAAGGGAATGAAAAATAAAAAAAACTCTTCGTATTTACCTGATGATTTATGCTTGGTAAAGTGTGTAAAATTTCAAAAGAATCGATGAAGTAGATTTTGAGTTATGATGTTCACGGACTTCGAACATTTTTCTGCGAGAAAATCGATTTAGTTTTTTAAAAACTATTTTATATACGACTGGATGTAACGCGGTGTGCTTACAGTAATTCAGATATATCACATAAAGTTTGAGACAAATTTGAAACGCTCTCTCTATCACAGGACTCGAGATATATATTATTGAATTATTACCTGTATGGGAGATACCACGCCCACTTATCCGATCCCGCCCATATCCAGCGTAGCTACTAATATTAACAATAGGTGACCTCATACAAATTTGCAAAATTCTTTGATTTTGGCGATATATTTTCCACGACAAATCACATTGATTACTAATGAACTTGTCAAAAGACTGTTGCTTTCGTAGTGCTTCATATTTTTTACATAGGAGGTACCACGCCCACTAATCCCATCTTGGCAAATTTTTATTGGACTACTCACATTAATATCTGATGGACTCATGCAAAATGTCGAGTCTTTCCCTTTTATAGTACACCAGTTATATGATATTAGATATCTCTACTTTACATGGGCGGTGCTATGCCCACTGTTCCGATGACGCCCTTTTTTGTTCGACTAATCACACAAAGAAACCATCGGATCACGCAAAGCCACAAAGCTCTCTCTTTTATAGTACACCAGATCTACGACATTAAATAGTTACTTTGCATGGGGAGTGCCACGCCCATTGGTGTGAAACCGGTCGTGCAAAGTGTCAAAGTTTCCTTTTTTAGCACACCAGTTATATGATATCATATATTTACTTTGTATGGGCGGTGCCACGCCCACTGCTCCGATCACGCCCATTGTTTGTCTAACTAATCAAATGAATAACTTATGGGCTCACACAAAGTCCCAAGACTCTCACTATTATAGTACTCCATATATTTATTTACTTTGCATGGCAGATGCCACGCCTATTGGTCCGATACTGCCCATTTTGCATCCGACTACTCACATTAATAATAGGTGACACCAGGAAAATTTGGAAAGCTCTCTCTATCACATTACTCGAGATATATAATTTTGAATTATTACTTGTATGTGAGGTACCACGACCACTTATCCGATCCCGCCCATTTCCGGCGTAGCTACTAATATTAACAATAGGTGACCTCACACAAATTTGCAAAGCTCTCCCTATCATAGTAGTCATGATATTAAAAATTTACTTTGTGTGGGAAGTCGCACGCCCACTAAAAATATTTAAAAAATTATAGCCTATAGCACTTCCTATATCCGATGGGTAGTTACGGAGATTACCTCCTACAAACAAACAAACAAACACACATTACCTCTTTATAATATTAGTATAGATATGCCGTACAAGGCCGGTCGCTGGAAACGCTGTGTATTCTTAAGTTTTGCTCCGATTTACTTGAAATTTTGAAACAATACTTTCGACATGTTGTACATTCAGAAAAAGGACTGCAAAAAAAAAGGTTTTAAAACCTTACCCCCTTAATAGTTTTAAATTTTTCAAGCTAACCACAGTCTTACTAACTTAAAAGAGTTTTCTCGATCAACTCTGGCAAATAAACTTTTTGTGCGACCTTGAGGGTTGTCATTAAAAGAGCTTGTACTCCCGAAACATTATCCAGTATTTTATAATATTTATTGGAAGTCCAGAGTCCACAATAGATGTCTCTGTCAGAAACTGAAATTTTTATCACCGCTAAATATATTCCGTTTTACATTATTACGCAAAACTGTAAAAGTTTTTCATTTTAATAGTTGTAGAATCTGATAACAGCAGATTGATATATGAGAAAGTAACGACACATCTTGGCAGAGGAAGGTACTTACTAGCTCACCTCTCTCACTTTCATATTTTATCATCAGCTGCTGATTAATATGAAATTATACATTTTTGCCTTTAAATTTTTAGTAGTTTCTAATTATTTCCAAAATAGCTATGATTCAAGAACCATTGATGATTTCTCATTTCATTTTGCAGGTAGTGGTTTTAGAAAATGAAGTTGGAATTCAATCTTCTAAAATTTTAATTTGTTCCTCTTTTTAATCAGTTTTTTTTTTGGATAACATAAAATATAAAAGGAGTATGATTATTTATTAGTAAAGTAGAATAAATTTATTTGTATGAGTGATATATTTAATATTAACTGAAACATACAACACTATTTTCTATTCTCTTTTTTACATAAATATATTCATAAGAATTATTTATTAAAACCTTGGCTATAATTTTTTTGATGACAATAGATTACGTGAGTTATTTTTCTTTAAAATAATAAAGTTTGCGAATTTTAAGTGAACACACATCAGATTTACCAAGACTGTGTTTGAGGTATTCAAGCATTTAATAAAACTTTGTTCGTTTCAAGAAACTAAGAAAAATATGATGACTTTCACTGTGTTCTTTCCAGCGTACACCCAATCCTCGTAGATTTATTGTTTTCTTATGTCACTGAAAATATAGGCATGGGAATATTCAACATTTAATGTTGATCAAAATTAATTGATGTGAGCATCGAATTAAGGTAACACGATGAGATTTCTACCTCTATTATGAATATGAAAAAATTTCATTTCCAAAATTTTTTCTCAGTTTAATAGGGTTAAGTGTAAGAAGAATGTATGCGTGTGTATATTTAAAAAGTTTCAAACAGGCGATATGCATTTTAAAGCCTTTTATAATTACTCCGCTTAAGCTTTTAATTAAAATTACGTTCGTAGTTAATTTGCCTCCGTGATTTTTTCTTGAACTCATTTATAAATATGTTTTATGTATGTCGTTTATATGTATAAAGTGTATGTTGTAGTGAAACAGATAGCTTGAGGTTAAATTTTATATGGTAAAGAAAAAAATGGATGGTTTCCTTTTAATAGATTCTTTATATACGTAAAGTAGTGCTAGAAAGGCGTAAAATTAACTTATTTAATTGGTTTATTTGCGGAAATGTTTTTTTTTTTTCTTTTAATTTCAATGTCTTGAGTATATATTTGCCTATTTCTCGCAAACAAAAAGAACATTTGTAAATTTTAATGGAATGCTAAAAAAATTTAAAATTTTGTACGTAGATTGTTAGACTATCACACAATCCTCTGTAACTACTTCGATCTCAGAAGTTATGGCTACTTATCTTTTTAAAATCTTTCTTTTAACTCATACTCTTTGTATGTCTGCCTGTCTGTGCCATGGGGCAACCCCATTCCCCCGCATGCAATTGACGTGAAACATGGCACATAGTCTTGTTATAACTATAGATATATTGTGGTGTAGTAATACACAGTAACGCACAGTCACGGATAGATTCAAAACTGATATGCCTAAGGAATGAAAGAGTTTTAATAAAAACTCTGTTTTTATGGGTTAAATTATTATTGGAATAATTAAAATTTCTTATGGATAATTTATTTTATTTCTTTTTCGGATTTAAAAAGTCAATTCACTATTTTTCTTAACGAAATGAAACAAAATTTTTGGGTTTTACTCTTTTTGATAAGGATATATATTGAGGAATATTATATATAAAAAACGTTATTTATTTATTTGTTTTATATTTCGACTCTGATGTTTTGAAATACTTAAATTTTAACATAAAATCAAATTTATACAATAAATTTGGTAATTAATTTAATATTGTTATCATTAATGTTTTTCAGAAGACTTAAAGGTGTATGGGATCCGAAGATTTTGATTCTGGTGGCGTTTTGTGTGGGGCATTCATCTAGAATATGTAGATTGTTGAAAATAGTGTTACAAGTAGTTCATCGTAATGCAGAATTGTTTTCTGGTAGATGTTTATGAGAAAATTTGCACTGTCGTTGTAGATGTTTCTATTCTGGAGCAATATGATGGGTATATTACCTTGTTTCCTTGACGGTTCACATTTTTATAGCTGTGCTGGTAGTTCGTCCATTTTTGCGTTTTAATGGATTTAAAATTATCGATATACCGTTTAAAAGATCTTGTGATTCTGATGTGGAGAGAGTCAGAAGTGGACGACGTTCGGCTTCTGTTGCTGCAGTATCTGTGGAGAGAATAATGGCACGGGTTATATTAAACGTTGTGGATATGTGGATCTGAAAATTTTTGATGTTAGTTATTTTATTATATGTAATCTAGAAATAAAATTTTTTCTCAGCTGAAGACAATAAGGATACTCCTAAACTGAGCAAACTGCGCATTTTTCCACTCTCGCAAATAAACTGTCAAAAATTGTTTGAAAATTCACTTGCACAACTCTTTTAAATTTGCCAAACAATCTGGGGCCATTATTATAACTTGCCAATAGCTAAGGTTGGGATGTTATCGGACAGATTATTAGTTTTTCGTTTTATGTGTTTAATGTAGCCATATTTTCTGATCTATGAAGAAGAAATTTACACCAACTAAGTTTTGGAAATAAATTTATTTGCATATACTTAAATATATGCTTGTATATTTTGAAAAAAAAATTATAATAAAGGTTTTTAGTTTTTATCCTATTGTTTGCTTGCGAACAAATAAAGGAACGTTGTCACTACGTATTTTGTAAAGCAATTCATTTAGTCAAAAGTAATCATTGTTTCATTTGGTGTTGCCACAATATCAACAAGTAAGAAAATTATAGTCGGTCTAGACCGACTATACGATACCCTACACCATGCGTTTAGAAACCCTATCTCTTAAGCCCAACTAACTGGACATAGAAAATAAGCGAAAACCAAATTTGAGTGGGATTTTTATTAATTTTTTTGGCTGCAGATATGAAAAAGTTCATATCGGATGCTATATCTATATGGGGACTAGGTCCAAAAATGGACCGATCCTGATCCTGAATGAGAAGAATCAGTGCAATATTTTTGTTTTTTAATAGATTTAAGTGAAGATCGGGAAGCAGCCCTATATGGGGCCAAAGGGATCATTTTTGGACTACTCATTAATGGATGTAATGAACGCATATAAACCCAATTTGAGTTAGTTCTATATGACAATTTGGATCTTATGGCAATTTATGTCGATTTCATAGGGGTCATTTGTATGGGGGCTAGGTCTTAACATGGACCGATTCTCACCAATTTCAATAGCGTTCATCCCATGGCCGATAAAAGCTTACATACCAGATTTCATAAAAATATATTCATATTTGCGACCTGCAGTTTGATTACAAGGTTTACATGGACACACAGACGGACGGACGGACGGACGGACATTGTTAAATCAACTCAGAAAGTGATTATGATTCGATCGGTATAATTAAAGATGGGTCTAGGTCAAATATTTTTGGTTGTTACAAACAGCAGCACAAAGTCATTATACCCAAACCACATAGTGGTATAGGGTATAAAAATATTAATTTTATTTTACTGGGAAGTTGTAATAACGAAAATATGTTAAAGGTAACTTTATTGCTCACTTTAGCTAAAGTTTCCTTTATCAAACATTTACTTTAAAGATACGTTGAAATAACGGCCCTTAGTCTCGTAAAGTTGAACTGTTTACTTGTGAAATTGATAAGTCAGCTGTTTTGTGTATACTTTTGTTACACAAAATAAACTAGTGATGTAAAAAATTAAAATTTGTGGTAAAATAAAAAAAAAAAAAAAAAAATATATATAAATAAATTATGATTACCGTCATTTGGTCTAAAAAAATTATAAGTTAATACATCACCAACAACAATGTCTTCAAAGACCTTAAGCAATTAAATTTTTCGCTTTTTTAGGCATTTTTATACCCTATACCAATATGTGGTTTGGGTATAATGACGTTGTACTGCTGTTTGTAACAACCAAAAATATTTGATCTACACCCATCTTTAATTATACCGATCGAATCAGAATCACTATCTGATTCGATTTAACGATGTCCGTCCGTCCGTCTGTGTGTCCATGTAAAGCTTATAATTAAACTGCAGGTCGCAAATATGAATATATTTTGATGAAATTTGGTATTTGATCTTTTATCGGCTATGGGATGAACGCTATTGAAATTGGTGAGAATCGTTCCATGTTCCGACCTAGCCCCTATACAAATGACCCATATGAAATCAACATATACTGCCATAAGATCCAAATTATCATACAAATCTTAGCCAAGTTGGGTCTGTATGTATATATTACATCCATTAATCAGTAGTCCAAAAATGATCCCTATTGGACAACTCTTAGTCATAGGTCCCAAATAGAGCTGCTTCGCGATCTTCACTTAAATCTATCAAAAAATAAAAATATTGCACTGATTCTTCTCAAATTTTGTCTGCATATATTTTTGCAAAATACAAAAGGCTTTACCAAACATGGTCAGGATCGGTCCATTTTTGGGCCTAGTCCCCATATAGATATAGCATCCGATATGAACTTTTTCATATCTGCAGCCGAAAAAATTAATAAAAATCCCACTCAAATTTGGTATATGCTTATTTTCTTACTTGTTTTCTTTATATTTTTGGTATCACAAAAAGCTACAAATGGTTATTATTAGTGATGTTTCCCAAATAACCTGGTTGAGTCACTTCTTGCAGTCTCTCTGGCATAGTGCAAAGTAGTTTTTTGTGAATTAAGAGGATATATTTCCCAATTCATCCTTTAAACATGTATTTAGTTGGGAGATAGATGATGGATATGCTTTTTATACGTGTTGTTTCAAATACGACTAGAAATGCTCAACTACGTTAAGATCAAGCGACTGGGATGAATAATCTATCTACGAGTTAACGTTACGTAGCAAGCACTCTTTTACAAACAATGCCCAATGTTTCGAATCATTGGCATGCCTAAAAGTTCCACCGACTTCTAGGTGTAATATTTCTAGGTTTGAACCAAAAATTTTCCTTACTAATATCCAAATATAAATGGGAATTCATTATAGTTTTAATAAATTTAAATTTGCCTACACTATTTGTCGACATGCAGCCCAAAAAAATACTGATCCGCGTCCCTGTTTCACTGTGGCTCGTAAGTTTTTTGTGCTAGAACAGAACTTGGATTTCTCCAATATATACCATCATGCCAAAACCATTGGATTTTCATTAATCTGTAAATATATCGCGTTCGTGGAAGGCTGGGTCATTAGCATGTACATTTTCATACTTCTTTGCATATTCTAGTCTCTCCATCATATTTACGTGGCTAAAAAACTGATTTTTCCTGACAAAGTATGAACTTAAAAGGTAATATTTTTTAAACAGCGTCAAATAGTTTCAGGATGAATGTTAATTTCGTTACATTTTACTACTCCTCTAACCTGTTTTTGGAGACATTTCGTATAATCATCTCTTTAATTCACTCATCCAGATTTGTTGGACTGTTCTTGCAGCACTGCCGTATATACAGTGGAATTATACTTTTTAATTATAGCCACCACTGTATCTTTGGATAAATTTAACACTCTTTCAATTTCTCAATTTGTTTTAATTTCTTAGCCTAATAACAATGTTTCGTGTATCTATACTAATTTCACACATTTTTTTAAAATTAATTCATTAAGCCAACTTAAGACGGAAATTTATTGATGAATTATTTGATAATATAAATAACGGGTTATAACAAAAAATCTCCACTTATTTGAATTGCTTGTAGTTTTACTGTGCCTTTTCGAATCACGCTGGTATTGAACTCATCTCAACTCTAGTATTGCATCATCTTTCTATCAAATAACTCTCAACAGTGCACGCACTATCTTTAAAATGCCTTCAAAGCAGCAACACCTCCGAAAGCGCATTGTACAGTTTTACGAAAAACACGCAGAGAAGGGGAAGTTGTTCACATGTGTCCATTTTATGGCGGAGCGCCTGGCACTATACTATATATTCCATGCTAAGTTCCTTAAAAATAGAAAGGCAGTCTGGTTCCGGAAGAAAACCGATAATTATGGCTTCAAATAACATTAAGAAGCTCGAGACAGCTTTGAACAATAAGGATGGGTTAAGCCAGCCCGAAGCGGGTAGAAAATTCTGATACTCGCAGCCATATATTTGCAAAATGTTAAAATCGTTACATATTGAAGCCAGCCATACTGAAGAGGAAATTCAACGAGTAAAATCGCAATGTAGATGGATGTGCAAAAATTTCAAGGGAAAATCATTCATTTTGGATGACGAGAGTTATTTTCCACTTAGCGCTCCACAAATGCCAGGAAATGATGTATTTTACACAAATAACATTTCTGCAACCTCTCCCGATCTAAGATATAGATAAAAAAAAAATTTGAGCAAAAAGTTATGCTTTATACTGTTTTTTCCGCTAAAGGAATTTCCAAGCCTTATTTCAAGCCAAGTGGGCTGGCCATAAATCAGGAAGTTTATCAAAATGAATGTTTAAGCAAAATTTTAATTCCATTCATTCATATATATTATCAGGATGATGATTTTATATTTTGGCCGGACACGGCCTACTCCCATTATGCGAAATCCGCACTGGACTTCTTGGTCAGGAAAAACATAAAATTTGTTCCTAATTCACCACAGTGCCGCCCAATTGAAGATTTTTTTTGGCGAACTTAAAAGCTTGGTCTACAAGAAGGGCTAGAAGGCCCAAAATGTCAAGCAGTTGACACGTCGCATCCGGAAGTGCATCAAAGAAATCGACGAAAATGGCGTACAACGTGCTTGCACAAGCATCTACACAAAACTTCGTCGTGTGGCCGACAATGGACCATTTATAAAAGTCCATTGAATAAAAATTTTTTTGTACTAACATTATTTAAATGAAAAAAATATATTAAAGAAATAGTAACAGAAATTCCACTTTTGATTGTTCTTTTGAATTAGTCCATATTTTTTGTTATATTTAACTCGTTAAAAGATTCAATTTGCGAAAGCAACAAAGTTTTTGAAATGATCAAGAAAAAGAAATTTTTTATTTATAACTGGCAGTGGGGCATCGGGTAGTTCTGACGCAAGTAAAACAGAAGCATTTGGCAAACATGTTTCTAGCATTTTTACGGTTTCCCCACTCCACAACCCTGCATTAGATAAAGAAATTGCCCAATATTCAGATGTCCTTTCTCAAATGAGCTTGCCAATAGAGCGAATTTCGCCTTCGGACTTCAAAGCTGATTTAAAAATCTTGAATCTAAAAAAAACTCTCCCGGTTATTGGAACAAAAATTTTCAACTCTATTATAGAATTACATCACATTATTATCTCAGTGGAAATGCGTTGATATAAAAATATCATAAAACCAACAAACCAGGAAAACCAACAAACCAACAAACAAATGCTCCTCTGCAATTTTCTCAGATTTCCAATAGGCATTTTAGAGACTGTGGCGCATTAGTCTGTTATCTGTACCAATATAATAAAGAGGTAATGTGTGTTTGTTTGTTCGTTTGTTTGTTTGTTTGTAGGAGTTAATCTCCGTAACTACCCATTTGATCTTCCTGAAATTTTCACAGAGTCTTACTGCGGATATGGGAAGTGCTATAGGCTATAATTTTCTCTAATATTTTTAGTGGGCGTGGCACCTCCCACACAAAGTAATTTTTTAATATCATATATATTGGGTACTATGACAGGGAGAGCTTTGCAAATTTGTGTGAGATCACCTATTGTTAATATTAGATGCTACGCTGGAAATGGGTGGGATCGGATAAGTGGGCGTGGTACCTCCCATACAAGTAATTCAATATTATATATCTCGAGTACTGTGATAGGGAGAGTTTTCTAAATTTGTCTGATGTCACCTATTATTAGTGTGAGTAGTCGGACAAAAAGTGGGCAGCATCGGACAAATAGGCGTGGCAACTGCCATACTGTGTAAATATAAAATGCCATATATCTGGAGTAATGTAATAGAGAGAGTCTTGCAATTTTACGGGAGCCCATAAGTTATTCATGTGATTAGTTAGACAACAAATGGACGTGATCGTAGCAGTAGGCGTGGCACCGCCCATACAAAGTAAATATTTGATATCATATAACTGGTGTACTAAAAAAGGGATAGCTTAGACACTGTACGAGCCCACCAGATATAAGTATGAGTAGTCGGACAAAAAATTGGCGGGATCACACCAATGGGCGTGGCACTCCCCATGTAAAGTAACTATTTAAATATCTAGTATCATATACTAGTGTACTATAAAAGGGAAAGACTCGATATTTTGCACGAGTCCGTCAGATATTAATGTGAGTAGTCCAATAAAAATTTGGAGGGATGGAATTAGTGGGCGTGGCACATCCTATACAAAAAATGTGAAGTACTATAAAATCTGCAGAGTTTTGACAAGTACATTAGTAACAAATGTGATTAGTCGTGGAATATATGTGCAGAATAACCAAATTCAAAATTTGCCAAAACCAAAATTTGCGAAAACCGAAAATCGCGAAAAATAAAAATCGCCCAAAAACAAAAATTTTCAAAATCAAAAATGGGCAAAATCAAAAATTGCTAAAAAGAAAAATTAGCAAATGATATTCTAAATTCAAAGCCATTAGTTAAGTGCTGCCAGACTTAATTTGAAAGTCCATGTTCTTTTCATGGGAAGGATCGCCGAAAAATCTGATAATTGTTTTACCGAATGAAAAAACAAAAAACATTGTATATCAGCATCAGCAAGCATTGAAATAAAAAAATCTATACTAATAATCTGTAGTAATAATAATAATCGTAGATATATTTACGCTGATCCCTGACTCACTGACTGACTGACTGATTCTGTAAAGCTGAAATAATACACACACATAGCACTCCATACAAAGCTATGCGAAATACACAAACAAAATTTTACCTTTCTCATTTTATACAAACCCACACACAATTTTCTCTATTCTTTGTTACCGACCAGTGCTGCTAATAAAATCTTCTGAAAATCGACAATCGCCAAAATCGTCAAGAAATTGTCAAGAAAATTTTACCGCTTATAAAACTAGAAAATATACTACAAAAAAAAAAAAAACAATAAAATTTATTTATATCATCCATATTACGAATATTATTGCACCATTGGTAATTTCTATATATAAAAATGTATTATTGATGAAATTTCAACGAAAAAAATTTAGCACAGCAATCAACTAATTAATTTTATTGATATGTACATATCTATAACTGAAACATATAATATAGGTTTAAAGTATCGCCGTAATTAAAACTTAAATCTTAAATGGAGATGCTATTCAAGGTATTTACGTTTTGAAACGACTTGACCCAGAATTAAATCTATACATATTTCGTAATTTACATTTACACTGAACAAAAACTATCAATTTTCGATAAACAACCCATTAATTGTTAACCCTTGATATCGTAATTTTATACTACTGAAAATTTTAAATCTTCAATCATCATTTAAACAAATTAAAAAAATCATTTCAACAAATTGAAAAATCGTCGAAATTACAGTTTTCAAAATAGGCAGCACTGCTAACGACAATAGCACTACATATGCAGATTTCGTGTTATATATGGAATAAGTTGAACTCAAAAAATGCATAAAAAAAACTAATATCTACTCAAATTCTTCTTTAAATTCCCTGTGATGGTGAATGAAAAAATTCTGCAAAAAAAGTAATGAATGAAATTTTAAACATTTTTATTTTTCTCATTTAACGTCGTCATATATGCATACATACTTCTTTTATTAAACTAAACTTTACCGTTTGTCTGTTTTGTTTTTCATCTCAAAATTGTTTTGTATTGTTAAGAGTGCTTTCGCTCAGGTTCTCTGATGGCCGGCACTTACCAAAGAGTATGCTTTTTTTTTGATAAATATTTGAGTAAAAAGAGATCTTCAATGTAGATTTTGTTGTTCTCCAAGGAATGATTTCGTTGAAAGCTCTGTATTGAAAAGCACTTGAAAAAATAGTGCAATATTAAGTTTAAAATTTAAATTATTCTGACTTTGCTTAATTAAATTACATTGTAATTTCAGAAGAGAGGTGGGAAAATAATTTTTTTTCACTCATAATATTAATTTTTGTACAATTTGCTTTCAAAAATTTAGACAAACATAAATTACGTAAATAGGTATCTTTAAGATTTTAATTTAAATAATTTATTGAAATTATCTTGGAAGAATTATAGGCGATTTGAAATAATAAGTTTTTTTGATGTAAAACTAATACGCCCTTATATTTTATTTTTTGGATTTATAGATAACTTTGCAAAAAATGTAGTTCTCTTTTTTCAGTTTACACGTATGATGAAATATGAAATATTTTTTTCTTTTTTGTGTAGGTGTATTGGTGTTTGCACTTCCTTAAGGGGGTGGTAGGTTATAAAACCTTTTTTTGCATTTCTCTTTTTGAACACAACATGTCGAGCGTGTTGTGTGAAAATTTTAAGTAAATCGGAGCAAAACTTAAGAAGATACAGCTTTTCCAGCGACCGGCCTCATACGGTTCATAGTATTTATATAAATCAGTTTTTAAAAAACTTTAAACCGATTTTCTAGCAAATAAATGTTCGAAGTCCGTGAACATCATAACTCAAAATCTATAATCTACTTGACCGATTCTTTTGAAATTTTAGACACTATATCTACACATAAATCATCAGGTAAGCACGAAGAATTTTTTTTAATTCCATTTTCTTCCCCATTTTTAATAACAAATTCCCGAAATTGTATGGCAAAAATTGTTTTTCCCTTCAAAATGCTGCAAAAAAAAAAAATTGTAAAAAACTCTTCGTCACTACTTCAGGAAACATGTCACCTTTGAAACGCATTTAGATTTTTTTTCACATGATTTGGTAACGAGATATGATGTTCATCGCAAAACAACAACGCCTCGGGAGATTCCCTGTCACGAACTTATTTATTAAAATTTTTAATTGAAAATTTTTTCAAAGATTGCTCAAATGTTATGCTATAACGTACATATGAAATAAATAATCCAACATTATTCACAACTTCAAAAAATAATAATGAAGATACGACTTTATTTAACTTTTAAAACCTTACCGCAACCCCTTGGAAGCCAAAAATTTAACGAGTGAAGGCCGGGTAATATCTTAAATATATTTACGCTGATCCCTGACTCTCTGACTGACTGAGAGACTGACTGATTCTGTAACGCTGACCAAAATGATACGGTTCTAATTCCTAGGATTGATCTCGCCCCAACCGACACCACATTACCTTTCATATTGAAACGCCGCCAGTTTCCAGTAATTCCTGCATACGCAATTACCATAAACAAGTCTTCTTGGCCGGTCATTTGATTACGTTGGCATTAATTTGGAGACCGCGGTATTTTCACAGGCCAACTCTATGTGGCTTTGTCACGATCAAAAGTTGCAAGCCAAGTTAAGATTCGTATTCAATCGAACCCACAGCAAGGAAAACTATTAAATGACCAACGATATTTCACACGAAATATAGTTTTTCAAGAGATTCTAAATTGAAAAACTTTTTTGCCAAATATTTCTTATCTGTTTTGATCCTTATGTATACAATTTCTACAAACACAATCTTTTTTCATATGTAGGTACATATGTAACAATATAATTTTCAATTTACTACTATATTGAAAGGAATTTAATTTATTATAAATTTTTCGTGTATTTAAATTTAAACTGTTTTATTCATAATTTTTAAACGGGCGCCTAGGCGCCACACAATCAACTAGTAATAACATAATAAAGAGGTAATGTGTGTTTGTTTGTTTGTTGGTTTTTAGGAGGTAATCACCGTAAATACTCATCTCATCTTCCTGAAATTTTCACAGAGTCTTACTGCGGATATGGGAAGTGCTACAGGTACTTGGCACGTGGCACCTCCCATACAAAGTAAATTTTTAATATTATATATTTATTTTTTTTAAGTATTAAGCGCTATGATAGAGAGAACTTTGCAAATTTTTCTTAGGTCGTCTATTATTAACGTGAGTAGTCAGAAAAAAATGGGCGGGATCAGACAAATGCGCATGGCAACCCTATACAAACTTAATATTAAATGTCATATATCTGAATTACTGTAATAGCGAGAGCCTTGGAACTTTGCGTGATCCCTTTCATTACGATGCCAGGGTGGGGGGAGGGGATAGCGAAGTACACCGGGTTACATCTAGTATATAATAAAACGCCTTCTTCCATCATTAAATCTTGTTTAGAAAATTGGTTGTTTTACGTAAAAATTCAGGAAAGAGCAAGTGACCTTCAAGGTAGCGTACTGAGTCCGGTCTTATGAACGATATGGCAATTCCGGACCGTGTAAGCATATCAGCATATGCAGATTATACTGCAGTGCCAACTATGGATAAGTTCCCATCCATGGCCCCTTTTGGGTACTCTGGAATTCAAAATTTTATTGGGGGAAGGATGTTGAAAGTTATTTGTAAATGTCATCTATTTCCTGTCAACCTAAGGTTTATTATCTTTTGAATGTCCTACGGCTGTCCAAAGCACTTCACTATGCAAAATGGTGCAGTCGTGTTCTATTAAAAATAAAGGTTTTTGTCTGGTTTACTTATCATTTATAAAGTCATTATTTTGTTTAATCATTGGTATTATTAAATGATAAGAATGATTGATCATATTACAAAATATAATAATAAAAAACGATTATATGATTATAGAACGATAAAACTATTAAATTATAAAATGAAAATTATATTTAATTTTTAAAGACAAGAGCATTTGTTTAATTGTTTATAAAATATGCCATATAAATGTAAACAAACATATTACTGAATAATATGCGTACAGCATTTAGTTTGGTTGTTTGCATGATTACAAGAAATTGTTTATATTTTGTGACTTAATTTTATCTTATTATAACGGGATGTGAGTACACTACAGTGATTTATATATGTTAGAATCCTGGATAAGAAGATGAAAAATTAAAGTAAATGCAGAGAAATCTGTGCTTGTAACTCTTTCTCTAAAGAGAGGAGATTGTCCTAGTCTTACAATAAACAAATATGCACATCCCTAATAGGGATTGAGGCCCTATGCTCCTTGTAGGAACGACGGGAACATATATATATATATATATATATATATATATATAATAGGGATTACTTAAAGTACATTGGAATGTATATAGATCATCGTCTAACATGGAAGCAACATGTTAAAGCCAAACGACAAGTTTTGAACGTGAACTTCATATTTTTAATAAACTAAAACTTTATGAAACCATTTTGAAACCTGTGTGGACTTACGGCATATAACTATGGGGAACCGCAAGTAACTCCTATATTGAAATAATTCAAAGACATCAATCCAAGAATAAATCTAAACTAATTGTTCTGTAAACTAAATATGTTTTTATTTCAAACTTTTAATTTTAAAATAAGTTAAGCAAATAATCAGGCTTGAGGTCTGTGTTTACTATGTAATATTTTATTTTATTTTCAATATTTCGCCTACCATCAACAATCATCATCAGGAAATAAAAAATGAGTAACAATAATCCAAAAAATTTTATGAGTGAAAAAATAAAATAGATTAAAATTGTATTATATTTTATATCTTCCATTTCGTAATTAAATGTGTATTAATCATTTTGTTTTTCTATATTTAAATATTATTTTTAAAATCTATACAACTTATATTTATATCATAAATGTAAACAATGTTTTAAATTTATTATAATATTTCAAGTTATTATAATGTATTATGTTCAATAAAATATTGTATATATGTACCTTAGGGTGAGTTAATTTTTTTGATAGCTTACGCGAAATACATCAAAATTCGCATTTGAAAAATTTTATTTCGAAAATTTACCTAAAATCTTAAGTTTGTAATGTCATTGAACAATCCGTAAGAACGCAATTTTTATACCCTATACCACTATGTGGTTTGGTTATAATGACTTTGTGCGGCTGTTTGTAACTGCCAAAAATATTTGAACTATACCCATCTTTAATTATACTGATTGAATCAGAATCACTATCTGATTCGATTTAACGATGTCCGTCCGTCCGTCCGACCGTCTGTGTGTCCATGTAAAGTTTTAATCAAACTGCAGGTCACAAATATGAATGTATTTTGATGAAATTTGGTACATAAGCTTTTATCGGCCATAGGATGAACGCTGTTGAAATTGGTGAGAATCGGTATATGTTCAGACCTAGCCCCCATACAAATGACCCCTATTAAATCGACTTAAATTGCCATAAGATCCAAATTATCATATAAATCTTAGTCAAATTTGGTTTGTATGTGTTTATTACATCCATCAATCAGTAGTCCAAAAATTATGCCTATGGGACAACTCTTAGTCACAGGCCCCATATAGAGCTGCTTCCCGATCTTCACTTAAATCTATCAAAAAAAAACAAAAATATTGCACAGATTCTTCTCAAATTTTGTTTGTATATATTTTTGCAAAATATAAGTGACTTTACCAAACATGGTCAGGATCGGTCCATTGTTGGGCCTAGTCTCCATATTGATATAGCATCCGATATGAACTTTTTCATATCTGCAGCCAAAAAAAATAATAAAAATCCCACTCAAATTGGGTTTATGCTTATTTTTTTATATCCAGTTAGTTGGGCCTGAGAGATAGGGTCTCTAAACGCATGGTATAGGGTATCGTATAGTCGGTCTAGACCGACTATAATTTTTTTACTTGTCTTTAGTTAATATTTTATTTCGTAATTCAAACAACAGGACCTATGTCTGTTTTATAATCCATTCGAGATATGTGGGTACGACTTTCTAAAGTCAATGTCATAATATCATTTCAAGTTTTTGAGACTTGCGTTAGCAACTGCACATATCACTCGTTTCCTGGGACGTGCGACAGAAAATTTTGCAATGGCCCTTTCACGGACAGGTGACTATTGCGTTGACTATTGAAATTTATATGAAAGCGCACAGCCATGCACTACTGAATTATACAATTTTATTTTCACAATAAAATAAGCCTATATTTTTAAATTTTGCGAAGAAAAACGAGTTGCAACATATAGCCGCAAAAGCCTACTGGCTTCTGTTAACCAGCTAAAATAAACAATGTGTCCCGGTTTCATGCTGGCTATATCTTCTGTACACGAACCTTCCCATACAGCTTTGGGTATTCGAAAGATATATAGAACGTCAGTAGTAAGAGTTTTTCATTTTTAGTGTCCATAGGGGAAGGCACATTTATTTCCCAATGAAATCGTTTCAAAATCAGGTAGAGTCCTGTTAAGGGGCCTAAATTAAGCGTTGCTAAAATAAATCCATGCTTACCGCAAGTTGTTCACAGGAAGGGACATATGCAGGAATTGGGTTCGGGGTGGGTACACCAATTTTTTTTCGTCGTATAGTAACATTAAAAATAGGATTTGTATATTATTTCAGAGTTAAATTATTTAAGAATTTATTGTTGAAATCTTCCTTACGAATGAAATAAAAAACTTACTTATTATTAGAGTATTTTTTAAAATTGTTTTCAACCGCCAAAACGGATCTAATATCTTCGAAGAATTAAAGTAAGGTAATAAACAGCGTTCATTTTTGTATGTCCATATGCCGGCAACTCAACTAACTTCTAATGCACTTTTATCTAACTACTAGCTGTTTTTACCCGGTCTTGCCCGGGATAAAAAGGCCTTTGACTTGAAAAATGGTTCACTATGCTTACCAGGCGCTGAGTACTTAGTCCCAATTAACAAATTCCCCAATAAAATGAACTTTCAGCCCAAAAATTTGTATGGGCAGTAAATTCTTTTTTTATTTCAATTAAAAATTTTTTGATTTTTTAATTTAGAAGTTTTTTATAAGATGCTGCAGCAAAAATGCTTCAAAAATAAGCTGCGAAACCGCTTTAAGTTTTTTTATTCAGTTTATTTATAAACATCAAATATAACGGAATGGTTCGCAAATTAAAGGAATCGGAACTTTTAAAAATTGAATTCCTTCATTCAATAAGTGATCATCATTGAGCAGAGACGTCAAATTCAAATTTCAGAAATGAAAGACTAATGCGACGTTTAATATTGTGTCGCAAGGTTTCTTTAAGCAACTGCTTGTAGTATATGTGTGGCCTCTTCTGATCAACAGGTAATTTTTTCATATAAGTAGATAAAATTTATCATACGGCATTTCACTAAGCTGTGTTCCGCGAGCGAGTCGCGTTCGCTTCCTCGCGTTTGTCAGCCACACCCGTGCTGCCGCTTAGTTCTCGTTAACTTATTTTAATTCCTAAAACATATTTTTTAGAGCATTGCGATATTTTAGCTGAGCTGTGTTCCGAGAGCGCGTCGCGTCCGCATCCATCGCGTCTGAGTCCGCGGTCACGCGCCGCGCAGTTGTTGTCAACTTATTTTAATCGCCAAAATATATTTTTCAGATCATTGCGATATTTTAGCTGAGCTGTGTTCCGCGAGCGCGTCTCGTCCGCATCCGTCGCGTTCGCGTCCGCGCGCCTCGCTCCGCTACTTCGCAGCTCCTACCCGTGCCTCCGCTTAGTTCTCGCTAACTTATTTTAATTCCTAAAACATATTTTTTAGAGCATTGCGATATTTTAGCTGAGCTGTGTTCCAAGAGCGCCACTTCCGCGCGTTTGGCAACCACACCTGTGCTGCCGCGCAGCTGTTGCCAACTTATTTTAATTGTCAAAATATATTTTTCAGATCATTCCGATATTCTAGCTAAACTGTATTCCCCGTGCGCGTAGCTTTCGCGCAACGAAATGATGCTATTGAAAAGAATACTCATTTTAAATGCATTTATTGTAGGACATACATATATTGAGAGCAGTATGCAAATGTTCACTAAAATAAATATTTAACAAAATTCATTAAATAAGACTATGTAAAAATTTAAGAATGAATTTGGGGAGTAAGTTCATTTTTTCTTTCGATTAAAAAAAAGGGGAAATTGTTCATTTCTTTTGGGTACCTTTTTTTTAGTTTGGGGAATTTGTTCGCCGTGTAGTTATTTCCGTGTAACCCAAATTTCATAGAAATCCATTGAAAAATACAAATTTGTATAGGGAAGAATTATACCACACAACAAAATATGAATTTTATAAGAAAATTGGGCGTAAAAGTAGGCGTGGTCGGTAAAAATCATATAGCGACCTTCCCTGGAATATGTACTAAATTTCGAAGAAAGCCATTGAAAAATAAAAGTTTTTATAGCAACCAAATAAAGAAACAAATAAAAGGAAAAAATAGGTTTTATATACATAGAAGTTGGCGCAAAGTAGGCGTGGCCTGTAAGAAGCATATGGTGACCTTCCCTGTAGTATAGAGATCGTGTGACCAAATTTTAGACATCCCTTGAAAATTAAAAATTTCTATAGTGAACAAATATACAAAAAACAGAAAATTAATTTTGTGTAAAAAGCGGGCGTAGAAGTAGGCGTGACCGGCAAGAATCATATGGCGACCTCTCTGGAGTACAGAGATCGCGTGTAGCAAATTTCAGATAAATCCGTTAAAAAAAATTGTGTAGCGAACAAATGTACCAAAAAAAAGAAAACGAATTGTATACAAAAAGTGGGCGTAAAAGTAGGGGTGGCCGCAAGAATCACGCGGTGACCTGGCCTGAGGTGCAAAGATCGTGTGTACCAAATTTCAGAGAAATGCGTTGAAAAATAAAAATTTGTATAGCGAACAAATATGAATAAAACAGCAAATGAATTTTACATAAAAAGTGGGCGCAAAAGTAGGCGTGGCCGGTAAAAGGTATATGGCGACCTTTCCTGGTGTATAGAGATCGTGTATACAAAATTTCAGGAAAATCCGTTAAAAATAAAAATTTGTATAGCGGTCAAACAAACAAACAAACAAATAAACAAACAAGTAAGAAAATTATAGTCGGTGTAGACCGACTATATGATACCCTATACCATGCCTTTAGAGACCCTATCTCTCAGACCCAACTAACTGGATGTAGAAAATAAGCATAAACCAAATTTGAGTGGGATTTTTCTTAATTTTTTTGGCTGCAGATATGAAAAATTTCATATCGGATGCTATATCTATATGGGGACTAGGCCAAAAATGGACCGATCCTGACCATGTTTGGTAAGGTCTCTTGTATTTTGCAAAAATATATACAAACAAAATTTGAGAAGAATCAGTGCAATATTTTTCTTTTTTGATAGATTTAAGTGAAGATCGGGAAGCAGCTCTATATGGGGACTATGACTAAGAGTTGTCCAATAGGGATTATTTTTGGACTACTGATAAATGGATGTAATATATACATACAACCCAATTTGACTAAGATTTGTATGATAATTTGGATCTTATGGCAATTTAAATCGATTTCATAGGGGTCATTTGTATGGGAGCTACGTCTGAACATGGACCGATTCTCACCAATTTCAATAGCGTTCATCCCATGGCTGATAGAAGATAAAATGCCAAATTTTATCAATATATATTCATAATTGCGACCTGCAGTTTGATTACAAGCTTTACATGGACACACAGACGGACGGACGGACGGACGGACGGACATCGTTAAATCGAATCAGATAGTGATTCTGATTCGATCGGTATAATTAAAGATGGGTGTAGGTCAAATATTTTTGGTTGTTACAAACAGCAGCACAAAGTCATTATACCCAAACCACATAGTGGTATAGAGTATAACAAACAAACAAACAAAAAATGAATTTTATATATATAGATTACGCAACAGGTGGTGGTTGATACTTTGATTACTTTCAATGAAGCAAGATTTCTATTCTAATATTGCGATGTCCCAGGCGATAGTCAATTGTACGACTCTGCATGACTTCTCCACTAACTTAAAGTTACTACCTTATAGTTAACTATAAACTTATTATATTTATGTATATTATACTTGACTTAATTAAAATCAAATATTAGTTAGCTTTCTATTAATTAGCTTACGGTAGTCACAAGCAAAACCCCAAAAGAAATATAAGGGTAATAATCTAACCCATAAAAACAAGGTTTTTATTAAAATTCTTTCTTTTCTTATGCATATGACTTTTGAATGTCTCCGTGACTGTGCATGACTTTGTGTGACTATCTTAAAATTAATCTTTGGCCACAACAGTTTCAGATCGATCGGATGAGGGAAAGTGAAGATTTAATCTCTTCGTGACAGTGCGTGACTATGCGCAACTATGCGTGACTGTGCGTGACTATGTCGAAGTTAATATTTCTTTACAGCAAGTATACCGACCAAGTTTTAGAATAATTGGATGAGGCGAAATCCGTTTTAAGTCTCTCCGTGACTGTGCGTTACCACGCGTGACAGTGTGTGACTAAGTCAAAGTTAATCTTTTTTCACAGCAAGTGTATGGACTATGTTTCAGATGGATTGGATGAGGGGAAATGACATTTAGATCACTCCGTGACTGTGCGTGGCTATGCGTGACAGTGCGTAACTACCCCAAAACTAATCTTTTTTCACAACAAGACTATGGGCTAAGTTTCAGATCAATTGGATAAGGGGAATGGGGTTGACCCATGACAGACAGACTGACAGAGAGTATGAGTTAAAAGAAAGAATTTAAAAATACAACAAAGTTTAGTATTAAATTTATCAAACTGTTTAATTTTTCAAATATTTTGTGCCCATCTATATATTAATACGTGAAGGTAAGTTTTTAGTTCCCTTTTTATGCAATATGCCGGCACAAGGGAGTGTGAAAATTGGCACAGTTATAGTTCATATGGAGGAGAAGCTGACAATGATAAAATTTATATTTAATATGTCTTAAAAATATACTGAATTGAATAAAATAATATATTTATAATAATTAGTTACACCCTGTTAATGCCAATGACTTAAATTATATATAGCTCTGGGTTGAATTGTGAATTGCTTAAATTGATTGCTTAATTGATTTGAATTAGAGAACCAATTATGTGTCTCTTTGGCAAAAAATTTTAAATTGGTATTCAAATGAGTACAATATTGTTTAACAAAAGAACTCCAAAATCTCAGAAGATTAGATTTTTCAAAAAATACATAAAAATTATGAAACTCGATCTAGGATCCACCGGCCAGTGATAAATGATATTGAAGTTTCCTGATAATTTATCGAGTTTTTTATTCTACCATACTACGACAAAGAGATGTCAATAACGTTATTACAAAATTTCTAGATTTTTCAACATCAAGTTATAACACTATATAAGCCGGTACTTGTGTAATTGGACGTTGTAATGAAGGAAACATTTTATAAAATACGTGTATGTATAAATTATGATCCGTAATATTTTCCATAAAAAATTTCGAACCTAATGTTATGGATATAACCTGTCAAAGAGTTTGTAATATATACGTAATTTCATTTAATTTAAATTTATACAAAAATGTAAATTATATGCACATAAGTAGTATGTCAAATATGTAAAATGGTTATTTTAATTAATATAATTAAATGCTATTATACATATATTTTTTTTTACTTTAAAATTGTTTACTGAAAATCAACATACTTTTGATATGCTTTTTGTGATGTGTGCAAACGTGTTAAAAACTTTTTTTTTTATATTACTGCCATTATTTTTTTTTTTTGCTATGAATTATAATTAAATTAATTTTATTAATAAACATAATCCGCAGCCACAATACCCAAATTATCATACATAATCTCTCACATTTATTTGCACTCATGTTATGATGGCACCGAAAGAAGCAGTTTATTAGAGTGAAGTGGAGCATCAACTAACTAGTTTTTTTATGTCTTTAATCCATTTCAGGCACAAATGAATTATAAAATGTGCAAGAAAAAAAATTCAAAAACATGTTCAGCAATGGATAGATGTACATACATACATACATAGATGTGGAGTGCAAAAAAAAAAAGAACATAAGAATAGTATAATATTATGGTTAATTTTATGTGGAAATAAATAAGTGAATCCTATTAAATGAAAACCAAGGATACAACGCCAATTCTTTTTTTTGCTACGCTACGAGGTCTTCATTAGATCTAATATGCAAAGAATGAAATATAATTGAAAAAATGAATCATAAAAGGAATGGATTAAAACAGATACGATGGCTTTACACACTTGAGATTTGAATTAAGATTTCGAAATAGTTGAAGCTTTGTATAATTATATTTAAACCAACTTGAACATGCTCGTAACTACCCACTTAGTATACCGATTGATTTAAATTTCCTATTAAGTCTCTCTGTCTATTTGAGTGCAAATCGTTTAATCATACTACAGATGACATATTTATTTTAGTAAGATGTATAAGCTTTGATCGAGTCAAACACAAACTGAATTCTTTATATCAATTAAAACTTAGCTACCGTACACGTATTACCTCTAGAGTTGGTTTCAAACCATTCGATCCAAATGTACTAGCTTGGTTTCAAAAATGGGAAATTTCATATTGTCATTGCACTGATATGTATCATTTTCTCTTGGCTATATTATTTCTTAATGTTTCGATAGAATATACACTACAAAAAGTATTCGTACATTTGCAGATTAAGATTTTAAATATTAATAGAAATTTGAAAAAAACATTTTAAATTACGAACTTTTTACCGCTGGAATTTCTCCTGATTTTCAATAAAATTATGGAACGTTTCTAAATTGCTTTTGTTTACAACGTAAAAAACGTAGCATGGCCTCTATAGATGCCAGAAAAAGTATTCGTACATTTGCAATTAAGGGAATGACAGGAATTATGGAACAATGTACATCGATTTTATTTTAGTAGAAGGCCAACTTGTTTGTACAAACTTGATCTGACTTAATTATATGTCTTTTGGAAACTATATTTTGAGAGTAGCCCCATAATCAAAGAAATCTGCGGTGACGAGAGAAAAATTGTCCTAACTCTTATAACAGAGGGTACATCTTTTCGTGAAATAGCTCGTATCGTAGGCAGGAGCCACTCATCACTACATTGTGTAATTGTGTTAAAACCTCGTTCCGATCGGTCCTCCAAACTAACTCAACTCGAAAAGGGAACTAATTTGCTCTCGGTAATTACTGTTTCCCAAATTGGTTCTAAAATCTAAGAGGCCATGGAGATACCGTTCACAAAATATAAAAAAAAAACCTGACTATCATGGTCGTGTAGCATGGGCAAAGTAATTTATTTCCGATATCAATAGACTTTGCCAATTAGTACATAAGGAAGGCCTCAGAATTTTGGCATGCTATTTTGAGATGAAAGCAAGTTTGAGTTTTCGGCATAAACAGAAAAAAGTTAGTTCGGCGAAAAAGTAGCTTCTCTTATAAATAATAATACAAGGAAAATTTTTTGCCAAAGATTAAACACGGTCGAGGTAGCATTATGGTTTGGGGTTATATGGCAGGCAACGAGGTTGGTCACGTCCTACTTATTGAGTCATATATGATACATAAGCATTTTAAAATAAAATTTTAAACAAACCTTACAACAACTGGGTCTTGGGGAAGATTTTTCAGCTCCAACAGGATAATGACTCAAAACATACAGCGCACAATTTCGAGCTATGGCTGCTCTAGAGTACTAAAAATCAATTGAAACTACCACCGCAATCAATCTTAATCCTATAGAGCATATGTGGGTTTCACTGGAGTGCAGAATCCGTCAGCATAAAATAATCTGGGAAAAAAGAAGAGAGTTTGAAATTGGTTAAGTTATTACCAAATCAGCTCACTTTGGTCCTAAAACGCAAGTTACTAAATTACGCAATATTGAATGAAAAAATTTATTTTTTTATTATATTAATATTTTAAATGTATGCATAATTTTTTTTATGTTTTACCTTAAATAAGTTTTAAAACATTGCAAATTATATTAAAAAAAAAAATTTGGATCGTTGATTATCCCATTTTTTTTCCTTTTCCCGTAGTATGATAGTTTTAATTTAAGTTGTATGAATTCTTTTTCTATCAAGTGTATGTATGTCCACGGTAGCACACAAAAATATAATTTTAAACCATAATAAAAATTAAATATTCCACGTTAAAATTATTGTCTTTTCTATATTGTCTTTTCTATTTCTTCTAGTATGGTTGCGATTGGAACGTTTTTTTGGCACGAGAACCTTTTCAGAAAATCATGGTGTAGATAGCATGTGGAACATTTGCGGGGTCATTGTCGGGCGGTGACTATTTCAAAGTCAGGGTGAAAGTATTAGGCCAATATAGTAAAAGTTTCAAATGTTCTCAGGCACAAAAGTGGTCTGGGCATTTGCCATTTCTTGGCGAGGTTTTATTCGATTTTGAAGTTTTATAGCCTTTTGAAGGGATAAGTTTATAGTGATCCTGAATTATATAACAGCTTGTCGGAAAAATTAAACTATAGAACGAAATTTTCGTAAAATCTGAAAAAAAATCATATTTTCCCCATATAAACACACTTGAAATTTTCAGTCGCTTTGCGCCACGACTAAACGTTTTCTGATTGGCCCAAAACTTTGTATTTCTCAATTTTTTTGCTATTCGCATATTTCTAGGGGGTGAGACCGACAGTTTGAACACTTTTTTTTATTAAGGGCCACCCTAATGGACATATTATTAAAAATTATTTTTTTAAGCCTTAGCTAGAATTTTTTTCAAAAATGAAATGAGAAATCTGTCAATGGTTCCTAAGTTACGGCTTAAAAATAAAATAAATATAAAAGGTCTGAGAGCGCCAATCCCTTTGGAGATTTGGTTGCATTTGCGTATTACTTCAACTGTGAATTGGAATTTTTCACCACCTATGAATAGCTGTTGTACTGTGTAATATACGGCTAGAGGCATATTTATTTTTGCCTAGTTTACTAAGTTGTTTAGTAGATTACGTGCGTTTTGTTATAAAAAGTAGATGCTTACAAGTAGTTTGGTAACGAAGCGTTATACTATGTTCACACGGACAGCAATATTCGCGGTTCGCTCTCTTATTCTCGGTTGGCGAGCGAATCATGATTGAATCTACATGATTCGCTATACAAAATTTTGAGAGCGAATCTACTTGGTTCATTTTGAACCTAGTTGTGAACCTAGAAACATTCAGTGTCATCTCCAAGTTTGATAAAAAATTAAATTAAAAATAGTTTATCTAAACTAGCTGTCAAATACAAAATATAAAGAAAGAAAAAACAAGAAATGAATGTGTAAAAAACAAAGACAAGTAAGAAAATTATAGTCGGTCTAGACCGAAACATATTTTAAAGTGCAGAAGGATGTCTTCAAACAGAAAAACCCTAAATATTTAAACGAAAAATTTTAATTTAAATAAAAACAAAACAAAAAACAAAAAGCCGCGCCATATGTTTCAAAAATATGTAAACGTCAAAATGAAACAAGAACACTCGTCTGAACACCTAGGTTCACAATCATGATTCAGAGAGCGAATCAAGTGGTTCATTTTGCCGTCTGAACATGCTATTAAGCTACACTTGTAACCATATAAGACACCATTCGTTTTGTATTAAAAAATAATTATTTTTGATTATCATCATTAACACATTTAAATTTTTTTTTCGAAAATTTTTGCGTTATATGTAAAACTAATATGTTTAAATTTACTGCTAACTTAAATCTGACTGTCTGTCACTAGATCGTTTTAGTATTTTTGAATTCTAACTCAAACTAAATATATAGAAAAGGTAGTAATAAATACTTTATTTTTATGATGAGTGCTACTAGTACAATTTAGAGCCAAACAAATGGCATGAATATTAATTGAGCAGTGTTTTTTTTTTACAGCAAACAATGTTTTTTGGCAGACGCAACTCCTTAGATTCAAATCTGTAACAAACAAAGTCATTGCTTCATATAAAATATTGTACTCGTATGTAGGGTATTGTATGAAACTGTCACGTACTTAAATGCAAATTGGCATACAAAAAAAAAACTATATATATAGACAATGAGACTATATGAAGACAAATGAATGTCAATAATTGAAGATGGCATCAAGCAGAAAAACTATGATGCTAATTAAATATTTGTCTTAGGGAGTTCATTAGTTGAGGAAAGCCTAAAGGGAATTTTTTATTGCAATGGTTTCAATTTACAATTACATTTTTCCATCTCATACAAACTTGTGATATAATTTTAAATTAGATTACACTTCAGTCTCTTCATGCTCCTCAATAACAAAATTGGTTTAAAAATATTGCATAATAACATTAACCTTAAGTTTGGCTCACGTAATGCACGTATTGCAATGTGACTTCCTTTAGAGCCATAAATCTTCGACAACACACAAATGAAAATGGTGCACTTCAAAAAAAAAAATATATAAAAATTGACGTTCGCAACAACTCCGTTATAAATCATTACTTTTGCCCAGCAAAAAAGAACAATACCTAAAGTAACAGGGCAAAATTTCCGCACTAAAACTATACTCATAAGTAATGTGGTTTAAAAGGCATTATCTGCTACAAATAAAAGGAAATGCATGAATTATATACACGAATTTTTATATACATAAATATTACAACAATTTCGTTTCAACGAAATTCGAAAAACATGATGTATTGTAAAAGATATTAAAGGAATTTTCCTGTAAAACACATTTATTTCCATATAAATGTTTTATTACACATTCAATGGATCACTAAATTGCATACAGTATTATGAAAATAACTGCTTGGCTTATTGTAGTTGAGCCGAAAATTAATTTAAAAAATATGTATTTTAAATACTTATAATTATTTTAAACCAATTTTCATATTTTATATTCCCACTCGAACTGCTTTCCACAACAGAGCACCGAAGGAATTGGCTTAATTAAACCCTTTTTCTTATTTTATTTTAAATTTCTTATAAATTTATTACATTGATCTAAACAAATATAAAGCTTAAGTTAATTTAGCTACCAACTGGCACTCTAAGGATTTAATTTTTTGCACATGAACTAGGAAGAAAAACGACACTTAAATATATTGCCTTCTAGCAGGCGTAATTATATATACTAGAAGATTCCAGCCCTCGAAATTCGAGTGCAAATTCTAGGAAATTTTATTTTTTCATTAAATAAAAACCCTAAAGGTATGCTAATCAATTATAGCCAATTCACAAATCAACACAAAAAAACAAACTTATTTTTATTACAGACATATTAAAAAAATTAATAAACACACACATAGCATTGTATAATTTTATGTATGTGTTAGTAGCAACTTTAAATGCAATTTACTAAAAATAAAAGAAAAAAATTTAAAATCTGTAAATCTGCAAAACGGCTAAAAAGAAATACCTTTCAAATAATATACGTTTGGTCAAAATCGGGATAAAACGGTAAAACAAAACATCGGTCACAAGAAATCGCCTAGCCTATTAATATTATAGATTATTGAAAATATTTAAAAGAAAACATTATTATTTATTACAATTATTTATTCAATAATAATTTGTTTGTCATAGAAATTAATTATTACCATGAGTGTAATTGACTTCAATTTTTATTTCTTTTTTCATTCAGTTAAATGTCATTATTTTTACTTAATAGCTTAAATTCAACGTATATTTATTTTTTCTAACTCAATACCTTAATGTTAAATGTCATTTTTTGTTATACTTAATAACTTGAATTTAATGCATATGTGTATTTATTTTATCTCACTTAATACCTTTGTGTCTTCTGTCATTTATTTTTGTGTATTTGAAAAGCAAACAAAATAAAATTTTATTCATTCTATTCAAAATAATTGATTAATAAACAAATCAAAAAATATAGAAAAAAGCCTTTTTTTATAAAAGATAAGATAATAAAAAATAACAAAATAAAAATTAATCGTTGGCAAATTGGACGCTTTGACAGTCTGTTCTAGCCTCGATTATATAATTTATTATAATAATAATAATTAGTGGACAGCTTGGACGGATTCGTCTGGCTTTGTCCCTATTTATTTATTACCTATAAAGAGTCTCAAACCCTACAGCCTGCTTCAAACGATTTTTGATCGCCGACTTGTCCAATGTTCCACTGTGCTGCACAACAATTAGTCCAGATTGAGTTGAACATCGCCAAAATTGAAGTTGTCACAGGATATGTCACAGACGGTTCCCAATTTTTTTTTTTTTGATGTGTACCCTCTCAAATATCTTACGCAACTTCACTCGGCGGTCATTCAGAATACTACAATGGTTTTTTTTTAAAGAAGTCTATTTCCATGTAGCGCTTGTCGGAAACAAACCAAGGGCGTCACCAATAAGAACTTTCAGTTTGCCCTTGTAGTAGTTTCATATTATAGAATAATTTTTTTATTAAATTATTCAAAGCAATGATTTACGAAATTATTAAATCACAACTACTGGTTTCGTAATAACGAAATAATATTGTATAATATTTAAGAAATTCAAAATAATTAGATTAATTTCTAAAAGTAAATAAATGAATGCCTTCTTTTCAATCTCTGTTTGTGGTTACGTACATGACTTCACCAATACTGTAAAAGAGATGTGAGATGAAAAATGATATCCAGGAAATCAATACAGCCACACTAATTAAATTTGTTTTTAATTAAAACGTTAAGTACTGCAAAACTCAGATAATAAGAAAAATTTAAACATTTGTAGAACGTAACAACGCACAGTGGCGCCATTTGAGTTTTTTCGTTGCAAATGTCATATCTTTTGAAACGAATAACATAATTGAACAATTTAAACAGCATATGATAGATAACTGTCCAGCCTATGAAACGAGCGTTTGGAAAGGGTGCTACGCTTTGTAGGGGCCTACTTATGGGTTATCAAAGTTAAAATTTGTAGAAAAATCAATTTTATAGTAACTAAAAAAAATTATTTTTAGATTGTTTTTCTTTTTTTTTTCTTTAGGGTTTTGTTTTAAATTATTACCCAACAAATTAAAAAAAAATTACTTCTTTTTTAAATTAATTTTTTAAATTTTCTATAAAATATTCATCACAATTCGTAAGAGAAGGTATATCTAAAAGACTAATCATTTCTAAACTATAATTATTTTCTAACTCTATTCGTGACTTCACATGCTGCGGGGAAGAAATAAGTGGATCGGAAGATGCTGCCAACATGTTGAAGAGGTCCTCATTTTGCCTTACCCTTGATGCTTTGAATGTGTTCTGCAATCTATATTGTTTATAAAATTTGTTAAGAGACTCCTGTGCTTTTTCAGAAAGCTCTCCAATTGGCAAAGACTGGTACTCAATTATATCTTTGCCATGCGCCAATATTTTATGGACGGTCTGGGTCAACTTCTTCTGTGGATACATTTCAGCTAAAAGAGATGCAGTTTTCGATGCATATTCTCCATATTTTGTAGAATTGACATTTTGTTTGCAGTTTAAAACATTCAAGATCGTTCCCAATCTTTTCACGATTTGATTGTCAATTCCAGTGATTCTAGTTACTGCTTCATCATTTTCAAAAAATATCCTAGAAGTGTTTCCATCGTTTGAGTTACCGTATCCGTGCTTGGGACAGTCTACTTTTAGTCCAACTTGTTTAAAAAAAGCATCCTGTATTTGCTTCTTTCTGATCTTTTCCTTATCCTTTATTGATGTATTTTCATCGAAGTTTTCCTCCTCTTGTGGTAGGGTATACGCCAGTTTTAGCAAGAAGTCCATACACCTTATCCTTGCGTGCAATGGCGACATTCCATATTCGTAATTCTCCTCGTTTGTAGAATCGTTTAAATTACCAAAGTTCTTCTGACTCTTTTTGCAAATCGGGCATGACAATGTTGAGGTTGTTCCTTTCAGTTCGTTTACGACTTTTCCGTCAACCATGGTCAGGCGGAACTCGTAATTGCATTCAATATATTTTCCTTCTCCAATTTGCAGCTTTGTAGGCTTAATCTTGCTTATTTGTTCTTCAATGTCCTTCACCGTGGTCCTTATGAGGTCTGCCGATTCCCTTGCAAACTGAAACATTAATGGTCGGCAATAATGCACTGATGACGGACGTGGATTTTTCCAGTGTAGGGAAACATCAGATTTTAGCCGCAAAGGAACAACAGATGCCATAAACATATTTCCGTCCGATATTGTAGCGTCATCGGAAGTTATCCTTTGCTTATAAATGCTTTGTCCGGATGATCCATCGCAGCCCCATTTGCTGATCAATGTCAGTTTCTGAGGGAGAATTTTCACCTCATTTTCAGGAAGACTCTCCAACAACCGTTTTGCTATATGGCCCATGAGATCCTGCAGATTGGCTTTCACAGAGACTTCCGTAAACTCCGTATGCAGTGGTCGTGAATTTATTTTGGCTTGCGTAATATGCTTGTATCCAGGTAAAACGTCAGCCCCGTGTCGCATCAAGGATGCCCGTAGTATCTCATATTTTTCTTTGAAAAGTTGAAAGTCCATAAACAAGGCCAAGGCTTCTTCGGAACCATACTTTTTAATGTGTGCGTTTGTGGGCGTGGGAATGATTTCCTTAATACTTTTTAGTCGCAGTGGGCTTGCATCAGCAACAGATTTTGTAATCTGCGACCTAACTCTTTCACTATCCTTTGTATATTTAATAGACAGCGCGTCCGATAAATGCTTCGTGGTCAAGTCATTGGTGGCATCGGCAAGTTTCTCTTTCTTGTGAAAATTGAACACTCCTCAATACTTTTTTTTTGCCTTCCTTACTGCCAATATATCCAGGATGGTGTCTTCATTAAGCCAGTCCTCGTATTTGGAGTTGAAGTTCTGAATGGTTCGATTAGATTTCACCCATTTTGCCTTAAGATTTGCATATATCAGATAAAAATTATTTTTTATAATTTCGCTTCTCTCAATATTTCCGTATAAGCTATCAAGTTCTTCGAAAGCAGTTTCCGTGAAAAACTTTGGTGTGGTTGACCTTCTAAACAGTTCAAATAATTTTAAATTGTTCAACGCCATGTTTTCAGTACTTAAATTGTTTAACGCCATGGTTTCAGTACTTGTTGCGCCAACTTCCAGTCGTAGACTAATCCTGGCATTATGCTTATTTTGCAATATATAGGCTTATGCTACCATGCCTAAAAATTTACCTGTTCCCTGCATACATATGGATTTAGGCTGAGTTATGCAATTTTGATATTATGCTCGTGTCTCAATAAGATTTGTGCCTACCTGGAGGGACCATAAGTCAATATTGTTCTTGACCATTTGTACTCCAAAGTAATTTTTTAGTGAGTTGCGTACCTGCGAATTTCAATGAGTAGTTTTTTGTGCATCCTGTGTCTGTAACAGAATATTGGGAGTATACTTTGGCAGAGGCTCACAGGTAGACCACCATCTTAAAATGCAATTTTCAAACTATTAGTTCAAATTACTGTCAGTCAAAACATGTAAGGGATGCACGCCATACAATTTCTGCAACCATGTCTTTTTAAACTTTTTTAACTCTAGAAGCCAAACGGGCACGTACGGGCAGATAAAACCTTTTGAATTATGTAAAAAAAATAATCAAAGAACATGTTTTGCAAGTATGGCAAATATAGAAAAATATGGATTTTTTTATCTTCCGTCAAAGTTGAAAAATAGTGAAAAAACGGATAGTTTTTAAATAGCGATTTACCAGGAGAAACACAAAGCAAACAGTTAATTTTTTTTTATCATTATACATTTAATAAATACATCAATCAATACTAAGAAAAAGTAAGGCGATTCGTTACCTATTGTCGTGATATTACACCTGAAATCGCAATAAATTGACTAAAAATTGTGTGCTTTTTTTGAAAACCGAAAGTCGGTCAACTTTGAACGGTTATATCTTCTAAACTAAAAATGTATTATTATTAAGAGTAGCATATTTGAAGTTGAGAAGTTTCCTATAACATGGGTTTATTCAAAACTTCGTCGGCGCACATGAAAATTTTAATTTCTGCAACCTCGTTTGCTCTACGGGCGCCACTGTGCTACGTCAGAAAATTTATTTTATTATATAGCGAAGCTGTGTAATTAAGTCCAGCATATAAAACGAAGTATGTGATCTGTGATGTTGTAAGGGCCGCTCGTTGCTAAGCATCATCAAAAAATCATTGGTAAATCTTCGTCATTCATCTCTTTCTTACCAACTATCAGCCGTAAAGGTCCAAAAAAGTTCCAACTCCGACCCCGACTCCATCCGCTGAAATTTGTAAGATCTTTATATGGGGACTAGGGTAGAAAATTGAGTATACTTATTTTCTGCCAAAACATATCCATACAAAATTTGAGAAAAATTTGTGAAATATTTTTGTTTTTTGATAAATTTAAGTAACTGAAAATCGGAATGCAACTTTATACGGAGGCTGTGACTACGAATTATCCTACAGAGTTTGGTTTTGGGCTACAAATTATTGCGTGTAATATACCCACTTAAAAAATGATTTAGAGCCGATCTTTTAGCCTTATCGAAAATGGCCGTGGTACCTCCCTCACAAAGCAATGACCGAATACCGTATATTTTGCGTACTACGAGTATTATAGCAGAGCTTTGAAAATTTCTAGGAGATCATCCACTATTACTGTAAGTGAAAAGTGAGCGTGAGATAAAAAGTAATTATTGAATCATTGAAAAAAAAAATTGCTGCATATGTATGTCTGGCCATCACGACTGAACCACTTATATTTAAACCATATCTTCGTGAAGTGTTCTGAATTGATTTTGTTTGTCTTAGACCTTCTCGGTGGTGCGTGGCTCGCATTTTTCGAAAATGCACTGACTTGCTTACAATTTATATAACGGTTGCAAAACTTAAGCCTGAAATTTGGCGCTCTCGAAAATAATCGATGCAGACGCTGGCAATGTAATATATGAAACAAGATTGAATTTATTAAACCGAAAATGCAATTTTCGTCTAAAATAATGTTTTGAAATTCACTTTATTCTTATTAAAAAAATGTCTACCGTAGTTGAAATATTCGGACAACACAAAAAATGGAATTTGGTAAATATTTTACGTTGAACATCTCTTTCCGAATCAGCTAATACTATATAAAAAACGCATACACATAGCGAAGTGAAAGCTGTGCTACATATATATCTGTAGTCCAAAATAGACATACACGAATTCAACTGAGGTTTACGATTGTGAGATAACAGATATTCTTATAGAATGTGAATATAATATGGGGACTGGGTCTAAAAATGTTACAATCCAGACCAAATTAATCCGGAGAGTTCTTTATATGAAGTCTATGGCTAAAATGGTCGCACACTTCTTTTTTTTTTTTTTGAATGATGAATTTTTGAATAATTAACACAGAAAAAAATATATCACAATATTTATATATTTTTAAGTTTATCTCATAGGGCACTAGGAAGGAGCATACATCAAATGAAAATATATTAGAAAATATTATAAAATACAAGTATGCCCTGTCGCTCTTCGCTGCGACCTACCGAGACATATTGTCATGTTTTATTTCATATCCAGTTTTTCCTACGAGATGTGTATTGTGCAATTAAAATATTTTGGTTTATTTATTTTATGCTTTTTATTTTTGAATGCTCGCTAGCATACAATATTTTTTCATTCGGTGCAACAGTTATCACATTTTTCAGCGTTCCTACCCTGGAGCTAGTTATATATAGCTGCCCATGAGAAGAACATGGATTTTTGAAATTAAATTTGCCAACCTTTAACTATCGGCCTTAAATTTAGAATATCATTTCGCAATGTTTCATTTTAGCAATTATTGCTTTTGACGATTTTTGCTTTTAGCGATTTTTCATTTTGAAGATTTTTGTTTTTGGCGATTTTTATTTTTCACGATTTTCAGTTTGGCGATTTTTGATTTTGGCGATTTTTAAATTTGGCTATTTTTCAATTTAGCGATTCTGCCTATATTTTCCTCGACTACTCACATTGGTAATATACTTGTCAAAAGTTTCAAGGCTGTCGCTTTCGTAGTACTTCATATTATTTCATATGGGAGGTGTCACGCCCACTAAGCCGATCCCGCCCAATTTTTATCAAACTACTCACATTAATATCTAATGGACTCGTGAAAGTGTCGAGGCTTTCCCTTTTAGAGTACACCAATTATATGATATTATATATTTACTTTTTATGGGCAGTGCTACGCCCACTGCACCGATACACCAATTTTTTGTTCAACTAATCACATAAATAACTTATGAGCTCACACAAAGTCACAAGGCTCTCACTATTGCAGTATTCCAGATATATTACATTTTATACATACTTTTTAATGGAGGTGCCACGCCCATTGCTCCGATTTTTGTCGAACTACTCACATTAATATAGATGACCTCAGACAAATTTGCAAAGCTGTCTCTATCATAGTACTTGATATATGTAATGTTGTATTATTACTTTGTATGGGAGGCGCCATGCCCACTTGTCTGTTCCCGCCCTTTTCCGGCATGGCTACTGACATAAATAACAGGTAACAGCACACAAATTTGCAAACGCTCTCTCTTCATAGTACTCAATATATATGATACTAAAAATTCACTTTATATGGGAGTTGCCTCGCCCACTAACAAATTAAAAAAATTTATAGCCTTAAGAACATTTCTAAATATTGGAACCAAAATTTTTAAAATCAGATGAATAGTTACGGAGATTACCTCCTACAAACAAACAATCACACATTACCTCTGTATTATATTAGTATGGATAAAAAAAATTTATGTTTTGCATAAAAAAATATTTTTGAACATATTTTTTAAATATATTTTTTATTTATACCTACATAGGAGTCCCCAGAAGAGGGATTCGCGCAGGTTTTTTGGCATGGGCCTCTGCAAAACATTCCGGATACAATAAAAAGCTACAAAAATTTTTGCACCACAACATATTTTTGATTTTATTTCTATAATAACACAAATTTCGCTACTGAAGTTTTTATGGTTGGTTATTTTCAGTTTGTCTAATCTAATTCTCCAGGCTCGGAAATCAATACTAAAGATTTAAGATAAGTTAAAGCAAAAATTTTTCAAGCTACTGTAACTTTAAAATATTTTTAGTTACAAGATTATCAAAGGATCCTCAGGATAAAAATTATTTAAGATGGACCGGCGTCGTGTAATTGATTGTGCGATGCTAAGTATTACAATATCGTAAGAAATTTAAACTTTTTCGATTTGCGTTTTTATATTTTGAATTAATTTTGGCGGGGAACATATCATCGAAAACAAAGCGTCGTGGGGTGGCTTTATACATTTTTATGCTAAAACTATAAGGAGTGGTCCTAGATCAATTCCCATCGAGCATTATATTAACAGAATTAAGAAAAAGTGGAATTTAATCAAAATCGGCCACGCCCACCGCCTATACAGTCCAAATCAATTTTTCGCATAAAGTTTTTCTGTTCAAGTCTTCAAATTTGTTACATACATACTATTCAGAATTGATTTTCTGGCCACACATTATTATTTGTAATATTATTCGGAAAGGATCTACCAACTCGTCGCCAACTCTGGTACAAACGACTCGACGTATTTCCTCGTTAAATTGAATTGACTCATATGTTCATTCATTCCTTGAGTTCTTCTAGTATGCGAAGCTTATTTTCTGTTTTAACTGTTTATGTTCGTCCATTAGCGTAGACGATTTCTGAAATGATTTGTTGCAAGCAACATGAAGAATGCTCTACATAAATTTAATTAATGTATGTAACGAGAAAAGGCCCAATTTATATGCTTCCCCATTTTGAATTTGTATATAATTGTCTCATTTCGGAAGGCTTCGCTTTTCAAATATAAAAAACGGCTTTTGAAGCTGTATATCTAACACTTTTAGCCGCCTTGCCATCCCACATAGTAAACACTAATTTCTGAACTTTTCACAGTTGCAATATCGCTCTTCACTTTCTGAACAAGATTTAAGACCTTTTCTTATGTTTCTTTTGCAATTTCGAAGGAAATATGACGAAAGTATATTGTAGACGAAGGCCTTTTATTGCGCAAGTTTTCATCTTTAGATACTGGGGCACCACAAATTGGCTTTCTGCCATGCTTCATGTTTCTTCACTTGACAGTTAGGCCATCTATCATTAAAATGATAAAAGAACCACTTTTTCACATCTTCAACTTGATCTAAAGCAAGTTTCGAATTTTTGGCTTTAATAATTTCTCAGTTGCAATTAATTATTTTTTTTACATAGGTCCACTAGCAGATTCCAGCCCTCGAAATTCGAGCGCAAATTCTAGGTAATTTTAATTTTTCATTAAATAAAGAACCTAATGCTGGCTACACACCAGGCAACGGTTGCTTCAATGTGTTGTAGCAACAATGATACACACGTAGCAACGGTTGCCTCAGCCAAGCAGAAATATTAAAAAGTTTTGATATTTTTCGTTGGTTGATGCAACCGTTGAAGCAACCGTTGCCTGCTGCGTAGTCAGGATAAAAGTTTGCTAATCAAATATAGCAAATTTACAAACCAACACAAAAAACAAACTCATTTTGAAACTCTTTCTTTTATCTCATACTCTCTGTCTGTCTGTTTGCCATGGGTGGACCCCATTCCCCCTTATCCAATTGATTTGAAACTTGGCCCAAAGTCTTGTCGTGACCACATATTAATTTTGGTGTAGTCACGCACAGTCACGGAGTGATTTAAAACCCATTTTCCCTTATCCGATCGATCTAAAACTTGTTCGATAGACTTGCTGTGAAAAAAGATTTATTTTGACATAGTCACGAACAGTCACGGAGAGATTAAAACCCCACTTCCCCTCATCCGATGGAACTGCAACTTTGTCCATAGACTTGTTGTGGCCAAAGATTAATTTTAGGATAGTCACACAGTCGCGCACAGTCACGGAGATATTCAAAACCCATATGCATAAGGAAAGAAAGAGTCTTAATAAAAACTTTGTTTTTATGGGTTAGCTTATTAAACTATTTCTTTTAACTCATACCCTCTGTCTGTCTGTCTGTCAGTCTGTCTGTTTGTCTGCCATGGGTGGACCCCATTCCCCTATATCCATTTGATCTGAAACTTGGGCCATAGTCTTGTCGTGACTGCAGATTAATTTTGGGGTAGTCACGCACAGTCATGCATGGTCACGCACAGACACGGGGTGATCTAAATGTCATTTACCCTCATCCGACCGATCTGAAACTTGGTCGATATACTTGCTGTTAAGAACAGTGTATAATTATACCCTATACCACTATGTGGTTTGGGTATAATGACTGTGCTTCTGTTTGTAACAACCAAAAATATTTGACCTAGACCCATCTTTAATTATACCGATCGAATCAGAATCACTTTCTGAGTTGATTTAACAATGTCCGTCCGTCCGTCCGTCCGTCCGTCTGTGTGTCCATGTAAAGCTTGTAATCAAACTGCAGGTCGCAAATATGAATATATTTTGATGAAATTTGGTATATAAGCTTCTATCGGCCATGGAATGAACGCTATTGAAATTGGTGAGAATCGGTCCATGTTCAGACCTAGCCCCCATACAAATTAGCCATATGAAATCGACATAAATTGCCATAAGATCCAAATTGTCATATAGATCTTACTCAAATTGGGTTTGTATGCGTTCATTACATCCAGTAATGAGTAGTCCAAAAATGATGCCTTTGAGCCCATATAGATCTGCTTCCCGATCTTCACTTAAATCTATTAAAAAACAAAAATATTGCACTGATTCTTCTCAAATTTTGTTTATACATATTTTTGCAAAATACAAGAGACTTTACCAAACATGATCAGGATCGGTCCATTTTTGGACCTAGTCCCTTTATAGATCCATCCAACCTATTCCAACTTTTTCCAACTTTCATTGTATTCAAAGAATAGCTTGGGTGAAAGTGGGGCTATATTTTTTTTTTTTTTTTCATTGAAAATCAAAAATTAGTTAATTTTTAGTGGCTTATAGATTTGGACATATCTTCTTAATGGTTTCTGTTATCCCCATAAATATATTAATGTAGAATGGGCCACTAATTACATGAAAATATAAGTCATATCTTGCTTAGCATTCTTGCAGGGATCTTATTTCAATTTTTCAAAAATAAAGTAACATATCTAAACATTTCCCTACAAAACTGCATCAATAGGTTCATGAAATTGAGTGGCCGAAAAATAGGTTTTTTGACAACGAAATCCCCCTGTGCATCGTGGGGAAAGATGTTTGAAAATTATCCACACTTTGAATATCTCAATCGAATTATGCATAAACTATTTGTTAGGTTGTCATTATCAAAATATCTCAAATTTATGCACAATCCACAACATTAAAAAAAATTAAATTTTAATTAGTACTTCGTGTATATTAAATTAGTTTTTTTGATTAATCAATAGAAAGAAGCCTAAGGCGCCTTTCAACTAACTAATTTAAATATAGTATGGAGTAGGCTTAACACAAAAATTAGTATTAACAATATTATTCGTTTGAACTATAATCATCGTCATTACCATTAACAACATTGTTTGAGAATTGAGCATATCAAATTTTGGCTTCGAGTAATGTTGGGTATCATTGTTTTTATATCTTCCTTTCTATAAAACATTTCTTTATTAATTTCGTTATTAATCGTTATAGACGAAGAAGCTGTTTAAACAATGAGGCCACCTCCAAATTTAGATATTAATTAATTAAATTGTGTACATCGCATGTTTGCTGCCTCAGTGGAATAGGATTCAAGAATATTTATAAAATTACATTTTGTAGACATGCATATAATTGCTGTTCTATTGCACAGTTGGAACAATGTTGTTGTTAACATTTTGAACATGTGCTTTGCGGTGCATGTTTGCAATATTTACATAAATGAAGCAATAAAATTTTGGCCCAGTTAATATTAATATAATTTTTGTATTTATTTATTGATTTTTCGACCAAAACTCTAGTAAGCGCTGCTAGTCAATATCAATATTTACTTGTTGATGTTGCATGAAAATTTATACAAGTGACTGACCGTCATTATGACTTTGTGCTGCTGTTTGTAACAACCAAAAATATTTGACCTACACCCATCTTTAATTATACCAATCGAATCAGAGTCACTATCTGATTCGATTTAACGATGTCCTTCCGTCCGTCTGTGTGTCCATGTAAATCTTGTAATCAAATGCAGGTCGTAAATATGAATATATTTTGATGAAATTTGGTATTTGATCTTTCATCGACCATGGGATAAACGCTACTGAAATTGGTGAGAATCGGTCCATGTTCAGACCTAGCCCCCATACAAATGACCCCTATGAAATCAACATATATTGCCATAAGATCCAAATTATCATACAAATCTTAGTCAAATTAGGTTTGTACATATATGTCACATCCATTAATCAGTAGTCCAAAAATGATCCTTATTGGATAACTCTTAGTCATAGGCCCCATATAGAGCTGCTTCTCGATCTTCACTTAAATCTATCAAAAAACAAAAATATTGCACTGATTCTTCTCAAATTTTGTTTGTATATATTTTTGCAAAATACAAGAGACTTTACCAAACATGGTCAGGATCGGTCCATTTTTGGGCCTAGTCCCCATATAGATATAGCATCCGATATGAACTTTTTCATATCTGCAGCCGAAAAAATTAATAAAAATCCCACTCAAATTTGGTTTATGCTTATTTTATATATCCAGTTAGTTGGGCCTGAGAGATAGGGTCTCTAAACGCATGGTAAAGGGTATCGTATAGTCGGTCTAGACCGACTATTATTATACCCTATACCACTATATGGCTTGGATATAATGACTTTGTGCTGCTGTCTGTAACTACCACAAATATTTGACCTAGATCCATCTTTAATTATACCGATCGAATCAGACATACTAACTGATTCGATTTAACGATGTCCGTCCGTGTGTCCGTCCGTCTGTGTGTCCATGTAAACCTTGTAATCAAACTACAGGTCGCAAATATGACTATATATTTTGACGAAATTTGGTACGTAAGCTTTCATTGGCCATTGAAATTGGTGAGAATCGGTCCATGTTCAGACCTAGCCCCCATACAAATGACCCCTATGAAATCAACATATACAGCCATAAGATCCAAATTATCATACAAATCTTAGTCAAATTGGGTTTGTATGTATAAATTAAAAGTTATTAGATTAAATTCTTTAAAAAAATATTTTTTTTATTGTTAACTGAAATGTTAACAATACAACTTTATTCATTTCTTTCTCAAAACTGACTGCAAAGCTTTACAAATAAAAACATCTTTAAATAAAAATTAAACAAAACATAACTGTTGATTCGGCGATTCCCACGTTGAACGATGGTACGACGGTTTTGTTGGCTGCGTGTGCGGATTCGGGTTACTGCCTGTGAATCCGCTTAGCAATGAGTTTTGACGTTGGCACGTTTAGCCTATGTTGTTGGTATGCGCGTGTACTGTTGGTATGCGCGTGTACTGTTGGTATTTATGTCTGGTTTATTGTTGATGTTTGTTGTTGTTATAGTTACATTACGTTGCGGCTGTAGTGTTGTTGTTGTTGTTGGTGTGGTCTCACAAGTGTTAACTCCTCCCCCTTTAAGTTCATACGTCCTCGTATGAATAATTAGAAAAATGGAAGGCTGTGAATTCTCTGGTTCTTGACACCTCTTGATGGCAATGATAATGGAACTTTCGTGTCCGCTCTTACTTTATCGTCTTTTACAGTTTCCAATCCTTTGTTTGCGTTTGATGATTCTTCATTTACTTTTGATGATTTGGTTTCTGGTGATTTGTTTTCTAATAGTTCATTTTCTGATGGCTTGGTTTTTGATGATTTGTTTTCTGTTGTTTTCTTCATTATCCGGACGATAATAACCAATAATGTTAGAGCTATTAACAGTAGAGCGTTGATGGATAGGTTGATTTTATTCTGGACTTGTAATTTTTCAATTACTTGAGAATTGTTGACGTTAACAGCTACCATCCTTTCGAGCGTCATTACTTGTTCTTGGAAATTTTCTCTACTTGGCTGCAATAATGCGGGTAATGGTTTTGTAAGGGATATCTGGGTTGTCAGATATGTTTGATTTCTAATTCGTACTGTGGAATTGAGGTGATGAATTATGAATGTGCCATCTATGTTGATTGTTGCGTTGTCTATTTCGATTTGTCCTTTAAATTCGTTCAACAGTACCATGTTTTCATCTATCTTCTCTACTAGTGCCACGTGCTCATCGTTAGTTGTTGTGCATCGGGAAGGTTTACTCTTCAGGAGGTTTGGGATGCACTCTGAATCACTGATGTCTATAATGTTTTCTGTTTCACAAATACTTAATTTATTATAGTCTTTGCAGTCATTCTTAATGCCAAATAACTTATTATAACATTTCAATAGCTTTTTAAAATTTGTCTTAATTATTACATTGTTTCTTTTTACAGGTCTAATTGAAAAATTTTCACAAGTCTCGCTAGCAGTTGTTGGAATATTTACTATGTAAATGATTTCTCTATTATTTGATGCGACTTTAATTTTGGAAAAGTTCAGTAACTCATCCATATTACCGAATGGAATATTGTCCCTATAAAAAATATCCTTTAAAACATTAACTTCAGTATCAGAAAAAATAAATGGATTTACAATATTTGCTTTAGCCCATTGAATGGCATATTCCATGTTAGATAACTCTTCTTTTATGATCTCTAATTTATACTTAAAGTCTAACAATTTTTCTTCTTTAATTTCATTTTCTAACAATTTGGAAACATTATTGGTTATAATTGAGAGTCTATTAATTTTTTCTAGCGTTAATTGATTAATTACAATTTGGTTATTATTGTTTTTTAGGACATTGTTAATTTTATCTTTTATTATTTCAAAATCATGGTGATCCGGACTACCGGCTACCCATTTCCAAGCGCTACCGATAAAATCCAGAGACCTCTTTGTTCTCGTCTTAGATTTCAGTCTGGATAGACAGGATTTCATCTGAGATAAGTAATAGGATAGATAAGGTAACAGTGAGTTGTTGGTACTGTTGTTTAAGTTGATTTTGTTTTCCAGTTCTTCAATTAATTTTTCGTACTCCCCCAAGTCGATAGTGTGGACAAGCTTGAATGCGCCAGTCTGGATTTTAGCTGAGCCTGTATTGATCACGACGAGTCTAGAGTTAGAGTAGTCCATTATCTGGAACTCACTCTCAGAAAACGAAATCGTCAAAAGTAATCTGTAATAAAATGTAGCAAAGTTAGTTTCTTATATGTTTCTTGTGTACGATTCTCCCGCTTTCAGTCACGATAGTGGAGTGTCTGTCCTCTTTTACTATTTCCCGTTTGAATTTTTCGGTTAGTTTAGTCCCAAGTCTTTTATTTATTCTCACAAAAATCTCCTGTCCAGGTATGTACTGTTTAATTTCCTTTTTGTTCCTATTGTGATATTCTAAGTCCTTTTCTTGTTTCCTTTTCAGTTTCTCAATGTTAGTCTCCCTTGTCCGTTCATAGCTACCCGGAGAAAAATCTACAGTTCTCCCAAAGAACATGTCTACAGGTTTCTTTCCTATTGTTGAATGAAAAGAATGATTATATTCATTTACAGATTTCTCTAGAAGCTCTTCGAAATTTCTACAAACCCCTTCGTCCTTAATGCATCTCAAGATTTCTGCCAATGTTGAGTGAAATCTTTCAATTTGCCCGTTGGCTTCACTCCTATAGGGAGGTGTAGTAAAAACTTCTATTCCTAGTTCATCTTTCATCATGAAAAGTATCGAAGCCGAGTTTAATGATTTTTCATTATCCATGACAACGGTTTTAGGAACTCCGTAGAAAAAAAGAATTTCCCTTAATGGTTTTCTAATGTCTTCTATCGATTTTCCTTCTAAAATTTTCGCCTGCGCGTACTTTGAAAATTTATCGAGTGCCGTCAGAACTATCTTCTTGTCAGTTGAGAAAATGTCAATGTGAATGACTTGACCAGGATAATTTGGTATTGGTGTAATATTTAATTTTGGTTGGTTGGGATGTCGCTCGTACTTATTCTTCTTGCACGTGGAGCAAAGCTTCAATATTCTTTTAATTTTGGAGAACATGCTAGGGAAATAAGCTCTTTCTAATATCTGGGACTTATTTTCCACAGCGTTTCTGTGCGCGCGATTATGAGTCTCTATAATCAATGTTTCCTGATCGGATTCTGACAAAATGTCCTCAACAAAATTTTGAGTAAATCGTACCTTATAATTTTTTAGATGGTGTGGGTAAATTTCCTGTATTCTTCCCATAATGAATTCTGGGGTTTTTATGCAGTTTATTACAGACGGATTTAGATATCTCTTTAGTACTGATAGTAATTTTTCGGTATCATAGTCCTGTTCTGATATCATATGTCTGTGATATCCTGGAAAAATTATCTGAAATTCATATGCTGAAGTGTTGTCAATTTGAAGGAATAACTGATTCTTAAATGCATTAATAGGGACTTCAACACTGGGTATAAGTTCTTCTGGTGAACTGTCGCCACTATGTACCGTTCCGGTCAGAGAATTAATGTTCGTTCTAGGAGGTCTAGAGAGTGCGTCGGCCACCACATTACTCCTACCTGGTTTATATTGGATTTCATAATTGTACTCTTCCAGTATTGCTTTCCACCTTTTCATCTTGGAATTGCTGTTTTTATTGCTTAATGCATAAGTTAATGGCTGATGGTCAGTATAAATTATAACTTTTCCCGATCCATATAAGTAATTTCTCAAATTTGTTAGAGCCCAAATTATGGCTAACATTTCTTTCTCATTTGTCGCGTAGCTTTCCTCGGTTTGTGTTAGTGTTCTTGAAATAAAAGATATCGGTCTGTCGTCTTGGCTCAACACTGCTCCTATTGCTACATTAGATGCATCCGTGGTCAGCTGGAATTCTTTTTCAAAGTTTGGGTATGAAAGTATGACCTCTTGGGACACTAGGGCATTTTTTAATGCATCGATAGCTGATCTTGATTTAATATCGAGTTTGATCTCTCTTTTGTTTGACTCTGATTTGGATATCATGCCTCCGTCTCCTCTGAGAAGTTTGGTCAATGGTTTGGCAATGTCGGCGTATCCTTTAATAAATCTTCTGTAGTATCCAGAAAGGCCTAGAAATGATCGAAGCTCTTTAATATTGCTAGGATATGGAAATTTAACGATCGCTTCCAATTTTTTGGGATTAGCTTTTATTCCACTGCATGAAACCATAAAACCAAGAAATTCGACTTCTTCTTTAAAGAACTCACACTTATCCAACTGTACTTTCATATTAGCGGCGTTAAGTGTTCCGAAGATTTCATTTAGGTGGTTCAAGTGCGATCTTTCATCTTTGCTGAAAATAATAATGTCATCTATGTACACGTAGCATATCCGTCCAATATGTTCCCTTAGAATGTCGTCAAGGGCACGCTGGAATATGGATGGAGCATTTCTCAATCCAAACGGTAAACGTAGAAATTCATATTTCCCATTGTTGACAGAAAATGCTGTTTTCTCTACATCTTCTTCCCTAATAGGTATTTGGTGAAATCCGCTCTTCAGATCGATCACCGTGAAATATTTGTTTCCTCCAAGATGAGAAAGTACGTCGTTTATGTCAGGTATGGGGTATTTATCAGGTATAGTTATTGAATTAAGTTTTCTGAAGTCTACTACAACTCTATATTTTTCTCTTCCAGACGCATCTTGTTTTTTGGGGACTACCCAAATGGGAGAATTGTATGGGGAGCGCGATGGTCGGATTATTTTATCTTTTAGTAATCTATTAATTTCTTCTTCTACGACCCCCCTTAACGCCATCAAATATGGATAATTTTTTGAATATGTCGGTGTATTAGTCGTCGTTCTTATTTCTCCTACAACCCTCGTTGTGTACGTGAGACTTTCATCTGGGTCCGCAAATAAATTTCTATGACGGTCCACTATATCAGTTAGAGAGTCTCTCTGATATTCAGATAGATGGTCAGTTCTTAATTCAATATTGTTAACGTCCTGTGCGATATGTTGGAATAACTTAATTCGCCTGGTCCCCTGCACAGTCATGTAGTTTTCGGAAGTATAAATTACTGCTGATAATTGTTTTAAGCAATCGTGGCCTAAAATTGCGTCGAAAGTCTTTAGTCCTGGTAAAAGGTAAAATTTTATTGCAATATCATTTATCCCAAACATGTAACCCATTACGTGATGAGTTATTTGAACGTTTCCTGCAACTGAGTTTGCACTAAATTTCTCCTGGTTTAATTTTGGATTAACTGCTAATTGTGATCTAATGTAATTTTTATTGCTACCTGTGTCAATTAAAATTTTGAGTGTCTGTCCGTTCCTCGTCCTAGCCTGAAAGTATGGTAACGAGGAACTGTTTAACCAAAAAAATTTAGATCTACTAGACTGTCATTCTGCAAATTTTCCGAAGGGTCGTATTCGGGCATTTCATAGGCGGTATCTGCATATGATTGTCCGTTGTCTTCGACTTCCCTATAATATTCTTCTATATCTGGTACTCCTCCAATAGCACCTTCCTCGTCATAGCAATTAATGTTTTCTATGGTCGGCTGTTGATTTCCACTTTCAGTGTCTGATGTTACATGGAAGTTTCTTTGTATTTTATTCTGTGGGGCTTGAATAGACGCTGTTGTTGGTCTCTTGAAGGCTGTGTTTTGTGGTCTATTCATATAATTTACTTGGCGTGTCTGTATTGATCGGTCCACATCCATTGGTTCATGTCCCGATGATGGTTGTTGCGTTTGAGGATATTGGTTTGGAAATCTTTGTTGATTTCCTTGATTATATTGGGGCCTTGGTGTCCAGGTTTGATTACCTATTGGTCGCCAATTAGCATTACGATTAAAGTTTGTCGTAATCGTATTTCTAGGTGGTAGTGGTGGCCTAGGAAGTGGTCTGCCACCAATGTGTGCTAATTCTGGATAAAATCTGGGCCTATTTCCCATGAATAAATTTGTTCCAATGCGGTCCTTCTGAACACTATTTCTATTGAAATGACTGTGAGCGTAATTCATTCTGAATGTCATATTGTCAAGTTTTAAGCAAATGTGCAATGCTTGGGGTAATGAAGTCGGTTCCCGAACGCTAAGAAGTCTCGGTAGGTCTCCATTAAGTCCTCTGACAAAAGTATCGAGAGCCTTATCTCTATATGTATGGGTCATTACTCTAAGACTTCCTTCATCTAAATCCAAGCAAGATACTTTATCTAATATTAAGGAGAGATGCTGGTAAACCCTCTGATAAAATTCTGTAATTGTCCTATTGCCTTGGCAAAGCGCAGTCATTTGGTACTCTAATGTACCAATGTCCCTTTTGTCCGAATAATGCATCATAAGGCATTTTTTTATTCTTGGCCAGTCTAGTGGTGTCCTATAAGATTCTAGAGCTGTGTCTGCTTCGCCTATAACTTTAGTGCGTATTGTATGAAGTATCGCATAGTATCTCCCTGTTCCCTTTTGTGATTCGTATAATTCTAGCACTCTGTCTACTGACTTTCTCCAAGAATTAAATTCACCAATACTACCGGAAAATTCTCTTAGAGACTTAACTATATCGGGTACCCTGTCCAACTCTTCTAGCCTAGTCGTTAACTGTCCTATTGGTTGGTCCGAATCATCATCTAAGCTACAGTCTTGGGGTGTTCGTAATGTTTCCCTAAGAATGTCTCTTAACTCCCGTTTCTGTAATTCGGTAAGTCCTATGTTCGCTGTCGCATTCGACCCGGATGGTGTACTTTGGGACATTGTAAGTGATCTACTAAGTCTTTCAGTTAGGTCTTCTATGGATTCGTTGGGCATATTGGAAATGGTTTAAGTTAAAAAGGGATGTACTTTAGTTTTCAATTATATTGTTAAGTTAGATCTTGAAGTTAAATTAGATTTTGGGAATAATTATTTTGGAAAAATTTTTTTGTTAAATTTTTTAAATAAAATTTTAAATTATTTTTATTTTTTTAATTCCACAAAAATTAAATTAAATTTTTAGTTAGATTTTAGATTTTGTTAAATTAAATTAAAGTTTAAATTTAAAAACTTTTTAAATTAAATTTTTAGTTAAGTTTTAGATTAAAAATTTTTAAGTAAGGTTTAAAATTTTGAAATAAAATTTGTTGAATTAAATTCCTAGTAAAATTTTTGATTTTGTTAAAAAAAAGGATATTGAGAATCTTAAATGATATTTAAAGTATAATTTTGGAAATAAAAATTTGTTAAATTAAATTTTTAATTAAATTTTAGATTAAATTTTTTATTAAGTTTTAAAATTTTGAAATAAAATTTGTTAAATTAAATTCTTAGTAAAATTTTTGATTTTGTTAAAAAAGGATATTGAAAATTTTAAATGGTATTTAAAGTTTTAGTTAAATTTTAGATTAAATTTTTAATTAAAGTTCAAATTTTTAAAATCAAAAAAAAAAAAATTTTAGTTAAGTTTAAATTTTGGAAATGATTTTTTTTTTTTTCTACAATTTCAAAAGTGAAATTAAGTTTTTTAATTATAGGAAAAAAAACGATCTTACATTAGTAATATCTGGATCATTGCTGGACCTGATGGGTGTATCTCCTTCTCCTTCTCCTTCTCGTTTTCAATTTGAATTCTTTGAATTATTTATAATATTTTTTTTTTGTTTTAATTAGTCACTATTATTATCCCTTTGTATTCTCATTCAACTTATTTAGGGTTTATTTTTATACAAAAAAATCTATCTTTTTACTCCAATAATATTGTCACTTATTATTTTTTTTCGCTTTTTATTAATTTTCCGTTTCTTTCACATTAACCGGTGAAGTTCATTCTTTAAATGTTATATTCCTTTATATTTTTTATTAATCTTTATTTTAAATAGTTGTTTTTAATTTAGAAATGTTATTATTAGAAATTTATTTTGATTGGTATTAGTTTATTTCCAAAAAAAAAGTTTTAAACACTTATTTTAGTTTTATTTGTTCGCTTTATTTGAGCTTTATTTTTAGCTTTAATTATTATTTATTCTTTTCACTTTATAACAAAATTGGTCTCACTACATTTGTTTTACTTTTAATATCTGCCACTGTTTTGTTTAAAAGAAACTTATTTATAGAAAGTTATTATTTTATTTTAATTATTTTATTGTTACTTCATTTATTTCACTAAATTTTTAAAAGTTTTTATTTTGATTTTATCACTTCAATTATTTTTATTATTTCGTACCGTGGCCGCTGATCCTTATGAGGACCTCTCTTTTGTCTCTTAGGAGAGACTACTAAAGCGCATCGTTTCCGCGGTCTATAAGTTATTTACGACACAGGACCCTTTTTTTCCGAGGGTCCCTGCTCGGGCGCCAATTAAAAGTTATTAGATTAAATTCTTTAAAAAAATATTTTTTTTATTGTTAACTGAAATGTTAACAATACAACTTTATTCATTTCTTTCTCAAAACTGACTGCAAAGCTTTACAAATAAAAACATCTTTAAATAAAAATTAAACAAAACATAACTGTTGATTCGGCGATTCCCACGTTGAACGATGGTACGACGGTTTTGTTGGCTGCGTGTGCGGATTCGGGTTACTGCCTGTGAATCCGCTTAGCAATGAGTTTTGACGTTGGCACGTTTAGCCTATGTTGTTGGTATGCGCGTGTACTGTTGGTATGCGCGTGTACTGTTGGTATTTATGTCTGGTTTATTGTTGATGTTTGTTGTTGTTATAGTTACATTACGTTGCGGCTGTAGTGTTGTTGTTGTTGTTGGTGTGGTCTCACAAGTGTTAACTTATATATTACATCCATTAATAAGTAGTACAAAAATGATCCCTATTGGATAACTCTTAGTCATTGGCCCCATATAGAGCTGCTTCCCGATCTTCACTTAAATCTATCAAAAAACAAAAATATTGCACTGATTCTTCTCAAATTTTGTTTGTATATATTTTTGCAAAATACAAGCGACTTTACCAAACATAGTCAGGATCGTTCCATTTTTAGGCCTAGTCCCCATATAGATATTGCATCGGATATGAACTTTTTCATATCTGCAGCCAAAAAAAAATTAATAAAAATCCCACTCAAATTTTGTTTATGCTTATTTTCTATATTCAGTTAGTTGGGCCTAAGAGACACGGTCTCTAAACGCATGGTATAGGGTATCATATAGTCGGTCTCGACCGACTATAATTTTCTTACTTGTTTTAAATTTTTGTTATGAAATTTATTTCAATAGATAAAACATTTTAGAACAGAGCCAATATAAACAAAATCATTGGATTTCAAATATTTGTTTAAATTTGTCTATCAAAAGCTGTTTTATAGTTGAATTTTTGTGCCAACATTTTGAGTGTTTGTAAGCACTTGTATGTTGTCACCTTAAGAAGCTGATTGTTGTAGGATTACTTGTCCCTTTTCTAGCCTCAAACACGAACTTTATAATTTACGTCTTCTTATATAGCGATGAAATAAAACAATTATAAATATATCTACGCCTTATATTCCATTAGGCCTATCTGACATTTTTACGAGAATGAGCTTTTGTTGATAAACTTTTATATAATCCACCTATGATATTAAGTTTAGAGCCACCTTTTTCCTATTTAATTATATTTTTTTTTTTTTAGCAATTTATTAATATTTTCTTTAATTTCTAAGACAAAAAAGAAGTAAAAGCATTGAAAAGAGATATCACTGATTTCAAATTTTCCAAATTTTATATCAGATCAAAACTACGCTATAAATAGTCACGATTGAAAGTTATAACATATGTAAGTTGTCCTATGTGGAGATCCGTTTTATATTGCAATAAAAAAATTAAAAGAAAAGAAGTACTCGAAATTTAAAAACATAATTGAAATTTTGCAATCAAATTTTGAACTCAAATTTTTATTTCGCACCAAGTCGCATTCTTTAGACTTGTTGCATTATTTAGCCATTTCTTGTAATCGACATCAATTGTTTTTAAAAACTAATTTTTCTTAAAGAAGAACGTTTTCTTATAAATGTGCATTTGCACAAAAAAATAATTTTACGTTCTCTTCAAAAACTACCCCTTCTTCAAAAAGTACTCTTTGTTATAAAAGATAATTTCCTACAAAAAGTTCAAAATCAACTTTTATTAAGAAAGCCACTTTTAGTAAGAAGCATATATTTCTGAATAGGTATCTATTATCAACAAAGTACATTCTCTTAATATATAGCTCTTAAAAAAGTAACTTTCCTTTAAAAATATAAATTTTCTTAGAAAGTACGTTTTTTTTTAAATTATTGTTCATTTTACATTTCTACTTCTAATTTTAAAAAATAGCTTTTCTAAAAAAATTACTTTCTTAAAATTACAGCTTTTCCTAACAAATAATCTTTTCTTTCAAAAGTATATTTTCTTAAAAGAGCAATTTTCTTAAAATACTTTTACCTGAAATTATCTGTTCTTAAATAATTAATTTTTTTTTATAAAATGCATCTTCTTATAAAAGTACCTTTTTTTAAGAAAATTAATTTTGTTAGGTTTGAAGTCATTTTTCAGACATATTGCAATTAATACTGTAATTAATATGCAAATTTTAATTTTGTTTCAATGATGCGTGGTAGAGAAGAAGAAAGCATATATTTAAAAAATTCGTTGGCCTGACTTTAGGCGAGTGTGTTAAAGCGCTGACCAAAAAGTGCAAGTACGTGTGTATGTGAAGCTTCAGATTCTAACCTCGCAACTGCCCTAAGTAGAAAAAAATTTTCGTATAGAAACAATCTACTCAATTATCACAATGTTCAATAAAATCGCTGATAAAGGCTATATAAGTTAACACGAGAAACATTTAAAATAACAAAATAAAAAAGAAATTCACACGTTCACAAAGCTGACGTCGCATCTGCGATATTTGAGACACATTCCGCAACGCAGCTGGTTCACATGCTGACACAACGTCTGCGACGTACACGAGCAAGCCGATTAAGGTGGTGTGAGATTGAAAGTAAGCAAAAACCTGCGCTTATTAATTAGGGTAATTTAAGTTTAAACTTTACTTTGTATTTTATCGTGAAACAATAAAGACGTTGTGTGTTCTAACAAAACACACAACAACAATTTTTTTTTAAAGAAAATATAACGTTTTCTTAATTGGCGCCCGAGCAGGGACCCTGAAAGGTCCTCACGGTAAAATTCGAGTCAAGCCTTGTCAGGCCCCTCAGTAATCCTAACAAGGATAAAACGGATTGTGCGTTATGCCAAAGCCTGATAAGCTCGCGTAAAGTGACATTCGCGAAAATAAATACTAGAAAAGTTAAGTGAATAAAATAAAAATAATTGTAGCTGAATAAAAATTAATAAAATAATCAAGATTTAAAGGACATTTGCCAAAATCAATAAATGTTTGTGAAAATAAAGAAAAGATAAGTGTAACTGAATAAAATTAATTTTAAGAATTAAAACTAATAAAAAAATCAATATCTAAAATGACTAAATGTTTGTGAAACTAAAGTAAAAATAATTGTAGCCGAATAAAATTTATTTTAAGAACAAAAAAATAATAAAATAATCAAGATTTAAAGTGACTTTTGCAAAAATCAAGTGAACGAAAGTTCCAACTAAAATAAAAACAAGTAAATAATCTGAATAAAGTTATCTAAACCAGAAAATAATTAATATTTTAGACTCAAAGTGACATTTGCAAAACTAAGTGAATAAAAGTTTAAATTAATACTAAAGAAACAATACAAGAAAAAAACCTAGTAAAACTAAAGAAACTATTTGAGAGAAAAAGTGTAAGAATCTTATGTGAAAAAGATTTTAAATAAAAAATAACAAAAAATTAATTAATTTGAAAATAATAATATAATTTAGACAGTCGCAAATAAAAGAGAAAAAATTCGAACTTAATAAAACTAATTAAAATTTAATACAAAGATCAAGTCGAAAATAAACCAATACGGGAAAAACGAAGAAGTAAACTATTCAAATTTTAAAGCTAAAAAAGAAACAATTTACATCTAATAATATAATTACATCGAAAGGAGTCTTCAACAATCATCATCCCTTCAATTATCAAGACGTCTACCCATCATCAAGTTCCAGTAAATTACCTGATTCTTGCGATGCTGCTAATAATGTAAGACATTTATTTATAACTTTTTTTTATTACACAATATTTTATTTTTTTGTAAAATAAGTAATTATTTTAAAATTTTATATTTGACATTAATATTTCAGTAGTGGTTGACAGAATCAAAGAAAATAACGTTTGTAAATCTCATTAAAAAATTAAATATTCAGTGTAAAAGAAAATTCATATTCCAAATTTCTCTATAAGAACAAAAAGAAAGAAAAATGCCAGACGATACTTTGAACGAATTGACAGAAAAATTTAGTCGGTCCTTGAACATGGCCAGTCCTTCGGCTAATATTGTTTCGGGATTGAATGAAGTCCAAATGGAACAGATTAGAGAGTTAATAAGAGGAACAATAAACCCTTCTCAAGATATTTTTTCAGATGATGGAGTAGATCAACCAATAGGTACCATAACTACAAAATTAGAGGAATTAGATAAAGTTCCGGATGTTGTTAGGTCCTTGCGGGAATTCTCAGGGAAACCAGGAGAATTCAATTCATGGAGAAAATCGGTTGATAGGGTCTTAGAACTTTATCAAACTTTGAAAGGAACTGCGCGATATTACGCAATATTGCACACAATTCGTACTAAAATCATCGGCGATGCCGATATTGCCTTAGAATCTTATCGAACACCATTAGATTGGATTAAGATAAGAAAGTGCCTAATGATGCACTACTCAGACAAACGTGACATAGGCACTCTAGAATACCAAATGACATCTCTTTGTCAGGGAAGCAAATCAATATCTGAATTTTATCAAAGTGTGTACCAACACTTGTCTTTAATCCTAGACAAAGTTTCTTGCTTAGAATTAAACGAGGGAAGTCTCCGAACTATGACAAATACGTATAGGGAAAAGGCATTGGATACCTTTGTACGGGGACTCAATGGCGATCTACCTAGATTATTAAGTGTAAGGGAACCAACGTCCCTGCCGCAGGCTCTTCACATTTGCCTAAAACTAGATAATATGTCTTTTAGAAGGGACTACGCGCACAATCGCATAACAAGAAGCGAAACGCGCAAGGATAACCTTAGACAAACTTTACCTCAGTACAGACCGAACTTCTACCCTGAATTAGCCCACATTGGTGGAGTGGGTAATAATAGACCTACCTTACCAAATTTTAGGTTTCATCAGGGGGCAGGATTCAACCAGAATCTACAAAATAGACAATATTACAACGGTCAAAATTACCAAAATAATTACCAGAAAATCCCATCGAATGTACAAAGAAGTTTCGAACGTCATCAATATCAGGGACAACGGCAAAACCACTACAACAATCAACAAAAACCAGAACCAATGGACATAGACCGTTCTATGCAAGTAACGCCCCAGCGTAATCTGCCATTTAAGAGACCAGCAGAAAACTCAATTCAAGCTCCCATGAACAAGATACAAAGAAATTTTCATTTAAATACCGAATATTGGCCGAACAATAATTTAGAAGAGGCTAATAATTATTCATACGGAGGACATGAAATTGAGGAACCAGAAGAAGCGTACGGATACACCGAAGAATATTTCGAACAATTGCCAGAAGAATTTATAACAAATGAAACCCAGGAGAACCAACTAAGCGATATCCAACTTGCTGTAAATTTTTTAGGCTAAATTGTTCCTCGTTACCTTATTTTGAGACAAGAACGAGGGACGGACAAATATTGACATTTTTATTAGACACAGGAAGTAATAAGAACTACATTAAACCAGAGTTAGTAAAAAACCCCAGACACAATAAAGAAATATTCGGTGCGAAATCATTAGGTGGCGACATACAAATTACTCAACATACATTAGTAGACCTTTTCGGAATTGACAACGCCCCAATCAAATTCTACTTATTGCCTGGATTAATCTCGTTTGATGGAATTTTAGGGAACGATAGTTTGAAAGAAATTTCAGCAGTTATTCATACAGCCGAAAACTATTTCACAATTAGAGGAGGTAAAAAGATACCTATTAAACAACGTTTGTCACAAAACGTAAATAACCTCGAATTAAGAATACAACACCTACCCAGTCACCAAAAAGTGTCATTAGAAAATCTCATAAAACAACATCGTTGCCTTTTTGCAGACCCTGATGAGAAATTGACATATACCACTACCGTAATTGGTGACATCCGCACAGCGAATAATTCACCAATATACGCTAGAAGTTACCCTTACCCAATGGCCTTAAAAGATAGTGTAGAAAAAGAAATCGATCGTCTCCTTTGCGATGGCATTATAAGACCATCACGGTCTCCATATAATTCACCCATATGGGTCGTACCCAAAAAAGAAGATTTTTCAGGACAGAAAAAATACAGATTAGTTGTCGATTTTAGACGATTAAACGCAGTAACTGTGGCCGATAGGTACCCCATTCCGGAAATTAATGACGTTCTATCCAACTTAGGTGGGAATCAATACTTTACAGTGTTAGATCTTAAGAGCGGCTTTCATCAGATAACATTAAGAGAAGAGGATAGGGAAAAAACAGCCTTTTCAGTAAACAACGGAAAATATGAATATACCAGGTTACCGTTTGGGATGAAAAATGCTCCATCAATATTTCAAAGAGCACTCGACGATATTTTGAGAGAATTTATTGGGAAGATATGTTACGTATATGTGGACGACATAATAATTTTCAGTAAGGATGAGAAATCTCATCTGGAACACGTGGGAACAATATTTAGGACACTAGAATTAGCTAATATGAAAGTTCAACTAGACAAATGCGAATTTTTCAAACATGAGGTTGAATTTTTAGGCTTCGTGGTATCAAAGGAAGGTATAATGACAAATCCCAAAAAAGTCGATTCAATTTTGAAATTTTGCTATCCAAAAACACTAAAAGAACTTCGGTCATTTCTCGGACTCTCCGGGTACTATAGAAGGTTTATTAGGGGTTATGCAGATATTGCAAAACCATTGACGGCGCTTCTGAGAGGATCGGACGGACGAATTTCAAAATCTATATCAAGTCAGACGAAAATAGAATTGGATACTTCATCCAAGAATGCATTCGATCAATTGAAAAACGCATTGGCTTCACGTGAAGTTTTGTTATCATATCCCAATTTTGAAAAAGATTTTCAATTGACTACAGACGCTTCCAACTTTGCAATTGGTGCAGTGTTAAGTCAAGAAGAAAAACCAATTGCATTTATTTCCAGAACATTGAATAAAACAGAGGAGAACTATGCAACTAATGAAAGAGAGATGTTAGCCATTATATGGGCACTGAACTCTCTAAGATATTATTTGTATGGTTCCAAAAAAGTGGTGATCTACACGGATCACCAGCCCTTGACATACGCCCTCAGTAATAATAATAATAACTCAAAGATGAAAAGGTGGAAATGTATTTTGGAAGAGTATAACTACGAGTTGAAGTATAAACCTGGACGAACAAATGTAGTTGCTGATGCTCTATCCAGAGTCTCTATAGGATTAAATCCTATAAATGCTCAAATAAACTCTTTGACCCCCACCGAACACAGCGCAGAAAGTTCGTCAGAACATTTAATACATAGCGTAGAAATTCCAATAAATGTTTTCAAAAATCAGTTATTTATAAATGTGGACAACACATCATCGTACCAATTTCAAATTGTATTTCCCGGAGTACATAGACACATTATTAATGAACCCCAATACGACGAACAAATCCTAGTGAACATTCTAAGAAAATATCTGAATCCGTCTGTCATTAACGGAATAAAAACTCCAGAATGGATAATGGGAAAAATCCAATTATTTTATCCCAATCATTTCGCAAATTACAAATGCCGCTTTACACAGTCGACCGTTGAAGATATAACATCTGAGAACGATCAAGAAAATCTGATAATAGAAACACACAATAGGGCTCATCGAAATGATAGAGAAAATAAAAAGCAAATGTTGGAAAAATATTATTTCCCTGGCATGTCAGGTAAAATAAAAAGAATTATAAAATTATGTTCCATATGTAAAAAAGGAAAATATGAGAGACACCCAAATAATCCAGAATTACGCGAAACTCCCATACCAACATATCCAGGGCATATTGTCCATATCGACATTTTTTCGACCGATAAAAAACTCATTTTAACATCAATTGATAAATTTTCTAAGTACGCAAAAGTAAAATTATTAAACGGAAGATCTATAGAACATGTCCGAAAACCCCTTAGGGAAATTTTGTTTTCATATGGAGTGCCAAAGTATGTGGTTATGGACAACGAACCCTCCTTAAACTCCGCATCCATACAATTCATGATGAAAGATGATCTAAAAATTGATGTATTTACCACCCCGTCATACAAGAGCGAAATAAATGGTCAAATAGAAAGATTCCACTCCACTTTAGCGGAAATCATGAGATGCCTGAAAAATGACGGAACATCCAAAGATTTTGAAGAATTGCTGGAAAGATCGGTGAATGAATATAATCACACGTTCCATTCGACGACTAATAAGAAACCAGTTGACTTGTATTTTGGGCGAACAATTGATTTTTCTCCCCAAGACTATGAGACGACAAGACTATCCAACGTTGAGAGACTGAAACGAAAACAGGAAAAAGACTTAAGTTATCATAACAAAAATAAAAAACCTACAAAGGAATATGTGCCCGGTCAGTTGATTTACGTAAAAACTAATAAAAGGTTGGGTACAAAGTTGAGTAATCGCTTTAAAGAAGAGATTGTTAGGGAAAATAGAGGGACAACCGTAGTTACCGAAAGCGGCCGTGTTATCCACAAAGGTCATATTAGAAATTGACGAAATATTTCTTTACTTTTATTTTATTTTTTTTTACAGATTATTAATAAACAGCGCGTTAGCAGATTTCAACATTCTAGACTACTCCAACTCTAGATTGATAACCATTCAGAATGGTATTGCAAGGAGACAGAATGGCACATTTAAAGTTATACACTCAATCAATCTCGAACAATATCAAACCTTATCAGAAGAACTTGAAACAATTTTAAATACGAACATTACATTCAAACATCCGCTCCGTCCGTTTTTAACGCAACAAATTATTGATATAAAAAGTCTTCTTAAACGCCTATGTCCAGGTAGAGAGAAGAGATCAATAGATTTTATAGGCAGTGCATGGAAATGGATTGCCGGAACTCCAGACAGTCATGATTGGGAAATCCTTAATCAAAAGATCGGAAATCTTCTAGAAAATAATAATAGACAAATGGTAATAAATGAACTGACTATTGACAGAATACAAGAAATATCGAATATTACTAACGAAATATTGAAAGTTAAAAGAGAAGATTGGAATAACGAGTTAGCAAGTAAACTAGAACACAAATTGATTTTGATAGAAAAAGAATTACAGAACATCGAATATGCCATCCAATGGGCCAAAGTTAATATTGTAAATTCATTTATTTTATCAAAAACTGAAATCGAAGTACTTAATGATGTTCTGACTAATTATAATATACCATTATTTAACGTAGATGAGTTACTATCATTCGGAAATGTAAAAATCGTTACAAATAATAAAGAAATTCTGTACATTTTAAGTATTCCAATCACTCAAAATGATATCTGCAAAATGTATTTAGCAAAACCAGTAAAAATTGGTCATTTAATTGATAGAATTGAATTTGATAAAATTTTGAATTGTAATAATGTTTTATTTGCTATTAAAGATAAATGCAAAAATTATAATGATCTAACCATATGTAATAGAGATAAATTAATAAAATTAAGAGATGATAATTGTATAACAAATCTATTTAAGAACAAGATAGGGAACTGCACCCAGGTAAACAACGAACACATACCCACCGTAGAGGAAATCGGAAGTGATATTCTATTATTAAATCAATATAACGGCAAAATCAGTGTGAACAATGAAGAAATAATTTTAAATGGAACTTATCTACTTAAATATTACAATACAACAATAATAATCGATGATCGTGAATATTTCTCCAAAGAAGTAAGCGGCAGCAAACCTCTCCCAGCCTCTCTACAACCAAAAGCAGCAAACGCAAAAACAGAAGAAGTCCTATCCCTACAACGACTACATAAGATCAATATGGGAAATTTTGAGAGATTGGAACTATTGGAAACCAAGAATAACCTGCTGATAACTTCAAGTACAATTACCATAATTTCAGCCCTAGTCATCACCATTTGGTTAACAACGAAGAAGATATTAAAACGGAAAAAGAGAGGTCAGAAACAGAAACAATTTCATTAGAACAAATAGAAAAGGTACAAGACACAGAGAGGAAACCCGAGAAAAAAAAACCAAGCATTTACGACCTACACACGTTCTAGGCAATCGGGACGATTGCATTTGAGGAGGGAGGAGTTAACACGAGAAACATTTAAAATAACAAAATAAAAAAGAAATTCACACGTTCACAAAGCTGACGTCGCATCTGCGATATTTGAGACACATTCCGCAACGCAGCTGGTTCACATGCTGACACAACGTCTGCGACGTACACGAGCAAGCCGATTAAGGTGGTGTGAGATTGAAAGTAAGCAAAAACCTGCGCTTATTAATTAGGGTAATTTAAGTTTAAACTTTACTTTGTATTTTATCGTGAAACAATAAAGACGTTGTGTGTTCTAACAAAACACACAACAACAATTTTTTTTTAAAGAAAATATAACGTTTTCTTAATTTATATATGCCAGAAACCGGTCCGATTAAAAATACAGTGTAGTTAAGAATTTTTGAAATATATGCTTTCTTCTTCTCTACCACGCACCATTGAAAGAAAATTAATTTTCTTTACAAAATGACTTTTTCATAAAAAGTATCTTTTCTAAGGAAGATACCTTGACTTAATATCTTAATACATATATGTATTTTCCTAAAGAACTACCTTTTCTTAAAAAAGTACCTTCTTTTAATAAAACACTTTTTTCAAAAAATCTAATTTTCTTAAAAAGTGCCTCTTCTTCGAAACCAAGTTCCTTTTCTTAAACAGAGCCTTTAAAAAAAGGAACTTTTCTTAAAAAAGTACTCTATCTATTTTTTACTAATATTTCTGTGTATTTATTTGAAAATGAAATAATGAATTGAATATGCTATTTAATTTTTTTTTTATTTATATAAAAAAGTTTTTTAATTAAAACAAAATATTTTCACTATTTTATGATTTTTATTTATGTATGGCGACATTTCAACCTAAAAATTTAAGTTTTTATCGATTGAATAAACAACACAAAAATGGTTGTCGTTTAGATAACAACAACAGCTGACTTTAACAATAGCGAATATCGTTTAAAAATTTTACTGATAATTTTGCAATTTTCTTTTTTTAACGATTCGACTATCGTTAAAAGAAGTTACTGAATGTCAAGATTTTTTTTAAATGTAAAAATTTTTTAAATGTTAATATAGGTATTTGTTGTTGTTTTTTTTTTTTTTTTGAATTTCAATTTGTGTTTAACGAATAAAATTTATATATTAAAGATGCAATTGATGTCTTCTAGATTTACCATTATAATATTCGACGTTTTGATATGATTTTCTGAAATTCAATTAATTGTAATTTATAATTGGAAATTTTTAATTCCAGTTTTTAGAATTGATATTTTCTTAAATTTGAATGGAAAATTTAAAAAGTGCAATTTTGTATTTATGTGAATAATAATGCTTTAGTAATTACAAACAATTTTTAAAAATTAGATTTAATCGCAATCAGATATTTTGTAGTTAAAGCAGAATAATAATTATATATAACTATGTAGAACTGTTTTGAAAGCAACAAACTCATTGATGAACTCGGTAACTCTATTTTGTAAAGACAACAAAAAGTTAATATGCCAAACTTATGTTCATATTTGTAAAAGAATAATGAAAATACGTATGAAATAAAAGACCAGCCCGTGTATACTCTTAACATTGTTCTGTACGATATACAGTTGAAAATATTAACATTCATGTTAAAATAGAAATAACTATTGCAAAGCTAATTAGAACTAACAAAAATTGTGGCGCCATCTGCTGTGGCATAGTCACGCTGAGCAAAATGAAGTGACACTCTGTTAATGCAAAAGAAATGTATTTTCCCCACAACAAAATATTGCAGAATTTTATGTAAATAAAATAATATACCGACTTATATCTAACATGCAGTTGTTATGGATATACATATGTAATATATGTATATTATTTGTATTATTTAATATGTTTATATAAATTTATAAATAAATTTATAAAAAAATTTTTTTTTTTGCTATATTTACATTGTTTTTTTTTATTAACAACTAGGTATTTTAGCATTATTTGCTTTAGATGTTGGTGAATAATTACTCCCTTTATATTAACTCATTGTGTCTGCTTGTCGAAAAAATTTTGGATCGATTTTAACCAATTTCCCGTGAGCCATTAAATCTGAAATTTTGCAGGCGGGCTCGTGGTAATAACAGAAATGATCTAACAAATTTTTAGAGTGATGCCAAAACAATGAAAACAATGGAAACAATGGAAATTTTTCTACCAGAGTTAATAAAAAAATGTACAAGGGTTTTTTTTTATTATATTATTACCACAACGTCCACAAAAACAACAAGTCCAGCTATGACAACAACACAACATTTAGAATAACAACAAGACCAATATAGAAACATCATATTTTTCATTTTTTTTTTAATTTTTCAGATATTTCCCTGGACCTGTTCCACCCATTTTAATGATTTTTGAAATAGAAATCTTCCCATGAATTTGGTGAATCATTCTCATTAAAAAATATCACTGTAGCTGCACCATTGAAGGCGTGATCGTGACAAGAACAACATAGAAAATTATATTTTTTCAAGACTTTTTTTAGTTCTTCATTCAAATCTCGGACGATTTTAAATAGCAAACTTTTCAGGATGCTAGTGAATCATTTTTTATATCAGCGAGCACCCTAGCTACCCGATTGATGCCGTCATCGTGATTTCCACAGACGGACAGGCGGACAGACGGACATCGCTATATCAACTCCGGTTGTTATAAGGATCACAAATATATATATTTTATGGGGTCCAAAAGTTTTTTGCTAATTATTACAAACGGAATGACAAACTTATATATACCCTCTGCACACTGGAGTTCAGGGTATAAAAAGTATACTTTCTCAAAATACCACTTTTTAAAGTACATTGTCGTTAAGTTAACTTTTCTTAAATAATTTCTTTTTCTTCAAAAAATACATCTTATAAAAGTACCTTTTCTAATGAAAGTACCCTTTCTGAAAAAACTAATGTTTCCTTACAATATAACCCTTTCATAAAAAGTATACTTTCTTAAAAAAGCACCTATTCTTGAAATAATGGCTTCTCATACTATATGCATTTTCCTACGAGAAGTACGTAAACAAAACTTAAAAAATTAAGAAAAATCATGTTGCCTTTTTCTTAGAAAGTACTTTTTCTTAAAAAAGTATTTTTTTTTTTAAAAAGTTCCTCTTTTTAAAAAATATCTTTCTAAAAGTAGTTTTTTTCAGTACGTTTTCTTAAAAAAAATATATTTTTAAACTCTTTATTTTAACTCATACACTCTGTCCGTCTGTCTGTCTGCCATGGGCCAACCCCATTCCCCTTCATCCAATTGATCTGAAGCCTGGTCCATAATCTTGTTCCGACTACAGATTAACTTTGGGATTGTCATCCGCAGTCACGCATAGTCACGCACCGTCACGGAGTGCTTTATAACCCATTTCCCCTTATCGGATCGGTTTGAAACTTGGTTCATATACTTGTAGTAAAGAAAGATTAACTTCGACATAGTCACGCATAGTCACGGAGTGATTTAAACCCATTTCCTCATTCAATCAATCTGAAACTTGGTCCATAGACTTGTTGTGACCAAAGATTAATTTTAAAATAGTCACGCAAAGTCGCGCACTGTCACGGAGAGATTCAAAACCCATATGCATAAGGAAAGAAAGAGTTTTAATAAAAACTTTGATTTTATGTGTTCGATTTTTTAAAAGATAGTCTTTCTTAAAAATTATTTAAATAAAATACATTTTCAAGAATATTGTTAAAGAAATATTAAATAAAATTCATAATTAAATTGAAGCGCTGAAATACCAATTCTCGCTGAATGTTGGCTTCTTTTGAAAAAGTGTTCAAGTCACAAATTTCAGTAAAAATACCATTATGTAGGATTTTATATATATCTAATACTATATGTGTATGCAAATACAGACTTGATAGAACATAAGATATAATGCAATATGCTACTTAAGAAAATTTAATAAGTATAAACATACATAAATATTTAATTTTAATATTTGTGTTATTTGTGTTAGTCACACAAAAAAAAAACCGTACATCAGCAAAGAAAAAAGTCATATTTTCCCATTTCCCTTCTTTCATTTTCTGAAGACAACAATAAATTATCTAAAAGAAAAAAAAAAAAAAAAAACAACAAGAATGGAATGATATGAAAACGTATCACATATTACATCATTTTTGCTCTAACTATCTTGTAACCTGGTCAGACTGTGTCATGCTGAGCACTGCAGATAAAAAAAAAATGCCACAAACAATTGTTAAATATGCAAATACACTACAACATCACTACTGACAATTTGTGTTTAACGAATAAAATTTATATATTAAAGATGCAATTGATGTCTTCTAGATTTACCATTATAATATTCGACGTTTTGATATGATTTTCTGAAATTCAATTAATTGTAATTTATAATTGGAAATTTTTAATTCCAGTTTTTAGAATTGATATTTTCTTAAATTTGAATGGAAAATTTAAAAAGTGCAATTTTGTATTTATGTGAATAATAATGCTTTAGTAATTATAAACAATTTTTAAAAATTAGATTTAATCGCAATCAGATATTTTGTAGTTAAAGCAGAATAATAATTCTATATAACTATGTAGAACTGTTTTGAAAGCAACAAACTCATTGATGAACTCGGTAACTCTATTTTGTAAAGACAACAAAAAGTTAATATGCCAAACTTATGTTCATATTTGTAAAAGAATAATGAAAATACGTATGAAATAAAAGACCAGCCCGTGTATACTCTTAACATTGTTCTGTACGATATACAGTTGAAAATATTAACATTCATGTTAAAATAGAAATAACTATTGCAAAGCTAATTAGAACAAACAAAAATTGTGGCGCCATCTACGGTGGCATAGTCACGCTGAGCAAAATGAAGTGACACTCTGTTAATGCAAAAGAAATGTATTTTCCCCACAACAAAATATTGCTGAATTTTATGTAAATAAAATAATATACCGACTTATATCTAACATGCAGTTGTTATGGATATACATATGTAATATATGTATATTATTTGTATTATTTAATATGTTTATATAAATTTATAAATAAATTTATAAAAAAAATTTTTTTTTTGCTTTATTTACATTGTTTTTTTTTTATTAACAACTAGGTATTTTAGCATTATTTGCTTTAGATGTTGGTGAATATTTACTCCCTTTATATTAACTCATTGTGTCTGCTTGTCGAAAAAATTTTGGATCGATTTTAACCAATTTCCCGTGAGCCATTAAATCTGAAATTTTGCAGGCGGGCTCGTGGTAATAACAGAAATGATCTAACAAATTTTTAGAGTGATGCCAAAACAATGGAAACAATGGAAATTTTTCTACCAGAGTTAATAAAAAAATGTACAAGGGTTTTTTTTTATTATATTATTACCACAACGTCCACAAAAACAACAAGTCCAGCTATGACACAACACAACATTTAGAATAACAACAAGAACAATATAGAAACATCATATTTTTAATTTTTTTTTTAATTTTTCAGATATTTCCCTGGACCTGTTCCACCGATTTTAATGATTTTTGAAATAGAAATCTTCCCATGAATTTGGTGAATCATTCTCATTAAAAATGATTATGTAGCTGCACCATTGAAGGCGTAATCGTGACAAGAACAACATAGAAAATTATATTTTTTAAAGACTTTTTTTAGTTCTTCATTCAAATCTCGGGCCCTAATCGACCGATTTGGACGATTTTAAATAGCAGACTTTTCAGGATGTTACTGAATCATGTTTTATATCAGCGAGCACCCTAGCTACCCGATTGATGCCGTAATCGTGATTTCCACAGACGGACAGACGGACATCGCTATATCAACTCCGGCTGTTATAAGGATCACAAATATATATATTTTATGGGGTCCAAAAGTTTTTTTTTCTAATTATTACAAACGGAATGACAAACTTATATATACCCACTGCACACTGGAGTGGAGGGTATAAAAAGTATATTTTCTCAAAATACCACTTTTTAAAGTACGTTGTCGTTAAGTTAACTTTTCTTAAATAATTTCTTTTTCTTCAAAAAATACATCTTATAAAAGTACCTTTTCTAATAAAAGTACCCTTTCTGAAAAATCTAATGTTTCCTTACAATATAACCCTTTCATAAAAAGTATACTTTCTTAAAAAAGTACCTATTCTTGAAATAATGGCTTCTCTTACTATGTGCATTTTCCTACGAGAAGTACGTTTTACTAAACAAAGTTAAAAAATTAAAAAAAATAATGTTGCCTTTTTCTTAGAAAGTACTTTTTCCTAAAAAAGTATTTTTTTTTTAAAAAGTTCCTCTTTTTAAAAAATATCTTTCTAAAAGTAGTTTTTTTCAGTACGTTTTCTTAAAAAAAATATTTTTAAAATCTTTATTTTAACTCATACACTCTGTCCGTCTGTATGTCTGCCATGGGGCAACCCCATTCCCCTTCATCCAGTCGATCTGAAGATTGGCCCATAATCTTGTTGCGATTACAGATTAACTTTGGGATAGTCATCCGCAGTCATGTATAGTCACGCACCGCCATGGAGTGCTTTATAACCCATTTCCCCTTATCGGATCGGTTTGAAACTTGGTTCATATACTTGTAGTAAAGAAAGATTAACTTCGACATAGTCACGCACAGTCACGCATAGTCACGGAGTGATTTAAACATCATTTCCTCATTCAATCAATCTGAAACTTGGCCCATAGACTTGTTGTGATCAAAGATTAAGTTTAAAATAGTCACGCAAAGTCGCACACGGTTATGGCGAGATTCAAAACCCATATGCATAAGGAAAGAAAGAGTTTTAATAAAAACTTTGTTTTTATGGGTTCGATTTTTTAAAAGATAGTCTTTCTTAAAAATTTTTTAAATAAAATACATTTTCAAGAATATTGTTGAAAAAATATTGAATAAAATTCATAATTAAATTGAAGCGCTGATACATCAATTCTCGCTGAATGTTGGCTTCTTTTGAAAAAGTATTCAAGGCACAAATTTCAGTAAAAATACTATTATGTAGGATTTTATATATATCTAATAGTATATGTGTATGCAAATACAGACTTGATAGAACATAACATATAATGCAATATGCTACATAAGAAAATTTAATAAGTATAAAAATACATAACTATATAATTTTAATATTTGTATTATTTGTGTTAGTCACGCAAAAAAAAAACCGTACATCAGCAAAGAAAAAAGCCAAATTTTCCCATTTCCTTTCTTTCATTTTCTGAAGACAACAATAATTTATCTAAAAGAAAAAAAACAACAAGAATGGAATGATATGAAAACGTATCACATATTACATCATTTTTGCTCTAACTATCTTGTAGCCTGGTCAGACTGTGTCATGCTGAGCACTGCAGATAAAAAAAAAATGCCACAAACAATTGTTAAATATGCAAATACACTACAACATCACTACTGACAGAGACTGCTCCTTTCCATTCATTCATTCAATTTCAAATTTAACTATTCGTTCATGGAAGTATTCAGTAGTATTTCAAGCATATGTTATTTATACGAATACTACAACTTGGTACGAAAAAGCGAATAACATCGCAAAAGAAAAAAAAGTACAAAAACATTACCTTATAAGATGCCAATTCATTGCAATTGCACATACGAGTAAGAGTTTGTACGTTCACAGAACAAAATATAATAAATCATTGCAGAATGTGGGAAGTATCAACCCGTTAGACATAAATGCAGTTAAATACCTGCTGAGTTTCTAAATGCTACATGAATGAAGGAGTAGTACACTGAAAAAAATATACGTATATAAATTATTTAATAAACAGAACAGAAAAGCAAAATAAATCTACTAAAAAAGTTTCCTCCAATAAGAAACATATAATATTCTTGAAGATTGAAATATCGACAATTTTTTGCTGAAAAAAAAAAAACATATGAGATTAGGAAAGAAAAAATTAAATGAAAAAATTAAAATAAACTACTTTATATCAAAATGTGGTACCGACCATATATTTTTTAGATCCTAGATTATCGCAGTTTAAAATAGTATGGTAAATATGTGGAACCGATTAGATTACATATTGACAATAAAATATGGACGATTTATGATTTATGTATACAGGAAGAAGACTAATTTTTATCAAAAACAATTGCATATACGAACATTTTTCTGATTTTCAAGCATGGATGTTAAAATATTCTTTGTATCAATGGTCTTACGCTTCTATTTCATTTTTTAAATTAATCAGTTTTTGCACGATAACAGTTTTTATTTACCTTTTCCTTCAATTCCCTTCAATGTATATGTTTATTTGTTGGTGAACGACAAAATGTGCCAGAAAAACTTCTATAAATTCCATTGAAATTATGAATTTTCGCATGAAAATTCTGCGCCACTTATAATCAGTTATATACAACTTTAATAACACCATATCTTGGAACCATATCTTATTAGTATATTGGGATTTATCCAGTGCTTCCTGACTGAAAGACACAAAGTGAAGATTTGACTGCAGTTCTTAACTTCAACAGTTGGTCATCCCTTACACACTTAAAATAAAAGGAAGCATAGAAGTAAGTGAGGGAAATTTTACTCAAACTCAGTGTTAGAATTTATTTCATTTTTTTGTCAATGCTCATGGATTGATGATGTTTTTGGAGCATACACCATGAAATATTCCTTCTAAGTCCCGACATGATTTTCCATTATGGCCCAATTTATTATATCTTTTGAGCTTTCCAGTAGTTTTACTAGGTATTTGTTTTACTTTTTTATTATTTTTCAACAATTTAACTGCATCTTTTAAAGCTTTTTTTAAACATATATCCGAGCGTAGCACATTACCTAACATGACGATCATTTTGTGTTTCAGTTTTGGAAGAGTTTATTCACAATATTTACAAATTATTTATGATGCTCAAATTTATTACCTAATATTTTGATTAGGAAAAGAACAAGTTATTAGGAAAAGAACATGTATTTGTATTTGTATCTGAATTTATTGAAATTGTAACCAGTGCAGTAAGATATAATATCTTTTAAATTAAGCACTGGAACAACTTATAATGGCACATACAATTTTCATAACTTATTATAATATATGTTTTTAAATTGGCAAAATCGACTTTATCCGTTTGCAGTCTTATTTCTATTGGACCGCATAACGCTTTACCGATAAAATTCGCTTATTAGAAGCAGAAACCATATATATGGAAAAAATTTTACGCTAAGCTCAAATATCAAAGTCAGATATCCACGAACACTACTTCATTTTTCGTTCCTGATGTCAACACACGTCACTGCGCTATCAGATGACACTCTCTGAGTACTGTTGTATACACAATAATGGTAAATACTTTTACTACTGAAATCAGACTTGAATTTTGCATAGATTATCTTCCATCAATTAAATCTTCGTTACTTACTTTGCATTGTTTGTTAAACAAATAAAAATTAAACAATAACCGCGTTCGCGCGCCAACGACGCCGCTCTCGATGGATTTAAAAACAAAAAGCAGAAAACATTTCTAGGAATCGGGATACAGTAAGCCTTGTTGGCGCCTTTTCCATCTGAATTAGATAAAAACATCATTAACTCTATTTCCAAATTTTTGTTGACTTTAGGGGTAATCATCGTATCAATATATTCTGAAAAATTACAGAAAACAAGTAGAGTTCTCACTTAAAGTATAAAGTTTAAAATAACCTTCAAAATGGGCTATCTTAAAATTAAATACTGTGTTCCCAAATCAACGATTAGTCATATAGTTACTATTGGAAACATCCATATAGTTCATTCAGTACAGAAACTGTAAGAGAGGACCGAAAAATTAATAATGTTTTAAAAGTAATATCACAAAGCAGTTCCCAGAAAGCTAAAACTGAAATTCCTCTTGAAGTTTGTTTTTCCACTGTAAAAAGAAGATCTTCAGATTACACACGCGGAAAAGAAGACTTGAATTGGACTAAGCGGCAGTGGAGAAATGTATTATGATCTGGTGATTCTAAATTCAACCCCCCAGGGAACAGATGGAAGCGTCACTGATCAACGGCCCCTTTGCAAAAAGTATATTCCAAGGTACACAGTAAAGCAAATATTGTAGTTTGGGTATGTTTTTCGAGATAGTTATTGGTGTAATTTACAGCAGTACACATACAATGACGGGCGCTATCTATAGAGATCTTCTTAGTTCAGCAATGTCTCCGTATGCTGAATGTGAAATACCCCTTGTTTGGACTTTACAACACGATAATAATCACAATCATACATCATGCGTTGAAGAAGCCTGGTTATATGAAAATCATTTTAGTGCCATGTCGTTGTCACCACAGTCTCCCGAACTCAACCCGATTGCGAACATGTGGCTGATTTTTATATCGGCAATAAAGTTTTCCGAAACGGTGACGAAATTTTTGTCTAATTGGAGCAAGAAATTCCAAGGGATTATATTGAAAACCTCATAGCAGCAAATCTTAGAAAATGTTCTCATGTAATAAAAAATATTGTTTATGCAACAAAACACTACACAGCCATAAATATTTTTCTTATTTTTCTTTTGAAGTCATCAATAATTGCAATTGTTTTAAACACTAAAATTTGAACGACTTTTGCTAAAACTTGTATTTTTTTCCATTGTGAGCAAGTACATCATTTTTTTCAGTTTTGTGGTATATTTAACAATAACATAATTTAACAAAAAAATAATTAAAATTTTTACTGAGAGTTTTTTTTTTTTTTTTGAGAATATTATATACCCCGACTTTAGCAAGGCGTTGGATAAAGTTTACCATAATCTTCTTCTGATGAAACTAAAATTGTTGGGGTTTCCTATCAATAGTCTAAATTGATCTATTTTATTTAAATGGTGCGTGGTAAAGAAGAAGAAAGCATATATTTCAAAAATTCATAACTGCACTGTATTCTTAATCGGACCGGTTTCTGGCATTTCAGCCTTCATCAGCGATTTATTGTTTCTATATGAAAATTTTTTCTACTTAGGGCGGCCGTGAGGTTTTGAACCGTGAACCTTCACATACACTCGTACTTGCACTTTTTGGTCAGCGCTTTAACACACTCACCTAAAGTCAGGCCTACGAGCAGTGTGGTTAGCTATTTTAGTTACGTGATAGACAGTCAAACGTTAAACATAAAAATAGAATATCTAACAACATAAATGTCTTCACATGAGTTCCGCAAGGCAACCTTCTGGGTCCAATTGCTTTTTCCCCTATTTATAAACGATCTTCCGAGTATTATTATATTTCGCAATATATTGTTACACACGGATGATGTTAAACTCTGTTCATATATATCTACAGAAAGCTACCTAATAAAAACTTAATGGATCTGAATATGAAGAATTGTATATACATACCATTTTCAAGCAGCAACTATATAAATGTAAACTACTGCTTAGGTGGAAAACCGTTGGTATCAGCGCATATATCTCTGGATCTGGAGATTTTGCTTAATGCGAAGCTGACTTTCATTTCACATATTAATACGACGCACAGTGGACCATTTGACGAGAAGGCGGTCAAATATCTATAACTTTTGATTGGATTGGAATTTGGATGTGCGGTTTTTTTTGTTTGGTAGGTGAGACTTTAGCCTTTAAGTTTTGCTATAAAACGTAATTCTCGCCCGAAAATAAAAAAAAGTTACGGAAGGTTTAAAATACATTTTCATTTGTAGTTGAATTTTAGTACAAAAGTGAAGTGTTGAAAGGTAAAAAAAAGGTTTTTTTTTAATATAATGTCTTATTTTTTCAGTTAATTTTACAACTAATACTTTTTAACAATTTTTTAAGTTAATTTTTTCAGAAAATGCCAAACTTTGGCCCCCGTAAACTTTTTAGTCCTAATGTGCACAAGGGCCAAAGGTTGTTTTTTTTTTTGAAAGATTCCGAGTTAAAATATAATTTATTAAGCAGCGAACGTAAAAGTTACCTTATATTGGTTCAAGATAGAGAAGTTTCAATGAAAAACTCGTATGATTTTGCTTTAGTTAAATTTTTATACCCTATACCACTATGTGGTTTGGGTATAATGACTTTGTGCTGCTGTTTGTAACAACCAGAAATATTTGACCTAGACCCATCTTTAATATGAATATTATGAATATATTTTGATGAAATTTGGTATGTAAGCCTTTATCGGCCATAGGATGAACGCTATTGAAATTGGTGAGAATCGGTCCATGTTCAGACCTAGCCCCCATACAAATTACCCATATGAAATCGACATAAATTGCCATAAGATCCATATTGTCATATAGATCTTACTCAAACTGGGTTTGTATGCGTTCATTACATCTATTAATGAGTAGTCCAAAAATGATCCCTTTGACCCCATATAGAGCTGCTTCCCGATCTTCACTTAAATCTATTAAAAAACAAAAATATTGCACTGATTCTTCTCAAATTTTGTTTGTATATATTTTTGCAAAATACAAGAGAGACTGAACTTTTTCATATCTGCAGCCAAAAAAATTAATAAAAATCCCACTCAAATTTGGTTTTTGCTTATTTTCTATGTCCAGTTAGTTGGTCCTAAGAGATAGGGTCTCTAAACGCATGGTATAGGGTATCGTATAGTCGGTCTAGACCGACTATAATTTTCTTACTTGTTTTTTATTGTCTTTTTAAATATTTCTATATCAATTTTTATGGTAAATTTATGAAATATAACAATTTTTATTGTAAATTTCCAAAATATATAAATTTTTAAATCAAGAAAATTTTTTTAACTATGTAAAAAAAAAGTGTAACTCAACCAATTTTAGTAAAAATTTCTTCTAAATAGCCTTGATTTTCATCTCATAGAAGTTGTTTAGCTTCTTCGTCTTATTCAATAGAGGTAGTTTTCCATTTTTGACGAATGTTGGACATATATGGATCTGAAGTGCACAACAAAATAGTGATAAGGTCTTCATTAGTACAACATCTGGACATTTTACTTGTTTTGTGCTCGCGAAAGAATCTGTAGTCTTTGTTCCTTTTTTTGCGCTTTTTCAGATAGATCTCCTATTGGTAGTATTTTGTTTTGAATTATTTGTTCCCCATGGTACAAAATTTTATGAACTGTGGGTGGCATATATCTCCAAGAGTATTTTTCATTATAAAGTATAGCTGTTTTATTGGCGTACTCTCCAAATTTTTTTGCATTTATCTTTCTGCTGCATGCTAAAACTTGTAATATGATTTTGAATCGTCTTATTAATTCATGATCTAGACCTGTGATGGATGCTGCAGTTTCCGGATCGGAAAAAAATCTCCTTGCAGTATTTCCATCATTTGTGTTTCCTTCCCCTTGTTTTGGTTGGTCGATTACGAGGCCTAGCTGTAGATTTTCTTTTTTCTTCATTTTCTTTGTGTTTTCTCACTGTTTCGCCTAACGGACCAAATTCAAAATCATAACCCAATTTAAGAAAATGCTCCATATAGCGTATTCTAGCATGAAGAGGGGACATTCCAAATTCGTAGGCTTCCTTAAAACTATCGTCTTCTGGTGGGGGTTGGCTTAATTGACTTGATGTCTTTTGGCATATAATGCAGCTTGACGTTGACTTTGTTCCAGTTAAAGATTGTGCAACTTTTCCATCAATCAAAATGTACTTCAATGTCTTGGTCATCAAATTTAAATATTACTGGTTGAAGTTCCATAATTTGATCTTTTATTTTTTGAACTTCTTCAGTTATGACATCTTTAGTTTCCTTTTCGAATACAAATTTTATTGGTCTGCAATACATTGTTGAAGAAGGAATTTCATTTTTCCATACATCAATTTCTGTTGCTCTACTAGTTGACGGCTCTAAGACGTTAAACCTTTTTGTTAAGCGCAATGGAACGAAAGATACCATAAATAAATTAATTAATCTGATGAATTTTCGGCATTAAATTGCTTGTATTGTTTCTGACCAGAGGATCCATCACATCCCCATTTAGAAATTAAAGTAATGCTGCCATTACCAATTTTTTTTAAATGATCAGTATCAAGCGTATTTAGCAATCGTTCTGCAGTACGTTCAAGGAGATCTTGCAATTTTATTTCTGCTGATGTTGAAGTGACACTAATAGCAGATTGTGAAGGTAAGCATTCTTTTTTGGCAGAAACTAAATCTCGATACTCTGGAAAAATCCCACAATTCTTTTCATTGGTTCGCTTCCGCAATTCCTTATATTGATTTTTGGTCTAATCCAAAAATAGGGCGAACTCTTCTTCCGGCGTAAATTTCTTATCTTCAGTTGGGTAGGAATGTTGTTCAAAATCCTCTTTGTACACCTTGGGCTCGCTTCTAGTATTTTTTCAATTATTTCAATTTTATTTTTTTATTTTGGGTTGGTTGAATTTGGTGCAAAAATGAATCCTTAATAATGCTTTGAGAAATTTCTTCATTGATATTCTCCAGCTTGCGCCTTCGAGATCTTTCACTACATCCGTCAATTGGTTTTGCTGGTCGACCCTTTTTACCAATTTCGTTGGCAGTTGTAGATGTACTCTCAAAAATAAGTTCCTTTATTAACCAGTCTTGGTAACGTTTGTACATCTTTGCCTTGCTATGAGAGCATTCAATGTACCCGTCTTTTCAAATTCGATGCAAAATTAGTAATTTTTCCTTTGTGCATTTCAATGTCTTCTAGGTTACAATTCTTAAAGAAGTCATTGCTCACTATGTGCATCGTCTACATCATTTCGTTGAAAATAAATATCGGCCAGATCTCTGTAACAGTACTTAGCCATTGCACAAATTGTAATGAATAATAATTGTGGAAGCATTATTATAAATACTCTTTCTTGTAATTATATATAAAAATTGTTATCTTTTATTAGCATAAACAAGTAGGAAAATTATGGTCGGTCTAGACCGACTATACGATACCCTATACCATGTCCTATCTCTTAGGCCCAACTAACTGGACATAGAAAATAAGCAAACACCAAATTTGAATCTGATGTTTATTAATTTGTTTGGCTGCAGATATGAAAAAGTTCATATCGGATGCTATATCTAAATGGGGACTAGGTCCGAAAATGGACCGATCCTGATCATGTTTGGTAAAGTCTCTTGTAGTTTGCAAAAATATATACAAACAAAATCTGAGAAGAATCAGCGCAACATTTTTGTTTTTTAATAGATTTAAGTGAATATCGGGAAGCAGCTCTATATGGGGCCAAAGGGATAATTTTTGGACTACTCATTAATGGACGTAATGAACGCATACAAAACCCAATTTGAGTAAGATCTATATGACAATTTGGATCTTATGGCAATTTATGTCGATTTCATAGGGGTAATTTGTGTGGGGGCTAGGTCTGAACATGGACCGATTCTCACCAATTTCAACAGCATTCATCCCATGGCCAATAAAAGCTTCCATACCAAATTTCATCAAAATATATTCATATTTGCGATCTGCAGTTTGATTACAAGCTTTACATGGGCACACAGACGGGCGGACGGACGGACATTGTTAAGTCAACCCAGAATGTGATTCTGATTCGATCGGTATAATTAAATATTGGTCTAGGTCAGATATTTTTGGTTGTTACAAACAGCAGCACAAAGTCATTATACCCAAACCACATAGTGGTATAGGGTATAAAAACCCACACCCTAACCCCTTTTAAAAGGTGAAGCATAACTCATATCTTAAAGGGCTATGTCGCAATAGTTTTTTTTTTTACCATTTACAAAATTTTTAACTTTTATTACCACTTTTAGAAGCATAAAAAACCCACACCCGAACTCCTTTTAAAAGGTGAAGCATAACTCATATCTTAAATGGCTATGTCGCAATAGTTTTTTTTTACCATTTACCTGTTATTTAAATTGTTTCCCATTTTGTCAGGTATTTAAACTATATAAGTATATAACAACTCCGGACAACTCTACCGACACGCAAAAAAATACACCGCGGTGCACCGGTACTATCAACTTTTGTATACATAGCACTCAGACGGACGGACGGACATCGTTTAATCGACTCAGAAAGTGTTTTTGAGTCGATCCATATAATAAAAGATGGATAACGGTCCAATATTTTTGGCAGTTACAAACATCACCTCAAACTTAATATATCCTAGCCACATAGTGGACAACTTTTGTATTCATAAATTTTGCAGAAAATATCTAACCTTGGGTCAGAAAAATTGTTCTGGTGCACACGGGCGGAAACTGGCGGGTGTATAGTGGGTTATAGGAGTATAGGGGAGGGTTCGAGCTATAGAAGAGTGCAAGAGTTTTTCTGACTGCTTGTGACTGGTAGGAGTTATGCTCTATTAAGTAGGAGATTTTCGGAAAATTTTGACCTTTTTTAAAATATTTGTTTTTTAAATTTTGGAACGACTCAGTGATTTTACATTTTTTACATTAATAGATTGGAAGCCACGAAATTAAACAAAATTTATTTCACTTCAAAATCTTTTAAATCAAAAAAGTTACAGTCATTCAAAAACAAAAATTTACAAAGAAATATTTAATTTTAGCAAAATACTGAGAAAGCCCATTTTCGAAGACCCTGTTCGCTGTGATATAGTTGAGATAGAGTCGCAATTTTTTGGCTCCCGAGGTTTACTAGTATTGACTTTCAAATGAATGACATAACTTTAAAATCGGTAACAAAAAAAAAAAAATGATTTTTGGCCGCCTTCTCAAAATATGGTCCACTGTGCGCCGATCCGTTAAGAAGATTATGTACTAACTTAAATGATTTAAATGATTTGTACAAATTTTTTGATTATTCTCTAAATGTTAATATTGTAAAACGTGACATTATTCTGTACCTAATAAAGCTGGCCACTCACGTACAGTTTTAACTGACAGTTTTAACTGAACAGTTGAAACTGAAATTTAAAACTGTACGTATGTGGGTAATAACTGACAGTTCAACTCAACTGTTCAGTTTAACTGAGAAATTTAAAATTTTTATATTTTTAACTGACAGTTTCAACTGAAGTGAACGTGTGTGGGGGTTCAACTGTACCGTTCTCAGTGCAATTTGTGTCGAGCGAGAGTGCGTATCATGTCGCGTAAACAAAACCAAGTGATAGTTGATTTTATTGCAATATAATTAATTTATTAATTTTTTTTAATAAATTAATGTGGGAAGATAAATTTCGTTGTAATAACCACTTCTTGCACCACTGTTTACGCTGTTTAATTTTTTTTTTTTTTTTGTAAAATTACAAAAAGTACACCGAGAGCGGCCTAACCGTCCTGCTCGTTCGAATACTTGTTAAAAACTGAAGTATTGAACTGCACGTGTGTGTACATCTCAGTTCACAGTTAAGTCTGTCAGTTATAACTGAACAGTTGAAGCTGACAGTTAAAACTGTTCGTGAGTGGCCGGCTTAAGCCATTAGGTTCACAAATTATTCATTTCATATGTTAAAATTTTTTATGTTCTATTTTTTTATTATTTTACTAAATAGACTAAAATAAATAAATTAATTAATAAATAAATAAAATAAAATTTGATTTCATTGCAAAACTATTGAGCAAATTATTTATTTATTTAAAGTTTTTATTTATTTTATTTTGGTCTATGGAATAAATCGACAGACATTAATATCATAAAATATAATATGAGAAATTTTACCGTATGAAATGATAAATAAATAAATTAATAAATAAATTTTACCGTATGAAATGATTAATTTGTAAATTAAACGGTTCAAATACAGAATAATATTACGTTTTACAATATTAATGTTTAGAGAATAATCAACAAATTGATAAAAATCATTAAAGTTAGTAATAATCTTTTTAACGGATTGGCGTTGGCATAGTTGGTACGGAAAACTGGAATTGAAAGTCGATGAAAGTAACGTGGAGGTCACTGAGGAACGTTAAATGAAATAATGCGTAACAATAATTCTGACGATAAATCATAATTAATCAGTTTTAGCAAAAACGACACGTCCAGCATAGCTCTACGGCTCTTAAGTGTAGGCATTTTAATTAACGCTAACCTACTGGCATAAGATGGCAAATTTGTTGCCGGATTTCAGGAAAAACACCACAAACAGAACAGAATAAACTGTTTTTGAATGGATTCAATATGATCTATGTGGATATTGTATGAAGGATCCCAGATAATTGAGCCATATTCAAGTATAGGTCTTACGAGGAATATATATAACTGTTTAGTGATATAGGGATCAGTAAATTCCTTGTCCCATCCCTTAATTAAAGCCAGTACACTTCTAACTTTATTGACCGTATTATTGATGTGTGAAATGAAACTCAGTTTTGCATCAAACAAAATCCCCAAATCCGAAAAGGTATGAACTGCTACCAACGGTTGTGCACCCAAGGAGTAATTTACATTTATGTAGTTTCTTCTTGGAAATCGCATGTGTTTACATTTTTCCACATTCACTTCCATTAAGTTTATATTGCACCACGTATAGAAATTATAAAGGTCCATTTGTAGATATAAGTGATCACTCTTTCCATTGTAAGTGAGGAAGATTTTAACATCATCAGCATACATTAATATATGGCAAAATTTAATAGTGTTTGGAAGATCATTTATAAATAACGAAAAAAGATTTGGACCCAAATGGCTGCCTTGCGGAACCCCTGAAATGACATTTATATGTAAGATGTTTTATTTTAATATTTAACATTCTACTGTCTATCACAAAAGTAAGACTTGATCCATTTTAGACGGTTGGGAGTAAACCCCAACAAATTTAATTTTTTTAGAAGAAGATTTTGGTTAACTTTATCAAACGCGTTGCTAAAGTCGGTGTATATGGCATTAGTCTGTTCACTATTTACAAATCCCCGGTTGAATAAAGTGGTTAATTGTAAAAGATTAGTTATAGTTCAGCAACCCTTCCGAAAGCCATGCTGAAACGGTGATATTAAAGATCATAACCTATGGCTCAGGTAGTCTGTGATGAATTTCTCGAAAAGTTTGGGAATTAACTAAGTTTGGCAATTCCTCTATAGTTTTTTACATCAGATTTGCAGCCGGATTTAAATAAGGGAATAATATATGAATTTCTCCAGCAATTAGAAAAGGTGCCATATTTGATGGATGTGTTAAACATGATGGTCAAAGGATTAGAGTAATTTTCAGCACAATACTTTAAAAGACAATTGGGAATACCATCAGGTTCATGTTTAAATGAAGTTTTTAATCTCTTTAATTCACGTGCAGCTTCACCAAGTTCAATAAATGGTAACGAATTATTTGATTTAAAGCAAGATCAAAAGAATACAACTAGAGCTATCATATTGGATATCTGAATAAGTTGTAGCAAAATAGTCAGCAAACATGTTACTTATAAATAATTGAATAATAATAAATTCATTAAAATTAGTAATAATACATATCCAGAGTAAAAAGAAATGCATTTTGCGCTTTTTCTTTCATTGTAAATTATCACCATTTTGCGCTTTTGGGCACTGTCTTGCACTTTTTGCGTGGAAAAAGTTGGCATTGCTTCACAATTCATACTCCCTTCAAGCAATTTAGCTCATCAAAGACCATCAGTGCCATACAAGCTTAATCCGATAATATTTTAAATTATTCAGCCGCCGTTGATAGCGGTTTTTCTTTAACTGTATTCACGGCTTTTGTTTTTTTTTTAATAACACATGTTCTTTTCTTGTAGTAGTTTTTCGAAAAGAGAAAGAAACGAATTTAACATATTTTACCAAATATGAGGAAGAGCTTGTGATGCATTTAAAATTTATAGTGCGTTATTGATGTAGCTACGCATGAATGGCTTTGCTAAAAATATTGTTGATTATGATGTTTCGGTTTGAGCATTATTCTCAAAAGTGCTACTTTTAAAACCGAAAGTCACATCCAAGAGTAGTCGCTGAAAAAAGGGTGCATGATTGAATTATCACCTCTATAAAAGAGGTTACCCAGGTCAAATAATCAATTTGCGTGTTAGCATTAAAAAGGCTGATGAGAAATAGAAAAATCTGATAAGTTTTTCATTTCATACATGCAATGTACAGCATGCGCTTGGCAGCAGGTGATACAATTACTATCTAGCCAATTTTTTTCATCATAATTTAAATTTTTCGAAATATCTATGTTTCATATTAACCCATTAGAACAGAGTGCTCAACCATAGATGATTAGTTATTGACGCTTCTTTTGTGCGTCCCCCTTCAGAGCAGAAAGAAGTATCTGTATAGATATGTCTGCTAATGTATTTTATATATTTTAGCTTTTTTTTTTGGTATTCCACAAGTGTATGGTAAGTAACTACAACAGAAAAAATCCAGATGATAAGTGAAAATATATTTCAATGGATATATGATATTTGATATTGCAAAATCTACGTGACCCGGAATTTTTGTAGTAGGCCAGCATATATTTATATTCATGGCCTATTTTTATTGCATCGATTCATTATTGTAACCTATAGCTGCTTACCTGTGGACTTTTTCAAACGAGAACCCAAGTGTATATTTTTAAACCAGAAGAGTAGTCAAGATTCTAAAAAATTAACATGCATTGTAGAAGCTCGCAAAAAGTTATTGAAAAAATATTCTACAGTACCGTGTCTTTTTATGTTTCTTAGTACAATTCAACTATAATTGTGATTTATCTTATTCAACGTATAGCCTTGCTTGAGAGAATATAAATCCCAGACGTTTTCATTCCACATGAAATTGCGATACCGATGTAAGGAACAAAATAAAAATATGTATACTCTTTATTTTCAAACAAGAGCAGCAAATGTTTTATGATTCACTACACTTTTTGCAATTGTACCTCAAAAAACATTAATTGATTTTCAGAAATAATGACTTGTTTTTAGAAAAAATCAACATTTGAATATCAAGTGTACTTCAGGAATTATCAAATGTATTTCAGAAATCTCCAGAATATATTAATTGAGTTTCAGAAAATGTTTATTAAATTTCAGAATCAGAAAGCAATATCGGGAACTTGTTACTATTGAATTGCAGTCACAGAAAATTTTTATCAATGTTTGGATTAATGTACTCAGAGCTACGCTAACAAGAGCAGACCCTTCATAGGAAACAAGAGGATTTAATTTTTAATCAACTACAATAAAAAAAAATCAGGGCCCTATTCCACAAAACAACTTATCAACTTTTCACTTTGCACTTGTCAAATTTTTCGTCAATTTGCAAAACTTTATGTTCCTCAGAACTATAACATCTGATAAAAGATAACTTGAAACTGATAAGTGTAATTTGCGAAGTCTTTGCAATTTTTATATTCTCTTTGCAATTTCTGTTCCACGTACGTTCACTTTTGAAAAATGCAAAGTTAATATTGAAAAGTATAATTTGTAAAGACTTTGCAAATAATTGTGCTGTTTCGTTCCACAAAAACTGTACATTTTATTTTTGCACAATAAATTTTGAAAAATTTGTCAAAAATTTGCAGCGATCTGTTTACATAGTCGTATTCATATTGTTATAATTAGTGGAGCTTTCAAAATGTTAAGACTTGAGTTTTTGTTCGACGATAGTGAAGACACGGTTACAACAAGAAATTATAGAGACCGAATTAATTTTTCAGGACTACAAAACAAATATTTTTTAAAAACTGCTTTCGTTTAAATCAAATCAAGTTCCTCACATAGGTCCGTGCTTTTTGGGCCAATGACAGTTGCAAGGATTGGGCTTTTTTCAAAACTTCCTCTCAGGCAGTCTATTTTTCTAATTTATTAACCTTCGAAATGAAATGTGAACTTAAATATTGTCTGAATATTTACAATAATTTTAGAAAAAAATCATGTGAGTCCGATCACAGGGGAGCTGTGTAAACATCTAGTAATTAATGATTTTTTATGTCACTTTTTTAAAATCAAACAGAAAGCGTCATCAATGTATCACTTTTAGCAAACAACTGCAGGCGCTCTGGTTATACTTGTGGGGTTGTTGAATTAGGAATATGTTATACGTTTATATTGTGAAATCTTTGCCGATTTACAGTAAAGGGTTGTTGAGTTAGCTGAAACAATTTTATATCATAATTTTTTCACCAATATAATCATAAGTCACACCGATTTGTCTTACGGCACACAGCGTAACATGTGAGTTCACATGTTACTCTGTTTTTGTGATTATTTTGTGAAATAGAAATTTACCCTCCAGCGCGTATTGATGTTTTCAAATCAAAAATACTTTATTGTTTTGAAAACTAGCAAATAAAATAACAATATACAAGTATAACAGCTAACTAAACTAGGCTAAATGTATAACAACTCTAAAAAAAAATATATACTAAAAGCACAAGTACAATTTGGAGAGACTTTGCTTAGAACAAAGTGCTTAAAACAAAGCTTACGAAGAATATTGCGTAAAAGAAATTCTTATCACTTTGCCAAAAAATTCAATTTGATAAGTGCAAAGTTAAAAGTTGATAAGTTGTTTTGTGGAATAGGGCCCAGGACGGGAAAGCATGGCAATGAATTCATTCTTTAGCCATGTCACCAATTGAAATTATCGGATGTGCCCAATATTCTATAACTGGATCATATTCGGGTACGCATGCAAGCGTACCTGATTATGCAATTGCCGTACACTTATGCTACACGATCCGTGACGCTTGAGTTGAAGTACTCACTTGTGTAAGCTATTCAATTATGTGTGCATCACATACTAATGTACGGATAATTTCATTACTTCTTGTTGTTTTGGTGTTAAATTCGGATATTGAGAGTTCGTCAGTTACTATGGTCAATATTTTTCGTTTTTATTACATTAATTAAAAAAAATTAAAAAATTTAAATTTAAAAAATAAAAATGAAAAATTAAAGATTAAAAATTAAAAATTAAAAATTAAAAATTAAATATTAAAAATTAAAAATTAAAAATTAAAAATTAAAAATTAAAAATTAAAAATTAAAAATTAAAAATTAAAAATTAAAAATTAAAAATTAAAAATTAAAAATTAAAAATTAAAAATTAAAAATTAAAAATTAAAAATTAAAAATTAAAAATTAAAAATTAAAAATTAAAAACTAAAATTAAAAATTAAAAATTAAAAATTAAAAATTAAAAATTTAAAATTAAAAATTAAAAATTTAAAATTAAAAATTAAAAATTAAAAATTAAAAATTAAAAATTAAAAATTAAAAATTAAAAATTAAAAATTAAAAATTAAAAATTAAAAATTAAAAATTAAAAATTAAAAATTAAAAATTAAAATTAAAAATTAAAAATTAAAAATTAAAAATTAAAAATTAAAAATTAAAAATTAAAAATTAAAAATTAAAAATTAAAAATTAAAAATTAAAAATTAAAAATTAAAAATTAAAAATTAAAAATTAAAAATTAAAAATTAAAAATTAAAAATTAAAAATTAAAAATTAAAAATTAAAAATTAAAAATTAAAAATTAAAAATTAAAAATTAAAAATTAAAAATTAAAAATTAAAAATTAAAAATTAAAAATTAAAAATTAAAAATTAAAAATTAAAAATTAAAACTTAAAAATTAAAAATTAAAAATTAAAAATTAAAAATTAAAAATTTAAAATTAAAAATTAAAAATTAAAAATTAAAAATTAAAAATTAAAAATTAAAAATTAAAAATTAAAAATTAAAAATTAAAAATTAAAAATTAAAAATTAAAAATTAAAAATTAAAAATTAAAAATTAAAAATTAAAAATTAAAAATTAAAAATTAAAAATTAAAAATTAAAAATTAAAATTAAAAATTAAAAATTAAAAATTAAAAATTAAAAATTAAAAATTAAAAATTAAAAATTAAAAATTAAAAATTAAAAATTAAAAATTAAAAATTAAAAATTAAAAATTAAAAATTAAAATTAAAAATTAAAAATTAAAAATTAAAAATTAAAAATTAAAAATTGAAAATTAAAAATTAAAAATTAAAAATTAAAAAAACCTTTTTTTTTCATACCAAAATCAGAATCATTGCGCTAATGTTCAGCTGATTTGTTTTGATAAAATTAACAAATTTTACAGCAAAAAATTGTACATTTTTCTGTAGTAATAGCTAGACTTTTAGATAATATTACTGACGTTTTTTTAAGTGGAAATATTCTTTGAGTAAACATATTTGCAATTTGACAGCAAAAAATTTTTAACATTTCATTAGTAATAGCAAAATTTCCAGTTGATTTGACTTCTTTTTAGTGTAAAAATTTGTTTGAGTATAAACATTAAAAAAAAATCCCATTATTATAAAAAACGCTTGCAACAATTAATAAAATCCAAATATGATATTTTTTAACAAATAAAAAAATAAAAAACTGATATTTTACGCTAAAACGTAATCTATCAATTTTAATAAAATTAAAACTGACCCAAGTTCATCTAGATATCTGTCCACTAAAAAAAATGTTACTAAAATATTTTGATCGGTTCAAAATTTACAGAATTTTGGCCACTGAAAATAATTTTCAGCCAGTGTGCGTAGTAAAGAGGTTTTAATAGTATGTGTGGCTATTTTCAATACAATAAAATCGAGTTTTGCGTCGACCATGGATGATATATTGGTTCACCGCTTCACACATGGGATAAAGTAACAGTCCAAATAGTGGACAAAAATTAGAGAATCGCGTCCACTGAAGACAAGGGCAGTTCGATCTACAGGCAAGGTTATGACGTCTGTTCTTTCGGATGTGCATGGTATAATTTTTATTGATTATCTTGAAAGAAGCACAACCAATGGCTTATTAACTGCAGCATTTAAATGATGAAATGAACGAATGAAGGCCACTCCTGGCAAAATATAAAGTGTAGTTTCATCAAGACAATGCACCACTTCACACATCCACTGTTACGATGCCAAAATCCATAAATAAAGTTTGAATTGCTTTATCATGCATCTTTATTTTGGATTAGTTCCCTAGGATTATTTTCTATTTCTAAACTTGAAGAGGTGGAGCCTGCGAGAATCGAAGCTGTTGAATAAAAAAAAACTTTTTCTAAATTTGTTGTGTTATATTTGTTAGGCCGGGTTGTTCTGAGTCTAAGTCGAGATATGTTGAAGATTGAGAAAGATTTTTTTTTTAATAATAAGTCGAATACATATATAACTGCGTTTGTCATCAATAAATATAGCTATTTAATTTAGATCAAGGTATTATTTAAAGACAGCTTTTGAAACACAATTTAATTTTGGTGTACTTCAGGTTAAAGGTTATAGCAAATAGTAGGAAATGGAACATCCAACAAATAGCAAATAGTAGGAAATGGAACATCCAACAAACCGTTTGTTTAAGATTTTCCATATGCCTGACTATTTCAATAGTTTTTTTATTCCTGGGAAAGCAGAACTACAATTACGTTCAACTTCATGGGTAGCGTGGATTTCCCAGAATTTTAGGTTGTAATCTGCAATTTATAGTTATAATAACCACATTAAACGTATAACTTAATCTAACATGCAGTAAGATACAGACAGTATAATTTTAACATCTAAAAGGAATAAATAAGATATATAAATTCCTTGGTAAGCAACATGACAGCTGTCTTAGATTGTAAATAGAACCGGTTTCATATTTAGTTACAAGAAACTATAATACAGATTTTTAATTACTTAAAAATCTAATTATGGAAGACACTTTAGTACCAAAATTTTCTTGATGTTGTCACAATATCGAGTAAATTAGTTGCTTCAGTAGCTTACAATAGAACGTTTTGAAGAATAAAAGAACATTTAAATAATAGTCTGTATGCTGTACACAATTTATTAATAAAAAATTAACTTACGATTACAAGTGCTAATAACTATATTTTTTTTTTTTAAATAGGATTAGAGTTTGAGAGTCAAGCTCGAGGAATATCCACTTCAAAAATAAAAATTTAAACATGGAAAATAAAATAAAGTTTAGCTAATCGTCTAGGAATAGAAAATGTCTCATCTAACAACTGCATATAGAAAACATTTGTGTTGTTTTTTTTTCATAATTTATTTAGTTTGCTATATTTTTCTTTTATTCTTTAACCTAAAAATTGCAACATTATGGTTATATGTTTTGGCATGTACATTAAAAGAAAACAATTTAAAAAAAAATAAAGTTTTTTTCTCTATATTTGCATAACAATCAAATGCAGAAAAATGTTTCTTTTTTTTAACTTTTATAGTCACTCATCTTCTACGATGCTGTTTCTTCACAAATCCAGCCTTCTCTAATTTTTCGTGAATAGTTTTGTGATTGTAAAAATTTTCAACCCAAAGTATGCCTTCGACATACCAAAGAAACATGCATTCTTTTGGTTTAAAAAAACTAAAAAAAAAACAAAAAATTTTATGGAAATTACTTAGAAAAGATGTTACCAATATGTGCTGAAATGAAACATATGCGAAATGTTTAAGAAAAAATACTGGTATTTTTCGATTTTACAATTCATAGCGTACAATGAATGTGCTACAGGAAAAAGAAATATTAATATGTTTTATAGCATGAACATATATTTTTTTTTTATAATATTTCTAAGCCTTGCATATTGAATATTTGAAAGTTGTTTGTAAAATTAAATATGAGTTTTATTTTGGTATGGAAACCTACGGCGTATAAGTAATGCTAAATTGTAGAAAATAAATAATATATTAATCATACGCCTTAGAGATTTTGCAAAAGTTCAAATAGAAATATACCTTGGAGATTTTATCGGCCAGCAAGATTATGACCATTCGGAATGCAAGCGTAATCAACCACTCGTTGATTATCTTGACTGTTCTTACCTGGCGAATATTACTCCAAACACTTGGATAATTTCAATAAGATACTGCAGAAAAAAGAAACCCATTTGTGTGAAGAAAAAACAATTCTCTTTCAACAGGACAACGCATGGAACCATCTTCCTTTGCGATAATTTATGTCAAACTGAAATCATATGCATGATAAGAATGGGCCTTATCAGAGCAGAGTCTCCTTAAATTTTGATTAGATCGGCTTTAAATTTATTATTAATTTCTACTAGTTTAATTATTTTTTTTTTTATTTTATAAAGAAAATAAAATAGAAAATTAAATAGAATTTCTTAAACTATAAAACAAAGTAAGTAGCAATAAATTCAGTTTTTGGTAAATAGTTTTTGGTAGAACACTCAATTTACAGAATTGGAAATCCTTAATTTTAAAACAGTAAAATTCATATGAAAATAAAAGGGATAACTTAAAAAATAGAATAACGAAGGGAGATTCTAAATTTCTAAATTCGAATTTTGGAAAGAAAACAAATTATAATACATATGTAAAATATGCATATATATATATGTATATTCATAGAATACAATAGAAAACATAACTTATAACTTTTTGATATAAAAATAGTAATAATTTACTTTAACCGAAATTTTTGCTTACAAAAGTTTAATATTTGACTGGTAATCAAGTCTGTTTGTAGAGTAGTCCCATGACAACTTTATTATCATATGCAAAAGTTTCTTTTGACACATTTGTAACATCTTAATATGTTTTTTGCGCAGTTACCATAGGGTTTAAAATAAAATAATTTTATTATCCAGTGATAAATTTGAATTTGCAATAAAATAATAATTGTGAAAACAATTTTCCAGGCTATTGCCCTATATGGATATCCTGTTCGGGGAACATGTGCAAGGATGCATGTTAAACTGTTCAAGATTATAATGATTGTGTCACGGCATTTTTTCACATAGCGACTACATACTCCATGTAATACAGAATGCATCTAATTTCCTTAATTTGTTAGAAAGAATCGTTATTCAAACTTCAAAGGAAGAATCGTTTTAATGAAACTTTATCACATAGAATTAAAATAACAAACTAAATTATTAGATTAAGCAGCAATAACCTGATGAATGATTTTATAGGAAAAAAAATTGAATTGCTTAACGGCGATCAAAAAAAAAAATGACAAGGAAGATTTTAAATGAGGAGCTTGGTCGAAGTAATTGTGGTATAAGATATATTCTAATAGAAAATGCAAATTTATTAAATCAGGGTGGGGACAAAGCTGCAGCCTTAAATGAATTAAAATGATATTAATATTATTCGTACATTAATATCAGAGAGGATCACCTCTGCCCTTCAAATAGCTGTTAAGGAAAAATTTTAACGCGTTTTGATAAATTTTAATATGAATAAATGTCCTCGTTTTAACACCATAACAGCTGGAATACTTCTAATTAGAAAAGAATCTGCATGAAATATCCTAAGAGATATGCATAACAAAATCATGGAAGAAGGAAGCTATAAGGACTATTTAAATGTGCACAATATAAGAACTATACCTAGAACTACTGGCTCAAATAATATTGAAAATTTTCAACACATAACCTTTTTATCAAAAGTTTTTGAATAAAACATTTTTTATTAAATCTCAAAATATTTCGAAATTAATGATGTATTGTTTGCATGGCAATATTTTGTTGAAGAAGTTGCTGGAACTGAAGAACAAATTTCTAATGTCATTAATTTTATTTGTGGAGAAACCTTCGATAGACTACTAAGGGAGGTGTGTATAATACTGAGAGATCATAAGAACAATAAATAAATAACTTTTTTTTATTTAATTTTTTTTTATAGACTTTAAAAGTAATCATTATTTTAACTACGTTAGATTTGAAATTCTTTCATATGCTTTCTAACAAATTAAGGAAAGTAGACTATCGGTCATCCATGGAGTTAAATTTGCACGTGTATGTAAAAGTTTAGTTGTTTATTTTGTATTATAATGATCTGGGTTTGGCAGGCTATAACCCAAATAATGCCCCAATTATTCATAATCAAATTTACAGATTTTTTTGATTAGCAAATACTGCCATGATAATTCGAAAAAAAAATTTTTTTATTATATGTATTATGATTACTCACAATTGAGTTGAGGTCTGGCAACTAAAGTATGACAAACTCGGAAAAAATATTAAATATTTGGCCTTGATTTCTATTAACGGATAATATATTCATGTTAAAATTACTAAAATATTCGAAAGAATATTCATCCGTAGAATGACGCCCTTGATCGAAGCGCTTAACATAATACCAGAGCATCAGTTCGGCTTTGGCTACAAGCACGGGACTCCTGAGCAATGTCATAGAATTTTACAATATGTTACGGAGGCCTCAGATGTGCAGCAAGCTTTCGATCGCGTATGGCATGCAGGGCTATTGTACAAGCTAAAGGGATTTTTACCAACACCATATTATTTACTTTTAAAATCGTACCTATCTGATAGATTTTTTTTGTCAAACACAACAATGATTATTCACAATTTTTAGAGATAAACTCTGGCGTACCGCAGTATAGTGTTCTGGGAACCGTTATGTACACCATATACACATCTGACCTACCAATATCCGATGATGTCTTAGTAGCAACATATGCAGATGATACAGCTATACTGGCAACTATTGATACGCAAGCCGAATCATGTTTTTTAGTGCAAAATCAACTCAACATCACTCAAAACTGGCTTACCAGGTGGAACATAGAAGTCAACTCAAATAGATCTCACCACATTATATTTACAATGAGAAAAGGCGACTGTCACCCTGTCAGCATCAACAATGAAATTATACCACATAAAAACTGTGTATCTTGGAATGTATATGGACCGGCGACTGACTTGGAAAAATCATATTAAAAATAAACGCCAACAACTCAACAATAATTTTAAAAAGTTGTATTGGCTTTTTCGTCCGAAATCGCAGCTTAGTGTAGAAAATAAAATACGACTTTACAAAGTGATCATCAAACCAATTTGGACATATGGTATCCACCTCTGGGGAACTGCAAGCAATTCGAATTTGGAAATATTACAGAGATTTCAATCTAAGTCACTGCGGACTATTCTGAACTCACCATGGTTTGTGAAAAATAATACAATTCATAATGATCTCAACATACCGAAAGTAAAGGATGAAATCAAAAGGTTTTCGGACAAATATTTAAATAGATTGAGTTATCACTCTAATACATTAGCCATTTGTTTATTAGATGAAACCAATGAAACAAAAAGGTTGAAGAGGATACATGTGTTAGATCTCTCATTTAGTTAATAAATTTGTAAATATATTGTATAATTGTATAAATTTCTGAAACTATCTTAATGTTATTTTGTATATAAATAATTCGATTATTATATTATAGTAGTGATATTACATAATGATGTAACATACTATATGCTTATGTTTATTATACTGGATTGTACCAAATTTGCTTACTATCATATGATAGATTGCAAATTAATAAAGAGAGAAAAAAAAAATCACCCACGAATAATCAGGCTGCACCATCACTTAATACAAGCATAGATTCAATTTTTAAGCCATTAATGGTTTATTCATTATCCTGAAATCTGGTAGTTCTGTCAGCGGAGCATCCTAACTATTTTTTGCTTTCACAATATACCATAGAAGAGATTTAACAAAAAAATAAGTTCCGCCATATCCAACCTTTCGACAATCAACCAGTTTCCCGCTAAGCTTTGAAATCTGGCTTATCTCTTTTTAAAAATTATTAAATTTTCTAATTGGAGAAACACTTCTAATATCACCAGATCAAATATCTAAAAATGACTTTAAATTTTCAAAATATTTAGAATTTATTAAATAGAAACGAAAGGGAATCTTAAATCACTTTAATCATATTTATTTGAATTACCATCATCTATATTTACACCATCAGGTGTTTGAATAAGTACCGTATCAGCACAATTTTCCTTTAAACTACCACCAGAAGCTCTCAATAAAATTTCGTCTACATCATCCATCGAGTTGATTCCAATTTGCTTAGATTTCGCATCCCTCTAGAATATACAAATTTGTATCCAACGGATTTTAATACCTTTGTATGGTTATAAATTTCCAAAGTTTCTTTGCAGAGAAAATCATTAATAAAAACTGCTTTCAAATCATACATATCTTCCGTTTAAGTTTTCCAGCTCTAAATATTTGTCTACTTTTCTTATTGCAGAACTATACAAGAAGGAACTTCTTTGTAGATTCCTTTTTTACTATTTTTGTTGTAAGCAATAAAAAAATCCGCATCTTCGACATCATCTTCACAAATGTCAGCACCAGTTTTCTCTACCGAATCCAAAAAGGCGGGTAATGGTGTAACATCAATTTCATTAACAAGTTATTTAGGACTCTTACATCATTAAACAATATAGCTGAGGATTTTAGTTACTTATCCTCTTCACGAAGTATGTAGATTATCAGTTATCAATTTTACATCCATTTTTTGCAACTCCCTTTAAAATTTCATCACATTGTGAGGACTTAAATTTAAATCATCCTAAAATCATCCAGCTGATTAAGCTTTGTTTTTATTTCTTTTAAATCGCTCACTACAGCACTGCTCTCAGCTTGTTGCGAGAAATGACATTTAAATTGTGGAGATGACTTTAGCAGTAGCTTATCTATTTGCTTTTTGTCAGTTTTCGTGCATACCAAAAGCAGAGTTTATTACAATGTATTTTCGCTTTCCAACACTTCTGTTTTACACTGTACATATAATATTTTATTTTTATTGTTTCAACTTTTGCTTTTATTTCCAGCTATGGTTTCTTTACTTACTCAAAAAGAGAATAAGCTACTCTTTGTTTAAAAATATATCTTATGTTTAGCGCAACAGGAAATTAATTTTATGCTGTTAATATTCCGATAAGTATTTTAATGTTTAATCCAGATGGGGTTGCTAAGGAATTTATAAGAGGATAAAGTATTTGAGTGAGTAAATATACATTATTTTTTATATGACTGATAAGTTTTTTGAATATCCTTTTGGGGTCGAACATTATACCTATATATTTAAATTTTTGTTCCCACTTAATGCTATTATTATCAGATATAGTTTTTTCTTTTTATAGAAACTAATTTTTTGGAAAGAGATATTGTAATATATGATTTTAGATCAGCTAAGGGTGCTTTGTAGTTTTGCTATTACATTAGAAGCAATAATTTCGGAAGTGAAGATTGCCCTGTTATCAAAAAATTAATAGTGTAGAATAAGCTAGTGGGGGAAATCAGCTGTGTAAAATTTGTAAAGAAAAGGAGATAAACTTAAGCCTTGTACACAACCTGACGTAACACAGAAGTGCACTAAGAAGATGCTGTACTAATATAAACTTTTGAGGTTCGACCGGAGAGAAATAATAACTAGCAGAGCCCAGCCCTCGAATTTTAAGTGGAAATTTTAGGAAATTTTATTTTTATTCAATTTTTTTCTTTCAATCTTTTTTATTCTATATAGCTTGGTCACAAGCATTAACCGAATCATGCTTTCGCGAAAAAACACTTTTCATATAAATATATAATTTGGCTTCATTACGACTTAGGTCAGTATGTTTCGTTAATATTGTAGCATATATCAGCTAAATCGTTCTAAAGCCGACTTAGGCGGTTAGCTTATGAATATTTAAATAAAATTCATTAAATTGTGAACTTTCAAATAAAATTCATTAAATTTCATTATAAATATTTGTTGAACACATGAAAGGTATATAACGGGGTTTGCTGATAAATAATTTTATAAGAACATAAAGGTATGAAAGATTCTAAAAGAATCTTCTTATATTGACAACACTCGGGAATTGGTGTTTTTACAATATTTTTTTACAATATTTTCCCTTCAGAGAGAAAGAGCAATACTTTTCTCTTTATTGTGTAAAGCTGTTGATTACAATTTTAATTAATTTGGAAAATTAAAATTTTCATTTAAAAAGGCTTTAGAAGTTACAATTACAGTTACTTTGCTTCCCAAAGGCCAAACAGTGATTGGATCTTAATATCATAGAAAACAACGATTCGATATTTAACTTAAAAAAAAAAAAAACAAAAAATATATTCGTTAAAAAATTATGTACAAAATTAATATACATCATCAACGTTCCCTGTATTTCAAATTGATGATCATATAATTGGGGTGACCATATGTGAGGTGACCATCCACATTAAACAGGTAATTAATTTTAGCCATTTCACAATTCAACACAAATTAAAAAACACACACACAGAATTCTATAGTTTTTTATTTGAAGCTTAAATATATGTTTTATGTATGTTTAACTATAAATGAATTTTACTCCAAAAAAAAAAAACTTTACCAGAGAGTGTGTACTAAGGAAATACCTTCCATATGGTATATTTTTTTGAAAATCGGTTGGTAATTGAATGTGTAGGATATGTCAGAAAAAATCGCCTTGCTGCTAATATTATAGATAATATTGTGAATTTATAATTTATTATTTTAAAAACGTACCATATACTACCAAACGCTGCTTTGGCATTTAGTAAAACTACACCATTTGATTTATGATGTTCGAAGTTTCTGTTAACCAAATTTCTTATTCTAATTAATGGAGAAGTATTATGTTCTCTGAAGAAATTGAACTGTTGAGGGGGAATAATGTTGCACACAGAAACAAATTCTGTTTTAAATAGGTTGTCGCTAGAAAAATTTATTAAGACTATAAGTCTTTTTATTAGTATTCGGAAATATTTAAAATGAGAAATAATTTTCTTCAATTACTACAATTTTAATATATTGCTTTTAAAATATTGGTATCAAAAACTGCAAAATTGGTTCCGCTTACCAGTCAAATTTTTAATAAAAATCATTTAACCCTTCGGTTAGCGAGAAGGTCCCTGGGGACCTTTTTCAAACTGAAATTACTCCTATTTCGGCCAGGACAAGGTACCCCAAAAGTTACCCTGTTTTCCAAGAGAATTTTGTCAAAAATCGTTTAAAATACGCCCAAGAGTTTAGTTTTTATTGAGGTTTAAAGGTGAGTAGTACGGCAACGCATGACAAGGTCCGTAGGGACCTTGTACTGAAATTACAAGAAATCTTAATACATAAACTGTATTTTGGCTTCTTTTTAGCTGTTTTATTGTTTGAACACATTTTAGACGAGTTCTTCGAATTTAACATTTGTTTTATTACCTTCTAATAAAAATCTCTATTTGTACATATACGCGGATGTTCAAGCTAGAACACAAGTAGGCAATGGAAAGGGTATAAAATCGGCTCTAGTTTCGTACACTAAATCATATACAGTTTAGGAACTGAAGACACAACATCTTGTTTGAAATTTCAAAGTGATTGTACGAAGGAAACTAAAAGTGATAAAATTATATGCCAAAATCAGACATTGAAATTGCTGAAATGGTGGTGCGTCGTAGCACACGCTACCAACAAATGTCTGAGGCGGAAAGACGTACGTAGATAATCAATTTGCTGATTTAATTAATGCAGAGGATCATGACGAGGCCAATCAACAGCACATTGTTTGGGTTCAACGAAGGCGATATAGCACTACGCTCTTATGTGCCCAGGAAGAATAAATAAGTAATTTTGCTATCTACACAACATTACACTTGCGATGTGAACATGGAAACTGAAAAGAAGAAGCCCTTTGCCATTCTCGATTATAATGCCAACAAATCCGTCGTTGATACTATGGACCAGATGCCTGGTACGTATACATGCAAGCGCTCAACAAAGTGCTGGCCGCTTGCCATGTTTTACAATATGCTCGACATCGCTGCATTAGCTGCATTCATAATATTCAACGAGATGAAGCCAGTGAGGAGAAGTGACAGACGGCGCTCATTCCTCCTTATGCTTACTAAGCAATTGGCATTACCCATCATTGAAGAACGTGCCCTGATTACTCGCATAACTGCATATCCAAGGATACGGAATGCAATGGAGGAATTTGATGTCAAGGTAAAAATTAAGAATTCTAAAGGTCAAAAGCAGAATGATTATATATATTTTTCATTTTAGATAGTACCAAGACCAACAGAAGCAGCTGCACCGTCGTTTGCGCTAAGGACAAACAGGCCATCATGTCGACTATGCCGTTCAGAGTACGGTCGTCAACGCAAAACAAGGGCCTATTGCTGTTCCTGAAATAATGCAGTTTGTGCAGAGCATTCAAGATTAATGCACCGGTGCTTAACCTGCACTCAAAATGAGGAACAACCATCGCAACAATAGGTTTTTTAAGTTTTATTCACTGTAAAACTAAATTTTCATAATAAATTCCATAAAAATTAATTATGTTAGTATAAAAAAAAAATATTTTAATTTATTTATCAACACTTTAATTAATAAACAATTTATTATTGTTAATAACAACACAAAAATTTTAAATTGTCTCTTTCATAGAAAATGTCATATCAACAAAAAAAAGGTCCGTAGGGTAAGGGTACCAGAAGTGTTGCTAGACGGAGAGTTAACTGATTCAATTGATGCAACCTAATTAAGTCCTCTATAACATACGTCAATACTAAATATTAGTGAATATAATAATTATTTTAATTATAAGAACTTATTTTTAAGCTAAAAGTTATTTATAAAAATACTATGTAACAAAATGAAAATTCTTTTATGACGCCTATAACTACCATATTTTTTGATGAGTTATGGACCTCAGACAACAAAATAATTAAAAATTAAAATTCTATGGATGTTTTTTTTTTTTTAATATATTTCTAAAAATAGGGATTTTTTTCATAAAATGTTAATTTTAATCTCTTCTAAGTTGTGCTAATAGCATTTTCTATTTACTTAAAGTTTCGAAGATATTCGTATTGAAATGGTGAAAAAGAATTTTTGCGTAAAATTTAAATATTGTTTTTTTTTTAAATTCATTAGTGGCAAAACATAACATTTTTTATTGCTAAATCGTAAAACTACATGCACTCCAAATAAGGCGAGACATACACGATGAAATGTTGATTTTATTCTTAGTAAATGGAAGGCACCTGGTCTTGAGAAAAATTAGGATTTTTTTTTTTTGCCCACGTTGTACCTGGTAATGAATATATTTTTGTGTATTGAATGAATGTTAATTTGATATTGTATTTATTGGAAATGCATTTATCAGAAACATTCAAGTATTGTAGTACTTCGGATGCATCGAATCCGAAAATTGAGACGCAGCAGAAATTAGATTGTCTAACAAGAGACATCGATGTTAGTTTCATAAGCCTTTAAATTGTATTTACTATATTGTTCATTTCAAGAAATATTAGTTAGTCTATATTTTAGCTATTAAAAAACAAAACAAAGAAGCGAGTTTTTATTATAAATACAATATTTTATGATAAGATGTTCACTAAAGACTGCCAATGGCAAAGTCAGCCAACTAAAAGGATATAGAAAATAAGCATAAAAATAAGGATATAGAAATGAGTGCAACTGTTATTAATTTTTTTTTTTTTGACTTCAGATAAGAAAAAGTTCATATCGGCTGCTATATTTATATGGGGACGAGGTCGAAAAATGGACCGATCCTGACCATATTTGATAAGTTATTTTTTGAAAAAACATATACAAACAAAATTTGAGAAAAATCTGTGAAATATTTTTGTTTTTGGATAGATTTAAGTGAAGATAAAAAACAGACACAAGCCCAATTTGGTTGAGATCTATATGATAATTTGGATCATAGTACAATTTAAGTCGATTAAATAGGTGTCATTTGTATGGGGAGTATTTCTGAACATGCACCGATTTTCGCCGATTTTCGAGAAAGTGATTATGAGCCAAGCGGTATAACAAAAGGTGGGTCTAGGTCAGATATTTTTGGTAGTTACAAACATCTGCACAAAGTCATTATACCCTGACCTAGTGGTATGGGGTATAAAAAATAAGGTATTAGATTGATATGTGGCATTAACTAATTCTAAAATTTTATGCTATATCCCTACAGGGCTCATATCTCTTTTAATACTCTGATAGTGAACAAATTATAGTTATATCTGTATAGATTTAAGTTTTAGTATGCGAAAGAAGAAGAAGATGCTCTATGGATTCAATGTTGATGGTTAATATTGAAAAGATTTTACTGAATTCTTCAAGAACTATTAGGTACAATGAAGTCTAGTTGATCATAATTGGTTATGCATGTCTTACTTCTAATTTTATCGTATAGGCAGAAGGCCAACTTACTGTCGCTTCAGAAACAACAAAGCAAGATAAGGCTGGAAGACCACGCAAATTATTTGATAACTGCAGCGATAGATCTAAGAGGCGGAAATTTAAAGATGTTAACGATGAAATTTGATGTATAAATATAAACGAATCTTTCCTGGATCAATTGCGATCACAGAAACAATTGACAAAAGTGGATATCATAGAAAAAGTTGTCAAAGCTAGTCCAGTGGGAACAAAACGGATTCTTAAAAGTATACCAACTCCGAGCAATGCATAAGAGCTCACAAATTACGATGCTACTAATTAATGCTGATAATGATAGATGGAAAGGTAGGCCAGGCTTTGACTAACACGAAAGCTGCATCCAGCTGTGTTATATGCCAAGCAACACCAAGCCAATTAAATGAAGTCCTGACAAAATCACTAGATAATACAGATGCATATGAACTTGGATTATCACCACCACATGCAAGAATACGACTTACTGCAAATAAGTTATGATTTCGATTTCGGTTCTTCAAGATCAATAAGAAACAACGAAACCAACAAGGAGTTAAGAAGTTCAAAAAAGAAATTTGTCCAAGATGATTATCGCAAATTTGGATTGCCTACAGCTCAGCCAAAAAAAATGGTCAGGCAATACAAATTATGGCAATACCGCAAGAAGATTCTTTTCAAATCCAGAAACATCATTTGAAATAACAGTAGTGGATTTAAACCTTATTTTCAGATTTAAAATAATGCTAGGAGTAGCGTGCAATGAACAAGTTGACTCCAAAACATTATGCTAAGGAAACTGCAAAAATATATACAATCAAGTACACATGGAGAAATATGTCTGCAACAGTTCACAAAATTCTTTATCATGCAGAAGATGTCATTAAATATTATTTTCTGCCACTTGGAGATCTATCAGAGGAGGCTCAGGAAAAAGGAATAAGGATTACAGATTTTATAGAGAGCACAATACTAGAAAAATTTCACGAAATTCCACAAATGAAGATTCATTTAATATATTATTGCCAACGTCAGCTCCATTCACTTCCAGTATTGGAACATCGGGATTTAGATGAATCAGTCAAAAACTACTAAAGAACAGAAATAATACAGAACAATAATAAACAGAACCTCCCATTGTTGCAAATGCTATTAAAATCTATTGCAGTTTTTTTTAAAAGGTTTTTTACCCACAAATAATAAGAACATTTATTTTCATATCAAAATCAGAATTATTGCGCTAATGTTCAGCAGATTTACTTTGTAAAACTAACAAATATATTTTGAGTGTAAACAAATTTGCAAACTTGACAGCAAAAATTTTTAATTTTTCAGTAGTACTAGCAAAATTTCCAGTTGATTTTAGTTTTTTTTGAGTGAATAAATTTTTTTGAGTGTAAACATTTAAAAAATGTCATTATTACAAAAAATGCTTGCTTGTAATTATTTATAAAATCCAAAAATGATATTTTTTAATATTTTCTTTAAAAGTACTCAATGAATTTTAATGAAATTAAAACTGATTTAGGTTCAACTAAATATCTACCCATTAGAAAAATTAGAATTACTAAAATATTTTTATCGGTTCAAAAGTTACAGAATTTTGGCCAATGAAAACCAATTTTCAGCCACTGTGCACCGCTCTTGAAAAACGCCGAATCTGAATACAAAATTCCAAAAATGTCCATTTAATTTATTTATAATATTAATTCATAATACTCAATTTAACCTCAATCTGTATCTGAATAAGAATAAATTCTTTATATTGCTAAAATTAGTCAGTATGAAAAGATTATGGCCAATTGTTTTTTAATTGTTTTAATTTAAATTCAATGTGTAACGTTTTCGGTAGGAGAACGCCAAACCTATTGGAGAGTTTTTTTTTTTTTAATCTTATTAAACTATATTATTAAACTATATTACTATATTAAACTATATCATTGACTATATTACCCTCGTATTTGCACCCTGACTTGGAAAATCGCACCCCAAAAATCTGTTGCACTGATTGAGTACATCACAAAACTGTGTTTAAATTGTTCGAAAACGCTCAAATTATTGTCATTTTCAAAAAAAAAAATTTTGTAACATTGGCGCAATATACCATAAGTTTCTTCTGAAAATAGGAATTTAAAATTTTATTGTTAGCATGATTGCAAAAATTTGTTCATCATATCAACGTAGAGGACAAGTCTCGTTTTTAAAAAGTTTTTGAAAAAAGAAATAAAACCCAACCATAATTTTACGACAAGCCTTTATTTCTAATTAGGAGATTTGTGGTCCAATCAGACAACCTCCAAGTCAACAAAGCAAAGAAATTAACCTAATTAATTGTTCTATATCCAGTGGATGCATCACAATATCTATTCTCTGCTCTGGTTTTGGCATCACTTAACTTAAGATACACTGAATTCTAATATCTGTAGATATTAATTTAAAATTTCGGCCAAAACTGCGTTGAACAGTGTGAAGGTCTCCACCTATATGAAATATTTTTTTCAATTGTAAAACATTAAAGGTGAACGTACACAAGATGTTCACACTTTTCAGTTGACATGCGCCTTGTCAGAAACATCTATAAAACCTACTGTCATTCAAAATTGTTATTTCACAGTTGCTTTATAGTTATCGCATACACATTATGGCTGATATCAACAACAAGACATGTTGATATTGCATGCCAATAATAGCTGTTGTCATTGAGTCTCCTTGCGAATGTTTCAGCTTACATTCTGCGTGTCTCACAGAGAAGCAATTCTTCGGAGATCAGTTAGCGTGCCCCTAACATTACATGTCGTTCTAACAAAAAACACTGCCTAGGAGCAGTTTTCTCAGGGTTAAGATGTTTATGGCTTACTAAGCTGCTTGCATTGGGCATCACTTTTGTTCGTGATATCTCTTTTCAGCAGCTAAAATGCGCAACTTTTGTAGCAGATGTAAGTGAAGTACATCAATTTTAACAAGTAAATAAATTATAGTCGGTCTAGACCGACTTAATAATATCCTGTCCCAGCAGCTGGTTATCGATAATAAGCATAAACCAAACTATAATCTTATTGTTATTAATTTGTGGGCTGCAGATATGAAAATGTTCATATCTTATGCTATTTTTATATGAAGACTAGGTCAAAAATGGACCGATCATGCCCATATTATTGTTATTGTTAAAGCAACTTAATTTCTCCCAAAAAATATATTTACCAAATTTGGGTAAAAGAACTATGCAATATTTCGGTTTTTATAGATTTAAGTAAATACTAAGAAGCTTTGTAAGCTTTGTATGTGGCTGTGAGCCTAACAATGGTCTTACAGGGTTCATTTTTGTACTACAGATTAGTGGATATAATAGACACACTTTTCCATTTCCAGTCGATATATATGTGATAATCTGTATCTCAAGTCTTTCTGATAGGGATTACTTGTATGGGGGCTCGGAACATACACCGACTTTCACTTATTTCAACAACGTTCGTCCTATGATCGATAAAAGGTTATATACCTAAATTCATCAAAATTCATGAATACATAGATGGGAGGATGGAAAAACATATATATATATATATATAGAGAGACAGGCAGATAGACAAATGGACGAACATCATCACTTTCTAGGTTGATCGGTATAATCAAAATTGGTCTATGTTAAATCTGTTTGGTAGTTTTAAACATCTGCATTGAATTATTAACCCGTATAGTGGTAGAGGATATAAAATTGCTTAGCCACTTATTTGCTCTTTTCGGAAGTCAATTATTAAGAACCGCAACGACCAGTCGGGGAATACGCTGCTTCTAAAACTCCATTTTTTTTTTGCTGGAGTATAAGGACCTTAAGTAGATATTTTTAAGAACTGTAAAAATTTATCATTGCTGGCTGCAATTAAAAAAAACTTATTACTTCTGTCGTGTATACATGACGTAGCGTACGAATGTAGGCCAAATGCTAACGTACAGCGTCATGTATACAAACAATGGGGTGGCTTTCATTTCTATGGCACGAGCCATACACACATACTACATATGGTCAATGTACTAAATGGAATGCGGCAGCACTTGTATTCTCGGTGAGTAATAATGAAACTGAGAGTGAAGCCGCGCGCCACTAGACATTGATTCAATGAGTATCCAGTTTTCCAAACTAAGCCACACCCCATTAACTAATTGAATGTAGAATTAAATTATCGAGAGCATGTTAGAACATCTCTCTTAGTATTAAAGATTATAAACCACACCTAGGTAAATAATTAAAGATAGACTTAAAATTATCGAGAGCATGTTAGAACATCTCTCTTAGTATTAATAATTATTAAGAGGACCTTAGAAAGTTCTCTTTAGCGAAGAAGTCTAGAACTTCTCATAAGTTCTTTATAAGCAGCGTTATTGTTTGTAAATAAAGGATTGACGTTTTAGACTTACAAACGAAAACAACAAGTGTTTTTAATTTGCTTCGAACATTATAGGCGATCTACTTCGAACATTATACTTCTTAAGGCCGATGTCACGATCTCGGTATAAGGAAAAATTCATATAAACATGCCAATTTGCAATCGAAATCTCTTTCAATTTATATTGATTGAAATAGTTTTCTATTAAAAGAAGTAATGCAAAGTCATCAAAAGACAAGATTTAGGAAAAATTAGCAGTTCTTGAAAAAATCTCCACAGCTTTATTTCAATTGAGACACTTTTTCCAAATGCGCTAAAAAATAATAAATTGGTTGAATGTTGACGGTGGTAGTTATTACTTAGTGGACGAAATAGATTTTTGTTATAACTTAAAAATTTGAGGGTCTAACAAAATTACACTCGCATCAGGTTTGCCAGTGATGTAGCGATCTCTTTCCGACTATCTTTGTTCAACTAACAGGTTTAAATATATAATTCAAATTAGCTTTTGTCTTCAGAATATAACATATATTTAGCTCTCTCAATTTAAAGATTAGAGAAGTAAAAATTGTTTAAGTGTTTGTTTTAAATTGACCATAAAAATCCTTGATAACATTGTAAACATATAACATGGTCATACCTGAAAAGCATTTAACTGACATTAAAAACTCATAAAAAGTTGCACAAGTAAACAAAAATGTTAAAAAGGACATTAATAGCGACACTTAATGGTATATAGTGTAATGAGTGTTTGTAGGAGCACATTAAAGGTTGAAGAAGAAGTGACCTACATTTGTTAAAGCTCTCAGAAACAAAATTGCATAAAAATTTAAACACGATAAATGTAAAATAGTAGAAAACGTTTAATGTAAAGATATTAAATTTAAAATATAAAACGATTCTTTAGTATTGAATAATATTATTAAACTCGTAAAAGCATAACTTTTATGGCGATGAGCATTATGTTGTAAGGTTTCTTAAGTTCATCTTTGATACGAGTGTACTCTTATGTCATCAGTATGCAAATAAATCGTTTTTGAACTACACTGAGTGAAGATGTGTGTATGGAAATACTTGCGTGTATGTTTGAGTATATTAAGCAGTTTATGCATTTAACCTTTGATGGCTCCTGAGATAATAATGCAAACGTATGCAAATTTCATTACATATATAAAATTTTACATAACTTAGACTGTACATAGACGACCATAAAATTACAAACCAATGTCGGGTTTATTTTATGCGAGTATGCACGTATTGGATATTTGCAATAGTAAATTCGATAGGTTTTGCTTTGACTACATTACGGGCATAACATCCAGTATAATATTAATAGGCAAATCGATTTCTAATGACGCCTCTACGCCTTTAGGTATAAAAAGATTTCGACACAAAATATACCATTTGAAAGATATTTCTTTGCAAATGACCACTATCTTTACAGATGTACGACCTCTGGTACATTTCTTTGGAGTAATAATCATTTCAAATTGCTACATAAAACACATATTAAAACTTATAGTAAAAAACTATACTATGCAGCATGTGTGAATTGTAAATTGGATTAAAGTGATTGGCATACCTTTAGCCTCTTATTAAATCATATATTAACAAACGCATTTATATTTCTTCTGTGTGTTCAATAAATATTTATAAGAATATTTAATGAATTTTATTTATTTTTTATAAAATTTATAATCAAAAAATAGGTTATGTCTTTGTATGTCTTTAAAAAAACTTTTCAAATGCGCAAAGTTATTTTTAGAATTTTAAGATGTATATGAAAAATGTATAAGTACTATGGGGTTAAAAATTACCGTGTTTTTGGATTCCCGGCAATCGGGGTATTTTTCATAATCCCGAGAATTCCCGCACCTTTTTTGTAGTTTGTTAAAAATGTATTTGTTAATACAGGATGACCCGATAAGAGCGCACGACTATGACTGGCATCGTTACAAGGAAATTATAACCGAGTTATTGTAGCCTAAACTAGATGGTATGGATTTCAACGATATGAAGTTTTTTTACGATGGCGCCAATTGGCTGCCAAGATCGTGAGTTTAAACACCATACGGTTTTTTAAAATCTTAGGTGTATGTGAATAAACCACAATCACTTGCTTAGTTCAAGGATGAGGTAAAATAGAGCCACGTCTTTGTCAAAATATCATCGAAAATTTTCCTAAAAGAGTAAGGGCCTGTGTTCAGAATAGCGACGGTCATCTGCCAGATATTTAATTCCATACATAATCGCAGTATGTCTGTTTAATAATGCAATCAAAATAGCATAACTCGCAAAAAAAAAATGCGTTACATTTTTAAATGAAACCGTTCACTCTTATTGGGTTAAGGCTGTGAATAAGTCTAAGATATATCAAATTTAGCAAAAACAGCGTAGTATTTTTTTAAACTCTTTCGTTTAATTCATACTCTCTGTCTGTCTGTCATGGGTCAACCCTATTCCAATTGATCTGAAACTTATCCCATAGTCCTGTTGTGACTACAAATTATTTATGAGGCAGTCACGCACAGTCACGCATAGTCACGCAGTGATCTAAATGTCATTTCCCTTCATTCGATCTGAAACTTGGTCCATACACTTGCTGTGAGAAAAAGATTAACTTTGACATAGTCACGCACAGTCACGGAGAGATTAAACCTCACTTCACCTCATCCGATCTATCTAAAACTTTATCCATAGACTTTTGACCAAAGATTAATTTTAAAATAGTCACGCAAATTTAATTCTCATTCTCTACTTTAGAAACTACGCATTTTATTTATTTCAGCATGCTCTTAATTTTTAACTTACTGAGTTGTCTCTTATAAAAAACAAGAACTTTTTTTTGAGTCTTAAATGACAGTTGCCCAGTCTTTTTTCACTAAGCGATTTTTGCTACAATTTGGTGCAAAAGACTCTTTTTCCTAGTTTTTTCTGAAGTGAATCGTTCTTTGTTTTATTGGGATTAGAACTCTGCTAAAGGTGCTTTGGAAATACCATCTGATAATTTTTGCAGATAGAGCTTAACTGTGTTCAATAGTCATCTGTAGATACATATTTTATTTGGAAGTGTTTAGTGCATTACTTTTGTCTCATAACCAGGTAGTTTTCGCCCATTTACACATCTAGTGCATTATAAACCCCGACTTTATTGACGGTGAATAGGATCTTTCTAAACCTAATAGGCAATTTACCCAAAGCATTAGCAGTGTTCTGCTAACAGCCACAACTTTGAGGAGCCAGCCACATATCTTTGCTCTAAAAACCCCAAATTAGATATTGCTAATGTTAACGAAGTTAATTGTTTCTTCACCCAATACAACAGTTTTTATTGGAATAATAAAAAATAACTTTTTTATGTTATGTGAATATATCTCCTCGCTTTATTACTGTAACCATTCACCAATGAAAGAAATGCAATTTAAATATGTATGAAAACTCTTTATGAATATTTGAAAACTGAAACACACACTCAGACAAATGCTGTATAACCCAGCAATATTAAATGTGTTGTTATTCTAAGCAATCACTTGTTCATTACTTCCTTTTTTAATTAGAAAGTGACGTGAGATTCGCAAAAATTATATATATTGTTGAATAAATTATATGAAGAAAAGAAACAAAAAACTAATATTGGGAACAGTTAATTGATGTCAAAGAAGAAGAACTGATATTGTGTTAATAATAAATTATAGTAGGAAAACAGAGATATATATTGGCAGCAATGATAAAAGGAGCATAAAAATGATTTTTTTTTTAACGATTTGATTTATCATGACATCCTAAACAGAAATAAAAATATAATTCACAAAACATAAAATAGACGGTTACTGTTGAATAACAAGTCCTTCTTAAATTAATTGATAATATCTTCCCTTTTTGCTGGGACAATCTCTATGAAGCAAATAGGAATGGAAACCAAGAAAATTGCATTCTTGGGATCCCTTAATATGCAAGAATAACCATGAACAATGTTTATAAATGTTTTAAATGCTTCTTAAGGGTGTGTATGTGAGAGTGTGTGTATAAAATAAATCGACTGGATATGTGTATAATGAAAATTGATGTTAGTTTACAATTCACACACATCCATACACACTCTCACTCACACACATAGACGAGTTCAAACATCCCGAGAATGTTGATTTATATGACAAAAAACCATGTTCGTATTTTTCAACACATTTGGTATATATTTCTTAATTTAAATGTATATTTTTTTATGTTATTGCAGTTTGTTTGATTTGCAAAATACATAATTCGTTTTATGAATTCGAATTCGTATTCACTGGTTGGTTAAATAGCATTGTAACCATCTGCATCATACAAACATGATTGATTTGTGTCAATATTATCAAGTTAATGTTAAGTTTCGTTTGGTTTTATTTTCAGTTTGCTTTTAACATTCGCCATAATGGCTGCCAATAAAATTGCATTAAAATGAAAGGATTACCAACTTGTGATTTAAAACGGGGAAGTAAAAGTATATAAAATTGTAGCCAATGAAAAGGACTCAACAATATAAGGAGATAATTGGGAAATTCCAAAAATATTTTTAATATTTTTATTATAAACAATTTTTGAAATAAAGTTATATTTCTTCCAAAACATTTATTTTAACGAGAATTTTCAAAAGTATTGACTTTTCTATATAGATTCTGTATTATATAGTTATTCGATCTACAAGGAAATATCAAAAGTGTCCAGCAAAAATCCATTTTGAGATATCTTATAAAATCTATATATGAATACGTAAAGGTAAATTTTTAGTTCCTTTTTAAGCAATATGCGGGCACGGAGGAATGCGAAAATTGGCATAGTTTTAGTTCATATGGAGGAGAAGCTAAGAATGATAAAACTTGTGTTTAATCTGTCTTAAAAATATATTATTTTAAATAAAATAAGATATTTATAATATTTCGTTACACCGTGTTAATGCGAATGATTTAAATTATATATCAGACGCTCTGTGTTCAATTGTGAATTGATTAAATTTATTAACATACCCTTAGGCTCTTTCAAATCTTCATACATTTTTTATATACATATATAGATTAAAAAACATTGGAAGAAAAAAATTGAATGAAAAATAATATTTCCTAGAATTTGCACTCGAATTTCAAGTGCTGGGCTATACTAATATTTATGATTATATTAAAAACGATCTGGTGAAACTATAAATTTTTTGAATGAGTTTTTTTTAAGAATAGCGCAATACTGCCTTATAAGGGTACTACGACTAAATTTGAAAGTGAACTTCTAATCCCACCGTAAATAAGCGGCCTAGTCATGACCAGTTACCTCCAAGGGTACTTAGTGTATGTAATATTGAAATCTCGCTACACTTGTGAACGTTTTTAATAGTATCATCCACAATTGGTTCAATAACAAAGGAAACAAATGTTACTACCAAGACAAAAACTGTCTTGTTGCCTCGTTATCAGTTGCTGATAAAATTCTTGACATAAATAGGGAAGTGGAACAGAATGGAAGTGGAACAGAAGGGAAATGGAACAGAAAATGTTGCTGTGAATGTTATTAACTGTATCTGTCAAGGATTAAATTAAGGCTTTTCCATCGTGGTTGGCATTTCCTTTGATTTTTGTAAGGCATTTGAATTCGTAGATCATGAAATTATGATTCAAAAGCTATCATACTTTGGAACAATGGTTAATGAATTAAATATTTGTAAAAGCTGCTGATCGAAGCAGGTCAATGGACAATTCATCAATAACATAAGATTTGTAGATGACACTACTGTCTTAGCAGATAATATGCAGGATCTTCAGAGGATGGTACAAGCTGTAAGTGATTAAAGTAACAACTATGGGTTATACCTTAACATTCTGAGAGCCAAATTCATGATATTAAGCCGATCAAAAACACTTTATACAAATGCCACTTGATCAACGAATAGAGAGAGTTTACAGATTTTTATACTTGGCTCTATGTTACACTAAGATTGGGACAGCGATGCAGAAATAAAAAGACGAATAGAAATAGCTAGATCAACATATACGAAATATCAAAAAATTCTAGCAAGTCGGGAAATTAACTTATCTTATCGTCGTAGTTTCCTGAAATACTATGTAAGGTCGGTGCTCTTGTATGGCCTAGAGACTTGGACACTAAAAATTAACACAAGAAGCAGACTTCAAGCTTTTGAGATATGGTGCCATCGTAGAATTCTACAAATTTCATGGGTAGACCGAGTTTCCAATGTTGAAGTCCTAAGAAGAATAAACACTAAACGGGAGCTGTTAAGATGCATCAAAAGACGAAAAACTGCATAATTTGGACACAGTGTACATATGGAAAAATACGAACTCCTACAATTAATATTGAAAGGACGAATTGAAGTAAGAAATATTAGAGAAAATATTTCGAAAACATATTGCGAATTATTAGAGATAAGACGGGGCTGAGAACAATTGCCGATCTAATACACACAGCAAAAAACCGTAATAATGATATAATTTGGAACTTAATATAATAATTTATATTAAATTATACTCGTGTGCATGCATGTGATCACCTATATCCAGTAATGGATTGGTAATAATAGAATAAGAAAATCTACCTGTACAATAGAGAATAGTGCGTATAATTAAATGGCTGTAAAAGTTTTGTTGGAGTGTTTGAACATGGTGTGCCACAGTGTAGTGTAGTAGGTCCACCCTTATTCACTATATATATCAACGATATTGTAAATCTTGAACCGAAATATATTCATGTATGCAGACGATATTTGCCGGTGCTCAAATCTGCTCTAATATTTGAAAATATAACACTTAACAATTTGATTATAAATTCTAGAAAAACTTCTTTGGTTCCACTGAAAACTTTTGTAATTTTCTAAATGTTGATAAAGTACTTGAAAGCCAATCAATAAAGTATCTGCTGATCAAAAAATAATGTTATTTAACACGGAATTTACATCAGATTTTAGAACAAAATCATTTTAACTATTTGTTAATTGTGTACGGCTGTAAAATGACACCGAACTAAAATCGTTTACTCTATTCAACATTATCCTTATACCAAGATATAGTTAAGAATATTTCTACAATAGATGGTTTATATAAGCTACAGTTATTAGAATTAGTTTTAAAGTCAGTCACAATGCAACTAATTTTCTAAGGAATCAAACTAGATTCAGTAGGAGATGCAGTTCAAATTCTTGAGTTTTAAGATTAAAATTAAAACCACAAAGCAGTCAAGTTTGAGAGAATCTTTATTAAAAAACATTGAAATACTTTTAGCTTAAAAATATTTATAAATAGATAACATTCATAAATACATAATTTAATTACATATCATATTCTTGAAAAAATAATTTAAATAGCAAAAGAATTCCTTTAAAGCGTTCGCCAAGTATATTTAAAATAATAAGCTCGATTGTTCTGATGTAAAATATCTGGGACTTCATCTTGACCGCTGCCTTACTTGGAACAAACACATAGAATCAAAATTAACACAAATAAAATTAAAATTAGTTCAGCTTACGTGGCTAATTTGCAGAAATTCAAAGCTAAGTCGTGATTGCAAATTATTGATATATTTATATATGAGTCATTTATTTTGAAAGTGGTTTAAGTTAATTAAAAAAAAAAAATAGTTAATGATAACAATAATCACAATCCTATATAATCTTTTATTTATAAACAATTTAAGTCTAGTATCATTAAAATCGCTATGATTGTGGACACTTGCAAATTAGTTAGCTAACGAAATCCAAAAAAAAATATTTTGAAACTGGGTTAAGTCCACTGAAATAAATAATTCAGATATGGCATCTTTTATGTTACAAAACTCCGGAAAAATGCATCATTGCATTGATAACGGGAAAGAATTATAAGTTGGCGTTTCTTCTAAATTTTAATATGTCTGACAAAGATTACACTAGAATTACCTCAGATAGTGACACAGGTAACAAAAAAGAATTTACTTATATGTTTATAATTGAAATAACTTTTGTAATTATCGGTTATTATTTTCAATAGAAATCTACCCTGTTCAAAGAGATAAAAATTCAAGAATTTTGAATTCAGAAAGTGAAGATGATTTAGAAAAAAATAATTCTAATAGTTCTATAAAGAGAAGAAGAATCATAGAAAATTATTTGTCATCAGACAATGATGATGGAGTGCCATGTGATTTCAGCACAAACTCTCTAAAAGAGAATGAAATACCAGAAAGAAATGGTGATAAATACGCTCAAAAATTTAGAAAATCTTACAGGAATACAGGAAAGAAATATTACACTGCAGCTGGAAAAATTATCCGAGAAAAAATATTCCAACACAAAGACTGCCATTGTTCAAAGAATTGCATAAATCTTATTAATGTAGAAGAAAGGAAACATATTTTTGATAACTTTTGGAATTTGGGGAATTTGAATTAACAAAATGTATATTTACATGGAGCAGCTTATTGTGCAACGTAAACGCTTGAGAAACGGCAAAGGTTCGCCAAGAAATTACACTTACAAATATTACTTAAAAACTACTCACGAAAATGTTTCAGTATGCAAAAAATACTTTTTGAGTACTTTTAATATATCAGCAGGCCGATTACAATGTATTTTACAATGTAAAAATACAGGAAATGATTTGCGTGGACGTATGCCAGGATCTTCTAGGAAAATTCATGAAGAGGATAGAGAAGCCGTAACAAATCATATTAAATCGTTTCCTCAATATGAATCTTATTATACAAGGTCTCATAATCCAAGAGGAAGGTACTTACACCCTGAATTAAATGTTACTAAAATGTTTACTCTATACCTGGAAGAGTGTAAACAAAAAAATTTAAGCAATGTTAATTAATAAGTGGACATATATAGAAATTTTTCAAAAAGAATTTAATTTGCATTTTCATCAGCCACAAAAATATAATTGCCAAAAATGTGATCAATTTAATATTAAAATTAAAGCATCATGTAATACGGAAGAAGAAGAAAACCTCACGGAAGAACATAATATTCATTTAAGATGTGCAGTATTGGCCAGAAAACCATTAAAAGAAAATAAAGATTTGGCACGAAATAATCCAAATGTATATTTCGCTTTTTCATTCGACTTAGAAAAGGCGTTACCTTTTCCAAAATTGTCTGTTTCCATCGCCTATTACAAACGTAATATATACATTTACAACATAGGCTGTCATAATTTTCACGATAATGAAGTTTACATGTATGTCTGGGATGAAACTATGGCATCGAGAGGTTCTCAAGAAGTAGGATCTTGTATATTGAAACACCTCAAAAAACTTGGAAATCATAAACATATCATAGCTTACAGCGATATGTGCAGTGGGCAGAACAGGAATATAAAATTGGCATTAACTTGGTTGAAAATTGTGCAATCGGCAGAAAATAATGCAGATATTATTGACCATAAGTTTTTACTATCAGGGCATTCATTTTTGCCAAATGACAGTGATTTTGGAGTGATAGAAATGGCTTTGAGGAAAAATAATTTAATGTATGTACCCCAGGATTACTATGAAACCATAAAAAAAAATTCGAAAGAGTAACAAATTTATATTAACTGAAATGAAACGTGAAGATTTTTTTTCTACAAAACCTCTGGAAGAAGCAATTCATAAAAGATTAAAAGACACTAGTGGCGAACCTGTAAATTGGCTAAGGATATGTTGGATGCGATTTATAAAAAGTGAACCCTATAAAATGTTTTATAAAGAATCTATGGAAGTGGATAAAGAGTTCAAAATACTTGATTTATTACCTTGTCGGGGAAGACCAAGGAACTTCAACAAAATAAAATTAACACCATTATACAAAAATGTACATCCCATTTCAACTCCTAGGTATCAGGATATGATGGAGTTACTAAGGTATATACCACCTATATACCATGAATATTTTAACAACCTCACACATAATCTAAATGAGGAGAAATAATATGGCAAAATCTTTAATATTATCCTTAATAAATGAATGTAAATTTAATTTTTTAATAAATGAATTGACATTTATCTTTAAAAACATTTTTTTAATTACATAAATAAAAATCTGTATCTAAATTGAAAGCTTCACTATTTATTTTAAAGCTATTACATCCATCTACATCAAACGTAAAATATTTACAATTTCTATTATTTAATTTCTTTAAAATATGTGGACTTACTCCTCTTCACAAACAAAAAAAGTTATTTTATTAATTTGGAAAGGGGTTTAAGTCCATTTTAGGTTCTGAAACACAGCTTATTTTTGTAGTAAAGTTTACAAAACGTATTACTATGGTTAAGGTCACAAAGCCATAAATAAATTAATACCACTTAACAATATTTTTGAAACAAATCAAACACAAATCCTTTAATATCTCATAGAATTCAATAATGAAACCCATTTGGTGCTGCGGTATACAGTTATCTAAAGATTAATTAATTAATTTATTAAGTTCCTGTACAACAAGACAAGTCTTATAATTAAAGTACAGGATTTTAATGGTTCAAAAATTTGCCATAAAATTAAAATACAATATAAAATTTATAACTTATCTATACTAATATTATAAAGAGGTAATGTGTGTTTGTTTGATTGTTTGTTTGTTTGTTTGTTTGTTTGTAGGAGGTAATCTCCGTAACTACCAATCTGATATTCCTGAAATTTTTACAGAATCTTACTGCGGATGTGGGAAGTGCCATAGGCTATAATTTTTTAAATATTTTTAGTGGGCGTGGCACCTCCCACACAAAGTAAATTTTTAATATCATATACATATATTGAGTATTATGATAGGGAGAGCTTTGCAAATTTGTGTGAGGTCACCTATTGTTAATATTAGTAGCTACGCCGGAAATGGGCGGGATCGGACAAGTGGGCGTGGTACCTACCATACAAGTTATAATTCAATATTATATATCTCGAGTACTGTGGTAGAGAGAGCTTTTCAAATTTGTCTGATGTCACCTATTATTAATGTGAGTAGTCGGACAAAAAATGGGCAGTGTCGGGCCAATAGGCGTGGCACCTGCCATACAAATTAAATTTAAAATGCCATATATATGGGGTACTGTTATAGTGAGAGTCTTGGGAATTTGTGTGCGCCCATAAGTTGCTCATATGATTAGTTTGACAAAAAATGGGCGTGATCGGAGCAGTGGGCGTGGCACCGCCCGTACAAAGTAAATATATGATATATATAGCTGGTGTACTAAAAAAGGGAAACATTGACACTTTGCACGACACCATCAGATCTTAGTATGAGTAGTCAGACAAAAAATTGGCGGGTTCACACCAATGGGCGTGGCACTCCCCATGCAAAGTAACTATTTAATGTCATATATCTGGAGTACTGTAAAAGAGAGGGTTTTGTGGCTTTGCATGAGCCCTTAGATTCTTTGTATGATTAGTCGAACAAAAAAATGGGAGTGATCGTAGCAGTGGGCCTAGCACCGCCCATGCAAATTAGATATCTAATATCACATAACTGGTGTTCTATAAAAGGGAAAGACTCGACATTTTCCACGAGTCCATCAGATATTAATGTGAGTAGTCCAATAAAAATTGGGCGGGATGGGATTAGTAAGCGTGGCACCTCCTATATAAATAATATGAAGTACCACGGAAGCAACAGTCTTTTGTTAAGTACATTATTTATCAATGTGCTTTGTCATGGAAAATATATCGCCAAAATCAAAAATTCGCCAAAACCAAAAATTGCGATAAATAAAAATCGCCCAAAAAAATCTACAAAATCAAAAATGGGCAAAATCAAAAATCGCTAAAAAGAAAAATTGCCAAATGATATTCTAAGTTCAAGGCCAATAGTTAAGTGTTGCCAGATCTAATTTTGATAACCAATCTTCTTCTCATGGGCAGCTACATGTACCTTGCTCCATGGTAGGAACGCCGAAAAATCTGATAATTGTTTTACCGAATGAAAGAACAAAAAAAATTTTATATCAGCAAGTATTCAAATAAAAAAATCTGTGCTAATAATCTATACTAACATAATAAAGAGGTAATATATGTTTGTTTGTTTGTTTGTTTATAGGAGGCAATCTCCGTAATTACTCATCTGACCTTCCTGAAATTTTCACAGTGTCTTGCTGCGGATATGTGAAGTGCTACAGGCTGTAATTTTTTAAATATTTTTAGCGAGCGTGGCACCTCCCATACAAAGTAAATTTATATATTAATATGATAGAGAAAGCTTTTCAAATTTGTCTCAGGTCATCTATTATTAACGTGAGTAGTCAGAGAAAAAAATGGGTGGGATTGGACAATTGCGCGTGGCACCCCTACATAAACTTAATATTAAATGTGATATATCTGAATGAACGTATTAGTGGGAGCTTTGGGACTTTGCGTGAGCCCTCTCATAACGATTCGAGGGGGGGAAGGGGCGGGTGTAGCGAAGCACACCGGGTTACATCTAGTTTAAAATAAAGTAAAATAAATACAAGAAATTATTAGAATACATGAATTTCAAAAAATGAAAATTATATATATTTAAAGTAACTAAACAAAAATTTCTTAAAATGTATTGCGTTGCTAACTAATTGTTGGTTGTGTGGATGGAATTGCATTCCAAAGACGTGTGGCGTTTATGAAAAATTGCTAATCTGACACAAGGCATCGATGCATAGAAATAATAAGTTTTTTACCCCTTCTGGATCTAGTAAACTGTTTTTGATCATAAAGATATAATGGTTTCTCGATGTAAATAATTTTGTGCAAAAACATTAAAACTCCTATATTAAGAAGGTTATCGAATGAATCTCCATTTTGACGTTTTGAGAAAGTCGAAACTCAATTACGTTTCTTCAGTCCACAAACGTATCTAACAATATTGTTGCACAAACTATTTAGATTTTTCTTGCTGGCGTAGTCGCAGTTGCCAAAAAAATCACAGCTATAAACTAGATCAGGAATTAGGTATGCCTTTGCAAGAAGTTGTCTCGCTCTTAACGGCGTAAAATACTAAAGTAGCCAAAGCGATCTTAGCTTTACATACGTTTGAACTACAAGTTTATCTATGTGGCTTGACCAAGTCAAGTTGTTATTGAACACTACCAAGCAAAACCTTGGTAATGATTAGTTATTACCGTTGCATTACATGGTAATGTTAACCACATGCCTTTTAAATAATTTCAAGCTACATGTAATGACTTCCTGATAATGATTTATGTAAAAACTTACTGGTAATGATCAATGATTGTATTAGTAAAAACTATAAATAATGAGTTAAATTTAATGAAACAAACTATTTCGCGGCGATAGTCATTATTGAACAAAAAAAAAACGCAGCAAAAGCTGTTAAATTTTACATTACATTATTTACACCAGATTGTGCGATACCAATGTGTTGTTTTTACAAAAATTTACTTTACTCCCTACATGTAACAAATTACTCATAAACCTTCTTATTATCTATAAAGTAACTAGTTATTTGTATCAGTAACTAGTAAGGCGCCGGCAAGGACTTCCCTCGAATGACACCCCCATATTAAAATAAGGGGTTTCGTATTCGAACACTTTTGATTTCTTATTCTTAAGCTCATTATATGTAATGGAAAGGTTTTGCTGGGTATGCCAAGATTTTTTACCTTTTTTACAATCTCGATTTTCTGATTGTTTATTAGTATAATGTTCAAGAATAGGCTCAAAAATTTTTTTTATGAATAATCAAACATTTTGATTTATGCGGGTCCATTTGCAGTAGCCCAAGAATGTTTTTTATTAAGGCCATAGTTTAGCTTTTCAATACTTTCCTCTATGGAGCTTACTGGACTACTGAGATACAGCTGAACGTCGTCCGCATAGTGTATTCTGCAGTGAGATAGTTGTTGTTGCAAATCATTGGCATGGACGGAAAAAAGAAGTGGACCCAGAATCGATCCTTGGGGTACGCCTGTCGTGAGTGTTACAGGTCTTGAGGTCGAATTATTAACGTAGACAGATTGAGTCCGATTTGTGAGGTATGAATGTAAAAGCTGCATACAAGTGGATGTGGAACCGCCTTCAGCTTCATTTTTATTTATTTATTTATTTATTTATTACCCATGGTATGTGAGAAATTCACAATTGCATGGAGAAAAAACGTACCCCTGGTTAAAGTTGAAATTACGAAAAACTGTTCAAGCTACTTGAAAAAAGTAGAAATTCACTCGAATCTGTTCGCACGTGACCTTCTCAACAATCGCATTCACCAACGACTAGGAAGGAGAGAGGCTGCAGATCTCACACTAAATGCTTGAGGTTATCTAAGCCCATGAATATTTATTTATTTCGAATTTATGTAGAAACATTAAATTTTTTCTGGCACTGGCCGGATTTAATAAGTTAAGTATTAGTTCTAAGATTTTAGTAATTATTGTTAGTTCACTATGTGAAGATCCAATAAATATATGCACGAGAAAAAAAAATATTAATATTAATAAAAATTAAATAAAAACAATTAAGAAAATTATAGTCGGTCTACACCGACCATATGATACCCTATACCATGGCTTAGAGACCCTATCTTTCGGTCCAACTAATTCGATATAGAAAATAAGCATAAACCAAATCTGAGTGGCATTGCTATTAATTTTCTTGGCTGCAGATATGAAAAAGTTCATATCGGGTGCTATATTCATATGAGGACTAGGTCGAAAAATGGACTGATCTTGACCATATTTGGTAAAGTCACTTATATATTGAAAAAATATATACAAACCAAATTTGAGAAAAATCTGTGCAATATTTTTGTTTTTTGATAGATTTAAGTGAAGTCGGAAGAAGCTTATATGGGACCTATGACTAAGAACTGTCCTATAGGGATTATTATTGGACTACTGATTAAAGGATATAATAAACACATACAAACCCAATTTGACTGAGATCTGTATTATAAATTGGATCTTATGGCACTTCATGTCGGTTGCATAGAGGTCATTTGTATGGGGGCTAGGTTTGAACATGGGCCGAATTTCACCAATTTCAATAGCGTTCATTCTACGGCCGATGAAAGCTTATATACCAAATTCAATCAAAATATATTCATATTTGCGACCTGCAGTTTGATTACAAGCTTTACATGGACACACAGACGGACGGACCGAAGGACATTGCTAAATCGACACAGAAAGTGATTCTGAGTCGTTCGGTATAATAAAAGATGGATCTAGGTCAAATATTTTTGGTAGTTACAAACAGCAGCACAAAGTCATTATACCCAAACCACATAGTGGTTTAGGGTATAATATAATAAAACAAGTAAGAAAATTGTAGTCGGTCTAGACCGACTATACGATACCCTATACCATGCGTTTAGAGACCCTATCTCATAGACCAACTAACTGGATGTAGAAAATAAGCATAAACCAAATTTGAGTGGGATTTTTATTAATTTTTTCGGCTGCAGAGATGAAAAAGTTCATATCGGATGCAATATCTATATGGGGACTAGGCCCAAAAATGGACCGAGCCGGACCATGTTTGGTAAAGTCTCTTGTATTTTGCAAAAATATATACAAACAAAATTTAAGAAGAATCAGTGCAATATTTTTGTTTTTTGATAGATTTAAGTGAAGATCGGGAAGCAGCTCTATATGGGGCCTATGACTAAGAGTTGTCTAATAGGGATCATTTTTGGACTACTAATTAATTGATGTAATATGTACATACAAACCCAATTTGACTAAGATTTGTATGATAATTTGGATCTTATGGCAGTATATGTTGATTTCATAGGGGTCATTTGTATGGGGGCTAGGTCTGAACATCGACCGATTCTCACCAATTTCAACAGCGTTCATCCCATGGCCGACAAAAGCTTTTATACCAAATTTCAGCAAAATATATTCATATGTGCGAACTGCAGTTTGATTACAAACTTTACATGGACAACAGACGGCCGGACGGACGGACATCGTTAAATCGAATCAGATAGTGATTCTGATTCGATCGATCAGATAGTGATTCTGATTCGATCGGTATAATTAAAGATGGGTGTAGGTCAAATATTTTTGGTTGTTACAAACAGCAGCACAAAGTCATTATACCCAAACCACATAGTGGTATAGGGTATAATCAGAGTTCAGAAAAAAACACACACTGAATAAAAAACTCGTACATATATGTAAACAAACATAACTTAGACCAAAACACACATATTTTTATTTTCATATCAATTATGTGTGTTTCTAAATTTTGTACGGTGCCGAAAACATCATGACTGTGTTTCGTTTTAATATTTCGTTATATACACGAACATTTTTCTATCACGTATTTTTTGTTTCGATCACACATAAACCACACAGATTCGAGTGTTGCTTTATTTGAAGTTCGTGTTCTGGTACGTGTACTGAAAAAAAAAAACAGAACATGTACAATAAACAGGTTCGAGTTCAGTTATATTTTAAGTCGTGTTCTGGCTCGTGTACTAAGAAAAAACAGAACATGTACAATAAACAGGTTCGAGTTCAGTTATATTTTAAGTCGTGTTCTGGCTCATGTACTAAGAAAAAATAGAACATGTACAATAAACAGGTTCGAGTTCAGTTATATTTTAAATTCGTATTCTGGCTCGTGTACTGCGAAAAATTGAAACATCAATTCGCGATCTGATACACCCCGATAAAAACTACGGCAATTGTTTCAACCAAATTTATTAAAATATTAATGACCCTTTTTTATGACTTACGTTGAAATTATTTACAATTGTTTTTATTGACTGGTTTTTATTTTAATAAAATATCGTAATAAAATACTGAAGACACAAAAACTGTTTAGCATTATAAAAGTTACACTTGTTGGTTGTTAGGTTTTTTTGCATTACCCATCCCTATTTTCGCAACCAATTAGTGTCATAGACGAAAAACCCAATTTTGCGGCATAAAAAACACACTTGTTGGTTGTTAGGATCTTTTGCAAACATTTTTTTTTTTTGGTAACAAATAACTTTAGACACAAACAAATTTTGCATCATAAAAAACACAATTGCCTTAATTTGCGAACCAATTAGTGTCAATGCACAATCCTTTTCTCAATGATTTTTTGGGATTTTTTGCGTAAAAACACAATGAGTGTCAATACAAAAAACCCAAAAAAAAATTTTCATATTTTATTGTCCCTTTTTTATGACTTACGTTACAATTGCTTGCAAGTGTTACAATTTCACGCAATTGATTTTGCAATTAATAGCGAGTGCATGCGTCATTTATTCATTAAAAGTGGTTCAGTTTTCATTAGATCGTGATCTATAAGTGTACTGTGTTATTGTGTAAATTGCAAATATTTTGTGAAAATTAAAAAAATTGGAAAGCAATAACAGAAATAAGTTTTGCTATAAAAAATACGCAACTTTTAATAGCGAAACGAAAAAAATTACATGTCTGATTGAAACCTGCAAGAAAGATTTAAGTGCAGTGTGCAGTTTTTGTGTCTTAAGTATTTTATTACCATCTTTTATTAAAATAAAAACCAGTCAATAAAAACAATTGTAAATAATTTCAACGTAAATCACAAAAAAATGGCCAATAAAATTTTAAAATATTTGACAATTGTAAACAATTTGCAACGTAGGTCATAAAAAAGGTCAATAAAATTTTGATAAATTTGGTTGAAGCAATTGTCAACATTTTTATTGGGGTGTATCAGATCGCGAATTGATGTTTCAATTTTTCGCAGTACATGAGCCAGAACGCGAATTTAAAATATAACTGAACTCGAACCTGTTTATTGTACATGTTCTATTTTTTTTTTAGTACACGAGCCAGAACACGACTTAAAATATAACAGAACTCGAACCTGTTTATTGTACATGTTCTGTTTTTTTTTAGTACACGAGCCAGAACACGACTTAAAATATAATTGAACTCGAACCTGTTTATTGTACATGTTCTGTATTTTCTTAGTACACAAGCCAGAACACGACTTAAAATATAACTGAACTCGAACCTGTTTATTGTACATGTTCTGTTTTTTCTTAGTACACGAGCCAGAACACGACTTAAAATATAACTGAACTCGAACCTGTTTATTATACATGTTTTATTTTTATCTGAGTACACGTACCGGAACACGAACTTCAAATAAAGCAACACACGAATCTGTGTGGTTTATGTGTGTTCGAAACAAAAAATACGTGATAGAAAAATGTTCGTGTAAATAACGAAATATTAAAACGATCACAGTCATGATTGTGTTGGGCACCGTAGAAAATTTAGAAACGCACATAAGTGATATGAAAATAAAGATATGTGTTGGCTGCTTTTGAGCAGAACATTGTATGTTTCATGTGTGTATTTTCTGAACCTTGATTAAAATATCTAAAAACTAGGGCATTTTGAAAGGACATATTGACATCGTATTTATAGCTTTGAACTCCTTGAAAAAGAAAATTAGATTATGAAATAAAAAAATAAATATCATCTGAATTGGGTGTATCGATATTTTATGTTTTTGTCGGATGGTACTATCCATAAAGAGAACTGTAATCGGCGTAGCGCTAAGGACCACCAGTACTGAGGTTTATACAATAAATATAATAAATATATATAAAACAAATTTAAGTACCGATGTTATGACTTCGATGGCTTCAGACATGACAAAGTTTTTTGTCGTAAAATATTGTTATATGGAAACCAGGTTAAAAACCGCTGATTATGACAATATTTCGTAAAGTAACTTGTATTTCTCAAAATAATTAGATAATAAATTGGTCTAATATCTAATATATTTTCTGGCCTTTGATAGATATAAGCAAGGTTCAGAAAATACACACATGAAACACACAATGTTCTGTTCAAAAGCAGCCAACACATATCTTTATTTTCACATCAATTATGTGCGTTTCTAAATTTTCTACGGTGCCCAACACAACCATGACTGTGTTCGTTTTAATATTTCGTTATTTACACGAACATTTTTGTATCACATACTTTTTGTTTCAATCCCACATAAAGCACACATTTTTGAGTGTTGCTTTATTTGAACTTCATGTTCTGGTACGTGTAGTAAAAAAAACACAGAACATGTACAATAAACAGGTTCGAGTTCAGTTATATTTTAAGTCGTGTTGTGGCTCGTGTAGTAAGAAAAAACACAACATGTACAATAAACAGGTTCGAGTTCAGTTATATTTTAAGTCGTGTTTAAAATATAACTGAACTCGAAGCTGTTTATTGTACATGTTCTGTGTTTTCTCACTAGATGAGCCACAACACGACTTAAAATATAACTGAACACGAACATGTTTATTATACATGTTCTGTGTTTTTTTTCACTACACGTACCAGAACATGAACTTCAAATAAAGCAACACTCAAAAATGTGTGCTTTATGTGTGATTGAAACAAAAAGTATGTGATACAAAAATGTTCGTGTAAATAACGAAATATTAAAACGAACACAGTCATGGTTGTGTTGGGCACCGAAGAAAATTTAAAAACAAACATAATTGGTATGAAAATAAAAATATGTGTGTGTTGGTCTAAGTTATGTTTGTTTACATATATGTACGAGTTTTTTATTCAGTGTGTGTTTTTTTCTGAACTCTGGATATAAGTGAAGATCATATGATAACTGCGAATAAAACAAATTTTTGGACTTATGATTAATAAATATAACAAACACCTGCAAATGTACTTTTGTCAAGTTATTTATAAATTTATAAATAATTTGAATTTTGGGTTACGATAAGCATTACTTACTGAAGACATTTATGTGGAGTCTTAGCGCATACCAAGTGTATGTGTAGTCAGCAATTTCAATAGCGCTCGTCCTATTTACAATATATAATCTGATAAAGTTATTATGGACGTAAAATCGACTAAGAAATTGATTACCAGTCGTCGCAGCTAAGCCTTATTTTTATTATGTTGATATATGCGAGTCTAATTTACCGTTTCGTTTTGCAATTTATAAAAGCCAATTAATGAAAAACTAAATGGAAATTCTGAATGAATTATCAACAAGGTTTTGTTTTTCAATATAAGGCCTTAAACATTTATGTTTTTCAAATCGCTTATGCATTGGTTTTGACTCAGTAAAATAATGAATGCTAAGAGCATAAAATTAATTATAATTTATGTCTTTTAAAGTAGATAAAGTATATTAAATTTTATATATTTTTCTTTTCAGGTATGTTTGATCCCTAAATATATTTTCAAATACAGTAAGTTACACATTTAATTTAATTTTAATATACCTAAATTTGAATTTATATAACCTTCAATATTTTTTAGTTCCTTTGTTTATATATTTTTTTTTTTAATTTACAATTCTTCATCAAGAGATTGTTGGATATATGTACATTTATAAACAATTTTTACCCACAACTGCCGAGTTTGCTATTTAAAAATCTCAACCTAACAAAGGGTGTTCCAAAATTTACGCAAGAAATTAACTAAAGAGAAAATACATTTGTTTACGTCACATTGGTAATTTTATTGCTGAATCATAAGTTACACTGGATAGGATTACGTAGTAAGCAACACATCGAGCAAATAAATTTCACGAGTGTGCCGGCATACATGTAATATTTTTTCGAAATTTTCCATCTACATTTTGCCTAAATTTGGTACAATTTCGAAAGGGAATCAAATAGTATTAAATTACTCACTCTAGGTTGCCAATTATGACCACTGAAACAAGAGAGTAAACGACCAGGAAATATTTCATGCAGTAATTGGAACGTTTCACGTACTATCTAGAATGTGGTACCGTCTTGTTGAAACCATAAGTCATCCACATCAGTATCATCATATTTAGGCAGAAAGAACTCAATTATCATGTAGCGATATCTAGTACCAGTAACACTCCCCACAGTTTTGATGTCTCCATCCCCAAATCTAGATGAAACAGTGATAAGTTGTGGATGCATTTGTTTTTCAATAAGCACATTTGGGTTCTCTGAAGGTGAAAATGTGCTTCATCTAATTTTATTCGAAATATCAGCATCCACTTGATAATTTTTAATAATCCATATAACGAACACTGAGCAATTTGTAATAACGCTAAACTATCAGCTGTTAAAGAGTATTATCCGTTGGTTGCCAAGGCTTTGCTGTACAAATGGCGGAAAGCCTTTATAAATATACTAGCAGATTCCAGCCATCGAAATTCGAATGCAAATTCTAGGAAATTTTATTTTTTTATTTAATAAATTATTGACCCTAAAGGTATGCTAATAAATTTCAGGCAATTCATAATTCAATATTTTTTCGGTTTATGTCAAAAATATTTTTTCAATTCAACACAATTATTATTGTGAATGACGAAAACAAACTAATTTTTGCAAGCACATTAACAAATTTATTCAACACATCATTGGTCGCAAGAAATCGCCTTACTTGTTAATATAATTGATATAGTATCTAACAACAATTATACTTCTTAACTTATTTGGTATAGTTCGTATAGCAACATCTAGAAAGAATTTAGTGTTTATAGCCTATACCACTATGTGGTTTGGGTATAATGACTTTGTGCTACTGCTTGTAACTACCAAAAATATTTGACCTAGACCCATCTTTAATTATGCCGATCGACTAAGAATCACTTTCTGAGTCGCTTTAGGTTTGCCAAATTGGGTTTGTATGTGTTTAGTATATCCATTAATAAGTAGACCAAAAATAATTCCTATATGGCAATTCTTAGTCATAGGCCCCATATAGAGCTGTTTCCCGATCTTCACTTAAATCTATCAAAAAAACAAAAATATTGAACAGATTTTTCTCAAATTTGGTTTGTATATATTTTTTCAAAATATAAGAGACTTTACAAAATATGGTCAGGATCGTTCCATTTTTCGACCAAGCCCCCATTTAAATATAACACCCGATATGAACTTCTTCAGACCTGCAGCCAAAAAAATTAATAATAATGCCACTCAAATTTGGTTTATTCTTATTTTCTATATCCAATTAGTTGGACCGAAGAAATAGGGTCTCTAAACCATGGTGTAGGGTATTGTATAATCGGGCTAGCCCAACTATCATTTTTTTACTTGTTTTTTGTTACAGTCGCGTTTTATTTCGTACAGTTCTAGGACACAAATTAAAACTTTTAAGTGCCGTAAGTAACATCATTCCACGCTGGGCCAAATTTTTGAAACAATGTTCACGCAGCGGGTCAAGATGTAGTTTTTCGATCTCTATTATCTTGATTTATATTAAATGGTTCATATTAAAACATCGTTTTCATAAAAGCAAAGCCTTAAGCTACTTTGGAAAAGAAGATATTACCACATCCGTTAGTTGTTAAGTTGAAGAAAACGGCGCTACAAAATCGAGTAACAGAATATTTCCTCCAACCTTTGATTAGAACGGGTAACCTGGCAACTTTCTTTTATCGCAATTTGTCAATCTTGTTTTTTACGTTTCTTTGATTTTTTTATTTTTTAAAATACCAGCTTTTTGTTGGTTGCTTTATTGGTTTACTTTCAATATTATATTGCAATTTATCATCATATAGTGAAAGAGCCTGCATAAGCAGCATTGACATTTTAATATTTTTTTTAACCACTTACAGTTTTTAAATGGATAATACTTGTCATTTTGAAGTGATTGAAACAAATTTTTGGGTGCACTTAAACCTTATATGATTAAATAGTGTGACATATGAGTGATTTATAATTTTTACGGTGGAAAATATGTCATAGGTCATAGGTTAAACAATATTAAATATTAAATATTATTCAAAATTTGACCGAATTTAATGAAAAGAAATTGATAATAAAGCACTATTTTCAATTCGTTATATTTCACAGGCATTTGATTACCATTAATCCCCATTTCGATTACGATTATAATCCCTTTGCAAATTCTTCTAAGAAGTAGTTTCTTGGAAAAAAACTTTGTAAAATAAAAACAATGACCAAAAAACTGTACATCCAATTAACAAACAATATTGTTTTTTATGTTTAATTGACGAACTTGACTGTAATCTAGCAAATGTCGACACAGAGTACCAAAACAAATCAACATTTCTGTATAAACAAAAACATGGCGAAACATGTGTTTTCTCAAATTTAATGTAATCACAAGCATTATGCAATATTTGCAAACAGAATTCGTTATAAAGTTTTCTTGTTTATTAGTTTTGATGTACTCGTGGATGTTGTATTGGAGTTTTGTCGTAATAAATGTTGAATTGTTGGTTGTCATTCCATTTTTGAGTTGACATTTAGAGTTAATTAATGAGATGTCCATTCAAAATATTATTGTCAATTACCATGCGATATTTGCCGAATTTTTGTTGCAGAATCTGTAGCTTACTGGCTTGAATAAACGGAATTAAATGCTGGTATTCAAAATTTAGTCAATCCTCGTTAGTCGCCGGCTAATTACATATTAAACAAGAACAAGTACGAGTGTTAAATTCGGCTGTGCCGAATCTTATATTACCCTCGCCGTATTCTAACCAACGTTGTTAACACATGCCTAGATTTTTTTAGAATGACGTTTAAAATTAATAAGATAATAATAAAAAAAATTAGGTATTTTCATGCTTTAGTTATTAATTGCAATCAGCATAAATGTACACACATACAATTACATTTTTGTGTGTTTGCTTATCGGTGATGCATACAATTTTTTTTGCTTGCTGTTATTCACATGTACAAAAAAAAACAAGTAAGAAAATTATAGTCGGTCTAGGCCTACTATACGATACCCTATACCATGGTTTAGAGACCCTCTCTCTTAGGTCCAACTAAGTGGATATAGAAAATAAGCATAAACCAAATTTGAGTTCCACTGTTATTAATGTTATATTTATATGGGGACTAGGTCGAAAAATTTTGTATTTTGAAAAAATACATACAAACCAAATTTGGGAAAAATTGTGAAATGGAAAAATTGACCGATCCTGACCATATCTGAGAAGGTCACTTTGAGAAAAATTTGTGCAATATTTTTGATTTTTTAAAGAACTAAGTGAAGATCGGAAATAAGCTTCATATGGAGGCTATGACTAAGAATTGCCCTATAGGGTTTATTTTTGGGCTACTAATAAGTGAAGGTAATAAACATACGCAAACCCAATTAGACTGAGATCTCTATGATAATTTTGATATTACGGAATTCAAGTCGATATCATAGGGATCATTTGTATGAGGACTAGGTCTGAACATGAACCGATTTTAACCAATTTCAGCAGCGTTCGTTCTATGGACAATGGAAGCTTCTATAGAAAGTGATTCTCAGTCGATTGGTATAATAAATGGTGGGTCTAGCTCAAATATTTTTGGTAGTTACAAATATCAGCACGAAGTCATGACCATATAGTGGTATAGGCAAGGACCATATATAACGTTCCTTGATATAGGGTATAAATACATAGAATACAAAAAACTTTAAAATATATTGTGTTAATTTCAATTTTTGTATTAGAATTATAATGTATAAAAACTGCCAAATTATTTTAATAATAACAATTATGGAAACTGAGGATTTTACTCAGTCCATTATATATAAATTTCTTCTTGGTATTTATGGTTACAGTTAGCGTTAAACGTATACAAATACTCAGAATACATTCCAGTAGATGTAAAATTACATAATTCTTTATGGCCATATTTTAACTAATCAATAGTTCCATTTGTTTTCGACTGCAACTCGTGATTTATCAATACAAGTTCAACACGTTGTGTCACGTTCATCAAATGTATAAAAATTCTTCCCAGGTCTGTATTAGAAGCAGAAATATTTGTGAGGACATGTATAATATGGAACCTGGTTACCTTCCTAGAGTGCTTAAGTATGTTGAATATGAATCTGGCCATATGATCCATAACATCAATTTAAAAAAAAATTCTAACCCAATTGTTCAAAAAACAGTCCGTACAAATAACATTACTAGTCAAATATGTAGAGGTAATTGTTAATGTATCACATTTCCTTCCGCCCAATACCACTAAATCAAATACACATACTGATGCTCGTATTTAATAAACAATTTATCAAAGCAATCATTGCAATTGGCAACTCGATCTCTTACACCAGAACAAAAACTATCAACCGAATTGTTCTAAAGTTTAATAAACTGAAATTTGATAGCAACTAACTATTTCCCATTGTGATAAAACATTTACTGTTAAGACAATGGAATTGTTTATGAGTCAACTCAAAACTCGGTTACTAACATTATCGCAATTTGGGTAGCATTTAATATGGTAGCCAAAACGAATATGTTTTCTGTGTGTACCAATAATGAAATTCCATTCCATAAATTTGTACAGAAACACGATATGTTTTATTAAACTAGTTAAACCTAAATACAAAACCACTCTAATAGTGGTGCACACAGGTGGCTTTTGACGGCATTATAAATATGATGATTTTCAATATGTTTTCTTTAGTAGAAGTGCTACGTACAGAGACACACATAGACACACATATCCATACAAACCCAGTTAGCATTTCGACGCTTTTCCAAGTAATATTTATAATCAGTTCCGGATCCTATTCCAGTCGAACATTTTCGAGTATTTCGATTCACTTTTCAGCCCTTTCCTTGTAATTTTTTAAGAGACTAAGGGAAGCGCTTGGTAAAAATGGGAAAATGCATGTTAAAAATTTGAATTTTTCTGTTAAAATTTAGAAAAATTTGCATGCTAAATGTAGTGAAATTGCATGCTAAATGTAAGGAAATTGCATGCTGAATTAAGAAAAATGATTTTCAAAGCTGCAAATAAAAAAATCTTTCGAAAAAACAAAAACATGCACATGACATGCATTTTTATACCCTATACCACTATGTGGTTTGGGTATAATGACTTAGTGGTGCTGTTTGTAACAACCAAAAATATTTGACCTACACCCATCTTTAATTATACCGATCGAATCGGAATCACTATCTGATTCGATTTAACGATGTCCGTCCGTCCGTCCGTCTGTGTGTCCATGTAAAGCTTGTAATCAAACTGCAGGTCGCAAATAAGAATATATTTTGATGAAATTTGGTATTTGATCTTTTGTCGGCCATAGGATGAACGCTGTTGAAATTGGTGAGAATCGGTCCATTTTCAGACCTAGCACCCATACAAATGACCCCTATGAAATCAACATATATTGCCATAAGATCCAAATTATCACACAAATCTTAGTCAAATTGGGTTTGTATGTATATATTACATCCATTAATCAGTAGTCCAAAAATGATCCCTATTGGACAACTCTTAGTCATAGGCCCCATATAGGGCTGCTTCCCGATCTTCACTTAAATCTATAAAAAAAAAAAAATATTGCACAGATTTTTCTCAAATTTGGTTTGTATATATTTTTTCAAAGTATAAGTGACTTTACCAAATATGGTCAGGATCGGTCCATTTTTCGACCTAGTCCCCATTTAAATATAGTATCCGATATGAACTTTTTCATATCTGCAGCGAAAAAAATTAATAAAAATGCCTCTCAAATTTGGTTTATGCATATTTGCTATATCCAATTAGTTGGACTGAAGAGGTAGGGTCTCTTAACCATGGTATAGGGTATCGTATAGTCGGGCTAGACCGACTATAATTTTCTTATATGTTACCATTTAGCATGCATTTCCTATAGACTTAACAGGCATTTTCCCATAATTTAGCATGGATTTTCCCATTTCTGTACAGCCAACACCAATTCTCTCATTTCTTAGTCGTGTTTTAATCACTTATTTTATAGAATGAAAAATAAATTAAAAAATGAAATAAATTAAAAAAAAACATTTGTAAAATTAAACCTACTACAAAATTACATATAAAACAAGTAAGAAAATTATATTCGGTCTAGACCGACTATACGATAACCTATACCATGGTTTAGAGACCCTATCGCTTCGGGCCAACTAATTGTATATAACAAATAAGCATAAACCAAATTTGAGGGGAATTGTTTTTAATTTTTTGGCTGCAGATATGAAAAAGTTCATATCGGGTGCTATAGTTATTTGGGGATTAGGTCGAAAAATAACCTGATCCATACCATATTTGGTAAAGTCACTTATATTTTGAAAAAATGTATACAAACCAAATTCGAGAAAAATCTGTGCAATATTTTTGTTTTTATACCTTACTAGCTGAACCCTGTATACTTCGCTACCCCTCATCATTATAAAATAAAACAACATAAAAAAAAAATATTGTATATTAACAAAATATTATTTATTTAATTTACAATTAATTATTGCAATATTTTAGGATTTTTAGTTTATCCATCTGGAGCATAAACATATAAGTCGGTGAGTTTCCCTGCACGTGAGCATGCAACATAAAGCTGTCCATGCGAGAAACATGGATTTGAAACATGGAGATTGACCTTGAGTTTTGTTAACAGTCATCGCAAACGGTAATCGAACAGGAAACTGTAATCGTTTGAAGTCGAATGGTAAATCAGTTGGGATCATTGGAATGCGTGGCAAAAGTACATCTGTTCCTTTGTATTTTCCTGTTATAATGGTCGCTTCTATTAAATTATTTACCATTTTTTTACTGCAAGTCGAGTGCCATTGCAAAGCCGTGGTGGATCGATATTGCGCAGTAAAATAATGGGCACTCCAATTTTGAGTTGTAGCACATGTGGTGGAAAGCCTGGCACATCAATAATCGAATATAAAAAATTGGGTGTAGTGAGTGAAAGTTTCACAATGTGAAAGTTTAAGGAAGAACGGTGTACAGGTCTGGCTTTCTACAAATCGGAAACAAAGGGACGTGGCCCGCCGATTTTCGCATGGAATGTATACCTATTTAAGAAAACACCTTATTAAGCAAATGAATCCATGCCAAATATTGAGTTATATGGGCGGGGCCTCGCCCCTTTATCCACTAACAACTTTATATAGTCAAGGGCTTAATAGAAGTTATTATGGATTTTAATTTTTCTAAAAAGGGCGTGGTTCCGCCCAGTTTTTTTGTAGTACTATTTCTATTAATTTCAATACGATATATACCAAATATCATCGCCGTAGGTTAAAAATGGCCGAGATATGACGATTTTAAATTGTGGATTATATGGGCGGCACCACGCCCATTTGCCCACAAACAACTTTATATAGTTAAGGACTTAGTATTTCGCAAAAATATCCTTTTGTGAAAATTTCATGACGATCCTTCCAGTAGCTTAGAAGATATTGCAATTATTTATTTTTCTAAAAAGGGGCTCGGTCCCGCCCACTTTTCTTCTGGTATGTATTTCTATTCATGCCAATACCATACGTACCAAATATGACCGCTGTAGGTCAAAAAATTCCCGAGATATGACGATTTAAAATTTTGAGTTATGTGGGCGTGGCTCCGCCCCTTTGTCCAATCAAAAATTTATATAGTCTATTATTCCTTCCAGAGTCACAATAACACGCTGTGAAAATTTCAGGAAGATCGGTTCAGGGGTTTGGCCTCCTATAAAGCACAAACAAACACACATTCATTTTTATATATATAGATTGAAAGCAGATTAATTATAATTTAAGGTAAAATGGGTCGAAAAAGGGGGATTTGGTAATAAAAAAATGTATGGCTACCTTACCTGTAGATAAAAAGTGTATAAAACTTTAGATAAATACATATTACAAAAAAAGTATTTTGTGTAGCAAACATTGTTATTAGTGTTAGTAGGTATCTGAATTAAAAAAAGCGGGCAGTGACGTGGGCGTGGTTCATAGTTATATGGCGACGTTAACAGTATTAAGAGCAATATACTACCAAATAAAAAAAATCCGTCGGAAGGCACAAATTTGTACAGAGAACAAAAACTTTAAAACTTCCAAACAAAATTTGTCGTGGAAAGGGACGTGAAAGGGGCGTAGCGTAAGAAATGTTTGTTTCTATCTCGCTGGAGTATAATGTGCATACAATTTGAAGCAAATCTGTTAAAAACTATATGGCAGCAATTGCATAATTTTAAAATAGTGGGCGTAAAAGTGGGAGTGGTCGAAAAAAGGGTACCCTATTAATCATGCCAGAGTCCCAGTTAAACGCTGTGAAAATTTCAGGAAGATCGGTCCAGAGGTTGGGTCTCCTATAAGGTACAAACAAACAAACAAATAAACAAACACACATTCCATTTTATATATATAGATACCACTATGTGGTTTGGGTATAATGACTTTCTTTTATTATACCGATCGAATCATAATCACTACCTGATTCGATTTAACGATGTCCGTCCGTCCGTCCGTCCGTCTGTGTGTCCATGTACACCTTGTAATCAAAAATCGAAAATATGAATGAATTTTGATGAAGTTTGGTATATAAGCTTTCATCGGCCATATGAAATTGGTGAGAATTGGTCCATGTTCAGACCCCCATACAAATGACTCCTATGGAATAGACATAAATTGCCATAAGTTCTAAATTGTCATATAGATGTTGCTCAAAATGGGTTTGTATGCGTTTATTACATCCATTAATGAGTAGTCCAAAAATGATCCCAGGGGACCACTCTAAGTCATAGGCCTCATGTAGAGCTGCTTCCCGATCTTCACTTAAATCTATCAAAAAACAAAAATATTGCACGGATTCTTTTCAAATTTTGTTTGTATATATTTTTGCAAAATACAAGATAGAAGCTATGTACGAAATTTCATCAAAATATGTTCATATTTGCGACCTGTAGTTTGATTAGAAGGTTTACATGGACACACAGACGGACAGGCGGACGGACGGACGGACATTACTAAATTGACTCAGAAAGTGATTCTGAGTCGATCGGTATAATAAAAGATGGGTCTAGGTCAAATATTTTTGGTAGTTACAAACAGCAGCACAAAGTCATTATACCCAAACCACATAGTGGTATAAACACATAGTTAGATTACGAGTGGAGTGACCAAACATTTGGCACAGCTGAATTTATTTCTCTTATTTTTTTGTTTTTCATACACATTTGAGTTCAGGGGTATACCAAACAAATGACATGAGTTGTGAAGAACTGAAAAAAGAATACAGTTGGGAAACCTGGATCATGAAGCATTTATTATGACTCACTAGCTTTTTGCCTGTACGTTTGTTTGTTAGTTTGTGGTTTATACCACTATACCACTGGACCGATCGTCCTAAAATTCTTTTTGTAGGTCACTGCCTCTAAGGAAGGAAAATAGACTATATTTTTTCGAATTTTAAAAGTGGGCGTGACACCTACCATGCAAATTAAATATTTAATATCATATATCTAGAGCGCTGTAATAGATAAAGCCTTGGAACTTTATGTGAGTTCATAATATATCAATGTTAGTAAATATTTAATGTCATATGTCCGGAGTACTGTAATAGTGAAAGCCTTGGGGCTTTGTCAGAGCTCATAAATTAATAATGTGATTAGTTGGATCAATAATGGACGAGATCGGACCCATGGACGTGTCAGTACCATACAGAGCAAATATTTAATATAATATTGTTATTTATGTCAACAGAATATTTCCAATTGCCGCCAAAAAATACTCGTTTACTAATGCTGGCAAGAGGGAAAACCATTCGACGGAAGGCACAAGTATTATATATATCTACAAATATAAAACAAGTAAGAAAATTAAAGTCGGTCTAGACCGACTATACGATACCCTATACCATGCGTTTAGAGACCCTATCCCTTAGGCCAAACTAACTGGACATAGAAAATAAGCATAAACCAAATTTGAGTGGGATTTTTATAAAAATTTTTTTGCTGCAGATATGAAAAATTTCATATCGGATGCTATATCTATATGGGGGCTAGCCCCAAAATTGGTCCGATCCTGACCATGTTTGGTAAAGCCTCTTGTATTTTGCAAAAATATATACAAACAAAATTCGAGAAGAATCGGTGCAATATTTTTGTTTTTTGATAGATTTAAGTGAATATCGGGAAGCAGCTCTATATGGGGCCTGTGAATAAGAGTTGTCCAATAGGGATCATTTTTGGACTACTGACTAATGGATGTAATAAATACACACAAACCCAATTTGACTAAGATTTATATGATAATTTGGATCTTCTGGCAATTTATGTTGATTTCATAGGACATGGAGCGATTCTCACCAATTTCAAAGCGTTCATCCTCTGGCCGATTAAAGCTTATATACCAAATTTCATCGATATATATTCATATTTGCGACCTGCAGTTTGGTTACAAGCTTTACATGGACACACAGACTGACGGACGTACAGACATCGTTAAATCGAATCAGCTAGTGATTCGATCGGTACACACAGAAAACGGATTCATTGTGGCTACCAAATTTATTGCCAACCGAATTGCGATAATACTAATAACAGATTTTCGTGTTCACGATGATTATAATTCTACTGCCTTGACAGTAAATATTTTATCACTAGTGGATTGTGTAGCGCCTAGGCGCCCGTTTATTTTGACTTTAACAAACAAATTCTTTTCCCCATTTCAAAATTTTCCTATATTTTATATATTTAAAAAAAAAAATTAATTTTAATGTTTTTAAAATTTAAAAAAAAAAAAAAAAAAAATCGGAAAACAGTTGTAAAAAATACAAACCAAAAACTTAGATTTTCAAGATTTTGTAAAAGGTCCTTTTATGTATATTTTCGTATAAGTTTGCCAGTAGCCAACCTTTGCTTTATATTTTCTGCTTCTATGCATAAGAAGTTTTTAATATTATATGATTTTAAAAAAATATTTTACTTTGATAGAAACTCGGTAATTTTAGTCTTAATAATTTAATAATTTAATTTATGTTTTATAACTTTTTAAAATGCAACAAAATAAGTAAACTTATTCAACTAAAAAAAGTTTTTAAACCTTTCGGACAAAACAAACAAAAAATACTACGGTTATAACGAACTAATTTGGCCGGTTCCGCCGAGTTCGCTATAACCGAACTCCATTTTAATGTAGAAAAAGCAGAATAGCATAGAAAAAAAAACGTTTTAAGAGCAAGGTTCCTAAATGTTTCTTAAGGGGGGGGGGGGGGGGGGGGTTTTAAAGGTTCTAAAAGTTAATAATAATAATTAATTGCATAGTTCTTTTTTCACGTTATAGCATAACATTTAAAGAATCTTTGAAAAAATTTTCAATTAAAATTTTAATAAATAAGTCCGTGACAGCCAATATCCGGAGGCGTTGTTGTTTTGCGGTGAACATCATAACTCGTTACCGGACCATGTGAAAAAAAAAATCGAAATGCGTTTAAAAGGTGACATGTTTCCTGAAGTAGTGACGAAGAGTTTTTCAATTTTTTTTGCAGCATTTTGAAGTGAAAAACGATTTTTGCTATACAATTTCGGGAATTTGTTGTTAAAAAATGAGGAGAAACTGGAATTAAAAAAAAAACTTCGTGGTTACCTGATGCTTTTTGTGTAGATATAGTGTCTAAAATTTCAAAAGAATCGATCAAGAAGATGTTCACGGACTTCGAACATTTATTTGCGAGAAAATCGGTTTAAAGTTTTTTAAAAACTGATTTGTATACTATATACCGTATGAGGCCGGTCGCTGGAAACGCTGTATCTTTTTAAGTTTTGCTCTGATTTACTTAAAATTTTGATACAACACTCTCGACATGTTGTGCATTCAGGAAGAGAAATTCTAAGAAAGGTTTTAAAACCTACCACCCCTTAAGGAAATGCAAACACCAATACACCAATGTACACAAAAAAGGAAAAAATATTTCATATTTCATCATACATGTAAACTGAAAAAAAAGAGAATTACATTTTTTGCAAAGTTATCTATAAATCTAAAAAAGAAAAAATAAAAAATGCGCGCGTATTAGTTTTACTTAAAAAAAAATCGCTTTTAATTCTTCCATGATAATTTCAATAAATTATTGAAATTAAAATCTTAAATATACCTTTTTACGTAATTTATGTTTGTCCAAATTTTTTTAAAAGCATATTATGCAAAAATTAATATTATGAGTGAAAAAAAAATTATTTTCCCACCTCTCTTCTAAAATTACAATGTAATTTAATTATGCAAAGTTACAATAATTTAAATTTTAAACTTAATATTTTTCAAAGGCTTTTCAATACAGAGCTATAAACGAAATCATACGTTGGACAACAACAAAATCTACATTGAAGATCTCTTTTTTATCAAATATTTATCAAAAAAAGCATGCTCTTTGGTAAGTGCTGGCCACCAATGAACTGAGCGAAATTACTCTTAACAATACAAAACAATTTTGAGATGAATAACAAAACAGACAAACGAATAAGTTTAGTAAGTGTTGCCAATTTTTACAACTTATTGTAATTTCAACGATTTTGCAATTTTGCCAATTTTGAGGACTTATTGTAATTTCGACGATTTTGCATTTTGTTAAAATGATTTGTTAAATTTGTAAAAATTATGATTGAGGATTTAAAATTATCAGTAGTATAAAAATTACGACTTCAAGGGTTACCAATTAATGGGTTGTTTATCGAAAATTGATAGTTTTTGTTCAGTGTAAATGGAAATTACAAAGTATGTATAGATTTAATTCTGGGTCAACTCGTTTCAAAACGGAAATACCTTGAATAGCATCTCTATTTAAGATTTAAGTTTCAATTACGGCGATACTTTAAATCTATATTATATGTTTCAGCTATAGATACATGTCAATAAAATTATTTAGTTGATTGGTGTGTTAAATTTTTTTCGTTGAAATTTCACCACTAATACAGTATAAATAACCAATGCTGTAATAATATTCGTAATAAGAATGATATAAATAAATTTGATTGTTTCCTTTTGTAATATTTTGTAGAGTTTTATTTTTATTTTCCTGACAATTTCTTGTTTTAAAAATTACGATTTTGGCGATGTAGTATCCAAAATTGTCGATTTTCAGAAGATTTTATTAACATAGAAGAGAGAAAATTGTGTGTGGGTTTGTATAAAATGAGAAAGATTAAATTTTGTTTGTGTATTTCGCATAGCTTTGTAGGGAGTGCTATGTGTATTATTTCAGCGTTACAGAATCAGTCAGTCAGTCAGTGAGTCAGGGATCAGCGTAAATATTTTTATCATAATAGAAAATTTGCAGATGATATTAAATTTCTGTTGAAACAATCGAAAATACAGTTGTTCCACTTTAGACCAATTCGGTTGGTAAATATTTTTTCTGTGTGTATGGTCAAATATGTATGGTAGTTACAAACAGCAGCACAAAGTCATTATACCCAAACCACATAGTGGTATAGGGTATAAAAATCCATTTGACCGCTTGCTCTTAGGCACCATGTCCTTAGCGTGCACAAAATTATTTTGTAGCACAGCGTTTATGTCTTTCTCTCTGAATTTGAATTTGAGATGGCAAATATCTGAGATGAAAAATATTTGTTTAATTTTTTCAATAATAATATTATGTACCTAATTTTAAAGCTTGTCAAAGAAGCCAATTCGTCCAAAAATACTGTTAAAAGTTGCTCGTGTCCTTTCTGGTTGTTTTTCCAATGAATTCCTTCTGAAAATTTTTATAATTTGTAACCAAATTGCTATGTCAGTTTTAAATTTGTTCACTTGTAATGTAAAAGGCTGAAGTTCACACCATGATTCGACTGATATTAATAATCATACTTGTATCAAAAACAGTAAAACATTGTCCTGTTATAAATAATTTGTTTTTTATCGTCTAGCTGAGCAAAATGTTATAAAAATGTAACGTTCAATCCAACCACATTTTTATCGCTTCATGATCTATTTGCAAGTCCTGTATATTTTGTTATTGTATTTTCAATATATCATTTTTTGAGCATAAGCGCGAATCATTATCGAGACTTTTTCTCATAGCGCATGAGATCGATCACTTTTTCATATCAAAAATTCTCGAAGATAACTCAGTAAGCTGATTTTTGTTAAAACAATCTTCCAAATGATGACTGGGATAGGAACATTGCCATTGCTTTGTTGGTATTATTTTGAATTTTGAATAATTGCAGTATACAAACAACAGTTTGTAAATAATGACAACCAATAAAAACAACAAGAGAATGTAGCATTATCAATGGCTTTCCTAAAATTAATTATAATTATTATTATTCATATTATACGGATGACAATCTGCTACATACTAAAATTATGTACACTTATACCCCCAACAAAGGCAGATGTTAACATTAACATTAAACTTCTGTTGATTCTTTCATAATCAATGTAAGAAGCAAAGGAGCAGTAACAGCATGGCGCATTAGCAACAATAAATAATTATTCGTAATTAACTCTACACCATTAGGGCTTTGTTGATTCCAAAAAGAATTGAATATCGAAGTTAAATTAAAATGTTGTATGTGGTAGGGAGGATATATTGGTACCCGGGAAAAATTTGTTTGCAAAATTTTAAGCTAAAATTTAATAATTATATATATATATTTGTTTTATATCAGCCTCAAGAGCACGTCTTGTGTATTTAGTAGTATTTATTCTAGTTCCACAATGACATGATTTGTACATAAAAAAGAAATATACCAAAAAATAAAGACAGTGCTAATTTAAAAAAGAAGTTTTGCGATAAAAAGTTACTTTTTTTTAAGCCTAGTTCCGCGAAGCCGAGTGGCTTGTCTACAGATTCTAATTTTATTTTTGCAGCAACAGACCAAAGCCTCTGGTGGGAATCACACCCACGACCCCCGCATGATAGGCGAGCACGCTACCTACTCACCTACCGGGGCGCTTGAATACACCGAAAATTTATAATCTAGACATATTGGAAAACATTTCTTTCTGCCCCTTTCAACGCGACATGAGAAGTCGTCAAAGAGAACGTGAATTATTCGAAAGTTTTCTTTGATATCGCATTAACAACAAGTAAGAAAATTATAGTCGGTCTAGACCGACTATACGATACCCTATACCATGCGTTTAGAAACCGTATCTCCTAGGCCCAACTAACTGGACATAGAAAATAAGCAAAAACCAAATTTGAGTGGGATTTTTATTAATTTTTTTTGGCTCCAGATATGAAAAAGTTCATATCGGATGATATATTTATATGGCGACTAGGTCCAAAAATGGACCGATCCTGACCATGGTTGGTAAAGTCTCTTGTATTTTGCGAAAATATATACAAACAAAATTTGAGAAGAATCAGTGTAATATTTTTATTTTTTAATAGATTTAAGTGAAGATCGGGAAGCAGTTCTATATGGGGCCAAAGGGACCATTTTTGGACTACTCATTAATGGATGTAATGAACGCATACAAACCCAATTTGAGTAAGATCTATATGACAATTTGGATCTTATGGCAATTTATGTCGATTTCATAGGGGTAATTTGTATGGGCGCTAGGTCTGAACATTGACCGATTCTCACCAATTTCAATAGCGTTCATCCCATGGCCAATAGAAGCTTATATTCCAAATTTCGTCAAAATATATTCATACTTGCGACCTGCAGTTTGATTACAAGCTTTACATGGACACACAGACGGACGGACGGACGGACGGACGGACGGACGGACATTGTTAAATCAACTCAGAAAGTGATTCTGATTCGATCGGTATAATTAAAGATGGGTCTAGGTCAAATATTTTTAGTTGTTACAAACAGCAGCACAAAGTCATTATACCCAAACCACATAGTGGTATAGGGTATAAAAACTGCCGTCGCGTCGTTGATATGCAGGAATGAAAAATTGAGCGTTGCCACTGCAAATTAGTATGTTCTATAATAGAACAAATAGGAAAATTTTCCAGCACTAAATGAGGATTGGCGGGTAGTTTTCATTAATAAGGATTTAAAAAGTTCAGGTGCAGAAATCACAGCTTTTATAAAGATAGAGTGATACAGTTTGAATCGCCATGCCTGGTGCACATATTTGTTTTTTTATGATTTCGCAAAATGATGTTAACTGTTGGTGGCAAAAATATTAATTGTCGAAAATTGCAATCAATATAACATCACTAAGCGTGATATATAGAATAAAAAATGCAATGGCCTAATATCTGATACCCTTCACTATGAGAGTCTGATCAGATTTCAATCATTGAGGTTGTGGTCATTAATGGACAATTGACCAATTTGCCGTTATAGATTTGGTTAAATTTAAAATTTTGCAATAACCTCAATTTTCTAACGTTATTTTGAAATAAGTTAGGGTGCTAAATTCGGCTGCGCGAATCTTTAATGCCCTGTGTCCAAAACTCAATTCTACGACCTTCAAATTATAATAAAATCCATTTTATACAATAAAGTGAAGTTTTTTTTTTCAAATGGGATAAATCACTTTCTATACACGGTAGAAATTATTAGTTTTAGGGGCGCTTTGATGACCTCAAAAGCAGATATCCGGTATTTTTCGGCGTAATATTATATAAAGGTTCAACAATGCAGAATAATAGAATTTTGCCTATTACATAAAAACAATGTTGTAAGAGTTCATTAATAAAACAAGTAAGAACATTATAGCCGGTGTGGACCGACTATCATATACCCTACGCCATGCGTTTAGGGACCCTGTCTCTTAGGTCGAACTTATTGGATATAGAAAATAAGCATAAACTAAAGTTGAGTGACATTGTTATTTATTTTAATGCCTTTGAATATGAAAAACTTTATCGAATGCCATATTTATATCGGGCTAGATCGAAAAAATCCAATCCTGACCAAATTTCGTAAGATCACTTATATTTTGCAAAAATTATACATAAACTAAATGTGAGAAATATCTGTGCAATATTTTTGTTTTTTTGATAGATTTAAGTGAAAATCGGAAAGCATCTTTATATGGGGGCTGACTAAGAATTGATAATGATAATTTGGATCTTATGGCAAATTAAGGTAAGAGGTTTTAGATATTTCAATTTATTAACAAAAAATTAGTGGACGATATCCGAGATTGACATGTCTCTAGAGATCACTCCTTCTCGGACCATCGATACTCCTCACACATATCTAAGGAATGTCGAAGATGTAGATGGAGAAGTAGCGATATTACTGAAAAACCTTACCTAATCTTTAAAAAAAAGCAGATATCCTCAAAATAAACGCTGGCTACAAAGGGAATTGGTAAATATTGGGAAGAATGTCCAAAGAATATTCAAAAGGGCTCGCCTGGGAACAGGGGATGCCTCCTACAAATGCAGTTAATTGTGTTGATTTAAGGAAAATAGGTTGTGGGGAGGAGGAAAGAGGGAGTAGCATTTGTGGATATTTGACTTAAATTTTATTAGATTATAACTGTCAGGAAAGACCTCTGCGGGGAGTTTATTCCACATACGGCTAGTTCGACTAATAAACGAATTATCTCTGTAATGCGTTGTGCGGTCAACTGGACAATAGACTACAAACGGATGTGATCTACTAGAGAAGCGGGTAGAGCGAACCCAAACTCGGGCACTTGGAATAAGTTCGCTAATCTCAGAAGAACATTTCCCATGGTAATATCTATAGAACAGTGATACACAACCCACATTCCGACGATGTTCCAATGAATCAATAGAGTTGGATACCCTACTGTCATGGATGAGCGCCAACGCTCTCCTTTGTACACGGTCCAGTAGCTCCAAAATAGACTTTGAAGCTCCTGCCCATATATGGAAGTTGTATTCCATTTTCGTTCGGATGTAAGTGGTATAGATTTTAAGGAGATCAGAAGGAGTGAAGTAATTTTTACACCGTTTTAGAAAACAAAGACACTTGAATGCTTCTTTCGACACTTGAAAAACATGCTCGTTCCAACGAACATCACATTGAATTCTTATGCCTAGAACATCAAGAGTATCCGATTCCCCTATACCTTTACCACCCATATATACAGATGACATTGTTGGTTCCATGGACCTATGGGTCAACATACACCATTGAGTCTTCAGCGCATTAAAATCAACCCTATTCGCTTTACCCCACTCGGAGATTGTTAACAGGTCTTGATTGAGTGTATCATTCATTGCCTGCCTTCTGCCCCCAACCTCCAAGAGGCTTGGCCTACAATTAAAGGAAAATAAATGACAAATGCTGCTGTCATCTGCGAAAGAGTAAATAGAATCAGAAAGATAAGGAAAAGAGAAGGAGAAAGAACGGAACCTTGGGGTACCCCTAAATTAAGCTGAATCTCATAAGATGAGACCGCATCAATAACAACACGTACTGTTCGGTCTCTGAGAAAACTCGATATAAATCGAGAGAAGTCAATACCGACCCCAAATGCAATAAGCTTTGATATCAATTCACCGTGTCACGCACGATCGAATGCCTTGGAAATATCTAGAGCAACCACTTTACTTTCACCAAAATTGCGAATGGATCGACTCCAGCGCTCAGAAAGTAGAGCTAACAGGTCTCCCGTGGAACGATTTCTACGGAAGCCATACTGTCGATCATTAAGAAGTGAATTGGCCTCTAAGTAGTTCACAGGATCATGCTCTCCATCATCTTTGAGAGCGCAGAGCAGATAGCAATTGGACGGTAATTTTCAGGGTTATTAAACGTACCCTTTTTAGGGATTGGTTGGACATTAGCAACTTTCCAGCAAGAGGGAAAGACTCCCGCACGGCATGAGAGGCTGAAAAGGTTGGCCAATGGACTGGCTAGTGTCGAAGAGCACTGTTTCAGCACCAGACGCTGATCGTAGAGACACTTTTGGCGCCTTAGTGTTTTGGCACATTCAGTTCTCGCCTGTTTGCGTTGCAGTTCAGTGGCGGCATTTTTATTTTCACGCCAATATCTGAATGCTTCCTCTCTGGATCCTCTCTGGATCTGCATCTCTGCAGGTCTGGTTAAACCATAATTTTTGATTTGGTTTGGCCGAAATGTGCTTTGATGGAATGAATAATCGCATACCACTATTATTATTATTTTTTCTATGCGCCGCGAAAAGCTCGACGAAACGGCCTTCGGGAGTTGTTTGACTCGAATGGTGAAGCCATGTAGAGTTATGGATATTAAAATCGCCAGTAAGAACGATTTCACTATTCGGGCAACTCTCTAGGATTCTAGAAATGGATTCAGAAAGGGCGTCGAAGCCATTATGTGTATGCTCCCATTCTGTATTTGTGCTTCTATATAGAAACCCGAAGTGCAAAATCTGTGACCTGATTTTGAACTTAACCCAAAGTGAGTTAAATTATGCATCATTACAGTTCAGATGTTGCTGATACTGGTACACAACATTGTCGCGAATGTACATAACAAGGCCCCTATGAAGAATAAAGTGGGATAGAAAGTGATAACCAGGTATATGAAAATCCTGTGGATCAGAATCCCCACTTACCTGGGTCTCACATAAGGCGAAAACATCCGGCCGATGAAAGCAAATGTGGGCATATACAGAGAAAAAATTCGATCTGAGTTCACGTACGTTGCAGAAGTCGATACGAAAAATACCTGACATCAAATAAAATAGAAATTAAGTCAATTTTCCTTACGATAGTACAAATGCAAGTAACCTGTTTTATTGCTGAAACGATTAATTGTGATCAGTTAACCCAACAACAAAACAGATACCAGCTACTTGTACTACGTAGAAAAGGAAAAAACAATAAGAAGAGAGGATATCTATCACAGCTAATATCCACTAACATCAGAACGAACTCGATATACCCTGACACCAGAGGGAAATAAAGCATTAAAAATTTATTGATGAAAACAAAAAAAAATTTGTTTTTCGGGTTTAAAATTCGGGCTCTGCTTACAACCCAATGAATTTGTTATTTTATCAAAAATTTTTATGTGTAGAAATATAATTAGAATAAAATAGTGTCATTAATTTAAATAGAAGTCATAATGATAACTTGACTTGAATATCTCTTGCTTATATAGAGTTCGTTTAAAAACTGTTGCACTCTATAATCTTTGCTAATAGAATAAAGAGGTAATGTGTGTTTGTTTGTTTGTTAGTTTGTTTGTTGTTTGTTAGTTTGTAATCGCCGAAACTACTCATCTGATCTTCCTGAAATTTTCGCAGAGTCTTACTGCAGAAATGGCTATAGGCTATATATAGGCTATAAATTTTTTAAATATTTGTTGTGGGCGTGGCACCTCCCATAAAAAGTTAATTTTTAATATCAGAGCTTTGAAAATTTGTCTTAGGTGGTCATCTATTATCGATGTTAGTGTATCTGCCGGATATGGGCGGGATCGGATAAGTGGGCATTGTATCTCACATACAAAGTAATTACTTAATATAATATATCTCGAGATAGCTTTGAAAAGTTGTATTAGGTCATCTGTTATTAATGTGAGTATTCAGACAAAAAATGGGCGGGATTGGACAAATTGGTGTGGCACCCCCACACAGATCAAATAATAAATGTCATATATCTGAAGTACTTTAATAGTGAGAGCCTTGGGACTTTGCGTGAGCCCTTTCAGTACGATCAAGGACCATATATAATAGAGGATGTGCAAACCGCAATTTGGTCCCACGAAAACTGAAAATGCAAGAGGGGACATGATGGCTACAAACATGTTGCTGAAAATTAGATCCAAGATCCGTATTGATGGGACCAAATATCTCTCATTTATTTATTTTCACTGTTTTGCAGACAAAATCTCTCTCTTTGATATTTAATTTATAAAAGAAATGTATAAATTATGTTAGTTAATGATATATAAAAAATTTATATAATTGCAGATGGAACGAAGTAATGTGTGTGGCAAAAAAAATTTAAATAATTAGTAAATCATCATATTAAATTTTGACAGAATTTATGGAAATAAATAAAATGAAATTAAATTAGATCTACCGGCACAGTAATATATTCTGTTAGATCAGGCTCATTGGGATCTCTTAAATTAGATCTACCGGCACACAAAGATATACTGTTAGATCAACCGGAGCATTGGGATCAGTTAAATTAGATCTACCGGCACACTAAGATATTCTGTTAGATCAATCGGATCAGTTACATCTACTGGCAAGTCTTTCTTATATTGCACTGAGATATAGTGGATATTTTCAATGGATCTTTGCTTTTTTTGCTGTAGTATTTAAAAAAAAGTGTGAATTATTAAACATTTTTAAAATGAAAAATGAATACACACTCATACTCTTTGTTAACATCATTTTTGAAACGTTTTACATTTGTATATCAGTTAAGTACTTACAACAGTGCAACTAACAACAAGTGGACTGTAGTCCAGTGGGTACTGTTGTAGCTTTCAAATCATGTGTTTTGCTGTTCGAATACCACCTAATGCATGATAAAATTTTTATATTACTACATAATCCTAAAATAATAAAAATAAAAATCTGAAATTGTAAAATATGAAGAAAAAGAACCAAAATTAAACTTGTTTTCTGTTATTCCACAAGTTTATCCCGTTATTGCAACTTGTAGAAAAAACCTAAAAAAAAAATATTTGCAACAATACAGTGTTTTCTCAATTTAACGAATTCATTCTTAAAGAACAGTATTACATTCAACTGTTCGTTAAAACTATATTCCACTGTACTAAGTTTGTATTAAAAGAACCTAACATAATATTTGAAATTAAAAATACATAAAATAAATACAAATTATTTGTTTTATTTGTAAAAATGAATAAACAAATTTCATTTGTTAAATTAAATTATTATCCATTTGTCTATTTACGATACATTTCGTAAATCACGTCTACTATGCGCATTTGAGCTTCGTGTTGGAGCTCAATTGGGAGGCTGTCTACTTTGCTCCCAATATATGCAACGAAAGCTTTGTTTTCTTTAGGATATATTTCCACTTTTTACATTTTTACTTTTTTTGTATTCGACCTGAAATTCGTATATCAATTTGATATACAAAAGAACAAATATATGTAAAATTTACCGCCAAATATTTCTTTTGCGAAAAATATATATACCAACAAATATATATAAACCTGCAAAAAATACATATACACATTTTTGTAATAATATTTTCTGTAAGTTATTAAACTCTCTTCAACAGAACTCTCTGCATAATTTTTTTTAAGGAAACACTCTTCAAAATTATGTTCTCTCATTATTACAGGGTGGATCCATGGATCTTGGTTTATAAACATTTTATTTGTTACTGGGTCTATTAAATTATGTTTGTTCCCATCTTGTCACCTCTTGATAATTGGGTCCATTGCGGTTTGCACATCCTCTATTATATATGGTCCTTGGTACGATGCGAGGGGAGGGGCAGGATGTGGAGGACCAACCGCAGCACAGCGGGTTACATCTAGTAACACATAAATTGTGAGTTCAATATTTATAGTTGTTAAAGTGCAGGAAGTAAGTTGGAATAGTTACATAAATTTTTAAAACGTTACTCAACCAAAATAATTTATTTTGTAGCAGTGTGTAATTCATATCTCCAATATATTAAACTTAATAAAAAAATTTATCTTAATTAAGATTGCAAGGCCAGCGTAGGGTATCCTCATTTCAACACCGACAATATTTATGAAAAAGTTTAATGCTATTTATCTTCTGCAAAGGAAAGCTTCATTTTATCATTTCCTTAAATAAAACATTTCATACATTTCCTTTAAAGTTTTATGTTGTTTAAAAAATACTATTTCCTGTTATACTAAGGAAATCGTTTAACTTTAGTAAATAGTTCAACTTGAACAGTCATTTCTTTCTTTTACTAAATGTGTTTATTAAAATTTCATCTCAATGTATATTAGAAAAATGATAAAGTTAGAGTTGTGTATTTGTATGTGAATTGCACATAAATTCTATTGGCTTTGGATATTTTTGATATAATGCAGTGGCAGAAGTCTCTTGTGTTTAACGTGAGTACCCGTCTCGTTGACATAACCTCACGGTGCTCTGAACACTGGATCGGAATATGCGCCGACCACCGCCCCATTGTGTAGTGAACTACACTCCGGTACCAATTCAAGATTTGTGCATTTGGGCAACAAATCCCACTCCTTGGTGGGGAGTCGAGGCCTACATTACACACCTCTGCTGTTCTAGGGTCACAGCACCCGGATGAATGCAACTCCACATCGAGCTATGCTCTCCCCGCGATTTGGGTATAAACCACAGCCACCACGATACTCCCCAAGGGGCCGTACCCGCAAGTCAGCTGGAACCAAGATTCCAGGGGCTCTGACTTCCCGTGGTACCAGATATATATATATAAATATATAGCCTCTGGTCAGACTTCGTAGCAAAGCTACTACCAGTATGGCTCCAAACAGCTATGGACTGGTGGCCATTCGAAGGCCTTAGTCCCACACCCATACACCCACCCTGTGGGTGAGTGTATAGGTACACAACTAAGGCCTTCTAGAAGGTCATGGGTACACACGCATGCGTACATCCTGTGGATGCAAACACACGTGTGCGATCAAACCCATCTTAAACGTCTTCTTTTGAAGACTTCACACGCAAACTCATTCATACAACGCACTCTCTCATCATTCACAAGCACACCACTGACATCACAACCATCGTCCGTCAGTACGACACCTAGAGAATCGAGGTCCCGTATGTCCGAGTAGAATGTGCATATGCACAAAATATGAAACCAGTCCTCGGTAAAAGGTCCACAGTCACACTCAGGCGTATTAGCCAAAGCTCTTTTATACAAAAATGCATTAAACGACCCATGGCCCGTAAGCAAAAAGCCCATACTCAGGCTAAGGCCAAAGTTTGGACGTTTCGCCACGAACGTCACATCGTGAATGAAGGAGTATGTAACCCGTCCATTGTCACTTCCGTCCCATCTATCTTGCCATCTGGAGACAACACACTCATTTGAGAGTGCCTTGCACTCCGTCCAATCGTCCTGCAACAATGGCTGTCCTTTCTTGATCCTGTAATAATGCAGTGGCAGTCATTCATTAATAATTTTTATACCCTATAGCACGCTGTGCACAGGGAACAGGGAATAATGAATTTGTAATGATATTTGTGAATAGCCAAAAAATACTTACATTCTACATATACCGACTGATTTAAAATCATTTTCTGAGTCGTTTAAGCGACTTCCGTCCGTCCGTTTATTTGAGTGTCCACGTAAAATTTATAATAAAAACCAAAGTTCGCAAATATAATTAGTTTTGGATCAAATTTCGTATGTCATCTTTACTTTTCTCACAGAAAATAAGTGCATGTTTGGATACATACGTCTTAAATTGCCCTTGAATCCACAATTCAAAAAGTAAATCTTAAAGAAAATTTTGAAGTAACAATCCTACAGTCTTTAGACTTCAGAAGATGCTAATAAACTCCAAATAAACTCCGCATAATCACTTAGCGCAACTAGCGAACCAACCAACGCATATTCCGTGCATTGAAGGGCAAAGACAATATACTCTCGACCTCTTTTTAAATTCACACCCTGACAAGTATGAAGTGAAAATACTTACACCTCTCGGTAATTCGGATCACTGCACCACTTCCGCGTATTCTTCGTACTCTATACTTCACAGTGTTTCAACACCCGCTGTAAAACGCGCAGTGTTTATTTACGAAAAGGCTCGTTGGACCGACGTCAACGATTTCTTGAAGCATTTTAACTGGAAACTTTGTTTCCTGGATAATAATGTTCACGCCGCAGCGATAATGGTGGAAAAAATAATAATGCTTTGTATGCGATTACTCAGTCCATCAAAGCACATTTCGGTTAAACCTAATCAAAATTCTTGGTTGAACCAGACTTGCAGAGAGTTAAAATAAAAATTCCGTTACTGAACTACTACGCAACAAGCGAGAAACGGATCTGCTAAATCACTAAGGCGCGAAATGTTTCTTTACAATCAGCCTCTTCGTGTTAAAGTTTTTTCTGCTCTTCGGTGCAGCAGGAGCTATTGGTCATTAGTTAAAAGAGTAAGGAATATTGCTAGTTCTGCTATCCCAACTCTTATAATGAATGACCAAATATTCACAGACCCGGTTTTTAAGCTAACCGTTTAGCTCAACTTTTTGCAAAAAATTGATTTTTGCCGCATAGCGATCAGCCACTACCCGAACTCGAAAGAGTATCTTGTACTATGTCTAAAATATTTTTTCGAGCACGTGCAGCTAAAAATGTTCTTTCGGATCTCAACTTAAATTAGTCTCCTGGACCGGATGGTATATCAGCACTGGGACCGAAACAGTGCTCTTCGACACTACCCAGTCCATAGGCCAACCTTTTCAGCCTTTCGTACCGTGCGGGAGTCTTTCCCTCTAGCCAGAAGGTTGCTAATGTCTAAGTAAGCCCTTAAAAGAGTGAGGCTAATAACCCTGAAAATTTCCGTCCAATGGCAATTTTCTCTACGCTTTCAAAAGTGATGGATAGCATGATCAAATTCCATCTTGTCTACTACCTAGAAGCCAAATCACTTCGTAATGATCGACAGTATGGCCTCCGTAGATATCGCTCTACGGAAGACTTGTTGGCTCTTTTTTTTGAGCGATGAATCTCTCGATTTATGTCGAGTTTTCTCAGAGACCGAACAATACGTGTTGTTCTTAATGGGGTCTCATATAATGAGTTTCAGCCTAACTCAGGACTACCCCAAGGTTCTGTTTTTTTTCCTGGCCTCCGCTTTCTTATGTGAGGACCTGAATCAAATTGTGAAGTAAATTGGCTTACCATGACGCCTTTAATTTGGAAGACTAAATAAACTGCTACCTTAGAATAATCGTTAGGTTACCAGGTTGTCGATAACGATTTTTTAAGCAAACAAACTTTAAATCACACTTAAAGTGGCATAAGGCTGTGCATATGTCCATAAAAGTGTAACGCGGAACGTGGAACATCTTAAGACCAAAGGTCTAAACCGGCTCTACGACTTGTATACTTTTCATTATACCCTATACCCTATGTGGTTTGGGTATAGTGACTTTGTGCTGCTGTTTGTAACTACCAAAAATATTTGACCTAGACCCATCTTTTATTATACCGATCGAATCAGAATCACTATCTGACTCGATTTAACGATGTCCGTCCGTCCGTCTGTGTGTCCATGTAAAGCTTGTAATCAAACTGCAGGTCGCAAATATGAAAATATTTTGATGAAATTTGGTATTTAATCTTTTACCGGCGAGAATCGGTCCATGTTCAGACCTAGCCCCCATACAAATGACCCCTATGAAATCGATTTAAATTGCCATAAGATGCAAATTATCATATAAATCTTAGTCAGATTGGGTTTGTATGTATTTATTACATCCGTTTATTAGTAGTCCAAAAATGATCCCTATTGGACAATTCTTAGTCATAGGCCACATATAGAGCTGCTTCCCGATATTCACTTAAATCTATCAAAAAACAAAAAAATAGCTCTGATTCTTCTCAAATTTTGTTTGTATATATTTTTGCAAAATACACGAGACTTTACCAAACACGGTCAGGATCGACCGATTTTTGGGCCTAGTCCCCATATAGATATAGCATCCGATATGAACTTTTTCATATCTGCAGCCAAAAAAATTAATAAAAATCCCACTGAAATCTGGTTTATGCTTATTTTCTATATCCAGTTAGTTGGGCCTGAGATATAGGGTCTCTAAACGCATGGTATAGGGTATCGTATAGTCGGTCTAGATCGACTATAATTTTTACTTGTTTTTTTCATAGCTAAAATTTTATATTTTTTGTAATTAATAACTATTGTCCCGTTCAAGGATGTAAGCTATTTTATGTATCGAAATTCTCAAATAACAACGAGTGTGATCACTTCAACCAATAAAAGTGAATTTTTGATGTTAAAAAAATGATATTTTCTATGATTAGCAAATCTGCATGAAAATTTAGGTGTCATGACTATGGAAACCATTATAAAGACAGATTGTCTCTGTACGATGCATTAAACTGTTTGCCATTTATCCATCCTAATAATATTACAAAACAATTTCCGCGTGAAATTATATCAAGAACTTAATTTCCATTCAATAAAAAACGGTATAAAACAAATGAATTTCCGCAGTAAATAAAATAGATAATACGACGAAATAGCTATTTCACTCATGATAATACTCAAAAGAAATGAAGCTTGTGCAAATATAGCAAATCTTCTTCAAACTGCATTTCCACATTCTAACTTAGCAGAAAAAAAAAATGAAATAAAACTAAATTCGTCTGTTCTAGTTTCTTTTCGCAATAGAAAAGTAGAAAAAATGAAAGGATTTGAAAGCTTTACGTTGCAAACGAAAACGATGAAAATACCACGCACTTGTTTTACGCTATCCCTATTTTAGACACAGTTTACAGTGTGTTTGAAAAAATGTTGTTATAAGTAATACAGAATCTGAGAAGAACTACTTTGAAAGCTTTTAAATTCACTTGGAAAAATAAAGATTTCTCATTTTATAACATAACCTCCACTGTTTCAAAATGATAAAAATATTGTTTGTGTTACCTGTAGCGTAACACGACTTTCGTAGTGTGCTGTATAATACCCACACTGCATAGCGTACAATATTTGCAAATGCGGAAATAACAAATATCAATATTGTTGACCACTGCATTTGCAAAACATTGTATGACCGCGTATATTCTTATTGTATGTTGTTGTTACGCTGGCACACTTATGTTTATGCTGACCCAAGTGCAGGTAACACATTGTTGTTGTTAATATAGGTTGAGAATATGTATATAAAGAAGAACCTTTTATAATCAATTACTCATTAATAATTTATCAATCAAATAATTAATAGTTTAGCTCCTAGATAGAGCTGAAATAATAATAATAATAAATACTATTTAAAACACAAAAACTATTTTGTTTGCTATATGGCGATCCTGCCAGTGCTCCTTAGATGAGCATTGCAGAAAATATATATAATTCAAGGATTATGCTCTTAAATTGAGCAATCCTGAATAGAATAATAAAAAAAAAAAAAAAAAAAACACATAATAATTTTGTCCTGGTGGATCAGCCACAACGATCCATCAGCTGCGTTGAAGGAAGATACTGTCTGGCCTAAAGACAGTGGAGCTTAAAATCAATGGCGGAAGGGCCAAAACCTATCTCCATAGAAGAGTATAGAAGAAGGACGGGCCAGCAGAAAAAGAAGGAAGAACACATCAATATACCCCTGGTGACAAAGAAAAAGAGGAGAGGCGGCTACGTCGCAAGGCTTCGAAGAGAAAAAGCAATTCTCTTAAGAATCCTCAACGAAACACCACCACCTTGGGACCAGGCCACGAGACTCTGGGCAAAAATTGATGATATTAATCATCTAATAAAACAACGAACGGGTAGTTCATCGTAGTTTTACACAAAAAAAAAAGTGGAGCATCCCGTTATGCACCCGTAGGTCAGAAAGCGTTAACCGCTCTTGACAAATAAACAAAAACAAATAAATAGAAAACACAATAATTTATAAGAGGGAAAAAAATTGTAAGAGATATAAAAAAAATAAATAAAAATCCACAAAGGAATGTAGTTCAATTAATCTGATTTGTTCTGTATAAAAAGCTATTATTTAATCTTGATACAACTATATAAAAAGAAAAAATAACTTTTGTAATTATGCTGTTTAAGAGAGAAAAAAAAAAACACAAATTAAATTAAAATTTTTTTTTTTAAATTAAATATACATAAATAAAATGATGCATGTAAAATAGTATAAGCTATTGATAAAAATAATGAATTACTAGGGAAGATATATATAAGATTCGGTTAGATTATTGAGGCAGTCAGAAAAATATTTAATAGAAATAAATAATAGGAAAATATGCAAAATAAATAGCGAAAGAAAATGGGAGGTCGTCAATCAAAAATAGAGAATCCCAATGCAAATGTTATTAATGAAGTTGAAATAAAAGAAGACTCAATCGACCTAAAATTAATTGAGTGTTGTTTACTAATAATAACCGTACTGATTAGCTTAAATTTTGCATTACATATTTATGCCTTAAACTCCAAGAAATTAAAAAAGAAATATTTGAGCAGAGCCAATGACTTAAACAAAATTTAAATAATTTTCCCATGGATTGGCAAGAAATAATTCAGAAGGTGAGACTAATCAAAGAGGAGTTCGACAAATCTTATAAATGTTTAAATATAGATAGAAGCACAAAAGTGGAAACAATAATAAAACATATTAGAATCTTATGCGAAAAGTTAGAACAAATCAGGGTTTTGCTAAATGCAAATTATAACAGACTCACGACACCACATAGGACAGCTGCTGAAAGTTTTTTCTTAGATGTCAAGACTAGAATCCTGATTATATCATCTAAGAAGGGTGTTAAGGTAAAATTACCAGATACACTACACGAAGAGGTAAAATTCTTAGAAGAGACTGAAAATTCAGAGAATACTGGTACCTCTTTAGAAAGTACAGAAGTAAAAATGACACAAACAGTCGTTGACTTTCTGAACACAGCTTCAAAGCTGATCATAGAATTTGATGGAAAACCAGAAAATTTACGTTCCTTTATAGACTCGTTACAGTTAATAGAATCCATCAAAGGTGACCACGAATCTATCGCAGTCTCTTTAATAAAAACAAAGTTAAAGGGAAGTGCAAGAAATTTAATAGGTAATGAACAAACCATTACTGAGATAATACATAAACTAAAAAACTCAGTAAAGGGCGAGTCGGTTGAGGTATTGACAGCAAAAATAATGAATACCCGACAAAACAATAAAACTGCCAATAACTATTGCAGTGAAATAGAGAATTTAACGAAGTCATTAGAAAATGCCTATTTATCAGATGGTTTGCCATGCGAATTGGCATGTAAATATTCAACACAGGTTGCAGTAAAGGCACTAACCAAAAATTGCACCATCGATAAAGTTAAACTTATCATGGAAGCAGGCCAATTCAGTAACATGAATGAGGCCGTTGGCAAATTCATAAACAGTTGCACTGAAGCAACAGGGCAACAAAATGCCGTATTGTATTTCGGGCAGAAGTTTAACCGAAATAATAACTACAGACAATATCGTGGAAGGTACAATTACCCACGCAATAATAGTAATAACAGTAACAACGGCAGACCCCAACAAAAACCTATTCACAACAGAGTTCAACAAAATCAGAACCACAGACGTAACAGAAATTACGTCAGAGCAGCAGAGTCACATGAAAATGATTCGGAAAACTGCTAAAATCCTCTGAGATATATCATAATAACAATACCAACTACATATACAACCTTAACCTCAGCTTAAGTTTTTATGTTAATATAAAAATTAACGACACGAACAACACGGTAACACTGTTGGTAGATACAGGAGCAGACATTTCGGTTATAAAAACTAAACATTTTTATCAAACACAAATTAACAGAAACAGAACAACCACATTGAGTGGAATAGGACAGGGTAAAATTCGTTCAATAGGTAATGTATTTATTGACCTAAAATTTAGAGGTTTTTTGATACCACATGATTTCCAAGTAGTGCAAAATAATTTTCCAATACCTTGCGACGGTATCCTTGGAATGGATTTTTTTAAGAAGTATAAATGTATACTAGATTTCAATGGGAACCATGATTACCTCGTACTACGACCACCCAATCTGTCGCATGTAATAGAAATTCCACTTACGAATGGCTTCAATGGAATAACACTCCCACCAAGGTCAGAAGTGATTCGTCAAATCAGGTTTCCGAAGCTTGAAGACGATGTACTAATACCAAATCAAGAAATCGTACCAGGTGTCTTTGTACCAAATACACTGGTAAAATCAAATAACGCATTGGTTCGTTTTTTAAATACCACACATAAAATAGTAACAATTAGGCAAAATAACATAAAAACCGAGAAAATGTCTGACTATGAAATAGTAAAACAAAAACCACATGAAAATAGCCAAAGAAAATCTGAAGTTTTGGACCTTTTGAAGGGAAACTTTCCTGAACAGTTCAGAACAATTTTAACTAAGCTTTGTTTAGAATACAATGATATTTTTGGCTTAGGGACTGAAACAATTACTACCAACAATTTCTATGAACAAAAACTGAGAGTAAAAGATAATCAACCAACGTATATTAAAAATTATCGCTTACCAGAATCTCATAAGGAGGAAATAAACAAACAGGTTGAAAAACTAATAGATGACAAGATAATCGAACCATCATTTTCGGAATACAATAGCCCAATTCTGTTGGTACCAAAGAAATCACTTCCCGGAACAGATGAAAAAAGATGGCGCTTGGTGATAGATTATAGGCAGATAAATAAAAAACTCATATCAGATAAATTCCCGTTGCCTAGAATAGACGATATTCTAGACCAACTAGGTAGAGCAAAATATTTTTCTTGTTTGGACTTGATGTCCGGGTTTCATCAAATTGGTTTGGAAAAGAACTCTAGAGACTTGACGTCATTTTCAACAAACAATGGTTCATACAGATTTACTAGACTACCATATGGCTTAAAAATAGCACCGAATTCATTCCAAAGAATGATGACATTAGCCTTCAGTGGTCTGAAGCCGAATCAAGCATTCCTATATATGGATGACTTGGTTGTATTGGGATGTTCTGAAAAACATATGCTTTCAAATTTGAAGGATGTATTTGATCTTTGCCGTAAACACAATCTTAAACTACACCCCCAAAAATGTTCATTCTTTGTGAGAGAGGTAACCTACCTTGGCCACAAATGTACTGATAGAGGAATATTACCGGATGATAGTAAATATTCGGTGATAGAAAATTACCCGACGCCTACGGACGCCGATAGCGCACGAAGGTTTGTCGCGTTTTGCAACTATTACCGACGATTTATTAGAAACTTCTCTGAATATTCCAGACACCTTACAAGGCTATCCAAAAAGGGAGTACCATTTCAGTGGACAAAAGATTGTGAGTGCGCATTTAAATACTTAAAGAAGGCATTAATGAGCCCAACATTGCTTCAGTACCCAGACTTTACGAAGGAATTTTGCATAACAACAGATGCGAGTAAGCATGCTTGCGGTGCAGTTTTAACACAGGAACATGAAGGTAGACACCTACCTGTGGCCTATGCATCTAAAACTTTCACTAAAGGCGAAAGCAACAAATCGACCATTGAACAGGAATTAACTGCCATACACTGGGCTGTCACATATTTCAGACCATATATATATGGAAAACATTTTTTGGTCCGAACAGACCATAGACCACTTTCATACCTGTTCTCCATGAAAAATCCAAGTTCTAAGCTAACGAGAATGAGACTCGATCTGGAGGAATATGATTTCACAGTAGAATATCTCAGGGGAAAAGATAATTATGTTGCCGACGCACTGTCGCGCATTACAATAAATGACTTAAAGGATATTAACGACAAGATTTCATCCGTTTTAAGGGTCACGACAAGATCGATGACTAAGGAAGAGAAAATTAGTAAACCAGTAGTAAATCAGCAAAATATCAATAATAATAATAAGCCCAAGGTATATATACCATTGAATAATATAGACGTCAAAAGATATTATAAATTAAAGATTTTACCCAACAGATGTTACATCAAAAAGGGAAAATCCATATATGCTAGCATAAGAATAGATGATTTGTTTACTAAAGGGAATATTGACTTAGGACAATTTTTCCCTAGGCTAGAACGAATAGCCTGTAAACTAAATATTAATAAGATTCAAATTTCACCACATGAGAAGATTTTCGAATTTGTCTCGATAAGTGAATTTGAGAATATGGGCAATAAAACACTGAATAAAATCAGAATAGCGCTATTAAACGAAGTAACTAAAATTGATAACACGAATGCAAAGGCAATACGTGAGATAATGCTGAAATACCATGATGATCCTATAGAAGGAGGACATTGTGGGATATATAGAACCACTGAGAAGATCAGGAGATACTATTACTGGAAAAATATGACAAAAGACATTGCCAAATATGTGAAAACATGCCATGAATGTCAATTGGCTAAAACGGGGAAACATATAAAAAGTCCAATGACAATAACGGAGACACCAAATAGGGCTTTTGATACGGTGTACGTAGATACAATTGGACCATTTCCAAAGTCAATTTATGGAAATGAATATGCAGTCACAATGATATGTGACTTAACTAAATACTTGGCAACAATACCAATAAAAGATAAATCAGCTAAGACGATCGCAAAAGCGATATTTGAAAATTTTGTGCTTATATACGGTCCAATGAAGACGTTCATTTCGGATATGGGCACAGAATACAAGAACTCTATACTGACAGAGCTTTGCAACCTATAGAAGGTAGATAAACGCACATCGACAGCATATCATCACCAGACACTAGGTACGATAGAAAGAAGTCACCGGACTTTTAACGAATACGTACGAAACTACATATCAGTAGATAAAGACGACTGGGATGAATGGCTCAAATATTTCACGTACTGTTTTAACACTACACCATCTACAGTACATGATTATTGCCCTTATGAACTTATTTTTGGAAAAATTCCAAACAATTTTAGACAATTTAGTGAAGTAGATAGAGTTGCACCACTTTATAATATAGATAATTATGCTAAGGAAATTAAATTTAGATTAGAAGTAGCAATAGATAGAGTTAAAAAACTATTAGATATAAATAAAATAAAACAAAAAATTAATTATGATAAAACAAAATTAGATTACAATTTTAAAATAGGAGATTTAGTCTTAGTAAGAAATGATGCAGGACATAAGTTAGAGATTGCATATAAAGGGCCATATAAAATTAAGAAAATAGATTTCAGAAATAATGTAACCATAGTTGATAAGAAAACAAATAAAGAACAAATAGTTCATAAGAATAGACTTAAGTTATACAATATTAAATAAACAATATGCATTCTTTTCTTTAAATCTATATTTGTAAATAAAATAAAATAAATTTATTGTAAAATGTGAAACTTGCACTTGATACAACCACAAAAAAAAAAAAAAAAAAAAAAAAAAAAAAAAACCCAACAGTACAAATAATAAAAGAATGTCCATAGAACAAAATGTTATATGAACATTCTTATAAAAAAGGAAGGTGTAGCGTAACACGACTTTCGTAGTGTGCTGTATAATACCCACACTGCATAGCGTACAATATTTGCAAATGCGGAAATAACAAATATCAATATTGTTGACCACTGCATTTGCAAAACATTGTATGACCGCGTATATTCTTATTGTATGTTGTTGTTACGCTGGCACACTTATGTTTATGCTGACCCAAGTGCAGGTAACACATTGTTGTTGTTAATATAGGTTGAGAATATGTATATAAAGAAGAACCTTTTATAATCAATTACTCATTAATAATTTATCAATCAAATAATTAATAGTTTAGCTCCTAGATAGAGCTGAAATAATAATAATAATAAATACTATTTAAAACACAAAAACTATTTTGTTTGCTATATACCAGAAGAAATATGCTTTTAAATTCCAATTAGTTCCTTCTTTTTATTATAATTCCCACTTCCGATATGGTGTTCTGATGCCGTGGCAACGCCAAACAATTTTGTGGAACTGGGAGTGTTGGTATCCATCTTTATAGAAATCTATTATGGCAATATTAGAAGGATGATCACTTTTATTCCTTGTAAACATTTAAAAACCTAATTTGAAAAAAATCCACTTTATCTTATTCCCATTGATTAATTAAACTGAATATCGGGAACTGAATATGTGGATTATGACTAAAAATAGTTGAGTTTGGACTAACGATTTTTTTGTGTTACAAATATATGTGCTTGTACAGAACAAAATTTTACCAAAATATTATATATAATCTGAAAGTGCTATCGCACTCAAAATGACCTACACGAATGTTGATTAAAAATAAATAGAAAAACAAAATAGGAAAGGCAAAACAGTATATTATATGCATATTTCGAATTTGTTTAAACCATTTAAATAAAGACATCTGTAGATATAATAAGTGAACTTAAATCCACGCGACTGCACAGTAATTGAGATATTATACAACATGAGTTAAACACATTATGTGAAAAGAAAATCCCTTAGACCATAGACCATCCGCCAAGCTCTTAGCTAGAACAGAATGTAGCAATTAAGATGGTTCTTTAAAGGATCAATGTAAACAAGTCAACGCTTTCGTACCGTATGGATAACTTTCCTTCGTGTTGAAAATTTACCAATGTTCATGCAATATCATAAAAGGATGCATCTGAGAATCCTAAAAATTACCGCACAAATTCAACTTGTTCCGCTTAATGGAGAGCATGGTGAATTGCTATCTCGTAAGCTAGCTAGAGACTTCCTTATTGCAAAGCGGCAGATAGTATGACTTTCGTACAACTCGCTATACTGGTGACCTGGTACCAATGCGGTGTCAATAAAGTTGTTGCTGTTGATACTTCCAGGCAATTTGATCGAGTGTGGCATAGTGTACTCCTGTCAAAACACACCTGAATGTAACTGTGGACCTTACCTTGAAGACTCGAACATACGGGACCGAGAATCTCTAGATGTCGTATTGCTTGCGAATGGTGAGAGAAGACGTTTATGAAGGGTCTGATTGCACGTGTATTCGTGTGTAATTAAAACCTTCTAGGAGGGTTCTGTCGTGCAGCAATCTTGTACGGGTGTGGCACTGGGCCACCAGTACAAGCTGTTAGGAGCCAAACTGGTAGTAGCTTTGCTACGAAGTCTGACCGGGGGGTATTTATATATATATATGTATATATGGGGGGTTTCATGTCAAGTACACCAACTTTTGAAACCGCTGTCTTCCGATCGGAATGAAATTTGCACCAAGGTTAGTCCTATTAGATAGTAGTTTAAACACAATTCTTCAACAAGATCGGTCCAGGTCCCTCTGAGTTAGAGTGGATCAAAATTTGACATTTTTACCAAACAGGTGTTTTTTCTCATCCATGTAACTTATTACCTATTGTTCTTAGAAAATTTTCTCCCAAATAGTTTAGATAGCTATTTCTTCAATATTTCGGAAAATAAATACTTAAAAAATAAATAAAAATTTTTAGACTTTTTTTTTTGCTAAATCAAAGCATTTTTTTCCTTTTTTTCAAAAAGGGCATTTTTTTTCATAAGAAAGCTTAGGATTTTTCCTTTAAGAACTTTTTGGTCGCTTAGTGGGATGGGAGTGGGATATCTATCAAAATAAATGTTTTGCAACTCAAGACAACGGTTTTACAATTTTTCACAAATGTACTATTTTGAATTTTTGCCTATTTGTGTTTAAAACCTTACAAATTAAACTTATACTGAGAAACTAGACAAATTAAACTTTCCGAAGGTATGTAAAATACTCAACTAAGATTTCATACCCTCGATACTGTAATACCCAAATATGTTAACCTCAGGAAAAAAATCAATTTTTATACCCTATACCACTATGTGGTTTGGGTATAATGACTTTGTGCTGCTGTTTGTAACAACCAAAAATATTTGACCTAGACCCATCTTTAATTATACCGATCGAATCAGAATCACTTTCTGAGTTGATTTAATAATGTCCGTCCGTCCGTCCGTCCGTCCGTCCGTCCGTCCGTCCGTCCGTCTGTGTGTCCATGTAAAGCTTGTAATCAAACTGCAGGTCGCAAATAAGAATATATTTTGATGAAATTTGGTATATAAGCTTTTATCGGCCATGGGATGAACGCTATTGAAATTGGTGAGAATCGGTCCATGTTCAGACCTAGCCCCCATACAAATTACCCATATGAAATCGACATAAATTGCCAAAAGATCCAAATTGTCATATAGATCTTACTCAAATTGGGTTTGTATGCGTTCATTACATCCACTAATGAGTAGTCCAAAAATGATCCCTTTGACCCCATATAGAGCTGCTTCCCGATCTTCACTTAAATCTATTAAAAAACAAAAATATTGCACTGATTCTTCTCAAATTTTGTTTGTACATATTTTTTCAAAATAAAAGTGACTTTACCAAATATTGTCAAGATCGGTCCATTTTTGGACCTAGTCCCTTTATAGATATAGCATCCGATATGAACTTTTTCATATCTGCAGCCAAAAAAATTAATAAAAATCCCACTCAAATTTGGTTTACGCTTATTTTCAATGTCCAGTTAGTTGGGCCTAAGAGATAGGGTTTCTAAACGCATGGTATAGGGTATCGTATAGTCGGTCTAGACCGACTATAATTTTCTTACTTGTTTTCTATAGAAATGTTGAAAAATTATTATTTTTTATTTATTTGTAATAATAATTAAATTAATATATAATAATAATATTAAAAACAAGTAAGAAAATTATAGTCGGTCCAGACCGACTATACGATACCCTATACCATGCGTTTAGAAACCCTATCTCTTAGGCCCAACTAACTGGACATTGAAAATAAGCAAAAACCAAATTTGAGTGGGATTTTTATTAATTTTTTTGGCTGCAGATATGAAAAAGTTCATATCGGATGCTGTATCTATAAAGGGACTAGGTCCAAAAATGGACCGATCCTGATCATGTTTGGCAAAGTATCTTGTATTTTCCAAAAATATATACAAACAAAATTTGAGAAGAATCAGTGCAATATTTTTGTTTTTTAATAGATTTAAGTGAAGATCGGGAAGCAGCTCTATATGGGTTCAAAGGGATAATTTTTGGACTACTCATTAGTGGATGTAATGAACGCATACAAACCCAATTTGAGTAAGATCTATATGACAATTTGGATCTTATGGCAATTTAAGTCGATTTCATATGGGTAATTTGTATGGGGGCTATGTCTGAACATGGACCGATTCTCACCAGTTTCAATAGCGTTCATCCCATGGCCGCTAAAAGCTTATATACCAAATTTCGTCAAAACATATTCATATTTGCGACCTGCAGTTTGATTAAAAGCTTTACATGGACACACAGACGGACGGACGGACGGACGGACATTGTTAAATCAACTCAGAAAGTGATTCTGATTCGATCGGTATAATTAAAGGTGGGTCTAGGTCAAATATTTTTGGTTGTTACAAACAGCAGCACAAAGTCATTATACCCAAACCACATAGTGGTATAGGGTATAATAAAGAGATAAATAATTTGATAAAATCTAATCTTAATTACATTAGATCCATTTATATCATAACTATTTTTATACTTAATTTATTGTAGCTTATGAAGTATTTAAGTCTTGTAAATTTTTAAATACCCAGTCTTTCATCCAGCTTTTTACTCGCCTTTATTTACTGCGTTTTTTTGTCAATCCTTTCTTGGCGTTACTATGTTCTGCCGTTTATGTCGCTGCTGGTTTATTTATTGGCTTTGGAAAGAAATCGAATTGAATAGAGGCAGAAAACTTTTTCAACTTGAGTTTTCCATCGACAAGCGGTATAAAAGCATGGTATTGAGCGGTGCCATCGACTGTTTCCGCAGCATCGAATCTGCTCTTCAGTGTTTTCAATGTTTCCTGATGATCCTCTTTGCTACTAAAAACTATTTTAGTTTCTTTACAATAATTCTTTGCCCAATGGAATAAAGCAGTCGCATCTAAGATGTGATCTTGATGAGAGCACTGGAGGCTATACTTCGCTGCATTTCTTTTAAGGTTTGCTCCAATACCATCACATGCACCTTTACCATGAGCAGTAGGAAGAAAATGCCACTCAGCTGGCATTCCAAAATCTTTTTCATGAGCCATAAAATTTGCGAAGTTACTTTTGTTTTTAAAATGTTGACGAGCTGCGTCCGAAACGAAGTATACCTTCTCTACTGTAAATTTAGCTTTAGATATTTTAGTATCATCTTCTGGTACTCATAAACTGCAACGGTATCATATTTTAAATCGTCGGATATGATTGCCATACTTTTGTGTTCCAGTTTTTCATCTTTCATGTAGTAAATAACTATGTACTGTGAATATAGTTGCTTGGTCGTTATAGAAGTGGAATGCTTGTATGGCATCCTGAAGAACATATTTGTAGTTTTCTGCGAAATCATAAGAAATAACGAATTCACCAGACTTCAAATGTATCTTCAAATCCTTGAAGAATTACCATTGCTCTTTGACTAAAAAGTCATGGGTTCTCAAGTTTATCAATCCTGTACACATTTCTTCCTCAAAATCATCCACATTTAAAATGATAGTTTGCAATGTGCATCTGTCAGTCTGAATCCAAGAATCAAATTTGACCTCCTCTATATATTATCGATCAAAAGAGTTGATTAAATTTTCTTTGATGAATGTGCTTTTCGGGCAATTGGTACATTCACCTAAGTGGCAAAAAGTTGTTGCATTAGGACACATAGTCAATTTAAGGCAATCGCGGTAATCGTGTAAATCTTCTGCCGAATCATCTGTTAAATACTTTAAGTTGATTTCCTTCAACATCAGTTTAACATTTTCATGGTAAATGCAAACGCATAGTGTGTGAGTTCCGCTGCTTCCTGCCAAAACGCAATGTTTTGACCTCATTTGGGTAAATTTCGTGAAGCCAATTCTAACATCCTCGTGTTCAGATTGAAATATTGCAAATAACTCTTTCAGGTTACAGAGAACCATTCTCTTCTGTTATGTTATGAAGGTATGTTACATAGCTTCGGAAAGGTTAATTTGTCTAGTTTCTCAGTATAAGTTTTATTTGTAAGGTTTTACACACAAATAGGAAAAAATTCAAAATAGTGCATTTGTGAAAAATTGAAATATCTTTGTCTTGAGTTACAAAACATTTATTTTGATAGATATCCAACTCCCATCCCACTAAGTGACCAAAAAGGTCTTAAAGGAAAAATCCTAAGCTTTCTTATGAAAAAAATGCCCTTTTTGAAAAAAAGGCAAAAAATGCTTTGATTTAGCAAAAAAAAAGTCTACAAAAATTTTTTTTTTCTTAAGTATTTTTTCCGAAATATTGAAGAAATTGCTATCTAAACTATTTGGGAGAAAATTTTCGAAGAACAATAGGTAATAGGTTACATGGATGATAAAGAAAACACCTGTTTGGCCAAAATGTCAAATTTTGATCCCCTCTAACTCAGAGAGATCTTGACCGATCTTGTTGAAAAATTGTGTCTTAACTACTATCCATTAGGACTAACCTTGGTGCAAATTTCATCCCGATCGGAAGACATCGATTTCCCCATATATAAGTTAACACAAAATACATTTAAAATACATTTAAAATAAATATTTCGCTAACAACAACAACACACATTAAAAAATACCAAAATTAGTTCTCAAGCTGACGTTGCGTCTTCTGCAAAACAAACAAACAGTTATTTCACAACAATACCGTTGCACGCGCATCCGGCGCGATTACCAAAATACAGTAATTCTGCAAGGTAGTATTTTCCCACCAACAATATTGAACGGCATTGCACATGCCAACGAATAAAGCAGCTCATATTATAATAATACCATTGCACGCGCAACACAGAAATTCTGCAAGGTAGTAAATTCACACCAACAACATTGAACAGCATTGCACGAGCGGCAGAATGACAACAGCGTGAATGAATGGCGTGATCAGCAAACCTGTTATTATAAATTAGGGTAGTTTTAAGAAAATCATTGCTTTTTATTTTGAATTACAAATAAAGACGGTTGTTGTGTCGCCATCAGCGCACAACAATTAATTTTTTTAAACTAAAATTCGTATAAGAATTTAATTGGCGCCCGAGCAGGGACCTGCAGGATAAAGGTCCTCCGGTACATTCAAAAAAAAAAAAAGTCAAGCCTTACCAAGTGCCCTAGTAGTTCAAAAGGACAAAAGGGAGCGTACGTTAAGTCGCAGCTCGGTAAGCACGCGTTGTAAAATTCGCGTAGTGAAGTAATTATAAGTTTTACAAAATAAGAAAAATTTTCTAAATGAATGAACAGTAAAAATAATAAATAATAGTAACTAAAATAAATATTTTCGAATTTAAAAATAATAAGTGACAGTAAAATAAATAAAAAGAATAAGGAAAAACATAAGTGGAAACAGTGACTGTAGCAAATAGAAAAATTTTTAAGAGCTTAAAAAAGAAAAAACTTCAAAAATAAAGTAAAAAACTATTTGATAAATAAAAACAAAAATATTGCGTAAACTAAACTATAGAAAAGGTGAAAAAAAAAACTAACTATTATAAAAAAAAAAAAAAATTAGAAAATTAGTAACTACTAAGAAAAAATAATAAAAAGTGAACTCCAAATTAAAAGTAAAAATAAAAATTACTATTAACCAAGCACTAAAATTATTTTGTTATATAAGTGAACAATAAAAATAATTTATAATATTAAACAAAATAAAATTTTTTCAAAAGACAGCAAATTAAAACAAAAAAATTTTTTTTTTTTTTAAAAGACTAGAAAGAAAAATCTAATTAAAATAATAGCTGAAAATTCATCAACTAATTAAGTTCGTGTAATCATCGAAGTTCGAGAAAGCTGAACACTACCAGAGTAAGCTCCAGTAATCATCAAAGTACGAGATGCTGTTATTAATGTAAGAATAATTTTATATAAAATATCTTTTATAAAATAAGAGAAGAAAAGAAAAATAGTGACCAAATTAAATTTTAATCCTCTACAAAGAATTTTTTTTTTTCATTCTATTTTTGATAATAATAATTAAATTTTAACCTCTAAAAATTTGCGTATAAAGTCCTAGTTGTATTTTTTTTTTTTTGAAAATAATAAGACCTGATTTTTAAATTTACTTTAACAATCCAAATTTCTACTGTATTTTTTTTGTTAACAAAATTAAATTTTAATCCTTTAAAAAATTTTACGTAAAAATTGTTCAGTGTATTTAAAAAAAAATAATAAAAATAATAAGACCTGATTTTCAAATTTAACAATCCAATTTTCTCCTTGAAACAAAATGCCTGACGAAACAATTGAACAACTCTCGGACAGACTGAGTAGGACACTGTCAGTGTCTACAAGTGGGACAACAGCCAGAAACGTAACTGGACTAAATGAAATTCAGAGGAACCAGATTATTGAAATAATTAACGAAGCTTTGAAAACGCCTTCAGATTATCTCTCAGACGAGGGTTTTGACCAACCCATAGGTGCAGTTACGACAGAATTAGGAGAATTAGACAAAGTCCCAGACATAATAAAATCACTTAGGGAATTTTCTGGAAAACCAGGTGAGTTCAACTCCTGGCGAAAATCCGTCGACAGAGTGTTAGACCTATACTCCAGCCTTAAAGGAACAGGACGATATTATGCAATTTTACATACTATAAGGACGAAAATTACTGGGGATGCAGATACTGCATTAGAATCGTATAGAACACCCTTAGATTGGCCTCGAATGAAGAAATGTCTAATGATGCACTATTCGGATAAGAGAGATATCGGCACTTTAGAATATCAAATGACAGTTTTGTGTCAGAGCAATAGGAGTATAACTGAATTTTATCAAGCTGTCTATCAACATCTTTCGCTGATACTTGATAAAGTATCATGTTTAAATCTAGACGAAGGAAGCCTTCGCTCAATGACAAATACTTACAGGGATAAAGCCCTGGATACATTTGTTAGAGGTTTAAATGGTGATCTTCCACGTTTGCTTAGCGTGCGTGAACCAACTTCTTTGCCCGAAGCATTACATATTTGTTTAAAATTGGATAATATGACATTTCGTATGAATTACGCTCATGGACAAATATCTAGAGGTAATATCCAGAAAGACAGAATTGGAGTAACCAATTCATTTTTTGGAAATCGACAGAAATTCTTTCCTGAGCTCGCTTACGTTGGTGGTATGACAAATAACAGACCACCATTGCCACCCCGTAATGGTCCTATACCAAATTATAATCCAAATTATACTCGTAACACAATTTTTAGGCCAACCGGTTATCAAAATTTTAGCCCAAGACCACAATTTAATCAAGGAAACCAAATCGGTTTTTCGAACCAATATAATAAACCCCAATATTTAACACCGAATTATCAAAAACCAACTCCTAGAGTAGAACCTATGGACGTGGATAGGTCTATCCAATCAAGGCACATTAATTATATGAACAGACCACCAGTTAACCAAGTTTCTAAGAGACCAGCTGGGGGCTCATTTCAAGGTCCAATCAACAAACTCCAAAGGAATTTTCATGTGGTAACCAACAATGAGGCAACTCAGCGGCAATTAGACCAGGTTCCACTAGATTATGAATATGCCCAAGAAGAAGGCGCAGTTGGGGGGATAACAGAAATGGACGAATATTATAAGGAATTTACCAACAGCGGACTTGAGATGTTCGAGCATTCACCTGAAGATCTCGAAACCGAGAAAAATCATTCCATAACAACGGATTATGCACAAGAAGATTTACTAAACGATCTTAATTTTTTTGGTTAAATAGTTCCTCGTTACCATACTTTCAAGTTAGAACGAGGAACGGACAAACTCTCAAATTCCTTTTAGATACCGGTAGTAATAAGAATTATATAAAACCTAATTTAGTCACAAACCATAGACCTAATCAGGAAAAATTTAGTGCAAAATCTATTGCAGGAAATGTAGAAATTACGCATCATGTTCTTTTAAATATGTTTGGCATCAATGATGTCCCCATAAAGTTTTTTATCTTACCAGGATTAAGAACCTTCGATGGGATATTAGGCAACGATAGTTTAAAAGAATTATCAGCCGTGATTTACACTTCAAAGAATTATTTCACGGTAAAAGGGGGAATAAATATTCCAAAATTCCAATACATTTCCCAAGATGTCAACAATATAGAAATTAGGATGGAACACCTTTCTGAAAATCAAAAAAGGTCTCTCGAAAACATTGTAAGTCACCATAAAAGTCTATTTGCAGATCCTGACGAAAGACTCACCTATACAACAAGAGTTGTTGGTGATATACGTACTTCCACGGACATACCAACTTATACCAGAAATTACCCTTACCCAATGGCCATGAAGGCAGTAGTTGAAGAGGAAATTAATAAATTATTAAAGGATGGGATAATAAGACCATCACGTTCGCCTTATAACTCGCCTATATGGATTGTATCAAAGAAACAAGATGCTTCAGGTAGACAAAAATATAGACTGGTCATAGATTTCAGAAAATTAAATTCGATTACAATACCAGATAGATATCCCATTCCCGAGATAAATGAAGTTCTCTCACATTTAGGAGGTAATAAATATTTTACTGTAATAGACTTAAAGAGTGGATTTCATCAAATACCTCTTAGAGAAGAGGATATAGAGAAAACGGCTTTTTCAGTTAATAATGGTAAATATGAATTTACAAGACTCCCATTTAGGTTGAAAAACGCACCGTCCATATTTCAGAGGACGCTGGACGATATCCTCAGGGAACAAATTGGCAAAACATGCTACGTTTATATTGACGATATAATTATCTTTAGTAAAGACGAAAAATCACATTTTAAACACTTGAATGACATTTTTGAAACACTTAATGCTGCTAATATGAAAGTCCAGTTGGACAAGTGTGAATTCTTTAAAGAGGAGGTAGAATTCTTGGGATTCATTGTTTCTTACAATGGAGTAAAAGCAAACCCCAAAAAGGTCGAAGCAATAGTAAATTTTGCTTATCCTACCACACTTAGAGAGCTCCGGTCCCTTCTAGGCCTTTCAGGATATTATAGAAGGTTTATAAAAGGTTACGCGGACTTAGCAAAACCTTTAACTAAATTATTGCGAGGAGATGCAGGTACGATTTCCAAATCTGAATCAAACCGTAGGAAAATTCAAATGGATAATGAAGCCAAAAATGCCATCGATTCCTTAAAAAATGCCTTAGTTTCTAGAGAAGTAATTCTCGCATATCCTGATTTTAAAAAAGAATTTCAATTGACAACTGACGCTTCTAATGTAGCACTGGGAGCCGTCTTAAGTCAGGATGATCAGCCAATAGCATTCATATCTAGAACTCTGTCAGAAGCAGAAGAAAATTACGCAGCCAATGAAAAGGAAATGCTTGCTATAATATGGGCATTAGGAAACCTTAGGAATTACTTGTATGGGTCAGCTAAAGTTGTCATCTTTACAGATCATCAACCGCTGACATATGCACTTAGCACAAAAAACAATAATAGTAAAATGAAAAGATGGAAAGCTATTTTAGAAGAATACAATTATGAAATGAAATATAAACCTGGTAGAAGTAATGTAGTAGCAGACGCGCTTTCTAGACCTCCAGCGACTGGAATAAATTCTTTATCAGGCACGGTACACAGCAGTGACAGCTCTCCACAAGATCTTATTCCGAGCATGGAAACCCCAATAAACGTATTTAAGAACCAAATTTTTCTTTCCATAGGTGAAACACCCACTTACCAATTTATAATCATATTCCCAGGGTATCATCGACACCTTATAAGCGAACCTAACTATGATGAACAAAAACTTACAGAAATTCTAAAAAAGTATCTAAATCCGTCCGTTATTAATGGTATAAAAACTCCTGAATCAATAATGGGGAAAATTCAAACAATTTATCCAAACCACTTTTCAAGTTATAAATGTCGATTTACACAATTGGTAGTTGATGACATAACGTCAGAACACGATCAAGAAAATATAATTGTGGAAACACATAATAGGGCTCATCGCAATGAGAAAGAAAACAGATTGCAAATTATGGAAAAATATTATTTTCCAGGAATGGCAAATAAAATTAAAAGGGTCATAAAACTATGTTCGACTTGTAAGACAAATAAGTATGAGAGACACCCAAATACGCCTGAGTTAAAAGAGACACCTATACCAACTCATCCTGGCCACACAGTCCACCTTGACATTTTTTCCACAGACAAAAAATTGGTACTAACATCGATTGACAAATTTTCAAAGTATGTCCAGACAAAATTACTAAAGGGACGATCGACAGAAGATGTTAGGAGACCTCTTAGGGAAATACTATTTTCTTATGGGGTACCGAAAAATATTGTCATGGACAACGAACCTTCTCTGAATTCAGCTTCAATCCTATTCATGATGAAAGACGATTTGAAAATAAACGTTTTCACCACTCCATCTTATCGAAGCGAAGCGAACGGACAGATAGAACGCTTCCATTCAACCTTAGCGGAGATAATGAGATGCCTTAAAAGTGATGGGACATCTAGAAATTTCGAAGAACTTTTGGAAAGAGCTGTAAATGGATATAACCATACCATTCATTCAACGACAAAAAAGAAACCTGTAGATCTTTATTTTGGTCGAACGATTGACTTTTCACCCCAAGATATAGAAATAACTAGATTATCTAACGTTGACCGACTAAAGCGCAAACAGGAAAATGACTTGACTTACCATAATAAAAATAAAAAACCAATTAAAGAATACGTACCTGGTCAGCTAGTCTACGTTAGGACAAATAAAAGATTAGGGACAAAACTTTCTAATCGGTTTAAGGAAGAGATAGTGAAAGAAAACCGTAATACAACTATAGTTACGGAAAGTGGCCGCATTATTCACAAGAGTCACATTAGAAATTGACAATTTTTTTTTATTTACATCCCATTTATCTTCTTTTTACAGATTACTAATTGGTACCGTCCTTGCGGATTTTAATATACTTGACTACTCTAATGCGAGATTAATAACCATTCAGAATGGGATCGCAAAAAAACAGAACGGCACCTTTAAAGTTATACATTCTATCGACTTAGAACAATATAGAATTTTATCACAGGACATTGAATCTACATTGAACACTAATATTACATATAGTCATCCGCTCCGTCCGTTTTTAAAACAACAAGTCTCCGATATTAATGGACTCCTTAATCGGTTAAGTCCACACGTAAGGAGAAGATCTATCGATTTTATTGGTAGCGCATGGAAATGGGTTGCTGGGACTCCAGACAGCCATGATTTTGAAATTTTAAATCAGAAAATTAAAAATGTATTAGAAAATAACAACAGACAAATGATTATAAACGAACTTACAACTAGCAGATTACAAGATATTTCAAACATTACAAATCAAATATTAAAAGTAAAGCGGGAAGATTGGAATAATGAACTGGCAATTACATTAGAACACAAATTAACATTAATTGAAAAAGAATTACAAAATATTGAATATGCAATACAATGGGCTAAAGTAAATATTGTAAACTCATTTATCTTGTCAAAAACCGAAATTGAAAATTTAAATTATGTTTTAAGAAATTATAGTATTCCTATTTTTAATGTAGATGAATTGTTATCATTTGGAAGCGTAAAGATTGTGACAAATAACAAAGAAATTTTATATATTTTAAGTATTCCCATTGCCCAAAATGATATCTGTAAAATTTTCTTAGCAAAGCCAGTAAAAATTGGAAATATTATTGATAAAATTGAATATGGCAAAATTTTAGATTGTAATAATAAATTATTCGCCATCAAAGAAAGCTGCAAAAGCTACAACGATTTAACAATATGTAATAGAGATAAGCTTGTAGAATTAAGTGATAAATTTTGTATAACTAGTTTATTTAGAAATAAAATAGGTAGCTGCACACAGGTTAACAACGAGCACGTCCCAGCAATAGAAGAAATCGGAAGCGACTTACTACTGCTGAATCAATACATTGGGAAAATTAAAGTGAACGAAGAAGAAATAGCATTAAATGGAACTTATTTGGTCAAATATTTCAACACAACAGTCAACATTGAGGGTCGAGAATACTATTCAAAAGAAATAAGTGGCAACAAACCTCTTCCAGCTTCATTACAACCAAAAGCATGGAATAGCAAAACCGAAGAAATCATATCACTGCAAGGACTCCAAAAATTGAATATGGGAAACATCAAAAGATTGGAAACACTGGAAAACAAAAATAACTTTCTACTAACATCAAGCCTCATCATCATTGTATCCGTTTGTGTTATTATCGCTTGGATTTCTAAGAAGAAGAAAACAAAAAAAGAAGATGAAATAATAGAAACGAAAGAAGCCCAACCAGAACATCCAATTGTTGTAAAATCTACAGAGGAAAAAATTAGGAAAAAGAATTCCACCATTTTTGACATCCACACATTTTAAGCAATCGGGACGACTGCATTTAAGGAGGGAGGAGTTAACACAAAATACATTTAAAATACATTTAAAATAAATATTTCGCTAACAACAACAACACACATTAAAAAATACCAAAATTAGTTCTCAAGCTGACGTTGCGTCTTCTGCAAAACAAACAAACAGTTATTTCACAACAATACCGTTGCACGCGCATCCGGCGCGATTACCAAAATACAGTAATTCTGCAAGGTAGTATTTTCCCACCAACAATATTGAACGGCATTGCACATGCCAACGAATAAAGCAGCTCATATTACAATAATACCATTGCACGCGCAACACAGAAATTCTGCAAGGTAGTAAATTCACACCAACAACATTGAACAGCATTGCACGAGCGGCAGAATGACAACAGCGTGAATGAATGGCGTGATCAGCAAACCTGTTATTATAAATTAGGGTAGTTTTAAGAAAATCATTGCTTTTTATTTTGAATTACAAATAAAGACGGTTGTTGTGTCGCCATCAGCGCACAACAATTAATTTTTTTAAACTAAAATTCGTATAAGAATTTAATTGGCGCCCGAGCAGGGACCTGCAGGATAAAGGTCCTCCGGTACATTAAAAAAAAAAAAAAAAGTCAAGCCTTACCAAGTGCCCTAGTAGTTCAAAAGGACAAAAGGGAGCGTACGTTAAGTCGCAGCTCGGTAAGCACGCGTTGTAAAATTCGCGTAGTGAAGTAATTATAAGTTTTACAAAATAAGAAAAATTTTCTAAATGAATGAACAGTAAAAATAATAAATAATAGTAACTAAAATAAATATTTTCGAATTTAAAAATAATAAGTGACAGTAAAATAAATAAAAAGAATAAGGAAAAACATAAGTGGAAACAGTGACTGTAGCAAATAGAAAAATTTTTAAGAGCTTAAAAAAGAAAAAACTTCAAAAATAAAGTAAAAAACTATTTGATAAATAAAAACAAAAATATTGCGTAAACTAAACTATAGAAAAGGTGAAAAAAAAAACTAACTATTATAAAAAAAAAAAAAAATTAGAAAATTAGTAACTACTAAGAAAAAATAATAAAAAGTGAACTCCAAATTAAAAGTAAAAATAAAAATTACTATTAACCAAGCACTAAAATTATTTTGTTATATAAGTGAACAATAAAAATTATTTATAATATTAAACAAAATAAAATTTTTTCAAAAGACAGCAAATTAAAACAAAAAAATTTTTTTTTTTTTTAAAAGACTAGAAAGAAAAATCTAATTAAAATAATAGCTGAAAATTCATCAACTAATTAAGTTCGTGTAATCATCGAAGTTCGAGAAAGCTGAACACTACCAGAGTAAGCTCCAGTAATCATCAAAGTACGAGATGCTGTTATTAATGTAAGAATAATTTTATATAAAATATCTTTTATAAAATAAGAGAAGAAAAGAAAAATAGTGACCAAATTAAATTTTAATCCTCTACAAAGAATTTTTTTTTTTCATTCTATTTTTGATAATAATAATTAAATTTTAACCTCTAAAAATTTGCGTATAAAGTCCTAGTTGTATTTTTTTTTTTTTGAAAATAATAAGACCTGATTTTTAAATTTACTTTAACAATCCAAATTTCTACTGTATTTTTTTTGTTAACAAAATTAAATTTTAATCCTTTAAAAAATTTTACGTAAAAATTGTTCAGTGTATTTAAAAAAAAATAATAAAAATAATAAGACCTGATTTTCAAATTTAACAATCCAATTTTCTCCTTGAAACAAAATGCCTGACGAAACAATTGAACAACTCTCGGACAGACTGAGTAGGACACTGTCAGTGTCTACAAGTGGGACAACAGCCAGAAACGTAACTGGACTAAATGAAATTCAGAGGAACCAGATTATTGAAATAATTAACGAAGCTTTGAAAACGCCTTCAGATTATCTCTCAGACGAGGGTTTTGACCAACCCATAGGTGCAGTTACGACAGAATTAGGAGAATTAGACAAAGTCCCAGACATAATAAAATCACTTAGGGAATTTTCTGGAAAACCAGGTGAGTTCAACTCCTGGCGAAAATCCGTCGACAGAGTGTTAGACCTATACTCCAGCCTTAAAGGAACAGGACGATATTATGCAATTTTACATACTATAAGGACGAAAATTACTGGGGATGCAGATACTGCATTAGAATCGTATAGAACACCCTTAGATTGGCCTCGAATGAAGAAATGTCTAATGATGCACTATTCGGATAAGAGAGATATCGGCACTTTAGAATATCAAATGACAGTTTTGTGTCAGAGCAATAGGAGTATAACTGAATTTTATCAAGCTGTCTATCAACATCTTTCGCTGATACTTGATAAAGTATCATGTTTAAATCTAGACGAAGGAAGCCTTCGCTCAATGACAAATACTTACAGGGATAAAGCCCTGGATACATTTGTTAGAGGTTTAAATGGTGATCTTCCACGTTTGCTTAGCGTGCGTGAACCAACTTCTTTGCCCGAAGCATTACATATTTGTTTAAAATTGGATAATATGACATTTCGTATGAATTACGCTCATGGACAAATATCTAGAGGTAATATCCAGAAAGACAGAATTGGAGTAACCAATTCATTTTTTGGAAATCGACAGAAATTCTTTCCTGAGCTCGCTTACGTTGGTGGTATGACAAATAACAGACCACCATTGCCACCCCGTAATGGTCCTATACCAAATTATAATCCAAATTATACTCGTAACACAATTTTTAGGCCAACCGGTTATCAAAATTTTAGCCCAAGACCACAATTTAATCAAGGAAACCAAATCGGTTTTTCGAACCAATATAATAAACCCCAATATTTAACACCGAATTATCAAAAACCAACTCCTAGAGTAGAACCTATGGACGTGGATAGGTCTATCCAATCAAGGCACATTAATTATATGAACAGACCACCAGTTAACCAAGTTTCTAAGAGACCAGCTGGGGGCTCATTTCAAGGTCCAATCAACAAACTCCAAAGGAATTTTCATGTGGTAACCAACAATGAGGCAACTCAGCGGCAATTAGACCAGGTTCCACTAGATTATGAATATGCCCAAGAAGAAGGCGCAGTTGGGGGGATAACAGAAATGGACGAATATTATAAGGAATTTACCAACAGCGGACTTGAGATGTTCGAGCATTCACCTGAAGATCTCGAAACCGAGAAAAATCATTCCATAACAACGGATTATGCACAAGAAGATTTACTAAACGATCTTAATTTTTTTGGTTAAATAGTTCCTCGTTACCATACTTTCAAGTTAGAACGAGGAACGGACAAACTCTCAAATTCCTTTTAGATACCGGTAGTAATAAGAATTATATAAAACCTAATTTAGTCACAAACCATAGACCTAATCAGGAAAAATTTAGTGCAAAATCTATTGCAGGAAATGTAGAAATTACGCATCATGTTCTTTTAAATATGTTTGGCATCAATGATGTCCCCATAAAGTTTTTTATCTTACCAGGATTAAGAACCTTCGATGGGATATTAGGCAACGATAGTTTAAAAGAATTATCAGCCGTGATTTACACTTCAAAGAATTATTTCACGGTAAAAGGGGGAATAAATATTCCAAAATTCCAATACATTTCCCAAGATGTCAACAATATAGAAATTAGGATGGAACACCTTTCTGAAAATCAAAAAAGGTCTCTCGAAAACATTGTAAGTCACCATAAAAGTCTATTTGCAGATCCTGACGAAAGACTCACCTATACAACAAGAGTTGTTGGTGATATACGTACTTCCACGGACATACCAACTTATACCAGAAATTACCCTTACCCAATGGCCATGAAGGCAGTAGTTGAAGAGGAAATTAATAAATTATTAAAGGATGGGATAATAAGACCATCACGTTCGCCTTATAACTCGCCTATATGGATTGTATCAAAGAAACAAGATGCTTCAGGTAGACAAAAATATAGACTGGTCATAGATTTCAGAAAATTAAATTCGATTACAATACCAGATAGATATCCCATTCCCGAGATAAATGAAGTTCTCTCACATTTAGGAGGTAATAAATATTTTACTGTAATAGACTTAAAGAGTGGATTTCATCAAATACCTCTTAGAGAAGAGGATATAGAGAAAACGGCTTTTTCAGTTAATAATGGTAAATATGAATTTACAAGACTCCCATTTGGGTAGAAAAACGCACCGTCCATATTTCAGAGGACGCTGGACGATATCCTCAGGGAACAAATTGGCAAAACATGCTACGTTTATATTGACGATATAATTATCTTTAGTAAAGACGAAAAATCACATTTTAAACACTTGAATGACATTTTTGAAACACTTAATGCTGCTAATATGAAAGTCCAGTTGGACAAGTGTGAATTCTTTAAAGAGGAGGTAGAATTCTTGGGATTCATTGTTTCTTACAATGGAGTAAAAGCAAACCCCAAAAAGGTCGAAGCAATAGTAAATTTTGCTTATCCTACCACACTTAGAGAGCTCCGGTCCTTTCTAGGCCTTTCAGGATATTATAGAAGGTTTATAAAAGGTTACGCGGACTTAGCAAAACCTTTAACTAAATTATTGCGAGGAGATGCAGGTACGATTTCCAAATCTGAATCAAACCGTAGGAAAATTCAAATGGATAATGAAGCCAAAAATGCCAACGATTCCTTAAAAAATGCCTTAGTTTCTAGAGAAGTAATTCTCGCATATCCTGATTTTAAAAAAGAATTTCAATTGACAACTGACGCTTCTAATGTAGCACTGGGAGCCGTCTTAAGTCAGGATGATCAGCCAATAGCATTCATATCTAGAACTCTGTCAGAAGCAGAAGAAAATTACGCAGCCAATGAAAAGGAAATGCTTGCTATAATATGGGCATTAGGAAACCTTAGGAATTACTTGTATGGGTCAGCTAAAGTTGTCATCTTTACAGATCATCAACCGCTGACATATGCACTTAGCACAAAAAACAATAATAGTAAAATGAAAAGATGGAAAGCTATTTTAGAAGAATACAATTATGAAATGAAATATAAACCTGGTAGAAGTAATGTAGTAGCAGACGCGCTTTCTAGACCTCCAGCGACTGGAATAAATTCTTTATCAGGCACGGTACACAGCAGTGACAGCTCTCCACAAGATCTTATTCCGAGCATGGAAACCCCAATAAACGTATTTAAGAACCAAATTTTTCTTTCCATAGGTGAAACACCCACTTACCAATTTATAATCATATTCCCAGGGTATCATCGACACCTTATAAGCGAACCTAACTATGATGAACAAAAACTTACAGAAATTCTAAAAAAGTATCTAAATCCGTCCGTTATTAATGGTATAAAAACTCCTGAATCAATAATGGGGAAAATTCAAACAATTTATCCAAACCACTTTTCAAGTTATAAATGTCGATTTACACAATTGGTAGTTGATGACATAACGTCAGAACACGATCAAGAAAATATAATTGTGGAAACACATAATAGGGCTCATCGCAATGAGAAAGAAAACAGATTGCAAATTATGGAAAAATATTATTTTCCAGGAATGGCAAATAAAATTAAAAGGGTCATAAAACTATGTTCGACTTGTAAGACAAATAAGTATGAGAGACACCCAAATACGCCTGAGTTAAAAGAGACACCTATACCAACTCATCCTGGCCACACAGTCCACCTTGACATTTTTTCCACAGACAAAAAATTGGTACTAACATCGATTGACAAATTTTCAAAGTATGTCCAGACAAAATTACTAAAGGGACGATCGACAGAAGATGTTAGGAGACCTCTTAGGGAAATACTATTTTCTTATGGGGTACCGAAAAATATTGTCATGGACAACGAACCTTCTCTGAATTCAGCTTCAATCCTATTCATGATGAAAGACGATTTGAAAATAAACGTTTTCACCACTCCATCTTATCGAAGCGAAGCGAACGGACAGATAGAACGCTTCCATTCAACCTTAGCGGAGATAATGAGATGCCTTAAAAGTGATGGGACATCTAGAAATTTCGAAGAACTTTTGGAAAGAGCTGTAAATGGATATAACCATACCATTCATTCAACGACAAAAAAGAAACCTGTAGATCTTTATTTTGGTCGAACGATTGACTTTTCACCCCAAGATATAGAAATAACTAGATTATCTAACGTTGACCGACTAAAGCGCAAACAGGAAAATGACTTGACTTACCATAATAAAAATAAAAAACCAATTAAAGAATACGTACCTGGTCAGCTAGTCTACGTTAGGACAAATAAAAGATTAGGGACAAAACTTTCTAATCGGTTTAAGGAAGAGATAGTGAAAGAAAACCGTAATACAACTATAGTTACGGAAAGTGGCCGCATTATTCACAAGAGTCACATTAGAAATTGACAATTTTTTTTTATTTACATCCCATTTATCTTCTTTTTACAGATTACTAATTGGTACCGTCCTTGCGGATTTTAATATACTTGACTACTCTAATGCGAGATTAATAACCATTCAGAATGGGATCGCAAAAAAACAGAACGGCACCTTTAAAGTTATACATTCTATCGACTTAGAACAATATAGAATTTTATCACAGGACATTGAATCTACATTGAACACTAATATTACATATAGTCATCCGCTCCGTCCGTTTTTAAAACAACAAGTCTCCGATATTAATGGACTCCTTAATCGGTTAAGTCCACACGTAAGGAGAAGATCTATCGATTTTATTGGTAGCGCATGGAAATGGGTTGCTGGGACTCCAGACAGCCATGATTTTGAAATTTTAAATCAGAAAATTAAAAATGTATTAGAAAATAACAACAGACAAATGATTATAAACGAACTTACAACTAGCAGATTACAAGATATTTCAAACATTACAAATCAAATATTAAAAGTAAAGCGGGAAGATTGGAATAATGAACTGGCAATTACATTAGAACACAAATTAACATTAATTGAAAAAGAATTACAAAATATTGAATATGCAATACAATGGGCTAAAGTAAATATTGTAAACTCATTTATCTTGTCAAAAACCGAAATTGAAAATTTAAATTATGTTTTAAGAAATTATAGTATTCCTATTTTTAATGTAGATGAATTGTTATCATTTGGAAGCGTAAAGATTGTGACAAATAACAAAGAAATTTTATATATTTTAAGTATTCCCATTGCCCAAAATGATATCTGTAAAATTTTCTTAGCAAAGCCAGTAAAAATTGGAAATATTATTGATAAAATTGAATATGGCAAAATTTTAGATTGTAATAATAAATTATTCGCCATCAAAGAAAGCTGCAAAAGCTACAACGATTTAACAATATGTAATAGAGATAAGCTTGTAGAATTAAGTGATAAATTTTGTATAACTAGTTTATTTAGAAATAAAATAGGTAGCTGCACACAGGTTAACAACGAGCACGTCCCAGCAATAGAAGAAATCGGAAGCGACTTACTACTGCTGAATCAATACATTGGGAAAATTAAAGTGAACGAAGAAGAAATAGCATTAAATGGAACTTATTTGGTCAAATATTTCAACACAACAGTCAACATTGAGGGTCGAGAATACTATTCAAAAGAAATAAGTGGCAACAAACCTCTTCCAGCTTCATTACAACCAAGAGCATGGAATAGCAAAACCGAAGAAATCATATCACTGCAAAGACTCCAAAAATTGAATATGGGAAACATCAAAAGATTGGAAACACTGGAAAACAAAAATAACTTTCTACTAACATCAAGCCTCATCATCATTGTATCCGTTTGTGTTATTATCGCTTGGATTTCTAAGAAGAAGAAAACAAAAAAAGAAGATGAAATAATAGAAACGAAAGAAGCCCAACCAGAACATCCAATTGTTGTAAAATCTACAGAGGAAAAAATTAGGAAAAAGAATTCCACCATTTTTGACATCCACACATTTTAAGCAATCGGGACGACTGCATTTAAGGAGGGAGGAGTTAACACAAAATACATTTAAAATACATTTAAAATAAATATTTCGCTAACAACAACAACACACATTAAAAAATACCAAAATTAGTTCTCAAGCTGACGTTGCGTCTTCTGCAAAACAAACAAACAGTTATTTCACAACAATACCGTTGCACGCGCATCCGGCGCGATTACCAAAATACAGTAATTCTGCAAGGTAGTATTTTCCCACCAACAATATTGAACGGCATTGCACATGCCAACGAATAAAGCAGCTCATATTACAATAATACCATTGCACGCGCAACACAGAAATTCTGCAAGGTAGTAAATTCACACCAACAACATTGAACAGCATTGCACGAGCGGCAGAATGACAACAGCGTGAATGAATGGCGTGATCAGCAAACCTGTTATTATAAATTAGGGTAGTTTTAAGAAAATCATTGCTTTTTATTTTGAATTACAAATAAAGACGGTTGTTGTGTCGCCATCAGCGCACAACAATTAATTTTTTTAAACTAAAATTCGTATAAGAATTTAATTTATATACTCTGGTATCACGGGTATTCAGAAGTCCTGGAATTACGGATTAAAGCTGACTTTTTAGGTATGGTTGTGGTTTAAATCCAAATCGTGGGAAGAATATAGCCCGACATGGGGTTGCGTTAAACCGGCTGCTGTGTCCATAAAACAGCAGAGGTGTTAGTAAGGCCTCGACTCCTCACCAAGATGTGAGATATGTTGCCCAAGTTCACTGATCTTAAAATTGGTACCAGAGTGTAACTCTACTACTCAATATGCCAGTGGGCGGTGCATATTTAGAACACTGCTCAAAATTACTTTCCGAGTCGATTTAGTGATGTCCGTCCATCCGTCAGTACTTTCCTCCGTCCGTCTGTGTGTCCATGTAAATATTGTTGAAGTGGACTTTTATTAAGGGTCCAGTAAGATCGTCATGTAGTGGATTTTTCATGAGGATAACATTGTTTTAAAACAAAAGTCCTTTATTTATTTTTATTTTATTAGTCTAAGGATATGTCTGGGCAAGACTGGTTCTTGAAAGAACTTCTTCTTCTAGACTGTCGGTTAGAACTGCCCTTCTTTATTCAACATGTTCCTGCTTATATATTAGAATACAATAGAGTTATTGAGTGCTTTTCTAAAAGTCACTCTATAATAGTGTCTACTCTCTAAAATAACAAAGAGTTTCTCTATAATATTAATCATGTATTAACTGTGTACATTTGTAACAGGCGATCATAGAAATTAGGGTGGTTTCTCATTATTAATATTTACGTCATATTTCATACATAAGTGCAATTCCAAATAAACGAGTGGAATTGTACTGGTTAAAGTGCATACCGATACAATACGCTGGAATGTGTATTAGCATATGAAATCAAGTCTAGTTGTTCTACATATCGATCAACCAACTCTATCCGATTTCATTGCTTTGTACATTAACCCGCTCAGTCAAACAAACACACTGCGTCATTTGTCAACAACCGTTTGACCTACCCCAAATATCCAATTGATACATTTCGTTCTATTTATTTGTCGCTAGCCATGTATATGTAGGGTTGTTTGTTGTATCGATTTGTTGTTACGGACACTTCATTGTGTTTACATTCATAAAATACGCTATATATACGACACTGTTATCAAACTGCAGGTCGCAAGTATAAATATATTTTGATGAAACTTGGTACATAAGCTTATATCTGTCATAGGATGAACGCTGTTGAAATTTGTGAGAAGCGGTCCATGTTCAGACCTAGCCGCCATACAAATGACCCATATGAAATCGACATAAATTGCCATAAGATCCAAATTATCAAATAGATCTCAGCCAAATTGGGTTTGCATGTGTTTATTATATCCATTAATCAGTAGTCCAAAAATAATACCTTTATGACAATTCTTAGTCATAGGCCCTATATAGAGCTGCTTCCCGATCTTCACTATCAAAAAACAAAAATATTGAACAGATTTTTCTCAAATTTGGTTTGTATATATTTTTTTCAGAATATAAGTGACTTTACCAAATATGGTCAGGATCGGTCCATTTTTCGATCTAGTCCCCATATAAATATAGCATCTGATATGAAATTTTTCATATCTGCAGCCAAAAAAAAATAATAACAAAGCCATTCAAATTTCGTTTATGCTTATTTTCTACATCGAATTATTTGTACCGAACGGATGTGGTCTCTAAACAATGGTATAGGGTATCATATAGTCGGTATAGACCTACTATAGTTTCCTACTTGTTATAATTCATCTTAGTAGGCGTGAAAATAAATACCAAATAGTAATGGTAGCAAAATGGGTTCTCTATTTTTTGGTTTTGTTTTATGAATATCAGAAATTCTTGTCTCGTCTATCTGTATATACATTCCTGCAACGGAAAGTGTAATTTAATTATTTTAAAGTATTATAGCGCAGTAAATAGTAATACATATCAAGTGTATTAATTTAAAGCTTATTGTTTTAAAAACAAAAGCCACAAGAAAGGTAAATAAATATACCTTCAATTTATGTCTAATTGAAAATATAGCAAAATACTTTAAACCATGGACATGGGCAATCATATTTTTGAAAAAATCGCCAAGGAAGCCAAGACCAAACTTCAGTCTGGTACTATTTTCTACAAGAACGAAGTGGAAAACTGGATATGTGTAACAAATGCATGAAAATAATTAAAGTCAGTGGTGGAAGCACAAGTGGGATGCACAAACATCTCAAAACTGTCCATGGAATAAATTTTTTTAAATCAAAAAGATGTGTTTTGACCGTTAACGAGAATCCTCATTGTAACTCAAATATGAATAAAAATGTTAGAATTACCGACTATTTTAAAACTGAAGAACATAATAGTAGCTCGAATGACAGCTAAATATTGTTTATCTTTTGTACTTATATTATTTGTACTACCATTGGTTTAAGACAACAAGAGGATTGAGTGAAATTCCTACATCGGCAACTTCTATTCAATCAATAGTAATGAATTACTGCAAAAAAGTTAGAACGCAGTTGAAAAATGAACTGTTATCTAAGAAAGTCAGTCGACATAAGTTCATCATTACATTCGATGAATGGACGTCAATCAAAAATCGATGTTGAATTAACATAAATGTACATTCTAACAAAAGTTTTTGAAATAATGCAGAAAATGCAGAATTTTCGAAAGGCGTATGCATTTTTCAGATGTATTGCACTATTTATACAATCTATCCAACCATGAACACGATGACAATTACGGAATATTTAACCAAATAAGCCAAACAGCCATAATACAAATAATTGTTAAGTTGGTTGAAAGTTTGGGAGATCAAACCATAAACATAGACGAAGCAGTGGCAGTGGCTAATAAATCTGACGATGATGTAGACCTGGTAACTATTGAACCAGAAATTCCTATTCAGGACAAAACTCTTACAATTAAGCAAAAGTTGTAGAAATTTATATCGGAAAAAATGCAACAAAATAAGCGCGATAATAAGATTAATTCGAAAAAATAAGCTAAGGATATCACCAAAGTTATTCGAAGGGAAATCACATATTTCGAGTCTGAAAAGGTGAAAGAAGATATTTGCAAAACGTGTATAATTTCCTTATGACCGATCGTCCTACAAGTATAAACGCATGTTTTCTGCAGGATTACTCTGCACGAAAATAAGATCATGCCTTTCGGATAAAAGCATAGATAATTTATGTTTTCTGCGAGCATATTTTAATTCACAAACAGAAATAATTAAAAAGATACAGGGTAGATTACCTCGGTATTAATTACTGTATATATTTAGCTTTTAATTGGTTTGGTTTTTTGTTATAAAACTTTTTTTTCTTTTTTTAATTACAATGAATTGGATATAATGGGAAGAATTGTTTTATTGTTGGTGCTTTGCATTTAGATAATTTTTTTTCAATAAATAATATCAAAAATACCGGTAACAAGATCTCCTCAATAGCGCCTTCAGTATTGGAATCACTTGTCTAATCTAAAGATTTTCGATAAACACAGGGGTACCGCAAGGCTATGTTCTTTCTCCTTCCAATCCTGTCTACTCTTTTGCAGACGACAGCAATATTTGTGTCGACATACTTTGATAATCTCTGACTGGCTTCCAGTGAATAGGGTAGATTTTAATGCTCGTAAGGCCCTATGTCGTTCATTGCGCCATCGACAGGTCGTGGAGTCATGGAGTCATCAATGTCATCTGTACCCATTAGCGGTATACGTATTCACGATTTAAATGCTCTTTATATTCTGGGCATAAAAATTCAATGTGATGATGATCGCTAGAATAAACACATTTTTAAATTGTCGAAAGAAGCTTTCAAATATGTAGGTTTCTTAAATCGGTGTAAGAATTATTTCACCCCATCTGATCTCGTTTGCTATTTACAATACCAATATCCGACCAGAAATGGAAAACAATTCCCATATATGGATAGGGGCTTAATAGTGTAATTTGAAGCTTGTGGACCCTGTGGAAAGAAGGCCGTTATTGACACATTGGAGCATCGTCGGAATATTTGTTGTGTTACACTGCATTATAGATATTACATTGGGAGGAGTTCTGCTGAGATAAGTACAGACATCCTTAGAGCCCATATTTTTCTTCGCACCACTTAGTCATCTAGTAGATCTCATCCATTTGCAGTCTACTGTCTAGTGGATCGCACAATCCGTATGTGAAATCAACATCCTGCTAAGGTCTTTCCGGATACTTAAAATATATATAAATTTTAGTCAAATATCCACAAACTCTACACCCTCTTTTTTTTCCATATTATAACATATTTTCCTGATATCAGAACAGTACACCGCATTATTAGGGGAAAACCCCTGAGTCTTTATCTATATAAAAAATAAGTAAAGAAAAAATTAATAAAAAAATAATTTAAAAAATAAGTAAAACTAAAAATTTGTTATGCGAAAAAAGTACAATTCAAAAACTATTAAGTACTTAATTCAGTTATTCATCCCTGACACAGAAATGCATCATAAGGCAGCGTTTGTGTGAGTTTATCAATGCGTTACTATATGTAATATACTTCAGGGCAATTGCAAACGCTTCGAAATAGTATTGGAAATATAAATAGTAAGTTGTTGTGTGTTTGAGTAACATTTTTTGCACATTTCATTTTTTTTTTTTTGCTGCACACAAAAAAGGAAATTAGAACTCAATTCGTAAGTAACATTTACTGCTGATGATAAAATCAGATCTGTGCGAGCGTTTAGTTAAATCGAAGAAATTTTTTTAGCTTTCTTTATTATTGAAATGTTTCAGTTCCTTTTTATGTAATTTTTGTTGCTATTTTTTTGTTTTTGTTTTATTTTTTTTTTTTTTTTGTTCAACTCAAGCTTCGTTGGGATATTTTATATGCATTTTCACATGAGCAAGCAATTTTACACAAAAGGAAAAACTAGCAAATAGAACTTACACAAACGACTGGCACATCTCTACTAAAAAACAAAATTGTTTAATTCAATTGTAAAGAAATTCGCATACATATGTATGTATACTCGCAATGTTTTAACTGAAAAAAAAGAAGTAATGAAAGGGAGGACAAAGAATATACAAAGAAAATACTTCAAATGAAAAATAAATATTAAATTTATTTATATTAAACTTAGCGATAAAAATACTCATTAAAATCTGTGAACAAAGACGAACAAACTTTTATTATATACAAAAGAAATATATATTAGACCATTTAATTTCAGTTTTTGGCGAAAAATCCCATTTATTCTGAAAGTATAGAAAAAATAAAAATATTCGGGTCTGCATGGTTTTCAAAATCAATTCGTATTCGGGCGAAATACAAAACTAATAGTTAGGAAAAATACTGAAACGCAACTGCTCTTAACTTATTGCATTTATTTGTTTAGTCTGGTATGCCAGAAAAATTTGACGATTAAAATAAATGATCACCTTCTCGCATACAAGTTAATACTTGCACACGCCCAATACCTTTTTTAATAACATATTGGCAAATGCGCGAGTCAGCAATACCACGGAAAGCGCGTGTTGCAGTTGAGCCCAGTGCACCACCGCTTTGCTTAACAACATACAATGTGCTATGAGATACCTCCATTCATTTGGACATGCACAAGCTATTCGGAAATAAGTAAGTTAGTGTTCTAAATTAAATTAAGCTAGCGTAGGCAAATATTTGCACACGCAGATTATTGGGAAACCATAGCATGTTATGGTTCCCACGAGAATTGACTAGCATAAGCAAAATAATTTAATTATATTAATGTGTAGAAGACAAGCAGCAGTTAGTTCAATTCTAGACTGCAACAGATGAACTTAAAATAAACGTGTTAAAAATTAAGATTGTGGTGTTTAATTGAAAAAGGTGAGTTGGGCCCCATGGGTGGCCCAACTGTAGTAATTTTTTTTACGTGCGCGCAAGGACGCACTTAACTTACATTATTCTATACTAGCAGATTCCAGCGCTCGAAATTCGTGTGCAATTTCTAGGCAGCTTTATTTTTCAACTTAGCCAATTCACAAACCAACACTTTTATGGTTTATTATTATTGCGAATGAAGATAACAAACTCATTAACAAATTTAACAAAACACACATAGCATATGTATAACTTTATGTATGTGTTAGTAGCAACTTGAAATGCAATTTACTCAAAATAAAGGAACAAGTTTTAAAATCTCTAAGTCTGCAAAACGGCTAAAAGGAAATACCTTTCAAATAATATACGCTTGGTCAAAATCGGGATAAAACGGTAGAACAAAACATCGGTCACAAGAAATCGTCTAGCCTATTAAACTGTAACTACAAATTACTCTACAACTCCATGCTATAAATTTTTACAGTTAAGTTCTATACAAATAACTATGTTAAAAAAGCTTATTTTTATTTTACTTCTAAAGAAGTGAAGATAAGTTTTCGATATTAGGGAAACTAGGGGATCCAGTCGAATGTTGTTTCGAAAAAACACAGTTTTTGCGTGGATATATTTGCAATGACAATTAAGATATTGGCAGTCTGCATTGCTAATGTTATATTGTATCAGAAATAACTGGCCAATTAGTGTCCTATTGTCCAATAGCGCCCATATTTGGATCGCGCATACATAATTATACCCTACTAGCTGACCCGGCAAACATTGTTTTGCTATATAACTTATTGCTGTGCATCTCTCAGTGGGAGGTGCCACGCCCACTGGTTTGATCCCGCCTTTTTTTCACATAACTTCTCACACTCATCAGTCGTGAAATCACACGTAGCTTCAAGACTGTCGGGTTTATAGTACGCTAGATAAAATTTTTTGTATGGGAGATGCCACACCTACTAACCCAATCCCGCCCATTATTGGTACGACTATTAACATTAACAACCAATTGACATGCAGAAAGTTTCTAGGCTCTGGCCATCATAGTAGTCTAGATATTTACCATGAAGGTGCCACGCCCACTGGTTTGATCCCGCCCATTTTTTCCGAGTACTAACGTTGATAACTTATTAATCCACTCTAAGTCCCAAGATTTTATCTATCACTGTACTCTAGATATATGATATTAAATATTTGCTTTGTATGGTGGGTGACACGCTCATTGGCCCGATCCCGCCCATTTTTTTTCGCAACTCTTCAAAGCACTTTAATATGCACATGTGCATAATTTCAGAGCCCTAGCTGTCATAATACTCCAGATATTATAAGTTAAAATTATATATATGTATAGTGTGTTCTGTGGTTCCTAAAAGGAGCAAAGGGCCACATATATGTTAAAATTAGATATTGAAAATTCACTTAATATGGGAGGTGCCTCGGCCTCTTGAAAAATCAAAACAAAAAAAAAAGCCTGTTTTTCCTTCCGGCTAGGCAGTTACCCACTGTAAAAAAAACAGGACGATCAAGCCAGTGGTGTAGTCTCCTATAAAGGACAAACATACACACATCCATACATACATACATTTTTATACCCTATACCACCTTGTGGTTTGGGTATAATGACTTTGTGCTGCTGTTTATAACTACCAAAAATACTTGTCCTAGACCCATCTTTTATTATACCGATCGAATCAGAATCACTATTTGATTCGATTTAACGATGTCCGTCCGTCTGTGTGTCCATGTAAAGCTTGTAATCAAACTGCAGGTCGCAAATATGAATATATTTTGATGAAATTTGGAATTTTATCTTCTATTGGCCATGGGATGAACGCTATTGAAATTGGTGAGAATCAGTCCATGTTCAGACCTAGCCCCCATACAAATGCCCCTATAAAATCGACTTAAATTGCCATAAGATCCAAATTGTCGTATAGATCTTAGTCAAATTGGGTTTGTATGTGTTTATTACATTCACTAATGAGTGATCTAAAAGTGATCCCTATGGGACAACTCTTAGTCATAGGCCCCATATGGAGCTGCTTTCCGATCTTCACTTAAATCTATCAAAAAACAAAAATATTGCACTGATTCTTCTCAAATTTTGTTTGTATATGTTTTTGCAAAATACAAGAGACCTTACCAAACATGGTTAGGATCGGTCCATTTTTGGGCCTAGTCCCTATATAGATATAGCATCCGATATGAACTTTTTCATATCTGCAACCAAAAAAATTAATAAAAATCCCACTAAAATTTGGTTATTGCTTATTTTCTATAACCACTTAGTTGGGCCTGAGGGATAGGGCCTCTAAACGCATGGTATAGGGTATCGTTTTCTTACTTGTTATATATAAGACACCACTATGTAGTTAGGATATAATGACTTTGTGCCGATGTTTGTAACTACCAAGAATAATTGGCATAGACCCATCTTTTGTAAAACCGATCCACTCAGAATCACTTTATAGTTCGATTTAGCGATGTCCGTCCGTCCGTCCGTCTGTGTGCCCATGTAAAACTTGTAATCAAACTACAGGTCGCAAACATAATGCATTTTGATAAAATTTAGTATATAAGCTTTTATGGGCCATAGGATAAACGGTGTTGAAATTTGTGAAAATGGGTTCATGTTCAAACCTAGTCCCCATACAAATGACCCCTATGAAATCGGCTTAAATTTCCATAAAATCCAAATTATATTATGGATCTCGGTCAAATTGGGTTTGTGTATGTTTATTACTCCCATTAATCAGTGGTCCAAAAATAAACTCTACAGACAATTCTTAGTCATAGCCCCATATAAAGCTGCTTCCAGACTTTAATTTAAATTTATCAAAAAACACAAATATTTCAAAGATTTTTCTCAAATTTTGTATTTATATATTTGTGCAAAAAATAAATAACCTTACCAAATATGGTCAGGATCGGTCCATTTTGCTACCTAGACCCCATATAAATATAGCAACCGATATGAACTTTTCATATTCAAATGCAACAAAAAAAAAAAAAACAATAAAGCCACTCAAATTTGGATTATGCTTATTTTCTATATACAATAAGTTGGGCCTAAGACATAGGTCTCTAAATGCATGGTATGGGTTATCGTATAGTCGGTCTAGACCGGCTCTAATTTTCTTACTTCTTTTTACATACTGCTGTGATGAAGAAGTGACCTTTGTTATAAAATGGAAATTTTTTATTTATTGTTCCAATTGAATTTATGTCAAGGTTTTTGCCAATTTTCTAAACAGTTGTTAAAGTCGATTTCCCAAATGGCCGTAATAGCGCCCAGCTATCCTGCTTTTAACTTCTCAATCGATTCAAAATGGAGCGATAGTAATAATAATATTAAAAATAATAATTATAATAATATTAATAATAATAATAATAATAATAATAATAATAATAATAATAATAATAATAATAATAATAATAATAATAATAATAATAATAATAATAATAATAATAATAATAATAATAATAATAATAATAATAATAATAATAATAATAATAATAATAATAATAATAATAATAATAATAATAATAATAATAATAATAATAATAATAATAATAATAATACTAATAATAATAATAATAATAATAATAATAATAATAATAATAATAATAATAATAATAATAATAATAATAATAATAATAATAATAATAATAATAATAATAATAATAATAATAATAATAAAATAATAATAATAATAATAATAATAATAATAATAATAATAATAATAATAATAATAATAATAATAATAATAATAATAATAATAATAATAATAATAATAATAATAATAATAATAATAATAATACTAATAATAATAATAATAATAATAATAATAATAATAATAATAATAATAAAAATAATAACAATAGTAATAATAATAATATTAATAATAATAATAATAATAATAATAATAATAATAATAATAATAATAGTAATAATAATAATAATAATAATAATAATAATAATAATAATAATAATAATAATAATAATAATAATAATAATAATAATAATAATAATAATAATAATAATAATAATAATAATAATAATAATAATAATAATAATAATAATAATAATAATAATAAAAATAATAACAATAGTAATAATAATATTAATAATAATAATAATAATAATAATAATAGTAATAATAATAATAATAATAATAATAATAATAATAATAATAATAATAATAATAATAATAATAATAATAATAATAATAATAATAATAATAATAATAATAATAATAATAATAATAATAATAATAATAATAATAATAATAATAATAATAATAATAATAATAATAATAATAATAACAAATTCACATATGTATATCAATAATTAATTCAATTTTATTGAAACATATTATAAACAAGTAAGAAAATTATAGTCGGTCTAGACCAACTATTCGATGCCCTCAACCATGCGTTTAGAGACCCTATCTCTTAGACCTAACTAACTGGATATAGAAAATATGCATAAACCAAATTTGAGTGGGATTTTTATTAATTTTTTCAGCTGCAGATATGAAAAAATTCATATCGGATGCTATATCTATATGGGGACTAGGTCCAAAATAGACCGATCGTGACCATGTTTGGTAAAGTCTCTTGTATTTTGCAAAAATATATACAAACAAAATTTGAGAAGAATCAGTGCAATATTTTTTTTTTTTGATAGATTTGAGTGAAGATCGGGAGCAGCTCTATATGGGGCCTATGACTAAGAGTTGTCCAATAGGGACCATTTTTGGACTACTGATTAACGGAAGTAATATATACATAAAAACCCAATTTGACTAAGATTTGTATGATAATATGGATCTTATGGCAATATATGTTGATTTCATAGGGGTCATTTGTATGGGGGCTAGGTCTGAACATTGACCGATTCTCACCAATTTCATTACCGTTCATCCCATGGCCAATAAAAGATCAAATACCAAATTTCATCAAAACATATTTATATTTGCGACCTGCAGTTTGATTACAAACTTTACATGGACACACAGACGGACGGACATCGTTAAATCGAATCAGATAGTGATTCTGATTCGATCGGTATAATTAAAGATGGGTGTAGGTCAAATATTTTTGGTTGTTACAAACAGCAGCACAATGTCATTATACCCAAACCACATAGTGGTGTGGTATAGGGTATAATTAATAGTGAAATAGAAGCATCAAAACTAAAGGTAAGACGTTTTTATTAAAAATGTAATAACTTGTCATACATTTTATTATTTATTATCAAAGAAAAAAAAGGGACGTTGTAAGCATTGTACACTTGAAAAAGGTGCTATTGTAAAAAAATTGTTTCTGTATTGTTTCATATTCTGAAATAAGAAAATTGGTTGGTTGCTCTAACAAAGTGTTTGTAAATGCAATAAAATTTACCCAAAAATTGGGAATACGTGAGATAAGTGCGATCGCAAGTGTTGAAATTCTTCGTCGGAGATTGAGAGGTAACAACCTGTAGTCCCCGAAAAGTGTCCCTGCTCTCACGTTGCAAAGCGTTTGGAGTTTGCTAGTATTCATTTCGAATGGTCGGCTGAGAAGTTGAGAAAAGTTATTTGGACAGATGATCCAAAGTTGTTTTATTTCGAGGCAATTCAAAATTCACAAAAAAAAAAAACCATTAAACATGGAGTAGGATCCATATATTGGATCAGAACAATTATGGATGAAATAGTTTACGTTAATATCCTCCAGGAAGTAATGCTACCATATGTTTTTGAGGAAATGCCGCTGGTTTGGGACCTGCAGCAGCAGAATGACCCGAAGCATACCAGCATACTTGCAAAACAGTGGTTTCAGGACAATAAAATAAACGTGGCGGAATGGCCAGTTCAGTCCCCAGATCTAAATCCAAACAACTAAATATACAATGAATATTAAAATAATTCCATATAAAATGAATCATATATTTATTTCATCTATATATATAAAAGAAAGTCATGCTAGTTTCACTATTTATAACTCAAGAACGGCTAAACCGATTTGGCTGAAAATTGGTGGGGAGGTAGCTTGGAAACAGGGGACGGACAGCATTCCCGTGTGTCGTGACATGAAACGTCTTTAGTTTATGTGGCAACAATGTTTATTTTTCACTTTTTAAGATTTTTCTTTTAAAATTAAGCCGTGGTGTTGGAAATAAGTGTACGTAATGTCGGAAATAGTGAACGTGTAAAAATTACCAAATTTAAGTAACTTCAGTTTTAAGTTTAGTTCAGTTTATGTGGCAACAATGTTTATTTTTACTTTTTAAGATTTTCGCATCTGACGTGGAATAACAAAACGCAATGATTTAACAATGCCGCGACCAAGACGATCGAATCTTTTCCGACAAAGCCGTAATGCAAGTAGGATACGAAACATTACGAATGAAAGGACTGAAGAAGAACAAGAAGTTGTCCGTGAGGAGCGCCGCGTTACTATGGCTCGACTTCGTGCTTATCAATCACAATAGCAAAGTGAGTCAGCCCGTGCAACGGCTCGGTTGGCAATGCGAAATCGTCGAGCGAACAACAGAGATCAACAAGTACATAATTTTAAATCCACAAGAAGAGATTCATCAAGTGCTGACTTGAATCGAGCAGCGTTTCGATACGATTACAGCACTGATTACGGCTTGCAAAATACATGAACAATAAAGAATCATTAAAATACTTAATTTTTTTTATTTGTATTTCCTAATAAAAAACTGAACTTAATAAAATCCAAAATCTGCTTATTTATTGCCTCTTAGGCGGAACAGAGTTTGCCGGGTCAGCAAGTTATAAATAACAAGTAAGAAAATTATAGTCGGTCTAGACCGACTATACGATACCCTATACCATGCGTTTAGAGGCCCTATCTCTCAGGCCCAACTAACTGGATATAGAAAATAAGCAATAACCAAATTTGAGTGGGATTTTTATTAATTTTTTTGGCTGCAGATATGAAAAAGTTCATATCGGATGCTATATCTATATGGGGACTAGGTCCAAAAATGGACCAATCCTGATCATGTGTGGTAAAGTCTCTTGTATTTTGCAAAAATATATACAAACAAAATTTGAGAAGAATCAATGAATTATTTTTATTTTTAATAGATTTAAGTGAAGATCGGGAAGCAGTCTGTATGGGGCCAAAGGGATCATTTTTGGACCACTCATTAATGGATGTAATGAACGCATACAAACCCAATTTGAGTAAGATCTATATGACAATTTGGATCTTATGGCAATTTATGTCGATTTCATAGGGGTAATTTGTATGGGGGCTAGGTCTGAACATGGACCGATTCTCACCAGTTTCAATACCGTTCATCCCATGGCCGATCGAAGCTTATATACCAAATTTCATCAAAATATATTCATATTTGCGATCTGCAGTTTGATTACAAATTTTACATGGACACGCAGACGGACGGACGCACGGACGGACGGACGGCCGGACGGACATTGTTAAATCAACTCAAAAAGTGGTTCTGATTCGATCGGTATAATTAGAGATGGGTCTAGGCCAAATATTTTTGGTTGTTACAAACAGCAGCACAAAGTCATTATACCCAAACCACATAGTGGTAGGTATAAAAATATAAATCTTCACAAATGGCAACACTGGGTACATGTGTGTTTGTAATTCCATTTGTAACGTTATAAAAAAAGAATTTGCGGCCCCATAAGGAAAATATTCTTGATCCTTGCTGTCCGTCTACCCGCTTGTGTGTCCGTCTATTCATCTTTTGAAATCACGCTTATTCACAAGATAAAGCATTATTTCTATAAAGTTTCTGTTAAAAATTGAGGATATGGGGTGGCATTGTGTCAAAGTGCAACCTTAGATATTAAGATACCTCTAAAATGTCTGTCCTTGTTGTCTGTGTTTGTTGTAATAATTTAGTACTAAGTTTATCAAACAGTTTACTTTTTCTATATTTTGTTACAAACAGTGGAATAAGTGCAGATATTAATACAACACTCTTACTTGTTTCGATGTTGCTTCACCCTCCGCATGATGCTCGTCTCTTGGGTCATACGCATAGACTAAAATTTCTTCGCCCAAAATGATACATTCCGTTTCATTCTGGTAGCCGGAACACATCGTATCAGAGATATTAACGCGACGCTATTTTTAAAAAATCTGAGTGTTTGCGGGAAAATACCTTTTTAATTACTGCTAACTGATCCTTCTGAAATATTAGCGCTCTCAGTCGATTATTTTTCAGCACCAATTTCATGGTGTCCTTGGCGTGTTTTCTATCAGTTGATGGTGTGTCTCGTCCATGTCTCTCTTTGTCTTCAATGCTTATCTGCCTTCTAGGAATTGTTTTTAACACCTGCAATCATGTTTTTTCAACATATCCTGGTCACAGAATGCCTTCTGCAATATCCTCAAAATTTTTGCAGCAGAAATTTCAACCCACACACAAAATTTCTGTTGTTTATAAAAATGAAGACAAATACACGAAATTTGGCGCTGAAGTCAAAACCAATTCTGTCAACCTGAAAATATAGATTTTTCCAAATCTATAATCGCGCGAAGCTTATTTGAAAAGTCACCCTTGGACTTATTATAAGGAATCTTTTCTTTTAAATCCTCCATACAACTGTGCATAGTGTATATATAAGTTTGTCACTAAGTTTGTAACACATCGAAAAATGCATCTGCAAACCCTTAAAAAATGTTTCTTCCTAATCCTTATAACAACTCAAAACTATATAGCGATGTCCGCCCGTCTGTCTTTCTATTTCAATCAAACTCATTCTAAAATAAAAGTCCTATGCAGGTAAAATTATAACAGTGTTGGTTGCTATTATCTCGTGCAGTTTGGTGTTTAAAACGGGATCCATCGAGCATCATTGTGCTAAATTGTGACCTAAAATATGAAGATACCTCTAAAAATTGTTAAAAATTAAGTGTACTCGTTGCAACAATTTTTACTTTTCCAAATATTTTTCTAAATTTGTTACCAATATTGCAATAAGTCCAGATATAAATATAAACGTAAAACCCAGGTGGAGGGTATCAAAGATTCGCTACAACTGAATTTAATTGAAGTTAAATTATCAAGTTAAAATAAATGCAATCACTTTTTAATTGAGAGCTTCCTCCTTTGTTTATAAATTTTCTTTGTGTTAGCCAATAAATATTTTTATAATTGTTACAAAATTTTAATGGAGAACATACATGTTTGATTGAATTTTAAAATTTTTCTTCGTACTGTCTTTTCGGATGTATTGATTGTATGCTTAAATGTATGTACATTTTATTTATCAATTATGTATACAAATATTTGCTCACCACCTTAGTCAAACCTATTAAAAATGTGTCAACCTGCAATGGACTCATTACTTTTATATATTCAGTTCTCCCAGTGACAAGACAATATGTACATAAACTTTAGTAGATCTCATGTATTGGGGAGTAATGGTTGTAGTTTTACATTCTATAAAAGTTTGTGATCTTTGGTAATATTAGTTTCGGATGTTGGTTGTAACGATACAAATAGTTCAAAACAAGTGATATGTATATTTGAATTCGATCAGGCTTTGGGATCATATAAAATTCTCTTCCAAAATTGTAGTAAGACAAGTACGATTTTAGTGAATCTGACCACATCAGGTCGTGATACATAATGCCGCTACTCATGTTTAGGGTATAATGTGCATGAACTTGACCGACTTGTAACTTCCTTAATTACTCTCTGTTCGTTACATTTTGAACTCGAAGGGTAAGTGTAAGCTTGTGTTTATTTTTCAGGTTACATGTTCTATGCAGCAGCACTACACAAAGTCATATCAACATACATAAAAACACACATACTTACATATAACACACTGGTCAAAAAATAAAAATTAATATTTGCCAGCTTCAGATATTGTAGCACTTGTCAATTTTGTAGTCATTTATTTTATTCAGAAAGCTAAATTGTCTATTGCAAAAAAAAAAAAAAAAAATAACTAAATAAATAATCATTCAGTTATTCTATATGCGAGTAACTAGAATAGCTACACTTAGAAACCCGATTTGTTGTGTCTACCGAATTTATGGCCAACCGAATTGTAATGAACTAAATTGCTTAATTTCGGGCTGATTAAAATTGTAATTTTGTTGTCCTAACATTAAGTATTTTATCCCAAGAGCAAATAGTTAGTGTTGAATCAGCTCTGGAACAATAAGGTTGGGGTTTTTTTATGTGTCACAAATAACATCATGTAGAACATATTAAAGAGTATATATTGAAAGATAAAGCCATGTTTCGAAAATAATTTCGAAACGGTATATTATAAAAAAAATTCCATATAATTTTCTTGTCATTTACACTGGGGAGTGAGAAATTCCAAGCCAGAGTGAAAGTCCTAGGCTAACGTAGTAAAACCTCCAAAGCTCGAAAGCGGTTTTATTGCACACGACCAATAACAAAACCTCGGCAGTCTTCTGCGAAACAACAACTACGTACTTTGCTTCGTGTTTGAAAAAATTTCTTATTGTCATTGGCTTTACTTTTTCAGTAGCTCAATGGCCATAAATTTTGGAATAACTGACGATGTATTGCCGAGAATTTATAAAAAAAGGGGAAAAAATTAATTTTTTTTTAATTTCATTTATCAAAATTAATCCAAGGACATATTAATAAAAATAATTTGCCTAAGCCTTAGCTAAAATTTAGCTAAAGAATGAAATCAGAAACCATAAATGGTTCTTGAGTTATAGATAAAAAAACTAAATAAATATGAAATACCAAAAACAAAGGTTTTACTCAGAACGACAATCCTTTTGGAGCTTTTAATATAATTGCCTAGTACTTTCAACCTGGAATTTCTTACTCCCAGAATGGCTGTTATACTGTATTATTATTGAAAATATATATAAAACTTCGATTTTTACTACAATTAGAGTTTTATACTCCACCGTAAAGTAAAAGTTTAGTTCAAAATTTGAACAAAGATTTAAAGCACATATAACGGAAGTAATCTCCAGAGATTTTTTGGAATAAGTTGCTTGTTAATTATCTTTAACAAGCTAACTTTGCTAAACTATTCATGCTACCGACATATTTGCGTCAATATAAGGCATCATTGTGTCCTCTAGGATTCTTCTATATTAGAACGTGTCCATTAAATATTATATTTTGTCACGACGTTGCATCCCAAAACATATTGGAACCTCATCCAAGCTTTAGTGTTTTCCAGGTGTGGTATGGACCAAATTCTTTCTACTTTCGACCGTGAACACATTTTTTACCTCAGAGAAGATCCAATTAATTTTTGTTCTGTGCGAAAATAATACTGTCCATTCCACAGAGCTCTAATGGAGATACTTTCTTACAAATCCTAGTCTCTAATTTTGGAGATACTTCCGAAGAGTCCAGTTGCTCGCTATAAGTTTCACCAAAGACTGCAACCCTAATCTCATTTGTGATTGTGCGATATTTTTCGACTATTTTACAGTTTACCCACCAATCTCACATCACACTGCAAGTTCGAAAAACTCAATACACTCACATTTTTTTACTAATACACACATTTTCCGCAGTGATCACACTAATGGCACCAAATTTTTCGTGCGAGTAGTGGCAGACACTAACGATGATTAATGTTACCCTGTTATAAATTTAATGCAAATTTACTGGATTCTGTAAAATTGTAACTAAAGTTTTAACTTGTTAAATCTATTATAATGATTTATTTTTGAAATGCGCATACAAAAACGCAAGTTTGTTAATTATAGAGCATAAATATTATTATTTGTTTGTTAGATTTATCGTCTTTTTTCAGACATATTGCAATTACTACTGTAATTAATATGCAATTTTTAATTTTGTTTAAATGGTGCGTGGTAAAGAAGAAGAAAGCATATATTTAAAAAATTCATAACTGCACTGTATTCTTAATCGGACCGGTTTCTGGCATTTCAGCCTTCATCAGCGATTTATTGAACATTGTGATAATTGTTATGTTTTAATTGAATAGATTGTTTCTATATGAAAATTTTTTCTACTTAGGGCGGCCGTGAGGTTTTGAACCGTGAACCTTCACATACACTCGTACTTTCACTTTTTGGTCAGCGCTTTAACACACTCACCTAAAGTCAGGCCTACGAGCAGTGTGGTTAGTTTTCAGTTTTCGTACCATACAGCTTTACTTTGTATTAATTTCAGAAGATACAACAACTCTGTCCAAACAAACAATCGTTATTTTTTGAATTTTGAATATTTTTTGCATTTACACTTCTAAGTAGAAAAAATTTTCATATAGAAACAATCTATTCAATTAAAACATAACAATTATCACAATGTTCAATAAATCGCTGATGAAGGCTGAAATGCCAGAAACCGGTCCGATTAAGAATACAGTGCAGTTATGAATTTTTGAAATATATGCTTTCTTCTTCTTTACCACGCACCATTTAAATATTATTAACTATTATTAAAACTAGTTGATTGTGTGGCGCCTAGGCGCCCGTTTAAAAATTATGAATAAAACAGTTTAAATTTGAATACACGAAAAATTTATAATAAATTATATTTCTTTTAATATAGTGGTAAATTGAAAATTATATTGTTACATATGTACATCTGAAAAAAGATTGTGTCTGTAGAAATTATATACATAAGTATCAAAACAGATAAGAAATATTTGGCAAAAAAGTTTTTCAATTTAGAATCTCTTGAAAAGCTATATTTCGAGTGAAATATCGTTGGTCATTTAACAGTTTTCCTTGCTGTGGGGTCGATTGAATACGTATCTTAACTTCCCTTGCAACTTTTGATCGTGACAAAGCCACATACAGTTAGCCGTGTGAAAATACCGCGGTCTCCAAATTAATGCCAACGTAATCAAATGACTGGGCTTGAGCCTTGTTTATGGTAATTGCGTGTGCAGGAATTACTGGAAACTGGCGGCGTTTTAGTATGAAAGGTAATGTGGTGTCGCTTGGGGCGAGATCAATCCTAGGAATTAGAACCGTATCATTTTGGTCAGCTTACAGAATCAGTCGGTCAGTGAGTCAGGGATCAGCGTAAATATATTAAAGATATTACCCGGCTTTCACACGTTATATTTTTGGCTCTCAGGCTGTAATGCACTCACACTTTTTTACTCTTTTATACTAAACAATCGTACGTTTCAATTCTCTCTTTCAAGTTTTCAGTGGGACAGTTGCTTAACAATTTTTTGACTATTGGATGTGTGATCAATTTGACTTGAACGTGGGAAGGCCGGGTAAAGTGAGGAGATTGGAGATTCCCAAAATTATTAAAATTTAATTCAATGGAGTTTGCTTATAACGAACCCTGGTTGTAATAAAGTTTTGTTTGTAGCGAAGAATTTCTTCGGTCCCAAGAGTTTTAATCACATTTTTCATACAAATTGCTCTCTTATAGCGAACAGTGGTTATATCAAACTTTTGACTTTAACAAACAAATTTTTTTTTCCATTTCAGAATTTTCGTATATTTTATATATTTAAAAAAAATTAATTTCAATTTAATTTAATTTAATTTTATTTTCATTTAATTTTAATACAAAACAAAAACTTCGATTTTCAAATGAAGTTTTGTAAAAGGTCCTTTTATGTATATATTCCGTAAAAGTTTGCCAGTAGCCAATCTTTGCTTTGTACTTTCTGCTTCTATACATAAGGAGTTTTTCATATTATATGATTTTAAAAAAATATTTTATTTTATAGAAACTCTGTAATTTTAGTCTTATTAAGACAAACAATTAATATGCAATTTAATTTAATTTATGTTTTATAACTTTTTAAATTGCCCCAAAATAAATAAACTTATTCAACTAAAAAAAACTTTCTAAACCTTTCGAACAAATTAAAAAATACTACGGTTATAACGAACTTAGTCTATAAGAAACTAATTTGGCCGGTCCCGCCGAGTTCGCTATAAACTAACTCCATTTTATTGTAGAAAAATAGAATAGCATAGAAAAAAAAAAAAAAAAACGTTTTAGAGCAAGGTTCCTAAAAGTTTCATAATTCTTTTTTGAAGATATGAATAATGTTGGATTATTTATTTCATATATACGTTATAGCATAATATTTGAAGAATCTTTGAAAAAACTTTCAATTAAAAATTTTAATAAATAAGTCCGTGAAAGCGAATCTCCGGAGGCGTTATTGTTTTGCGGTGAACATCATAACTCGTTACCGGATCATGTGAAATAAAAAAATCGGAACGCGTTTCTAAGGTGACATGTTTCGTGTGGTAGTGACGAAGAGTTTTTTCAATATTTTTTTTTTTTTTGGCAGCATTTTGAAGGGAAAAACGATTTTTGCTATGCAATTTCGGGAATTTGTTGTTAAAAAATGGGAAAGAAAATGGAATTAAAAAAAACCCTTCGTGGTTACTTGATGATTTATGTATAGATATAGTGTCTAAAAGAATCGGTCAAGTAGATTTTGAGTTATGATGTTGACGGACTTCGAATTTATATACTATGATTTATATACTATATACCGTATGAGGCCGGTCGCTGGAAACGCTGTATCTTCTTAAGTTTTGCTCTGATTTACTTAAAATTTTGAAACAACACTCCCGACATGTTGTGCATTCAGAAAGAGAAATGCAAAAAAAGGTTTTAAAACCTACCACCCCTTAAGGAATTGCAAACACCAATACACCTACAAAAAAGAGAAAAAAAATATTTCATATGTCATCATAAATGTGGACTGTAAAAAAATAACATTTTTTCCAGTTATCTATAAATCCAAAAAAAAGAAAAAAATAAGGGCGTATTAGTTTAACTTAAAAAACAAAATTATTATTCCAAATCGCCTTTCAGCTATGATAATTTCAATAAATTATTCAAATTAAAATCTTAAATATACCTATTTACGTAATTTATGTTTGTCTAAATTTTTTGAAAGCAAATTATGCAAAAATTAATATTATGAGTGAAAAAAAAAATGATTTTCCCACCTCTCTTCTGAAATTACTATGTAATTTAATTAAGCAAAGTCAGAATAATTTAAATTTTAAACTTAATATTGCACTATTTTTTCAAGTGCTTTTCAATACAGATCTTTAAACGAAATAATACGTTGGACAACAACAAAATCCACATTGAAGATCTCTTTTTTCTCAAATATTTATCAAAAAAATAAAAGTCTTTGGTAAGTGCTGGCCATCAGAGAACCTGAGCGAAAGCACTCCTAACAATTCAAAACAATTTTGAGATGAAAAACAAAACAGACAAACGGTAAAGTTTAGTTTGATAAAAAAAAAGTATGTATGCATATGTTTAAAATTTCCTTCATTACTTTTTTTGCAGAATTTTTTCATTGACCAACAAAGGGAATTTAAAGAAGAATTTGAGTAGATATTAGTTTTTTTTTATGCATTTTTTGAGTTCAACTTATTCCATATGTAACACGAAATCTGCATATGTAGTGCTATTGTCGTTAGCAGTGCTGCTAATTTTGACAACTTATTTTAATTTCGACGATTTTTCAATTTGTTAAAATGATTTGTTAAATTTGTTAAAATGATGATTGAAGATTTTAAATTTTCAGTAGTATAAAAATTAGAATTTCAAGGGTTAATAATTAATGGGTTGTAAATCGAAAATTGATAGTTTTAGTTCAATGTAAATGTAAATTACAAAATATGTATAGATTTAATTCTGGGTCAAGTCGCTTCAAAACGGAAACACCTTGAATAGCGTCTCCATTTTTAAGATTTAAGTTTTAATTAGTTGATTGCTGTGTTAAATTTTTTTCGTTGAAATTTCACCACTCATAAATTTTTATATATAGAAATAACCAATGATGTAATAGTATTCGTAATATGAATGATATAAATAAATTTTATTGCTTCCTTTTGTAATATTTTTTCAAGTTTTATAAGCGGTAAAATTTTCTTGACAATTTCTTGTTTTAAAAATGACAATTTTGGCGATTTAGTTTCCAAAATTGTAGATGTTCAGAAGATTTTATTAGCAGCACTGGTCGGTAACAAAGAAGAGAGAAAATTGTGTGTGTGTTTGTATAAAATGAGAGAGATTAAATTTTGTTTGTGTATTTCACCTAGCTTTGTAGGGAGTGCTATGTGTGTGTATTATTTCAGCGTTACAGAATCAGTCAGTCAGTCAGTGAGTCAGGGATCAGCGTAAATATATATAAGATAATACTAATAATAATAAATGTAAACATTTTCCCTCAAACATGTGCCTGTATAATAAACTCGGTAACTCTACTTAAAATAAAATAAGAGAGAGAAGTATACAAATTTTTTCAAGTTTACGCTTCGACAACATTTTAAAAATGAGATTGCAGTCAGATGTGTGAGCATAAAATTTAATGGCGATGGATTCGACTAATTAATTAATTTTACCCAACTTTCCAAAAATAAAAAAAATCTCCATGTAATCACTATCAATTAAGTACAACTTTCAAAATATGTCTGAATTTACAAATGTAGAGTATTTTAATTTATTGCACAAACGGTAGATGAACACAGTTGATTTAGCTAAAGAGTGTCAGGTTGTAAATTTTTTTTAATGAATATTACCTTTAATAAGGCGATGTAAGTGATATGGTATTAGGGAATTGGATACTCTTGACGTCTTCGGCATGAGAATTCAATGTGAAGTCCATTGGAAAGAACATATTTTTTAAGCGTCGCAGGAAGTATTCAAATGCCAATTCTTTTGCGACACCTACAAACTATATTTCAGTCCTCTATCCACAAAGTGTAAATTTTTTTTCTTAATTCTTAAAAAAGAGGTATGACATTTGATTTGGTATGCTCTAAGTGGAAGAAACTCAAAAAATAAATTTTAAATAAATAGTAATATAAATAATATAATATACAATTTTCAGTTGCCTCAGCATGGATTTCACCTGAAAAATAAAACCCCTTTATTCGGCGTGTATAGGAGCAACCCTGCAAGGTGGCTGCACTGTTCTTAACCCTTCTCTTTTATAAATATTCTGTTTACCGTTATTTAGATAAGCACATATTTTTGGCTTCTTTTTAAAGCAAAGCACAACTTTGATAGAGAAAAAAATTATTTTTTTTAAATTTGGGTTTTCTAATTTAAATTAAAATTGATAATAGTAAGTGAAAACTTAAAAAAAAAATTAGTGTGAATTACCCAGAGTGTTCCTTGTGTTTTTTTTTTATTTTTAAGTGGCTGTGGTTATTAAAATGAGTGAAATTTTTGATGCTTAGATGGCTGCAGTAAATAAGAAGGCAGGGTCGTGCGAAATGATGGCGTTTGTCCAACAAAAAAGTTAAAAGCATTTGAAGGAAGAACTTGTAAACAACTTTGCGACTATTTTACTTGTCCTATCCAGCGGAATGATCCAGAATTTTCCGTTTACAACATTACAAGTGGTATATAATGCCAGCCACTCTTCATAAAGTTTTAGTGCATTCAGTACAAATAATGGACCAATTTGATCTGCCAATCGGTCTATTATCCGATGAAGCGTTGGAGGCAAGCCATAAGCATATCCGAGCCATTAGAATTCACCACACAATAAAACGCTCACGACATGCTATGTTCCAACATCTTTTGCTGGCTTCAGAAAAAAAGTAAGAGCTGATAACAAAATCATTTTGAAATTTATAATGGAAGTAAATTTTGTCCAGAACGACAATGACCTCGATCGTTTTGTGTCCAAAAACGACAGGTGAAGTGAAGATGTTGAAAGCAGTACTTGATAACAAAAACATGTTTAAAAAGCCCATTAATTTTGTTGCTTGCTTTATTTTTTCACAAAATATAGAGCAGCCATGTTAAGGATTGTACATACTGAATTGGAGTACACTGAAAGAAAAATTGTTGAATATAATGGTATAGTGGAGCTAGGGGTATTTTTAGTCTAATTTCAACGAAACTAGGCAGAGCTTTCATGTCACGTTCAGGACTGCACATACCAAATTAGAGTACACTGAGACTAAATTTGCTGAATTTTTAATCTTTTTTAATATAGCAGTATAGGGGAGCTAGGGGAATTCATGGGGTAATGTGTACGATATAATATTCTTTCTTTTTTACATCAAAACAAGCATCCATGCCAAAGAACAACCCAATATGACAACGTTTAGTACTTTTGGCCACTCTTTATATGAACGAACAATACTGTGCCTCGTGCCTACTTAACGTTTATATGGTCTATCCCCCAAATGCTGGTTCATATTTTTCGCAACTACGCGGTAAATCCTCGAAAAATGGGAATAGTGGTGTCCCTAACCTATGCTAACCTAAAACCTTTTAGCAAGAGAGTGTTTCTCTTCACTATTTTTCATAGAACGTGTATCATTGTTAGAAGTATTTCAAAGACGTTTTGTCATTTTAAATTAAGAGCAGCATATGGAAACTAATTATACCATTTATACATGGTTGACTGGGTAATTGTCATTTATATTTAGCGAATTACAGCACTGTACTCCAGTTCTTTTTGGGATAATATCGAATTAAGGATTTATTTAATATTTTGTTTTATAACTACCTAATAGTAAATTATTAAAAAGCTGTATGAATTTGGGAACTATCTGCTAAGGTCATCAGATCTCGATAACTGTTCTTCAAATGCAAATGTCAAAATTAAGATGTTCAATTGATCCAGTAAAAATACAAAAAACCACAAACGTTTTTGGGTTACGCAATCAAACAATACTTGATTACTGGTCCGCAAAATGTTGGCAAAGCACTTTAGAATTCAGTGAAAGCAGTAGAAATCGAGGGACATTTGTTAGTGACAGTAGCCCAAATAGCGGTGACATCGCTCTTATGCTTAATATTGTATGGTAGTTATACCCTATACCATTATGTGGTTTGGGTATAATGACTTTGTGCTGCTGTTTGTAACTACCAAAAATATTTGACATAGACCCATCTTTTATTATACCGATCGAATCAAAATCACTAACTGATTCGATTTAACGATGTCCGTCCGTCCGTCCGTCTGTGTGTCCATGTAAACTTTGTAATCAAGTTTCCAGATCTTCACTTAAATCTATCAAAAAACAAAACAAGTAAGAAAATTATAGTCTGTCTAGACCCACTATACGATACCCTATACCATGCGATTAGAGACCCTATCTCTCAGGCCCAACTAACTGGATATAAAAAAAAGCATAAATCAAATTTGAATGGGATTTTTATTAATTTTTTTGGCTGCAGATATCAAAAAGTTCATATCGGATGATATATCTATATGGGGACTAGGACCAAAAAAAGACCTATCCTGACCATGCTTGGTAAAGTCTCTTGTATTTTGCAAAAATATATACAAACAAAATTTGAGAAGAATCAGAGCAATATTTTTGTTTTTTTTTATAGATTTAGGTGAATATCGGAAAGCAGCTCTATATGGGGCCTGTGACTAACAGCTGTCCCATAGGGATCATTTTTGGACTACTGATTAATGGATGTAATAAGCACATACAAACCCAATTTGACTAAGATTTATATGATAATTTGGATCTTATGGCAATTTATGTTGATTTCATAGGGGTCATTTGTATGGGGGCTAGGTCTGAACATGGACCGATTCTCACCAGTTTCAATATCGTTCATCCTATGGCCGATAAAAGCGTATATACCAAATTTCATCAAAATACGTTCATATTTGCGACCTGCAGTTTGATTACAAAGTTTACATGGACACACAGACGGACGGACGGATGGACGGACATCATTAAATCGAATCAGATAATGATTCTGATTCGATCGGTATAATAAAAGATGGGCCAAGGTCAAATATTTTTGGTAGTTACAAACAGCAGCACAAAGTCATTATATCCAAACCACATAGTGGTGTAGGGTATAAATATTGCACTGATTCTTCTCAAATTTTGTTTGTATATATTTTTGCAAAATACAATAGACTTTACCAAACATAGTCAAGATCGGTCCATTTTTTAACCTAGTCTCCATATACACATAGCATCCGATATGAACTTTTTCATACCTGCAGCCAAAAAAAATAATAAAAATCCCACTCAAATTTGGTTTATGCTTTTTTTTTATATCCAGTTAGTTGGGCCTGAGAGATAGGGTCTCTAAACGCATGGTATAGGGTATCTTATAGTCGGTCTAGACCAACTATAATTTTCTTACTTGTTTATACCCTATACCACTATGTGGTTTGAGTATAATGGTTTTGTGCTGCTATTTGTAACTACCAAAAATATTTGACCTAGACCCATCTTTTATTATACCGATCGACTCAGAATCACTTATTGAGTTGTTTTAGCGATGTCCGTCCGTCCGACCGTCCGTGCGACTGTCCGTCCCTCCGTCTGTGTGTCCATGTAAAGCTTGTAATCAAACTAGAGGTCGCAAATATGAATATATTTTGACGAAATTGGTATGTGAGCTTCTATCGGCCATAAGATGAACGCTATTGAAATTGGTGAAATTCGGTCCATGTTCGAACCTAGTCCCCATACAAATGACCCCTGTGAAATCGACATAAATTGCCATAGGTTCCAAATTATCATATAGATCTCAGTCAAGTTGGGTTTGTATGTGTTTATTACATCCATTAATCAGTAGTTCAAAAATAATCCCTATAGGAAAATTCTTAGTCATAGGCCCCATATACAGCTGCGTCCCGATCTTCACTTAAATCTATCAAAAAAACAAAAATATTGCACAGATTTTTCTCAAATTCGGTTTGTATATATTTTTTCAAAGTATAAGTGACTTTACCAAATATGGTCAGGATCGGTCGATTTTTCGACCTAGTCCCCATATAAATATAGTATCCGATATGAACTTTTTCATATCTGCAGCGAAAAAAATTAATAAAAATGCCACTCAAATTTGATTTATGCTTATTTGCTATATCCAATTACTTGGACCGAAGAGGTGGGGTCTCTAAACCATGGTATATGGTATCGTATAGTCGGGCTAGACCGACTATAATTTTCTTTCTTGTTTTTTTTTAATAATGTACAAATTAAGCTATATAGAATACCCATATAATTTGCTTCCTCGCTAAACGAAACCTTGAAGGGGCTCGTTTCTCTATGTGTCCATGGAGTTCTTGTAACAAAATACATTCAAAATTTTATTCATATTAAATTCCCCTCCAATTATTAATTAAGAAATCTGCTTACAATATATAGTCAGCAACTATAACTTTCATGCTGGAACTATTTTCAAGAATATCTTGTGCGTTAAAATGTAATGACATTTACGTCGATTTACGTCCCAATTTATTTAGCATGAAATTTTAAATAACTTATTGAGCACAGTGTAGCAATGCACATGAGTATTCCATAGTATACCAACGTCTGTAAGAACAGATTTTATTTTTTATCATATTTTGTATGTTCAGAAAATATTCAATTATAAATGATAGTTTTGTATTCCTCCTCATGTACTCTGAAAATGATTTTCTTTTTGCTCAATAAACAATCATGTGACATTCGAAAGAGAGCAATATATAAATTGTTAAAGTTCCATTTGATACAATCCTTTATGCAAGTAAGTGATGATGCAATGCATACTAGTATATGGCAAAATATTTATACTGCTGGAAGCGGTATTTGAATTGAAGACATTTATGCATTAAATGAATATGGTATCGCAACCATTAGGTATGCACTGGATGAATGGTAGATTTGGCTGGATGAAAAGATAAATGATTATTGGCTAAAGTGTATGCAAGTGTAATATTGCAATGTGTGTCTGCATTATGTTAATGTGCATTTATATGGCGACATTTGTGTATGAATTCTTTGGCATTGCCACTTATTTGACATTGGCTTACTCTATACATACAATGAATATTAAGCAGATGGCATTTTTTGCCGCTGCATGTAATATTAACCACATCGTTATACCACCTGTAAAGAGTTTGCAATTTAAAATATATAACTGAATTTCTCAAAAAATAAATAATTTCAAAGAAAATATTTTGCTGTTCTCCAGCTAGAATTAAAATAAATTCATTATACCCTATACCACTATGTGGTTTGGGTATAATGACTTTGTGCTGCTGTTTGTAACTACCAAAAATATTTGGCCTAGACCCATCTTTTATTACACCGATCGGATCAGAATCACTTTCTGAGTCGTTTTAGCGATGTCCGTCCGTCCGTCCGTCTGTGTGTCCATATAAACTTTGTAATCAAACTACAGGTCGAGTATATTTTGATAAAATTTGGTATGTGAGCTTTTACCGACCATGGGATGAACGCTGTTGAAATTGGTGAAAATCGGTCCATGTTCAGACCTAGTCCCCATACAAATGACCCCTATGAAATCGACATAAATTGCCATAAGATCCAAATTATCATATAGATCTCAGTCAAATTTAGTTTGTATATGTTTATTATATCCATTAACCACTAGTCTAAAAATAATTCCTATTGGACAATTCTCAGTCATAGGCCCCATATAGAGCTGCCTCCCGATCTTCACTTAAATCTATCAAAAAACAAAAATATTGCACAGATTTTTCTCAAATTTGGTTTGTACATATTTTTTAAAAATATAAGTGACTTTGCCAAATATGGTCAGGATTTGTCCATTTTTTGACCTAGTCCCCATATAAATATAGCACCCGATATGAACTTTTTCATATCTGCAGCCAAAAAAATTAATAACAATGCCACTCAAATTAGGTTTTTGCTTATTTTCTATATCCAGTTAGTTGGACCGAAGATATAGGGTTTCTGAGCCATGGCATAGGGTATCGTATGGTCGGTCTAGACCGACTATAATTTCCTTCCTTCTCGTACAGATTAGAGAGACGGCAACCGGTAATATAAAAAGTGTCTAGTCAACAGAAACATGTACTACCCCGAACATAGAGTGTGAAAATATATTACAAATTTTTAAAAGTTACATAATTAATTAAAATGACAAATCTCAGCACACAGACACAAAAACATGAAATCTCGTTAAGAAAACCTTTAACAAACACGAAAAAGTACAGTAGAGTGGCAAGAATAAAATCGATTTTACAATGTATTATGAAAAATGTAAGCATACCCATGAAAACTGAATATGTTCTTCGGTACTTTGGTACTCTAAGGCCCAGTTTTTGAGATGTCAGTTAAACTTAGTTTAGTTAAACCGAGAATTAATTTTTTCAGACATGTCCAAATTCATAAAGGAATTGATGAATAAATTCTGGGTTTAACAAAACTAGGTTTAACTGATATCTTAAAAACTGGGTCTAAATGTCACTGAAATAAACTGCTAAATATAAATAAAACGAAAGCTAAAAATTTTTAAAAAGAACGAATTAATGTTTTTGAACAAAACAGCTCATTTTCTGTCACTTGAATTTTTACTAATATAAAAAAAAATATGAAAATCGGTTTGACTTTTTTTTCAATTCAATTCAATTTTTTAAAAGAAAAAAAAATCAAAAGTTATATTCAGAAAATATATAACTATCACAATTTTTTTTTAACCGAAGGTGCTTAGTAGTGTTTTGGTTTAAATTAAAATATATTGAGCTTCGACTAGACAATATTTACTTACACAATCATTTTACAAAAATATTGGGAATTTAACACAATATTTTTGTTAAATCATATTTATTTACATTTTAAAACTTAATTGCAAATATAGCAAAAGCAAGAAAAATAATTATAGTTGGTCAAGTCGAGGCGTGACAAAGCCGAGGCCCGCGATACGCATGCGTCGGGTTATGTTTTGTATGCGGCCCATTACATTTATAATATTAATAGGCAAGGCGATTTCTTGTGACCGATGTAAGTTTCACAGTTTTACCCCGATTTTGACAAAAAATTTATCATTTGAAAGGTATTTCTTTCTAGCTTTTAACCAAATTTACAGATTTTCATCACCTGGAAAATAATTTTGAAGTTATGATCGTTCAAAGTTGCTACTTACACATACATATAATTATACAATGGTATGTGTGTGTTTATTAAATTTGTGAATGTGTTTGTGTTAATGTGTTTAGTTTGTTTTCTTCATTTAAAATGAGTTGAATTGTGAAGCATACCTGTACGGTCCTTATTAAATAAAAACATAAAATTTCCCAGAATTTGCACCCGAATTTCGAGCGCTGGAATCTGCTAGTAATTATTATTCTCTGTAAAACTTTTCAGAATCTATAAAAACATATTGATATTATAAAATGTATTAAAATTTACAATAACAAACTTTTTAAAACGATTTAAGTTTCGAATACCGTTATCTACTTTTCCAAGGTTGAATTACGCGTGAAAATTGGAAATTTTGTGGCTGAAGAAAGAATTAGAAATTTAAATTCAAATTAATCAGCTCAACAAGGAGTTACTGGCTCAGGATAACCTAATTATTGGTGTCTGTAATCATATCTAAACATTTCAAATCAAGAAAGTTTTATTTGAGTTCTTACTCAGAAATATATGTTTTCTTCTTCTCTATCGTGCGCTATTAAAAATAATTTTAAAATTTGCATATTCTTTACTAATACTTTATTATAAGCAGTCAGATAAATTACGTTCAAGCAAATAAAATTACAAAAATTTGCCCTCTGGCAACATCTCTAGTACGTAAAAAGTGCACTGTGTAGAATGTACAAGTTATACATAACATTTCACAGTACAAAAGTTTTTCAGCTCATTGATTTGGAGTGAATTCTGAGAGCTGCACATGAAAGAAGCCCGTAAAGTGTGAACTTCTGCATCATTAGTTCTGTCAAGTTGACTGCCATTATAATTTAATGGCAATACGAATTTTTTGCTCAAGGTGGATTTTTTATCACTTTTTGTATATTTTAACACGGTTATAACTCGGTAACCGTACTCAATATATCTTTTGCGCCTGAAACAAAATTTAGACATTGAATAGGAGAAAAAAAAAAGCGGAACAAACCTACCCGAAAAAAGTACATCCAGTGCCTTAAAAATCGCAAAAATACTCATTTCCCCCCATTTTTCCCCTAATTTTCACCTTTTTTGCTAAAGAACTGAAATATCTCTTTTGTGTCTGAAGCAAGGTTGTATATATTGAATAGGAGAAAAAAAGCGGAACAGACCTAACCGCAAAAAGTGCATCCACTGTCTTAAAATCAGCAAAAATGTAAATTTTCCCCATTTTTTTCCCCCATTTTCACCTTTATTGCTAAATAACTGGATTACAAAGCCACAAATATGTTTCAGACACAAAAGTGATATTCCATACGGTTACCGAGTTACAACCGTGTCAAAATATACAATAAGCGAAAAATCCACCTTGAGCAAAAAAATTCGTATGGCCATTACAATATAAAGGCAGCCAACTTGATAAAATGACTGATACGGAAGTTCTAATCTTTTGGGGTACTTTCAGATGCAATTGTCAGAATTGAGTCCAAAAATCATGTGTTTTACTGTGAATGGCATCTCTAAGGAAATAGTGAAAATAACAAGTATAAACACATAAATAATTTAAAAAGTGTGTTTATGTTTAAATGGTCACCTTAAATATGGTAACCCCAATAAAACGATCAACAATTTGAGATGCAGAGGGTGTTGATGTTATTAAGTAATTTAGTACCTAATTTTTAACGAATGTTTTATTTATTTAGTTTTTATGAAATTCAATATTCGTTTAACCTTTAAGGAGTAAAGCTATTTTTTTTTCTTTCGCGATAATTTTTAAAGTAAAAAGTTTATGAAAATTGTCATTCGGAAAATCCAAATAAATTGTAATTTTCATCAGTAATTTTCAAATAAAGGAAAATATTGTCACTTCGTTTTTTGATAGAATAGAAAAAATCTAATTGTTGTTTCTTTTTTTTTTTTTTTTGTCTCCTTGTGCGTTCCAGCAGATATCCACTAAATCAACCCTTATCGTTGTTGAAGAAAAAAGACTCATTTGGAATTTTGCAAACTGAAAACTAATGATTGATATGTTTGAGATTAATATGAAGTAAAAGCTTTATGGTGATCATAAGCCATACTGTTGGTAGGCCTGACATTAGGTGAGAGCGCCTCGTACGATTGTATGTGAGATAGATGCAGGTTCGAATCTCACGGCTGCGCTAAGAAGAAAAATTTTTTATAGAAAAAATTTATTCAATTATAACTACGAATTTTTACAATGTTTAATATAACCACTGATTAAGGCTTAATACTACAAGCCGATCTAAAAACACAGTAGTTATGATTTTAAAAATAGATGATTTCTTCTTCTCTACCACGCACCATTAAAAACAATATTCACTATTTTCCACCATTAAAAGAATTTAAGGGAAATAAAACTGCTAATTGTGAAAAGTACACTGATGAAATTGGAAAACACCGCCGTTCCTCAGAACTTAAAAAGTATGACAAAACGTTTGAGATATTTGCATCTCCATTGCATGTAGATATCTCCACTGTTATGTCGTCAGCTGATACTAAGAAAAAAGATAAGTGTAACTACGAACAACAACAATTAGTTAATAAGAGTATTCAATTATTTCGCGCTTTACTTTCAATATATTAAAATTAAGATCAATGAAATTAGGAAAGACATTACAATCATGACAAATTCTGCGGAAAAGATAAGAACTAGCCGAATTAGTCCTAAAATAGTTAAAATAAAGCAGTTTAAAATGTGTTCTGAGTACACGAGGTATGTTTAAATTTTAATTTTATAAAAGAAGCTGCAAACTTCGTTAGCAAGGTTGAGTACAAGGTAACATCCAGCATGGTCTTCCTACTCCAAAAAGTTGGAAGTCTAATAAGACCTAGAATATTAGTATATGAAGCTAAGTCATCACAACTTCAACCTAAACCGTACTGTTTAGTAGCATATGGAGCAGAAAACTCCCAATATTTAGCATAACCATTTAAGGAAAGCAAAAGCAATAACGGACCCATATGACTTCAAGAAGGATGCTAGAAGTAATGCTTACAATCCTTTATTCAATATCGCGAAACAAATGGAAACAATGCAAAAAATAATAGATTCGGGTATGACAATCAGTTTCGAAAGTTAAATATCTATAATATTACTATGCAAGGCTATTTATTGTGACCCATATAGAAATTGTAGTTGATAACCGATTTTGACCAAACATATTTCATTTAAAATGCATTTCTTTTTAGTTGTGCACCATATTTGCAAATTTGCACCATCTGGAACATTTTCTTTCTTGGAGTAATAAAACATAAAACACATACTCCGTGTGTGTTTATTATAAATATCAAAATCCCTGTGTTGAATTGTGAATTTGCCAAAATTGATTAGCAAACCTTTAAGCTGTTACGAAATTATTATTTAAATGAAAAAATAAAATTTCCTAGAATTTGCACTCGAATTTCGAGGGCTGAGCTCTGCTAGTTATATTAAATCCAACTAAAAGCTTAACTGAAATCATTGCGCATCACGTCTCTATGCTGCCCACGGACAAGTCCTTTGAAAATATGATTTTAGAATTCTAGAAGATTAACTGTTGTCCTTGATTTCAAAAGGGAATATTAAAATGGAGACACAGACGGCTATAGTTGATATGAGTGATAATATGTAACAAATTTACTTAATAATAACAGTAAGCATGCAAGTTACTAGTCTATACTTAACTTTATCTCGATAAATGTGGCATGGAATTTTTTATAAAATTTCTCAAACTCTGTGCCAAATATTGGGCAACGTGAACAAAGAACTGGCCACCTCTTTCACAAAACAAAACAAGTAAGAAATTATAGTCGGTCTAGACCGACTACACAATACCCTATACCATGGTTTAGAGACCCTATCCTTTCGGTCCAATTAATTAGATATAGAAAATGAGCAGAAACCAAATTTGAGTGACATTGTTATTATTTTTTTTGGCTGCAGATATGAAAAAGTACATATCGGGTGCAATATTTATATAAGGACTAAGTCGATCCTGACCATATTTGATAAAGTCACTTATACTTTTAAAATTTATATACAAACCAAATTTGAGAAAAATCTGTTCAATATTTTTGTTTTTTGATAGATTTAAGTGAAGATCGGGAAGCAGCTCTATATGAGGACTATGACTAAGAGTTGTCCCATAGGCATAATTTTTGGACTACTCATTAATGGATGTAGTTAACGCATACAAACCCAATTTGAGTAAGATCTATACGACAATTTGGATCTTATGGCAATTTATGTCCATTTCATAGGGTCATTTGTATGGGGACTAGATCTCAACATGGATCGAATTTCAACAATTTCAATAGCGTTCATCCTATGGAAGCTTACGTACCAAATTTTTATCAAAATTTGTTCGTATTTACGGACGGACGGACATCGCTAAAACGACTCAGTAAGTGATTCTGAGTCGATCGTTATAATAAAAGATGGGTCTAGGTCAAATATTTTTGGTAGTTACAAACAGTAGCACAAAGTCATTATACCCAAACCACATAGTGGTATAAGGTATAAATAGCAAAATGCTATACCTCGACTCTTATTGAACGTATTCGAAGGACTGGGTTAAATAATAGCACTAATAAATAAATTTTTAATATAAAGCTAACTTCAGGGGATGCCCTCTATAAATACAATGCATTGTGTTGATCTCAAGAAAATAGTTTATGGGAAACAAGTTAAAAATGCTAAATCTGGCCATAAATATACCACATTGAGAATTCTGATGACTGTACATATGAGCTTACTCTTTAATTATAAAAACCTTGGCAACGGTATACTGTTACAAATTATTTTTTTTTAACTGTATTACAGTTAAAGGTAAGAAGATGAAACGGAGTAAGAAAAATATTTACAAACTTTATGCTTAATACATTTCAAGGTAGAACATAGAGTAACATAGAGTATGCTATAAAATGACATATGTATGTATATTGTTAACCATAAAAATCTCACACATTAGGAATGTAACAAATTTTTGGCCCAAGCATCAGAAAAACTTGTTTATGAAGGTTAGAGAAATTCTTTGTTTTTAAGCAGATTACTACCCATATATCCCTAAGATTACTACCCATCAGAACTAAGATCTAGACATGATGCAAACATCATTTCAAACATCATCGCGTTTCTTGTGTGAACTTTTTAATTAATCGTTAAATTAAATTAAAATTATTGCCTTTTTCAACTAAAGCCAAATATAAAAGCTTTTAAAACATTTTTATATAATAACCCATGCTCTTAAACTTTATAGATAAATACTACCATCATAGCATTTATTTATGTTTGTATACTTGTATATGCACATCTGTGATGGTGAGTAGAGAAATAAATATTTTTTTGTGAGTGTATGTTACCACAGCAATAAAAGGAAAGCTATAAGTTTTAAAACTTTTATGTAAAAAATTCACTGAAGCGTAAATTTAATTTTCTTTTCACACTTTCTTTACACTTTATAGCTGCCATCAAGACTAAGTAAAAAGGAATAAATGCAGGTTGTATAATAATTTAAGTCATTTGTGCAGATAAGTGGTTAGTTAATGTTGAGAGTTCACTTAAGTGAAAAAATGTCCTACTAAACACTTTGGTGTATGTTATAAAGAGTTGATACTACTGTTTGTCATTATCGATCCGCTAATCGGACCAGATTTCGTTACTTAGTCCACTCAAAAATTAGTTCGAATAAATTTTCCAATAATCTCTTCAAACTTTGTCGGTCCGCGGGATAGAATAACGATTCGAAATTCCGATGTCAGTTGGCGCCAAGATCGAGAAAATAATCGCGGTGCAATTTATAGCTTTTGGATTTTTTAAAATCTCAGATCTATGTGAATAAACCACAAACAATTCCTGAGCTCAAGGGCGAGATTGAAGTTTTCGGAAGTTTTCACGAAAAGATTTAGTGCCTGCTCATTGCTGCGGAGCTATATGTCGGATATTTTATTTCATACATAATCGGAACATATCTACAATTAAATACATATATCATCACTACCTCAAAAGAAAAAACAAGTAAGAAAACTATAGTCGGTCTATACCGATATGATACCCTATACCATGGTTTAGAGACCCTATCTCTTCGGTCCAACTAAGTCGATATAGAAAATAAGCATAAAGCAAATTTGGGTGGCATTGTTATTAATTTTTTTTGGCTGCAGATATGTAGAAGTTCATATAGGATGCTATGTTTTTATGGGGCCTAGGTCGGAAAATGTACCGATCCTCCACATTTGGTAAAGTCACTTATATTTTGAAAAAATATATACAAACCAAATTTGAAAAAAATCTGTGCAATATTTTTGTTTTTAAATAGATTTAAGTGAAAATCTTGAACCGGCGTTATATGGAAGCTATGACAAAGAATTGCCACATGGGATTTATTTTTGGATAACTGATAAGTGGATGTAATAAAAATACACAAACCCAATTTGGCCGAGATCTTTATGATAATTTGGATCTTATGGCAATTTAAGTCAATTTCATTGGGGTCATTTGTATGGGGACTAGGTCTGAACATGGACCGAATTTCACCAATTTCAATAGCGTTCATCCTATAAAAGCTCATATACTAAATTTCATTAAAATATATTCATATTTGCAACCTGCAGTTTGACTACAAGGTTTACATGGACACACAGACGGACGGACATCGCTAAATCGACTCAGAAAGTGATTCTGAGATGATCGGTACAACAAAAGATGGGTCTAGGTCAAATACTTTTGGTAGTTACAAACAGCAGCATAAACTCATTATACCCAAACCACATAGTGGTAAAGGGTATAAAAACGTTTTATATTGAAATTAAATCGTGCACTGTTATTGGGCCACCCTTAATATTAGTGTGTCTCCATATTAAGATTTATGAAGTAATACCGGTTAAATTATGGGTATTAACCCGCATTTTTTATAACTTTAGCTCTCTACAAGCACTTTAGGTTAGCGATCGTACCGAAAATTCTCGTAATATCCTTCGCTTAGCAGCTCTTATCCAAAGTGAATATTTGATATAAAATATCTGGAGAATTCCTATTGAGATGAAAAAACGTGTTGTTTGCCTGAAAGTTACTAATATTCATTTTCATACGTATATCTGGAATAGTATAATATCTCGATTCGTGAAACTGTATGAGACATTTATATTTTTGAACTCACACAAAGCAGGACATCAACTATCATGTCACTATATATATTTTGATAAAAAACTTACACAGAGTTTAACGAGAATGATGTGTTTTATAGGGTAACTGACTCAAAATCTTTAGGAACATTGACAGACATATAGTGAATATTATTTAAATTTTGCACTTGCAAGGATGGTATTCAGAAAAGATAAAACTGATGTATCTGCCTTTTAGGCCCTAAATTTAATTCGGTCTAACTTGTATATTAAAAAAAAAAAACTGAAAGGAACAATAGTTCCTACTTGAAAAGAACTTTTGATAATTGGGTAACGAAGAATCAATTGTTAAACCGCTTGAGTGATAAACAACTATAGGTTTGTGTTAACACATAAAATTTGTACGTTAATTTTTCTAGAAGTGCTTTGATCGCTTAAGGAGTTTAACATAATTAACTTGCTTCTATCTGAGAACGTACAAAAAATATTACTACGAAGGCGGATCAATAAGTCCGTGACTTTTCGAACTTCTCTTGTAGTTATCTGAAATGCAATACTGCTCCCATCAACTACCACCTGTTAATAGACTACTGTAAAATTTTGAGCAAGTTCCGTCATTTACTTTGCGTTTAACAGCTGTTCAAAGCATACAACCTCGTTGTTTTTTTTTTAATGGAAAAAAGTATATTTCGGGTGCTCATTTAACATAATTTTTTGCGAAACAAAACCGTCAATCAAACCAAGAAAAATCTTGGTAGATACTATGGGGACTCTGCCCCATCGATTTCAATGGTAAAAAAGTGGTTTAATGACGTTCGTTGTGGTCGCACAAATACAAATGAGCTGAACTTTCTGGACGGCCAATTGAGGTCAATACACCCGAAAATGTCGAAAAAATCCGATATGGCGTTGGCCGCTCGAAGAGTAAAAGTGGGTGAGATTTTTGATGCCATAGACATTTCATATGGCAATGTGGTTTCGATTTTAAATGATCAGTTGGGTTTAAGAAAGCTGTCTGCAATATGGGTGCCGCGTTTGCGCTCAAATGACCATGAACGTAATCGTATGACAGCTTCAGTCTCAATGGCAAAATTCCATGAATTGGGCTAAGAAATGGTACCTCATCCTTCATAATCTCCGGATTTAGCCCCCAGTGACTATTCCCTATTTCCAAACCTAAAGAAATGGCTCGGTGGAAAGAGATTTAGCTCCAACGATGATATTATTGATCAAACAAATGATTTGCGGAAAATTTCCCGAAAAGAACTTCCCGAAAAGAATCTCCCGAAAAGAATTTCCCGAAAACAATTTCCCGAAATTACAATTTCCCGAACACAATTTCCCGAAATGACAATTTCCCGAAATTACAATTTCCCGAACACAATTTCCCGAAATTACAATTTCCCTATATTACAATTTCCCGAAATACAATTTCCCGAACACAATTTCCCGAAAATACAATTTCCCGAAATTACTATTTCTTCAAAGAGGCTGTTGATGGCATTTCCGAAACAATACCATCAGAAATTCCGGCCGAAGCGCGAGCAATCAGTTCATGAGCAACGAAAGCCGCTTCGGTACTATGATTGTTATGACCCTATCGGTACAATGTTTTCCTCGGTAAAGGATACAACGCCAATAAACGCTATCAACGTACTAACCGTCGTCATGATACAAGAAACCATTCAAAAGCAATCTCGGTTTAACTTTTTCGCTATCAAGGAATTCGAGTGGCATAGTAACTGAGTATTACAACCCAAATAACTAAAAAACTTCGCTATGCCAGATGGTAACGATTCCGTAGCAGCTACTGCATGGGCATGATGTGATGGAGTGAGCGTTACCCGTCGGGAGGTCTGAATACCGAAGTGTTCAAAGTCACAATGAAAAAATAAGCGTATGACACTCCAATAATTAGGTCCGGATGACGAGGGAGGGTAGAAGAGGAAAGGCGCAGTGCGGGGTGGGAGAATTGTTTTTTCGAGAAGTCGTATACTCGGGAAATTGTTTTTTCAAGAAATCGTATGCAGGAAGTTTTTTTTATGGGAGAAATCAAGAATATATGGGAAGTTGTAAACTAAAAATAGGGAAATTGTAATTTCGGGAAATTTTTTTTCGGGAAATCGTAATTTCAGGAAAATGTAATTTCGGGGAATTGTTTTCGGGGAATTGTTTTTTCGGGCAATTGTTTTCGGGCAATTGTATTTGGGAAATTGTTTTCGGGAGATTGTTTTCGGGAAATTTTCCGCAGACGCAAACAAATGCCTATTTTATGGACCTCGAAAAATCCTATTTTTTGGAAGGGATAAAAAAATTTAAGAATCATTAGACTAAGTGTATTGAGCAAAAAGGAGATTATGTTGAAAAATATTTTTTTTTTTTGCAAAAAAAAACTGTGTTTCATTCTAAACGTCACGGATTTATTGATCCAACCTCGTATATTTAACGGAAAATGCCTCACCTGTGTTTAATATAGTAATCCTCTGATTGTTATTATTATTTTGAATATTATTTTGAATTACGAACTTTTTACCATTATTTCTTAAAGAAGTACGGAACGTTTTTTTTTTTTTTAACTTAATTAACATTTACTTTTGGTATGATGTGATCCCCCAAAAGTAAAGAAATCGATGCTGACGAGAGAAAAATTATCATAAAGCTTAGAAATGAGGCCAAGTCTGTTCGTAAATTAGCTCGGATCATAGGCAGAAGATACTTCACTGTGCAGTGCGTCGCACAGTGGCTGAAAATTGTTTTTCATTAACCAAAATTCTGTAACTTTTGAAGCGATCAAAATATTTTAGTAATTCTTTTTCCAGTGGGTAGACATTTATAACCTGTTTCCATAACACAATTCGCCACACACGAACGTAAATTTGTGTGCATTTTGTTTTTGTTCTTCATACAAATTTTCATTCGTCTGTGACGAATTGTGTTATGGAAACAGGGTATTAGTTAAGCTTGAGTCTGTTTCATTTTCCTTAAAAATTATTGAGTACTTTTTAAGAACTTCTAGGTCAAAGTTGAACTTTTCATTTTTTTTTAATTTTTAGCGCGAAATATGGGTTATTTATTAGTATAAATTACAAAAATTTTTTGTAATAGTGGGCTTTTTTTTAATGTTTAAATTAAAAAAATATTACTACTGAAATATTTACCATTTTTTGCTGTCGAATTTGTTAATTTTTGCAATCTAAATCGGCTGAACATTAGCGCAATGATTCTGATTTCGATGTGAAAATAAGGGTTTTATTTTTTGAATCTTTCTTATTTGTTTAAATATATCATACATATGTTGGTAAAAAAACACTAAAAAAATGCAATAGATCTTAAAAGCATTTGTAACAATGGGAGGTTCGGTTTATTATTGTTTTTTACTAATACTATGTTTTTCGTATTTATAATTATTATTCATGCAATTATAATTACTATTATATTCCAGCCCTCGAAATTCGAGCCCAAATTCTAGAAAATGTTATTTTTTCATTAAATAAAGGCCCTAAAGTTATGCTAATAAATTATGGCCAATTCACAAATCAACACAAAAACAAACTCATTTTTATTACAAACACATTAACAAATTTAATAAACACACACATAGCATTGTATAATTTTATGTATGTGTTAGTAGCAAATTTAAATGCAATTTACTTAATATAAAGGAACAAATTTAAAAATCTGTAAATCTGCAAAATGGCTAAAAAGAAATACCTTTCAAATAATAAACGTTTGATCAAAATCGGGATAAAACGGTAGAACAAAACAACGGTCACAAGAAATCGCCTAGCCTATTAATATTATAATTAATCATTTGACTCAAATGTTGATTGCAAATATTCCATATTTTGTTCTGTGTTATTTCTGTTCTTTAGTAGTTTTTTGACTTCTTCACCTAAATCCCAATGTTCCACTTTCCATTGATTTCGAATACTGGAGATGAACGGATTTGACGTTGCCATCTAACGTTTTTTTTTCAACTAGTGCTTATTTCGTGAATGGTAACACTTAGCTCATATCCGATTTGACAGATAACTAGTTTTATCCTTCCACGAATATGGTTGTGTATATGCTTGAACAACGCTGGGAAATATTGCGACATTACTTTGAAAATCATGGTAATGTTGCAGAATGTGTGCGAAAATTGCGTACGGATTTTGGAAGAAGAGAAGCACCGTCAGCTCCATATGTTCCTTATCTTGTGAAAAAAGTGAAGGAAACTGGCATCCTCATCGATAAACCAAAGCGCGAAAAGCCAAAAACAGTGCGTACACCCCAGAATATTGCTGCTATGGCAGAAAGTGTGCGTGAAGCGCCATCAACATCAATTCACCTCGTTCTCAAGAATTGAACATTTCGGAGGCATCATTGAGAAGAATTTTGCATAAAGACCTTGGTATGACACCACACAAAGTCCAATTGGTTCAGGAGTTGAAGCCAACTGACCATCCAATGCGTTTTCGCTTCGCTAAGTGCGATCTACTTACAAAAACTGAAGATTTTGCCAAAAAAAATCATCTTTTCAGATGAAGCTCATTTTGATCTTTGCGGGTATGTAAACAAGCAAAATTGTCGCATTTGGGGCACAGAAAACCCGCACGCATACATTGAAAAGCCAAGACACTCAAAACGAGTCACTGTTTGGTGCGGATTTTGGTCCATAGGCATAATTGGGCCATTTTTCTTCGAAAATGAGCAAGGAGTGGCCGTTACAGTCAATGGCGATCGTTATCGGGCCACGCTGAATGAATTTTTGTTCACAAAAATTGAAGAGGAGGATATTGGCAACATTTGGTTTCAACAGGACGGCGCTACGTGCCACTCAGCCGAAGCTACACTCGATGTTTTGCACCCTGTTTTTGAAGATCGCATTATCAGCCGCAGAGCTGATGTCGTTTGGCCACCTCGGAGCTGTGATTTGACACCTTTGGACTATTATTTGTGGGGTGCCCTCAAAGATAATTGTTACGCCAACAAGCCAGAGACAATTGATGCTTTAAAGGACAATATTCGTGAAGCCATTGGTGAAATACAGCTGCATACAATCGATAATGTGCCTAAAAATTGGACCGATCGTGTAGGCAGCTGCATGGCCAGCCGATGCAGCCATTTGAATGAAAATATTTTCCATTATTAACCGGAAGGATTGTACTTTCAAATAAAAAAAGAAATTTGAGATAATATTCAAAAGTTTTTTTTATAGCATTTTCAAAAAAAAAGTTATTTGGCGGACCCTTTATATTAAATAGATCTTCATTTGTGGAATTTCGTGAATTTTTTCTAGTATTTTGCTCTCTATAAAATCTGTAATCCTTATTCCTTTTTTCCTGAGCCTCCTCTGATAGATCTCCAAGTGGCACCAAATGATATTTAATGACATCTTCTGCATGATAAAGAATTTTGTGAACTGTTGCAGACATATTTCTCCACGGGTAGTTGGTTGTATATATTTATGCCGTTTCCTTAGCATAATCTCCAAATTTTTTCGAGTCAATTTCTTCATTGCACGCTAGTATTTCTAGGATCATTTAGAATCTGAAGATAAGGTTTAAATCCACTCCTGTTGTTTCAGATGCTGTTTCTGCATTTGAAAAGAAACTTCCTGCGGTATTGCTATCATTTGCATTGCCTTGTATTGGCTGATTTATTTGCGATATTCATCTTGAGCATGTTTCTTTTTTGAAATTCTTTACTCCTTGATGGTTTCGTTGTTTCTTATTGATCTTGAAGAACCGAAATCCAAATCATAATTTTTTTTAGTATGTGTTCCATAAGTCGTATTCTTGCATGTAGTGGTGATAATCCGAATTCATATGCATCAGTATTATCTAGTGATTTTGTCGGGACTTGATTTCATTGGCTTGATGGTGCTGGATGCAACCCTCGTGTTAGTCAAAGCCTGGCCTGTTTTTCCATCTATCATTGTCAGCTTTAATTAGTACCTTACTTCAATTTGCTGCCTATCTAATTTTAATGTCTGTAGTGTTGCAATTTGTGCCTTGATAACAGTGACTTCTTTGTTAATGGCATCATGAGTTTCCTTTTTGAATGCAAATTTTATTGGTCTGCAATACTTTGTTGAAGAAGGAATTTAATTTTTCCATATATCAATTTCTGTTGATCTACTAGTTGACGGCTCTAAGACGCTATTCCTTTTTGTTAAGCACAATGGAACGAAAGATTCTATAAATAAATTAGCATCTGATGAATTTTCGGCATTAAATTGCTTGTATTGTTTCTGACCAGATGATCCATCACATCCCCATTTAGAAATTAAAGTAATGCTGCCATTACCAATTTTTTTTTAAATGGTCAGTATCAAGCGTATTTAGCAATCGTTCTGCAGTATGTTCAAAGAGATCTTGCAATTTTATTTCTGCTGATGTTGAAGTGACACTAATAGCAGATTGTGAGGGTAAGCAGTCTTTTTTGGCAGAAACTATATCTCGATACTCTGGAAAAATCCCACAATTCTTTTCATTGGTTCGCTTCCGCAATTCCTTATATTGATTTTTGGTCACTATCAAATCCAAAAATAGGGCGAACGCTTCTTCCGGCGTAAATTTCTTATCTTCAATTGGTGTAGGAATGCTGTTCAAAATCCTCTTTGTGCGTCTTGGGCTCGCTTCTACTATTTTTTCAATTATTTCAATTTTATTATTTTTATTTTGGTTTGGTTGAATTTGGTGCAAAAATGAATCCTTAATAATTCTTTGAGAAATTTCTTCATTGATATTCTCCAGCTTGCGCCTTCGAGATCTTTCACTACATCCGTCAATTGGTTTTGCTGCTCGACCCTTTTTTCCACTTTCGTTGGCTGTTGTAGATGCACTCTCAAAAATAAGTTCCTTTATTAACCAATCTTGGTAACGTTTGTATGTCTTTGCCTTGCTATGAGAGCATTCAATGTACCGTCTTCTCAAATTCGATGCAAAATTAGTAATTTTTCCTTTGTGCATTTCAATGTCTTCTAGGTTACAATTCTTAAATAAGTCGTTGTTCACTATGTGCAAAATTACATCGTCTACATCATATCGTTGAAAATAAATATCTGCCAGATCTCTGTAACAGTACTTAGCCATTGCACAAATTGTAATGAATAATAATTGTGGAAACATTATTATAAATACTCTTTCTTGCAATTATGTAAAATAAACATTTTTATCTTTTATTACCATTTTTAGAACATAAAAAACCACACCCTAACCCCTTTTAAAAGGTGAAGCATACCTGCTCATATCTTAAAGGGCTATGTCGCAATAGTTTTTTTTTACCATTTACCTGTTATTTAAATTGTTTCCCATTTTGTCAGGTATTTAAACTATATAACTCTAATTCAGACTATTAATGTTTTTGAAAGATACCAATGTAAATGTACCTGTAACAATTAAGCGCATTATATCTCAACCCTTTTTTATAAGTATATAACAACTCCTGACAACTCTAACGACACGCAAAGAAATACACCGCGGTGCACCGGTACGACCAAATTTGTATTCATAATACTCAGACGGACGGACGGACATCGTTTAATAAAAGATGGATAAAGGTCCAATATTTTTGGCAGTTACAAACCTCACCTCAAACTTAATATATCCTAACCACATAGTGGACAACTTTTGTATTCATAAATTTTGCAAAAAATATCTAACCTTGGGTCAGAAAATTGCTCTGGTTCACAAGGGCGGAAACTGGCGGGTGTATGGATACACGAGTATAGGCGAGGGTTTGGACTATAGAAGAGTGCAAGATCTTTTCTGACTGCTTTTGACTGGCAGGAGTTATGCTCTATTAAGTAGGAGATTTTCGGAAAATTTGGAACTTTTTTAAAATTTTTTAAATTTCGGAATGACTCAGTGATTTTACATTTTTAGCGTTAATAGTATGGAAGCCAGAAAATTATACAAAATTTATTTCACTTCAAAATCTTTTAAATGAAAAAAGTTACAGTCATTCAAAAATAAAAATTTACAAAGAAATTTTTAATTTTAGCAAAATACTGAGAAAGCCCATTTTCGAAGACCTTGTTCGGTATGATATAGTTGAGATAGAGTCGCAATTTCTTGGCTCCCAAGGTTTACTAGCATTTACTTTCAAATGAATAACATGATTTTAAAATCGGTAAAAAAAAACATGATTTTTGGCCGCCTTCTCAAAATATGGTCCACTGTGCGTCGGGCCATATCTTTTTAATGGAAGTAGTCATACCTAAATTGAGCCATATCTCACCGGTGGGCTTATAGTATTGTGTGTGTCTATTGGTTCCTAATTTGAGAATTAGACTAAAAGATCTACACGATCGATCTATTGGACATGTACTGTCCAAATATTATTAATGCCATTGCGAAAATATTATTTTTTAATATCTATTTATCTACGAATGTAAACTAGATCAACAGCATCAGCCACCCATTGTGGGTGTATCTTAGACCATTTTACCAAAATACGGAATGTGGTAGAAGCTTGTCAATATTATGATATTAAATATTTCACGTTAAAGTGTACTTAAAAATATTTAATTTCAATATTATATGTTATCTTGCGTTTTAGAAATGGGTTGTAAATAATCCAAGTAATATAATATTTTAAACCTGAAATATGATCGATATTTTTCAAAGAGTAAAATATTTATTACTCGATTTAATGTTCGGCTCTTCAGATCAACAAGCAATCTTACAAAGTGGTTAACTTTAAGATCTTGGGTAATAGACTTTGTATACAGAAATTTTTATGATATGAAAAATATGACATTTTCTTGGAAAAACAATAAAATAATTAACTTTCAAATTAAGGTTAATTACGGATTTGGCAATTTTTTTGCATTTAATGAAATCATTAATAAAAAATATATTAATTGCAAATGTTAAAGTTTCCACAATCTTTCCAATGCTCAACACTTAAGCATAAATTACAGATTTTAAAAGGCATTTTACGCTAGTATTTATACAAGATTTCGGTATACAACATGAGTACGTACAGAATGAATTAATTTGCATTATGAATATTAACTCATTAAGTAAATTTTAAGCCCATAAAAATCTTGCTCAATGGAAGTAAGTAAGTCATAAAACCTTTAATACTTATATAATTTTTAAATAAATAAAAATCCAATCACTTTGCTTTTAAGAGAAAAAAACAGGAAGTGTAAATAAAAATACTCCTGGGGCATCCTCCGAAAATGTGCTGCAATTCGGATGTATAGAAGAGGCGAAACTAGCGTATGTATGTGATTTAAAATATTTAATAATTCAATAGTTCACAACTATTTACGAAAAAACTATGTCCGGTAAACATATTCCAGGGCCTTGGAATCGATTCTCAGTTTGATATTACTGAATGAGAGGCCATCATTACCAGCATACGACGCACGCGACCCCAAAAAATCTTTTTTTTTTTTTAATTTTGTGGCACTAATATAAAAGAGAGCTTACTAAGCATAAATTCGAATTTGATATTTAGTTGTTTTTAAACTCTTTCTTTTAACTCGTACTCTCTGTCAGTCTGTCTGTCTGTCTGTCGTGAGTCAACCCCATTCCCCCTTATCTAATTGATCTGAAACTTGGCCCATAGTCCTGTTGTGACTACAGATTAATTTTGGTGTAGTCGCGCATAGTTACGCACAGTCACGGCGTGCTTTAAATGTCATTTCCCCTCATCCGATCGATCTGAAACTTAGTTCATACACTTGCTGTAAAAAAAGATTAACTTTGACTTAGTCAATCAATCTGAAACTTGGTCGATATACATTAACTATGACATAGTCACGCATAGTCATGCACAGTCACGGAAAGATTAACACCTCACTTCCCCTCATCCGATCGATCCGAAACGTTACACATAGACTTGTTGTGGCCAAAGATTAATTTTAAGCTAGTCACACACGGTCAAGAACAGTCACGCACAGTCACGGAGATATTAAAAAGTCATATGCATAAGGAAAGAAACAGTTTTAATAAAAACTTTGTTTTTATGGGTCAGATTATTTTTAATTTATTTCTCTCTTTATTCAAACACTTATGAAATTTTGGTGTAAGTAATTCATCCCGTACAAAGAATATTGCCTAATAAAAACCCCAGGTGGTCTTTGGACTATCAGGTATATAAACATGCGAATGCTACAATTAGTGAAATAAGTTCGGCTATTGTGGACACCCCTTTACTTGGGAAACTAATGATTATTTGACAAATTTGTATTTATATACACGTTCCATATCGATTTATGTCAATACAATATGTGGAACTGTAAAAATAATTGTGACGGTCAGTTACCAATAAGTCGGGAACTGTTTTGTTAAAAGTTATGAATTCGGCTTTAAGGTGACAAAAAAAATGTATTATTTCCAGAAGCACATACCACAGATGATAAGATGTGAAGAATTCTACTTAAAGTGTTCTACACTACCTTCCAACTTTTAAAATTAAAAGTCTTTAGGTAACTCAGCTTTTTCCTATATAATTTTTCTAAATGTATATATATACCATTTTCATTTTAAATACAAGCAATAGATCAGAGAAAAGATATAGACTGAAGGGAAAAATTTTCCTTTACTACTTTGGCGGAAGGCTTAACAAATAAAAAGGGCACAGTATTTCATTGTTAAGCAAAACATGTGGGGTAAGTTCGGGTAATGATGACATCCCTTACGGGAAAATTACGAATTTAGTATATCTCAATTTTCGTATCAACTTTGTTTAAGAGTATTTGGAAAACTTATGTACAAAAATTATTATTAATTGGAAAATTAGAAAACTGACTTTCATAGTAATGACAAGGGCGAAACATCGAAAAGAGCTGTTGCGCTAAAAAAGCATTTTGCGAAATTTAGTTCTGAGGAGACCCATTGAAGCTCAATTACATAGTTGGTAATACGACTCGTCGATATTTTCTAGATAACATTTCCAAACTTAAGAATTTTTAGCCATTAAAATAAACTTAACAATAATCAGTAATGCCCAATTCTCACTATGTCATAGTTGTCAGCTGTATGAAAACGGATTGTTTAAAAAAGAAATCCCGATTTTTACACTTACATGAAGTGAGCAGTTATTATAAACGAATTAAAGAAATTAATACAAATTATTATATTATCTATACTAATATAATAAACAGGTAAAGTGTGTTTGTTTGTTTGTTTGTTTGTATGAGGTAATCTCCGTAACTAATCATCTGATCTTCCTGAAATTTTCACAGAGTCTTAGTGCGGATATGGGAAATGCTATAGGCTATAATTTTTTTAATATTTTTAGTGGGTGCGACACCTGCCACACAAAGCAAATTTTTAGTATCACATATATTGAGTACTATGATAAGGTGAGCTTTGCAAATTTGTGTGCGGTCACTTATTGTTAATATTAGTAGCTATGCCAGAAATGGGCGCGGTCGGATAAGTGGGCGTGGTATCTCCCATACAGGTAATAATTCAATATTACATATATCGAGTACTGTGATAGAGAGAGCTTTTCAAATTTGCCTGATGTCACCTATTATTAATGCGAGTAGTCGGACAAAAATGGGCAGTATCGGACCAATAGGCGTGGCACCTGTCATACAAAGTAATTATAAAATTCCATATATCTGGAGTACTGTAATAGTGGAGTCCCATCATATCTTAGTATGAGTAGTAGGGCAAAAAATTGGCGGGTTCACACCAATGGGCGTGGCACTCCCCATGCAAAGTAACTATTTAATGTCGTATATCTGGAGTACTCTAAAAGAGAGAGCTTTGTGGCTTTGCGTGAGTCCATAGGTTATTTGTATGATTAGTCGAACAAAAAATGGGAGTGATCAAAGCAGTGGGCGTAGCACCGCCCATGCAAAATAGATATCTAATATCGTATAACTGGTGTACTATAAAAGGGAAAGACTCGAAATTTTGCATGAGTCCATCCGATATTAATGTGAGTAGTCCAACAAAAATTGGGCGGGATGGGATTAGTGGGAGTGGCACCTTATAAATAAAAAAATATGAAGCACTACGAAAGCGACAGTCTTTGGACAAGTACATTAGTTATCAATGTCGTGGAAAATATATCGCCAAAATCAAAAATCGCCAAACCCAAAAATCGCGAAAAATAAAAATCGTCAAATGATATTTTAAGTTCAAGGCCAATGGTTAAGTGTTGCAAGATCTAATTTGGAAAATCCATTTTCTTCTCATGGGCAGCTACATGCACCAGGGTAGGAACGTCGAAAAATCTGAAAATTATTGTACCGAATGAAAAAACAAAAAACATTGTATATCAGCAATTATCGAAATAAAAAAATCTATATTAGTAATCTATACTAGCATAATAAAGGGGAAATGTATGTTTGTTTGTTTATAGGAGCTAATCTCCGTAACTACTCGTCTGATCTTCCTGAAATTTCCACAGAGTCTTACTGCGGATATGGGAAGTGCTACATGCTGTATTTTTTTTTTAATGTTTTTAGTGGGCGTGACACCTTCCATACAAAGTAAATTCTTAATATCATATATATTAAGTACTATGATAGAGAGAGCTTTGCAAATTTGTCTCAGGTCATCTATTATTAACTTGAATAGTCAGACAAAAAAAATGGGCGGAATTGAACAAATGCGCGTGGCACCCCCATACAAACTTAATATTAAATGTGATATATCTGAATTACTGTAATAATAGTGAGATCCTTGGGATTTTGCGTGAGCCCTTTCATTACGATTCGGGGGAGAGGGGGTAGCGAAGCACACCGGGTTACGTCTAGTATTGCATAAAGTTATTTCGTTAAATATATTAAATAAAGAAATATATAATAAGGAGTGCGCACGAAATAAATATAACATGCTTTGAGTCTTACAACTGTTGTTAAGAGCCATGTGCTTTATATGTCCGAATATATCTTGAAGAAAATTGACCTATTTCGTAAATTACTCGAAGTCTTTCATACGGAACGTAAAGAAAAGGTTGGTATGGATATGTACAAGGTAAAGAAAGTCCCGTCTAGAAATTCCAAAAAAAAAAAAAGAATATGCGAAAAGCCAGCTAAAATTTTGGAAAGGGATTATATACAATTTAAAATGCTGCAAAACGGATGACAAAACGTATGTTTTAGCTATCGCGGATGCAAGAGGAAATGTTTCAAAAGGAGCGGGGGAGCTCAAAATTCCCAAAAAAGTTTCTGGTCGGACAAGACATTTCTTCTTTTGGTGAAGGTTGTATAATTATTTTATAACTCCTTGACCTAAATACAGATATATGCATCAAAGAGGGCCTCCATAAACAACTTCTTCCATTAAAAAAAAAAAACGAAAATTCCTCTTTTCTCTGGCTCGGACAAGACCCTTGCCACCAAAGGAAATGGGGAATTGGTCCAAAAACTAATGATATTATTGTACCAAAAGCGGCTAGGAAAAATATAACTAAAATTACAAGGTATCTGCTCAAAATGAAAAAGAGTTTTGAAAAAAGTTGGCTGCTTCTACAAAAAAGGTCACGAAAGATACATTATAAGCCTAAATGCCAGGCATTCCAGAAAAAGTAAAACGTCATATAAAAACAACAACAAAAATGTTAATCCTTTATAAATTAAAGCGTTTATTAAGAAAAAAATAAACATTAAAAAATTAATTAATTTGTTTTAAATTTGTTCATTTATTTCGAGCGCATACATAAGCATACATAATTTACATAAACAACAATACTTTCGCTATAACATTAATAGGACTTATGTAGCCTCCCGATAGATGACATTAAATATGGCCTTTGCATGAGAATTGCCAAGAACAATGTTTCTATGCTATCAAATTTCGGGTCGACATTTAGATCTAATGAACACACACAAAGTTTCAAGATTCTCGCTCTTAATGAACTCTGGATATGTTATATATTTACTGTAAGTGGGAGGTGCCACTCCCATTAATCTCATCGGTTTTAAAAATAAAAAAACGGAATAGCTTGAACCGAAAATATGGTGTAAATCTTAGCTCTTATGGTTCCGGACGTCATGCATACAAAGATCTTATATGTAAATATAATAACAAATAATTAAAAAAAATATATATATGGGGGATTTCATGTCAAGTGCACCAACTTTTGAAACCGATGTCTTCCGATCGGGATGAAGTTTGCACCAAGGTTAGTGCTATTAGATAGTAGTTTAGACACAATTTTTCAACAAGATCGGTCAAGAGCTCTCTGATTTAGGGGGGATCAAAATTTGACATTTTGGCCAAACAGGTGTTTTTTCTCATCCATGTAACTTATTACCTATTGTTCTTAGAAAATTTTCTCCCAAATAGTTTAGATAGCTATTTCTGCAATATTTCGGAAAAAAATACTTTAAAAAAAATTTTTTTTCTTAGACTTTTTTTTACTAAATTAAAGCATTTTTTGCCTTTATTTCCAAAAAGGGCATTTTTTTTTTCATAAGAAAGCATAGGATTTTTCCTTTAAGAACTTTTTTGTCGCTTAGTGGGATGGGAGTGGGATATCTATCAAAATAAATGTTTTGTAACTCAAGACAACGGTTTTTCAATTTTTCACAAATGCACTATTTTGAATTTTTTCCTATTCGTGTGTAGAACCTTACAAATAAAACTTATACTGAGAAACGAGACAAACTAAACTTTCCGAAAGTATGTAACATACCTTCATAAGATAACAGAGGAGAATGTTTCTCTGTAACCTGAAAGAGTTATTTGCAACATTTCAATCTGAACACGAGGATGTTAGAATTGGCTTCACGAAATTAACCCAAATGAGGCCAAAACATTGCGTTTTGGCAGAAAGCAGCGGAACTCACACAGTATGCGTTTGCATTTACCATGAAAATGTTAAACTGATGTTGAAGGAAATCAACTTAAAGTATTTAACAGATGATTCGGAAAAAGATTTACACGATTACCGCGATTGCCTTAAATTGACTATGTGTCCTAATGCAACAACTTCTTGCCACTTAGGTGAATGTACCAATTGCCCGAAAACCACATTCATCAAAGAAAATTTAATCAACTCTTTAGATCGAGAATATATAGAGGAGGTCAAATTTTATTCTTGGATTCAGACTGACAGATGCACATTGAAAACAATCATTTTAAATGTGGATGATTTTGTGGAAGAAATGTGTACAGGATTGCTAAGCTTGAGAACCCATGACTATCTAGTCAAAGAGCAATGGTCATTCTTCAAGGATTTTAAGATACATTTGAAGTCTGGTGAATTCGTTATTTCATATGATGTCGCATAAAACTATAAATATGTTCTTCAGGATGCCATACAAGCATTCCACTTCAATAACGACCAATCCACTATATTCACAGTAGTCATTTACTACATGAAAGATGAAAAACTGGAACACAAATCACATCCGACGATTTAAAACATGATACCGTTGCAGTTTATGAGTACCAGAAGATAATACTAAAATATCTAAAATCTAAATTTACAGTAAAGAAGGTATACTACGTTTCGGACGGATTGGCTAAAAAAGCAGCAAATAAATCCGACAAATAAGCTGGATGAAAGATTGGATTTTTAAAAAGTGAAAAAACTTAAATACTTCATCAGCTACAATAAATTAACTATAAAATAGTTATGATATGAATGGATCTAATGTTCTAAGATCAAATTTTTTTAAATAATTTGTTTATTTATTTTTATTATAATTATTATATATTAATTTAATTATTATTACAAATAAACAAATAAATAATTGTTCAACATTTCTATAGAAAAAAAGTGATTTTTTTCCTGAGGTTAACATATTGTGGGTATTACAGTATTGAGGGTATGAAATTTTAGTTAGGCATATTACATACCTTCGGAAAGGTTAATTTGTCTAGTTTCTCAGTATAAGTTTTATTTGTAAGGTTTTCACACAAATAGGAAAAAATTCAAAATAGTGCATTTGTGAAAAATTGAAAAACCGTTGTCTTGAGTTACAAAACATTTATTTTGATAGATATCCCACTCCCATCCCACTAAGCGACCAAAAAGCTCTTAAAGGAAAAATCCTAAGCTTTCTTACGAAAAAAAAAATGCCCTTTTTGAAAAAAAAGGCAAAAATGCTTTAATTTAGCAAAAAAAAAAGTCTAAAAAATTTTTTTTTAAGTTTTTTTTTCCGAAATATTGAAGAAATAGCTATCTAAACTATTTGGGAGAAAATTTTCTAAGAACAATAGGTAATAAGTTACATGGATGAGTAAAAACACCTGTTTGGCCAAAATGTCAAATTTTGATCCCCTCTAACTCAGAGAGATCTTGACCGATCTTGTTGAAAAATTGCGTCTAAACTACTGTCCAATAGGACTAACCTTGGTGCAAATTTCATTCGGAAGACATCGGTTTCAAAAGTTGGTGCACTTGACATGAAACCTCCCATATATATATATATATTAATAGGCAAGGCGTTTTTTTGTGACCGACGTAAGTTTCACAATTTTACGCCGATTTTGACAAAAAATTTATCATTTGAAAGGTGTTTCTTTTCAGCCGTTTTCCAGATATACAGATTTTCATCGTCTGGAATATTTTTTGGAGTTATGATCGTTTGAAATTGCTACTAACACATACATGAAATTATACAGTGCTATGCGTTTGTTTATTAAATTTGTTAATGTGTTTTTGTTAATGTGTTGAGTTTGTTTTCTTCATTTAAAACGAGCTGGATTGTGAAGCATACCTTTAGGGTCTTTATTAAATAAAAAAATAAAATTTTCTATAATTTTCACTCGAATTTCGAGCCCTGGAATCTGCTAGTATTTCTAATGTACTACAAATTGTATATTGATTTTAAAAATAACTGCTGCGTTTTGTCATCGAATCTTAATCCTTCAACAGAGCCCACAAGCTCAGACTCTACAATATTTAAAGGAAGGAGTCACCAATTATTAAAGAGCCCCTAAAGCTAGTCCGTACGATACTGCTTCATCCCATTATACCTTTAGAATTTTTGTACGTGGTTTTGAAATTGATTGGTTTATTATTTTATAAAGCACTTTCTACAGCTCCATCGTCATCCACATCATCAGAATCTGCGTCAGTTGGATTTATTTCTGATGCAACTATGTTATTAGGTCTGCTTATAGCGGATGTAATTTCTCAATTTCTATTTTCCAGTGCAAATATTAGAACACATTTCTTTTCCGATAGATTTGAAATTCAATTTTTTTTTTCTTTACTTTTCTACAAAATATTCAAATGAAGACTTATATATTGTGTTCACAGAAAATAAGTTAGTGGCATATGACCAATTTTTTTGAAACAATATTTTCCAACCTCGAACACATTCACTTAAAAAAAGTTAAAACACCAAAAATGCTACCCAAGTGACCGACAAGTAACGGCTACAAATAATATAGCAACTGCAAATACACATTCTTATTTTTTTCGTAATGTGACGAAATAATTTTCAGATTTATGAAATAAATATGATTTTTCGAAATCAAGGAGCGTTCACAATACCTGATCTTACTATACTTACATATTTATCATCATATTGTAACGTAGGATAAATAAATAAAAGAAACAACTTCTTGCCTTGAATTTCTAAAAAGAATAACGTTTTATTTTTTTATTTGACATCTAAAAAATAATTTATAAAATTTATTTCCAAGCCAACTAAAAAAATTTTTATTTATGGTTCGTAACAATATTATTTACTTCATCAGGGCTCAAGATTCATTTACGGGAACATACAAACATTTCATCATTTCTAACTTGTATGAGGTGATTGCGGCTAACATTTAATATTTTAGTTATTTCAGGGTCTTTGTAGATTCTCACACAATCTACAACATTATAATTATCAGGTAATATTGTTTGTTCCCTAAGTGTATTAATGTAGTTCTCTATTAGTGGTCACATCATAAATTGACTTCAATTAAATTGAAACAATAAGCCTTACAAATTCGCAGTTGTTACCAATAACAGTTAAAAAAAAAAACGAGAAACTCAATTTAAAATCCTATCAGTTATTGGTTGTGTTGGTTGTTGTGTTCATACTCGTAGCATGTACGAAATGGTATGAAACATTAATCACTGTCAAACAATACTGTTACTATTGTTATTTCCGTTCATTTTAGTCAAGTCTTTATTGTGTATTCACCTCGCATGTACATAAATGGACGAACGCGAGAAACAAATGCGCGTTTGCAACTGTGGTTAACAAAATAGCTGTATTTGTTTGTGGAGTTGTAAGTGGATGCTTTGATAAATAAAATGATAATGTGTGTTCGGATCTTGTCCTTACGTCTCACAAGAGATATAGTCTTTAAAAATTTTGGGGATTAAAACTTTAGGTCTGAGACAATTAATAAAGACGTGGATTGTTTTTTTTTTTTTTCAATCAATTTATTGCAAGTTTTGCAATATTATATTTTTTCGTATTTTATAGGCATCTAAATTCTGGGAGCCAACTGTTAGAAACCTATTGCCTAATGACTTCCCCTTTGATGTCTTCAGATTTGACAGGGATTTCTAGGCGAATTTCACATGTTTAAAACACTAACGGGAGTAAACTTCTGCATTTCCGAACAACGAGTTTCTCTGAAGAGGTGATCAATCGCAAGAATGTCACTCTCACCTCCTCAGATATATTTATTTGAAAATACCACTACTACCCCGGGAAATTCAACACTAACTTATTGTAAAATAAAAATATAACTATCCCAGGAAGATATAACCTGCCCACTTTAAATGTTGACATTTTTTAAATAGATAAAGTTACTCTTGTTATGAAAAATAATTAAAATTCCCACATATAAATAGATTTCTTTGATCCAGCTGATATTTTCTAATTTTGAATTTAATAGTTAATATACACATATTTTAATTGTTTTCAGTTCAACACTTCAGAAACTTAATCACTAATGAAAAAAAATAATAATGATCATTGAAAAAATTTTTCCATGGGTATTTCTGATTTTTTCGGCATAATTTTTTTAAAAAATTATACACAAAGAGTTTTAAAAAAACTGTAAAAATATATGTTAACTTACATTTTTGTTAAAACTAATTAAACATTAACTTAACCAACTGATACAGAAAAACTGATTCGAAGTAAAATGTTAAAATCTAAATAAGATGGAAATCTTCAAAAATAAACACCGATCATACAACATTTTACTGTTCAAACTTTAATTTAATTCGATTTATGTGTTATCTAAAGAGTTACTTATCATATCCATTTAAATTTGTTGTAAAAAAAAAATTTTGTACAGGGTGCGCCACTTTTTATGTCGCTATTTGACATTTTATAACTTTGACATTTGTTAACTGATTGACATATTTTTAAACGTAACTTCAGTGTAGTTTTAACCATGTATCGCTTTACACTAAAACAAGGCGCCGAAATAGTGTATATTGAAAATTGTCGGTCAGTTGTATTAACTCGACGTGCATATCATGGCCATTAAGCACCATCTGACAACACTATTCGTCGTTTAGTGTAGAATTTTTTTCAGCACGAGACATGGAGACGTCATCCACATACTGCTCGTGAACGTCCACTACACTCCAATAAACTGGTTGAAGCAGAAAAGAGTGTATTGCTGAGAACCCAAATGTGTGGTATAGTCATCGCGCTCACCAAGAAGTGGCTGTTTGAGCCGGCGTTTGACCAAAGCCATCACTGTGCCTTCTTTCTTCAGATGTGTCAAAACTATCAATGGGTAATGATATCGGTGGATGTTGGCTTATTACGCCTCCCCGAAAAGGGGCAAAAAGGATTGGATGTCTACCGGTTTGAAGAAGATGGTTACCTGGACGTATAATGTAAAAAAACCACATTGACTGGCCGCACAGATCTCCAGATCTGACGTTTCCATATTTCTTTTTGTGGAGTTATTTTAAAAGAAAACTGCTGAACAACAAGCCCTTACCCTTGAGGCGGTCACAGTAAACATTCATGTCGAAATCATCGCTATGCTCGAAAAGTGATAAAAAGATACACCTAAAAGGACACATTTTGCCGTGATTAATAAAATTTGCCATTTTATTAAGGACAGAGTTGAATAAAAATATTACTCGATTTTTTTTACGGAATTCACACCAAGATTTTTAAAACCAAAGACTGCTCCATCGCGCAGATAATTTTAAAATTTTCTGGGCATGTAGGAACTCTGACATCACGCAAACTGTGTTTCCCTTCGGCTAATAATTTCCAGCTGTCAAATTTATTAATTCTATTTTTCTCCTTAAAATAATTTGTTAGCAAAAAATTTTATTATCACATATATCGCACCTGTACCTCTAAAGTGAGTCAACTCAAAATTTTTCATTAAATGGTGCGTGGTAAAGAAGAAGAAAGCATATATTTAAAAAATTCATAACTGCACTGTATTCTTAATCGGACCGGTTTCTGGCATTTCAGCCTTCATCAGCGATTTATTGAACATTGTGATAATTGTTATGTTTTAATTGAATAGATTGTTTCTATATGAAAATTTTTTCTACTTAGGGCGGCCGTGAGGTTTTGAACCGTGAACCTTCAATTTTCACTTTTTGCAAGAAAACGATACACAGCGGTCATGTCTATGCACTGTAAAAATCTTACATCGATTTTTCTAGTCTTTCGTAAAAAAAAAAATACAGTTGTAACCCTCTTTGTGTTATAAGAGTAGCTTCTTTAAAATCCACTAAAAAAATAAGTCTTATTAGTTCCACCCAAAAAACTTGTTATTTTTGATGATCACTGAAAATCGCAAAAATAACTACTGTTGATACATACATATGTACTATTCGTAATTCCTTACAATGAAACAACTATTTTTCAATTTTATATTAAATATTAAAAAAAACCGATTTTTTGCCTGCACTGAAAATTTGTAAATTTTGAGTTGATTCACTTTAGAGGTACAGGTGCGATATGTTTATTTACTTGTTTATATTCATTAAATAAAAATGATCTAACAATATTTGTAAAAACATCTAAAGACACCGTTCTGTACTTTAGAATACGTTTACTAAATGTGTTTTTATATTACGTTGTTACTTTTATTAAGTTCCTCTCTCGATTATTGATATTTTGATAAATTTCGGCTTTCAGTAATCTTTTCTAAATTACATTCTATATCAAAAAAAAAAAATTCACTGCTTCATTTTCTTCAATGTGCATTTAAATACAGATATATTACATCATACGATTCCAGCGTTTCCAGTAGTGAATTTGAATTTAAGCTAAAACATATCGCACAAAAGTGACACAACTCCAAATTTTCCAAAATTGACTTTTTTCCATAAATTAATTCATAGTACACATTTCTAACCACTGCAAAAATTTATTTCTCATAATTATCTTCTTTAACAGGAAAAATGCCGTTATATCTGGGGCACAACTTGAGATAATATGGGGCATAACTCAAAATTATATTTTATTTCCACAAACACAATATATATTAAAAAAAAATAGCAAAAGTTTCCTCAAAACTGACATTTTTCATAATAAACCAATAAGAAAATTACAGCCGGTCTAGACCGACTATTCGATACCCTGTACTATGCGTTTAGAAACCTTATCTCTTAGGCCAAACTAACTGGACATAGAAAATAAACCAAATTTGAGTGGGATTTTTATTATTTTTTTTGGCTGCAGATATGAAAAAGTTCATATCGGATGCTATATCTATATGGTGACTAGGTTGAAAAATGGACCGATCCTGACCATATTTGGTAAAGTCACTTATATTTTGAAAAATTATGTACAAACCAAATTTGAGAAAAATCTGTGCAATATTTTTGCTTTTTGATAGATTTAGGTAAAGATCGGGGAGCAGCTCTATATGGGGCCTATGACTAAGAGTAGGCCAATAGGAATTGTTTTTCAACTACTGATTAATGGATATAATAAACACATACAAACCCAATTTGACTGAGATCTATACGATAATTTGGATCTTATGGCAATTTATGTCAATATCATAGGGGTCATTTGTATGGGGACTTGGTCTGAACATCAACCGATTCTCACCAATTTCAACAGCGTTCATCCCATGGCTGATAAAAGCTTATATTCCAAATCTTATCAAAATATATTAATATTTGCGACCTGTAGTCTGATTACAAGGTTTACAGAAAGTGATTCTGAGTCGATCGGTATAATAAAAGATGGGTCTAGGTAAAATATTTTTGGTAGTTACAAACAAACCAAAAATATTTGACTAAGACCCATCTTTTATTATACCGATCGAATCAGAATCACTTTCTGAGTCGATTTAACGATGTCCGTCCGTCCGTCCGTCCGTCTGTGTGACCATGTAAACGTTGTAATCAAACGTTGTAATCTGACGAAATTTGCTTTCGTAGGCCATGGGATGAACGCTGTTGAAATTGGTGAGAATCGGTCGATGTTCAGACCTAGCTCCCATACAAATTACCCGTATGAAATCGACATAAATTGTCATAAGATCAAAATTGTCGTATAGATCTTAGTGAAATTGGGTTTGCATGTGGTTATTACATCCATTAATGAGTAGTCCAAAAACGATCCGTATGGGACAGTTCTTAGTCATAGCCCCCGTATAGAGCTACTTCCCGATCTTCACTCAAATCTATAAAAAAAACACAAATATTGCACTGATTCATCTCAAATTTTGTTTGTATATATTTTTGCAAAATACAAGAGACATTACCAACCATGGTCAAGATCGGTCCATTTATGGACCTAGTCCCCATATAGATATAACATCCGATATGTACTTTTTAATATTTGCAGCCAAAAAAATTAGAGTCTAAAGGCATGGTATAGGGTATCGTATAGTCGCTCTAAACCGACTATAATGTTCTTACTTGTTTTATGGCCTGTTTCCATATCACAAGCAAGTTCTCATGCAGACAACCGCTACACAGACAAGTACGAAAGCGAATGGGTTTTTATATTACAATTGTCTGACTTACGTTTTGTTACGTTGCTTTTTTGTAGTATCAAATTACATTATTGCCCTAGTTTATAATTTGGTATTATGTTTACTTTTTTCATGATAAAATACCATTTTTTCATTATTAAATGGTAACCGTAGTACGAATAAAGGAGAATAAAAGGCAGTTGTTATACCCTATACCACTATGTGGTTTGGGTATAATGACTTTGTGCTGCTGTTTGTAACAACCAAAAATAGTTGACCTAGACCCATCTTTAATTATACCGATCGAATCAGAATCACTTTCTGAGTTGATTTAACAATGTCCGTCCGTCCGTCCGTCCGTCCGTCTGTGTGTCCATGTAAAGCTTGTAATCAAGCGGCAGGTCGCAAATATGAACATATTTTGATGAAATTTGGCATGTAAGCTTATGTCGGCCATGGGATGAACGCTATTGAAATTGGTGAGAATCGGTCCATGTTCAGACCTAGCCCCCATACAAATTACCCATATGAAATCGACATAAATTGCCATAAGATCCAAATTGTTATATAGATCTTACTCAAATTGGGTTTGTATGCGTTCATTACATCCACTAATCAGTAGTCCAAAAATGATCCCTTTGACCCCATATAGAGCTGCTTCCCGATCTTCACTTAAATCTATTAAAAAAACAAAAATATTGCACTGATTCTTCTCAAATTTTGTTTGTACATATTTTTGCAAAATACAAGAGACTTTACCAAACATGATCAGGATCGGTCCATTTTTGGACCTAGTCCCTTTGTAGATATAGCATCCGATATGAACTTTTTCATATCTGCAGCCAAAAAAATTAATAAAAATCCCACTCAAATTTATTTTTTGCTTATTTTCAATGTCCAGTTAGTTGGGCCTAAGAGATAGGGCTTCTAAACGCATGGTATAGGGTATGGTATAGTCGGTCTAGACCGACTATAATTTTCTTACCTGTTTTTTATTTACAAAACAAAATTGATTTGAAAAATTTTTTTGTCACTAAAATTTTTAATAACTTAAATTTATAAAAGAAAAATATGTTTCCAACTACCGAACTAGATTTTGATAGTGACTCAAGTGGGAGCGATAGTGTGGATATTCGTTTAAGATGCAGAAATATCCGAGATGCCTTAAATATATTGGATCTACCGGAGGAACGGTAAGTAAACGAAACAAATGTAACTTATTTTCATTTTTGTAATATTTTTTAGTTTTATTGCTACATTTCGTATGAACAAAGAAATGTTTTCATTGCTACTTGATGAAATAAAGCCAGGATTAAAAGCAGCAACCGAACCACTTATATACCAGCTCCTACAAAACTTGCAACGTTTTTGACTTTTTTAGCTACTGGGGGCTACCAAGCATCAGTGGGAAATGAATATGTTTCATCTATGTCAAAGTCGCAAGTCTCGAAAATAATTAGTGAGCTGATAATTATATTTGAACAGCACCTAGGTCCAAAATGGATTAAAGTGGATAGAAGCTTAGATGAAGAGAACAAAACTAAAGAATTAATTAAAGCGAATTATCCTGTTAACGCATTTTTTTATTTTCGTAAGATTTGCGATCAAAATATGGTCATAAATTATGTGGATGCACGACATCCAGGAGCTAACCACGATGCTTTTGTTTGGGGCCAGAGTGCAGCAAATCATTTTTTTAAAACTAAATATTTAAATGGAAAGCGAAATACATGGCTTCTAGGTGAATAAAAGGTTTTGCTAATATTTGCATTATTATTAAAACCAATTTTTCAAAACAGGTGATACTGGCTATAAGTTGCAGCCTTATTTGATGACACCTTTAAGAAATCCAACGAATGCCCAAGAAAAAAATATAATGAAAAACACTGCAAAGCTAGAAACGTCATTGAAAGATGCAATGGTGTTCTAAAAAACCGATTTAGGTGCATAATAGGATCGAGGGGATTGCACTATAGCCCCGAAAAGGCAACAAAAATTATTAACGCATGTTGCATCCTGCACAACATGTGCATTTTTGGGAGCATACAATTTACGACGATGGTGATAATGCAGATGTTGAAGCACTTACCGAAGAAACAGATTCTAGAGCAATACGGGCTGAAATTATAAGAAATTTAATATAAATCACAAAAGGATTGTTTATTTATGATTTTATAATATGTATTTATTAAAGAACAGCAGTTCAATAAAAATACATTTTTAATAATTTTAACAAAAAACACGGAAGATAAAAAATAATATAAAAAATTAAGATAAGAAACAAAGAAAATTAGAAAACAAAATTAATCAAGAAATAAATTAATCTTCATATTTGAGGTGTTTAATTATATCTTGTAATGCTTTCCCCATAATTTTTGTTGATTCAGCAATTTCATTTAAGGCTTTAACCTGAAAACAAAGAAAATTAGAAAACATTAAATTTATTAAGAAATATGTTAACCTTTTGCAAGTTGTGGGTATTCCTCCATTAGTTCAACCAACTTTTGGAACTGATTTTGGTTTGTTTTCTTAATGCTATAATTTAAAATTGTTACTAATTTTTTTTATTTTATTAATAATTTCATTATATATGTATATACTTACAATTTTTTATCGTTTATATCCATAATTATATAATTATATATTATATTTATTTAAAAATCAATTACTTTTTTTCGATTGTCTGCTTTTGACAGTATTGACACTCCAAATTGTAATGTAAAAACCACAAAAAATAGAACTGTTACTTTTTCGCTCAACAAAACTTGACACTTGTTTTATAACAACCCAATACAAATTTCCATACTCAATTGAACAAGCAATTTGAGTTACTTGTGATGCAGAAACAGGCCATTAAATAATACAATAATTTTTACATATACAGTTTTTTGCCTCTGCTGAATATTTGAAAATTTTGAGTTGGGTCACTTTTGTATTTAAGGTGCGATATAATCATTTCATTAAAAACACCCAAAATTTTAGTTATTAGCACCATTTCTCACTTGTATGTTTACTGTTGTTTTGTCTGCATTTACGCAATGCACATTTCATGTTTACGGTATCTCCGTTTTTTTTTTTTTCAGTTTTTCTTTGCGCTGAAACTTCTAAGTACACTCCATCGAATGTTTTTAATAATTAGAATTATTTTAAAATATAACAGGAACCGATGTAATACTTTTTGGAACTGTCAAAGTTATTTTCATTGTAGGGATGCCAACTGTTACATAACATATATGTTTTTCGCAAGAAATTATAATTTTCACAAATGTAATATAACAGAAAATCATGCCCATGGCGTACTCTTTAGTTTTATCATTATTATGATTCTCATACTGACATAAAAGATGGCGCACCCTCTGCTGAGGTTATGATGTTCTAGATCAATTCTGTGTAACGATTAAAATTCATTTACTGCCCTCTTCTCTGACACTTCGCTCAAGTTTCTCTTTTTTGTTTTTCTGGCATTGTTAGAGAAAGGCTGGATTGGCGTTAGAAACTTAACATTTGTCTAATTTTCTATAATTGTTATGGTCATTTAATCTGTTCTTATGTTTGATTCCTCTTAATAGAGCCTCTATACCGTAGATTGAAGTTTCTAGTAATTTACTCTCCTTGGCATCTGAAATATACTATTCCTCAGGAATTTTAACCTGATTGTTCTCCTGCGACGTTCCAAATGAAGCTGCGCTATTTAGCTCCGATACATCTTACACTTAAGTGGCCTATTTGTCTACCAGTGCCGATTTAATTTTAGTTTCGTCTAACGAATTTCCGTATTTGTGGAAATATCTCTTTGTGATAGAGAGTTTTGTTATTATAACTTTTACTTCCGCCGCACAGTGGGGCCAAATGCATGAAAAGTGGCGATTAATTCATAGAAGTCATAATTTAAAAAAAAAAATATTTTTTATTAATGGATATTTATAAATACATAAAAAACCAACATTTAAAAAAAAAAACAGAGTGAAAAAACACATTTTTTAACCCTTTATGGGCCATTTTGTGTTCTGTAAAAAATCCTCTTTTTTCACATTTTTTGCTGTAACTTTGGAACGGTGCGCTATAAATTATTCAATTAAATTGCAAATTAAAGCATGCTAAATGCACTGTAAGAAAAATAAGTAATATTTTTAAAAATAATAAGGAATAAATATTTTATTTGTATTTTTATTAGAAAATTTTTAAATTAAAATCATACCTTTTTTCTCGAAATTTTAAAATTTTGCTCAAAAATGAAACATTTGAGAATCTAATTGTTTTTTTATTGATAAATAACCATAAACACACTATTTAAAAAAAATTTAATTAAATTCGGTTATTCTATTTTTTTTTTTTTTTTTGAAAACAACAATTTTTTATTATAATCATTATTACCTTCAATGTTAGTATTTACTTCACATTCAATTTCATAATCATAAATTAATTCGTTACAATAATCTTAATCTTCATCTCCATCTTCATCTTCATCTTCATCTCCATCTTCATCTCCATCTTCATCTCCATCTTCATCATTGCTATTTTGATTGCTGGGAAGTACAAGCAACTCCAATGCAGATTTTGGCATTAGCTCTTTTTTCTTTTTAGAACTATTGTTCATGCTTGTTATAAACGGATCTGAACTTAAGAGAAATCTATTAAAGATATCTTCCATTGTTTTTTCTCGACTGCATTTACGGGCAAAATTCTCCCTATAACTTTTAAAATCTTTATTTCTGGCTTCCTGAGACTCTTCGGTTAGCTGACCAATTGGCAATGGCGATAATGATATAATTTCAGGCCCATGAATAAAATATTTGTGAAGAGTAGGAGGCATATAGTACCATGGATATTTTTTCAGAAATAGCCTGGCAGTGTTATTAGCGAAGTTTGTAAATTTTTCAATGTTGACCTCAATACCACTAGAAACTACAATTAATATTGTGTGCATATTTTTGATCAACTCTAAATCAATATTAGTAATTTCAGCAGATACTTCTGCATTCTTAAAAAAACGTCTTGCAGTATTCCCGTCATTAGAGTTACCAAAACCAGGTTTTCGTTGATCAATGATCAATCCCGTTCTCTTTTTAAATTCGCGTTGAATACGACTTTTAGTTTCAGCAATAATTTTTTTTTCTTCGTCACTTCTTGCCTGCCATTTTTGAATTGGAAGTTTATATGCCAAGTGAATAAGACATTCAAAAAATCTTATCCAGCCATGTAGGACAGACAAACCGAACTCCATGAAGTCTACGTTGGAATCTCTAGAAATCATTTGTTCAATATTGTTGAACTCCTTGCTGGTAGCGCCACATATGTAGCACTTTTGTGTGGACTTTGTGTCTGTAATCGCGTTACACACTTTACCGTCAATCATAACGAGAATTAGTTTGTGGTTCACTTTTATCTTTCTTTCTCCAACTGATATCACTGTATCGATAAGAGCATTTTTTTCTGTCTCCACTCTTTCTCTTTCTGTTTTAATACTGTTGACCGTTTCTTTCATAAATTCAATTTTTAATGGCCTGCAAAACCTAGTTGAAGACGGTCGAGGATTATGCCAAATGATTTTGTTTTTACAAACTAATTTTAATGGTACAATTGACGTAATAAATACAGAAGAATCAGATGCATTACTGTCATGAAAGGCTTGTTTGTAAGAACTATGCCCTGAACTTCCGTCAAAGCCCCACTTAGTGTATAAAGTAATTTTTTCGATTTCTTCGTTGTCTAACGAATTTAAATCTGCATTTTTAACCGACAAAAGGCGTTCAGTGGTATGATCCAATATTCCTTGTAGGCTAACTTGCGCTGATGTTTCAGAAATTTTCATTTGTTCTCCCTTTGGGTAACATTTTTTCTTAGCTCTTTGGACCAATTTATATGATGGAAATTTCTCAGGTGCAACCTTTCTAATAACATTATATTGGTGGCGACTTAGCTTCGCTTCTACCAAAACGGACAGAGCTTCATCCGGAGTTAACTGCTGTGGTGGTACCTGTTCTATACTTTTTCGGTATTTTTGGGCTTTTGTTGGAGATGATATTATTTCCTTAACAATTTTCGACTCATCTATTTTTCCAACAGCTCTCAAGCTCATTTGTGTGGCGTAAGCCAAAACAGGCAAAGAAATTTGATCTCTTATGTCTTTACATTTCTTAACTTTTGTTTTTTCTTTGCACTCTTCAAATGAGAGATCATTGCGACCTCTTTTTTGTTGTGGTTCTGGTGGTGGACTGAATGAGATTGAGGCATCCAGCCAATTCTTATTATTTTTTACAAAAATTTCATTCTTTCTATGACATTTTTGCCACCGAATCTCATAGCTAGAGCAAAAATTATGAAACCTTGTCATAAAATCTACCATATCCGAAGGGTCGACACGTTTTATTACTTCCCATCTCAAAAGTTTAAATTTATCCTCAAGTGATTTAGGTTCTGCACTCCTCATAAAATTATGCAACTCATGACGAGGAATGAAAATTGTTTTGGGACATGTTCCTAAAATTAATAAGATTTCTATTCGTTTAAAATTTGCAAAAAGTAATTCCTTTAACCCTGTACCGAATAATTTACACTTTCACAACACTTTAAATATGTAACATCACATCACAAAACATTGACAGCTAAAACAATAAATAAACGTGTCAGTACCGAATCAATAATACCCTACGGATGGATAGAAATTCTTAAAAATGTATTATCATTATATTAGTAGATTGATATCACCAGCTTAAAACAAAATTAAAACTTTACTCGTATGATGCATGTATATGACCAACAGTTATTATGTAGGACTCAAATAAATGACAATAATAAATAGGGATGGGAGCGTGACCTCCTTCAATTTTTCAAAATAGTGCACTTGTGCCATATACAATTTTCTAATAATTTAAAATTAACAAATGTTTAAGTAAAATTCATTGAAATATCATAAACACATGTAAAATAATTTAATTAGTTTTATTCATAGTAAATAAACCCAACATACGCAATCACGTGAGCATGCGTGAATTAAAGTTACTCACGCCCCCATCTCTAATTAACAACACATTTTTTAGATACAATAACAACTACTATAACGAAAATAATGACAAAACAAAGTAAAAACAACTTGATGTTTTGTTTTGTTTTTTTTTTTATATTTGTGGATTTTTAGCATCTTGAGTTATTTCACAAAAACAAGCATAACTCAAAAATCGCAAAAAATCGCAAAAAAATATTTTGGGGTTTATTAGTTGAGATCTGATATTATAACACTATATAGACGATTTTACGCAAGCTCACGAACAAAGTTGTTGAAACTCCATATATAAATCAAAAATAGCCCATTTTTGGGCTAATTTTATTTTATTAACATTTAATATTTTTAAAACATTTATTTAAACAAAAAAACATGTACTATATAGTAAACTACCTGAAGTTGACGGTTCCATTATAAAAATTTAACTTTTAGAAGTATTAATAGAAAAAATTATCAATTGAAATATCAAAATTTTCACTTTTTTTCAATATGCACAAAAAAAAATAACAATTATTCAACTTTAAGTGCTCACTTCAACTAAAGCAAACAACTTAAAAGTATAATTTTTTGCAATTAGTGATGCAGAATTTTATCCACTTTCACCCGGTACCAAACACGATCATGAATTTTAAAGTTCATATTTTGAATTAATCGCCACTTTTCATTCATTTGGCCCCAATGTGCTCCGCCACAAAATTAAAGCTGTCTGACAAGTAGTGTGTCTTTACTTTATTTGAATATTTCAAATCTTTCGATTCCTCCAAGCTTTGTTTCGGATACAACACAAATACAATATGACTGTTCTGCTTTTATTTCTGGTTCTTAGGTTTTTTTTCTGTATGTTGAATGGAAAAATTGTGTGGCCTCTTATTTTGTAATCTCAACTGTATTTCCGTACATCCAAATATGTTTGTCTGTTTCATCATAACCATGCAAAGAGATGTACGTAATGCATGAGTGTAATTTTGTTTATATTCGGCAACATTAAATGAAGATAATATTAATTATGTTATTCCGTTTGATAGTTTTAAATAAAAATCGAAGGAGACCTGTTTAAATTACCAGGTAAATGAGTTATTTCCGGCTTAACGAAAAGATGGTACCAGCAAAAATTACACAGCGGAATTAATTGACACATACGTCAATTTATTCGTCTGACACGTTGAGTCCGCCAAAAACTAGCATCATTATTTTATCGTTTAGTGATCATGTCCAGTTTTTTTGCCTGAAAAATAACATATGCGACAAGCATTTCTTTTCTTATTTAATAAAAAGCAAAACACTATTGAAAGTCATCCTTTACAGGTAGAAACTTATGAGGAACACGCACCATAGTTCAAAATTTGTTAAACATGGTTGTGACAATTTAAAAGTGGTGATTTCAATGCGAAAGCCAGTGTCTCCTCTGGTAGACCATAAAATGTAAAGACGAGCAATTGCAAGATTTATTTGATTATGAACCTACTCAGACTCAACGCATTTAGCAGAAACATTTCATGTATCTCAAAAAATTAGCAGCACACATTTACGAGCAATGGGATAAATCAATATACTCGGTAAAGGGGTCCCACGTGATTTGAATGAAAGTCACAAAATGCTGCAGAAACGGCATGAAAAAAATATTTTTTTATCGCATTGTGAAGGATGATGAAAAATGGATTTATTTTGAAAACTCGAACTATAAATAAAGTGGCTTTTATTACAAAACCAAGGCCGAATCTGGTGGGACCAGAGCTTTAATAATTTAACTATTTAAATCACGTACTCTCCAGATCTGGGGTTTTCTGACTATCACGTCTTCGCATCAATGTGGCACGCGCTCTCACTTCAGCAATTTCGAAAAATTGGAAAATGGCTCGACGAATGGTTTGTAGCAAAAGACAAGTATTTTTTTGGCATTGTATCATATGAGAAACACGCAAAATAAGTAGAAACCAACCTATACTATTAATAGGCTAGGCGATTTCTTCTTACCTATGTTTCGTTCTATCATTCTATCCCGATTTTGATCAAAAGTATATTGTTTGAAAGGTGTTTCTTTTTGGCTGTTCACCAGATTTACAGATTTTTAATTTTTTCTTCTTTATTTTGAGTATTTCATTTAAAGTTGCACGCACAGTTTGCTTTCTTCATTCACAATAATAATAAACCAAAATAGCGTTAGTTTGTGAATTGGCTAAGTTGAGAAATAAAGTTTCTTAGAAATGCACTCGAATTTACATAATTACCCTTGAATATGACGTGTTATTTTACCAAAAAAAAAAAAAAAATTAATTATATACACATATACCATATACCTGGTTAGTCAGTTAGTCACTTAAGAGTAAATTTAAGCTTATATATGTATAAAATTAATAATATTATATTTAATCTAACAATTATCATTTCTACATTCATAACACAGGCAACTCTATTAGGAATCTTCCAGGCGAAGTATATTTTAAGTTGTATTCCGAATAACAAATCCTGAAATAAGGGTTTAAAAAGTCGTATAATTCTAACTTACTTCCTTGTTTCGTTATGATGCATCAAAATTCAAGCCTGTCTGACGTCAGTTATTTATACTGTTTATTTATTCATACATTCGTTTATTAATTGCTTGAACTTTTCGTGCGATGTAATGACACTCGCATATTTATTTCAGTTTCAGTAAAATGCACATAAATAGTAAAACACATTGTTTTCCAACAAATTCTCTTGTAAAGCAGTCCGTTCCATAACAGGAAATCATGAGAATGTAGAATGGAATTTAAATTTATTTTTTTGAAGCAACACTTTTAATGGATTTCCTTGTTAAGAAAAATATTCCATCAAAATTCTTATTTCATAAAATTTGTCTATTTCTGTCTACCAAAACATCGTTGGTTCCCCTACTGACAGTTTTTAATCATTTATACATACATTTAAATTAGTTCCCGATAACATTGCAGCTGCATTCTTCATGCTGTCGCTCAATACATGTCTGCCGATGCTTATTTTTTGATAAATACTGGTCATTAGAAAGATCACGTATAACATTTTTCATTAAAGCAGCCATTTTTTCTTTTCGCTTAATATTGTTTTGAAAAGAAGACGATTTCTCAAAACTGCTTCACAAATGTTACAAGTAAGAAAAAAATCTATATCGTGTTCAATACCTAACCTGCATGTTTCATTGTTATGAGGCAACAATATGAAATTATTCCTTTATTGTACATGACAAACAAGGAGGGGACATTGATACCGGAAGAATATATATAAAAAGAATATATTCATCTGGAATAAATTTGCTATGAGACTAAGAGATAATATAATGATATATTTCGAAAAATATAGCATAGTATATCCACTATGAGTTTAACAAATGAGATTGTTATAGTCGGTCTGGACTTCTTCTGGACTTCTTCTGGACTTCTAAACTATTGATGAAATTGGAACACTATCTTTAAAACAATTGCTGCAAGAACATAAGCTTAGATGACCCTGTTTCAATACAGGGTGAGCAATATTTACCCAGATGGTAATGCTTTCGGAGCTTTTAACATTTTTAAATTTTAATAGATCTTAATAACTTTTTGCAATCACCTTAAAATTATTAACAAAAAAATATATTAATATCGCTTATTCGGCTGAAAAATCTAAATTTATTGAATTCAGCATAGTAATAGAGTTAACAAATTCGCGGAAGTATTTTTTTTAATTTTCTCCAACAGTTGAGTTGAAGAAATCCTAAAGTCAACTATCTTAAACTGCTTCTAGGTTAGGTAAGCTTTTGGCCGATAAACATTGCAGTGGCCTGGATACCTTCAAGCTAAACTCAATCCGAGGTCCTTTGAGTAGAATACGAAATCAACCTGGATGTAATTTCAATTCGTTAGTGTAGTAATTTATGGAACGTCTGCTACCTGAGATCCTTTCAAACCAGGAGTCTCTGATCAGTATTGGGGCATTGTGGTATCGCCAAATAAGCTGATTGGATCACTATATCTTATGTTCAATGAAATGTACCTAGTATTCAGGATCATGCAATATCCACATTGTTGTGTGCTTGTTAGTCCGATAGCCCACGAGGTCGCAAGCCGCGTCCTTAATATGACCAATGTGTAAGGAATCTTTATATACATCCGATGGTCTACAACGAATAGCTCAAGTGATACTTATCCATACCATTCTCTGAACTATTGGGTGAGGGTGGGGATTAGTTACCTCCTCCAAAGCAGGCCATCATATGATTATGCTGTAGAGCACTATCGCTCTACAAATACAGTTAGCTATTCTTGCACTAAAATGCCATCCCTTTCTGATGTTCGTTTTACATTAGTACAAATCTTTATTCTTCCTGTCTAGGAATACCCCGAGGCACTTAGCTACATCAGAGAAGGTCGTTTCAATTTTTGCAGAATATCTTAGTGTAATAACAAGATGTTGTCCGATATTATTGACCAGCTGTTTGTTAATTAATTAGATTATCACAGAATTCATTGCTAAGCCAGAAAGTGTCACAATTATCGAGTTCGGTGTGATATTTCTTAACTCGCATTCTATATTGAAAAATGCTCTCGTGTTTTCTTCCTAAACCGGGAGCAATTTATTTATAGGTCGTGAAGTGTCGTTTCCGTTGATTCCATTACTATCGAGTCTGGTATAATATTGCTAAAAACAAATTTTATATCTCACAAGTAAGAAAATTATAGTCGGTCTAAATCGACTTTATGATACACTATACCATGAGTGTAATGAAGGGTATTCGGTCCAGTTTATTCTATATAGAAAATAAGCGACGAAATTTAAATTTCATTGTTACAAATTTTGATTCTGGACGATATGGAAGAGTTCATATCGGATGCTATTTTTACATGTGGACTAGCTCGAAAAATGGACCATATAGTAAATTCAGAAAATTGAAAAAATTTACGTTACACACATGTTTCAGGGATTTAAGTGAATATCAGGAAGCAACTTTTTATTGGTACATTGACTACGATTGATCCTACCTGGTTTATGCATGGACTATTGATTAATGGGTTTTATATGCATACAGAAGCAAAATCTGACCGAGATCTATACGATATCTCTATTTTAGGGCAATTTTACTGGATCTCATAGTGATAATTTTTACGGAGACTAGGATTGAGCAAGTACCGATTTCCACCAATTTCAACAGCGATTATCCTATGGGGGGAGGAAGTTTATACAAATAAAATATATTGATATTTGGTCTGACACGTAGACGGAAAGACAGACGGACGGACATGTATCACTCAGAAAATTATTTTGAGTGGATCGGTTTAGCAAAAGTTTTGAATTTTGGTCAAATATTTTTGATAGTTACAAACATCAGACCACAGCTATTATGGGTTATTAAAAGAATGTCATGTTGTCCTCCTTTACAAAGAACGATTTCTCGAAGGTACTTGTGTAGCCTAAAGCAAATGATGGACAATAAATATAAACAATTCAGAGAATTTCATATGCTCCATTCTCTTCAAAAAGAATGATGAGAGATTTATGGGTCTAAAGTCCTTAAGAACAGTATATGCGATTTTTCCTGTTTTTCGTAATGGACACCACTTTCGTCTCCTTCCACTTTGAAGGAACTTATGGTAAGTTTATACCGCATTTGCTAGCTGTAATTCAGCTGGACTGAGTTACACCCTTATCAATGTTGGCATGTTAATAATTTCTAAAGCAATACAAGTCATACTACCATCAGAGTGCTCCAACTTTGTATCTTTCAAGTAATCTATTATGCACAGGGCAGAATCCAGAACATTTCGTAGCCTGAATGATGCTTCAGAAACATATTTTATATTGTCACAGAAATTATTCCGAAAATGGCATTGGACTTTTCTAATCTTATTCTTATAGTTTCTATCCTGACCAATCCTCGTCCGATATTGGGAATTTGCCTCGTTAAATAGCTTCTTGCTGGACTTTCTGCATTGTTGCAGCTCGAGTGACCATGATGATGGTATAAAGTTTGATTAAAAACAGCCGCAATTTGTTCAAAACTCTATGTCTGCAGAATTACGTGATTCAGAAAGGAGCATTGACATCATTAACCCAGCAAAACGTTTTCTATATCTAACCTAGTTGGTGCTTTTTATATTCCTCCGTCTTTTTACTTAAGTAAAAAAATAAATTATCGTGCAACGATTCAGACGATAAGTGTTATAGAGTGTTATGTAGTGGGTTTTATCAAATTTTAATTTTTTTTCTGGATAGACTATAACTATATAGTATTCTAACACTGAAATCGTGACAAATATATTTTTTTAAGGATTCAGTTAGATATTAATCAGGCCTGGTTCAAATGTTTTTACTTTAAACAAAGCAAAGAACATTGGTACATTTGTTTCAAAAAATTTATCTAAATGTTGCATGACAGGTTATATATGTATCTGTTTCGGATCGAGTCACCGACTCTCATCAGTATCCAATAAAAGTATATATTTTTTTGTGTAGATTTAGTTAGACCAATATGTTATATTATTTTTAGTTTTTATTAAAATTTTTCTAAAGAAAAACGGCTAAGTTGGTCACAATTTAAATGCAAACAAATTATTTTTGCAATTTTCCCCCAACGTTTCGAAGCTTGTATGGCTTCTTCTTCAGAGGATGTCTTTATTTAATTCTGCAAATCACAATTTGTATACTCGTAAATAAATACAATTATTTTCTTAACTAACATGTTCTGAATTTTCTCTTGTCCAAATTGTTTTTTGTCATGTTGAATTTTTACATCTACATTTCTTATGAAAAAACAAGGGTATAGTGATACCCGATACCATGGTTTAGAGACCATATTTTTCGGTCCAACTAATTCCATATAGAAAATGAGCATAACTCAAATTTGAGTGCCATTGATATTAATTTTTTTGCCGCATATATGAAAAAGTTCATATCGGATGCTACATTTATAAGGGGACTAGGTCGAAAAATGGACCGATCTTGACCATATTTGGAAAAGTCACTTATATTTTGAAAAAATATATACAAACCAAATTTGAGAAAAATCTGTGCAATATTTTTGTTTTTTGATAGAATTAAGCGAAGATCGGGAAGCGGCGTTATATGGGGGCTATGACTAAGAGTTGTCCAATAGGGATCATTTTTGGACTACTGACTAATAGATGTAATTAATACATACAAACCCAATTTGACTAAGATTATATGATAATTTGGATCTTATGGCAATTTATGTTGATTTCGTATGGGTCATTTGTATGAGGGCTAGGACTTAACATGGACCGATTCTCACCAATTTCAATAGCGTTCATCCTATGTCCGATAAAAGCTTATGTACCAAATTTCATCCAAAGATATTAATATTTGCGACCTGCAGTTTGATTACAAGCTTTACATGGACACACAGACGGACGGACGGACGGACGGACGGAATCAGCTAGTGATTCTGATTCGATCGGTATAATAAATGATGGGTCTAGGTCAAATATTTTTGGTAGTTACAAACAGCAGCACAAAGTCATTATACCCAAACCACATAGTGGTATAGGGTATAATTAAGACATGTCCGTCTATTTATTCAAAATGTTAGTTGATAATGATTGTTATACCCTATACCACTATGTGGTTTGGGTATAATGACTTTGTGCTGCTGTTTGTAACAACCAAAAATATTTGTCCTAGACCCATCTTTAATTATACCGATCGAATCAGAATCACTTTCTGAGTTGATTTAACAATGTCCGTCCGTCCGTCTGTGTGTCAATGTAAATCTTGTAATCAAACTGCAGGTCGCAAATATGAATATATTTTCATGAAATTTGGCTTATAAGCTTTTATCGGCCATGAGATGAACACTGTTGAAATTGGTGAGAATCGGTCCATGTTCAGACCTAGCCCCCATACAAATTACCCCTATGAAATCAACACAAATTGTCATAAGATCCAAATTGTCACATAGATCTTACTCAAATTGGGTTTATATGCGTTCATTACATCCATTAATGAGTAGTCCAAAAATTATCCCTTTGGCCCCATATAGAGCTGCTTCCCGATATTAACTTAAATCAGTTAAAAACAAAAATATTGCACTGATTCTTCTCAAATTTTGTTTGTATATGTTTTTGCAAAATACAAGAGACGTTACCAACCATGGTCAGGATCGGTCCATTTTTGGACCTAGTCCCCATATAGATATAGCATCCGATATGAACTTTTTCATATCTGCAGCCAAAAAAATTAATAAAAATCCCACTCAAATTTGGTTTTTGCTTATTTTCTATGTCCAGTTAGTTGAGCCTAAGAGATAGGGTTTCCAAACGCATGGTATAGGGTATCGTATAGTTGTCGGTCTAGACCGCCTATAATTTTCTTACTTGTTTTTTTCTGTATATGTAAGCTTTCTAAAGTAAAGTGTTTGTTTGTAACTTTTTTTGGTAAAAAGTTAGTTTTGCTGTGCAGCCAATGCACTGAGAATCCAAGCAAAGAATTATACTCTAAAGTTTTTCCAATATAACAAACTGGAAAAAAATTTAAGAAAAGCTTAGATCATTCAAAGGTTAAGAAATATAAAACAATCAAATAACAAAATGCTGCTGTTAGAAAACATGCTACAAGACAAATTGAGAGAAATGCACAAAACTTTTCAATTACGATAATTTCACAAACTTTAACTCAATCTTCCATTTCGTTTTGTTTCATTATTTATTTCAAATTGTAAGTTAGAGCGTATGTATGTGTGTGTCTACATGCTCAATATGCCATTTGCTTGAATGCAACATACTCCTAACAGCAAGAAAAATTACTGGAATTTCAGCATGAAGTTTAAGTTGTTCTTTCTTGATTTTAATAACCAACAACTGTTGTCATGTCATATGCGATATTTTTAACTCGTGGACATATTAAAAGAAATAAATAATAAGATTTAAAAAAATTAGGTTTCTTTAGAAAGAAGTTTCTTTTGATACGTTAAAACAAGCTACTTCTGAATAATTTTAAAGTTATGTTATTCATTTGAAAGTAAATACTAGTAAACCTCGGGAGCCAAAAAATTGCGACTCTATCTCAACTAAATCACAGCGAACAGGGTCTTCGAAAATGGGCTTTCTCAGTATTTTGCTAATATTAAAAATTTCTTTGTAAATTTTTATTTTTGAATGATTGTAACTTTTTTTATTTAAAAGATTTTGAAGTGAAATAAATTTTGTGTAATTTTGTGGCTTCCATGCTATTAATGTTAAAAATGTAAAAGCACTGAGTCATTCCGAAATTTAAAAAAAAAAAATTTTTTTTTAAAAAGGTCCAAATTTTCCGAAAATCTCCTACCTAATAGAGCATAACTCCTGCCAGTCTAAAGCAGTCAGAAAAAATCTTGCAATCTTCTATAGTCCGAACCCTTCCCTATACTCCTATGTCTATTATAGACTCAAAAACACTTTCTGAGTCGATTAAACGATGTCCGTCCGTCCGTCTGAGTGTTATGAATACAAAAGTTTGTCGTACCGGTGCACCGCGGTGTATTTTTTTGCGTGTCGGTAGAGTTGTCAGGAGTTGTTGTATACTCATAAAAAAGGGTTGACATATAATGCGCTTAATTGTTACAGGTACATTTACATAGGTAGCTTTCAAAAACATTAATAGTCTGAATTAGAGTTATATAGTTTAAATACCTGACAAGATGGGAAACAATTTAAATAACAGGTAAATTCTAAAAAAAAACTATTGCCACATAGCCCTTTAAGATATGAGAAGGTATGCTTCACCTTTTAAAAGGGGTTAGGGTGTGGGTTTTTTATGCTTCTAAAAGTGGTAATAAAAGATAAAAATTTTTATTTTATATAATTGCAAGAAAGGGTATTTATAATAATGTTTCCACAATTATCATTCATTACAATTTGTGCAATGGCTAAGTACTGTTACAGAGATCTGGTAGATATTTATTTTCAACGAAATGATGAAGACGATGTAATTTTGCACATAGTGAGCAACGACTTCTTTAAGAATTGTAACCTAGAAGACATTGAAATGCACAAAGGAAAAATTACTAATTTTGCATCGCATTTGAAAAGACGGTACATTGAATGCTCTCATAGCAAGGAAAAGATGTACAAACGTTACCAAGACTGGTTAATAAAGGAACTTATTTTTGAGAGTCCATCTACAACTGCCAACGAAAGTGGAAAAAGGGTCGACCAGCAGAACCCATTGACGGATGTAGTGAAAGATCTCGAAGGCGCAACCTGGAGAATATCAATGAAGAAATTTCTCAAAGAATTATTAGGGATTCATTTTTATACCAAATTTATACCAAAATAAAAAAAATAAAATTGAAATAATTGAAAAAATAGTAGAAGCGAGCCCAAGGCGCACAAAGAGGATTTTGAAAAGCATTCCTACACCAATTGGAGATAAGAAATTTACGCCGGAAGAAGCGTTCGCCCTATTTTTGGATTTGAAATTGACCAAAAATCAATATAAGGAATTGCGGAAGCGAACCAATGAAAAGAATTGTGGGATTTTTCCAGAGTATCGGGATTTAGTTTCTGCCAAAAAAGAATGCTTACCTTCACAATCTGCTATTAGTGTCACATCAACATCAGCAGAAATAAAATTGCAAGATCTCCTTGAACATACTGCAGAACGATTGCTAAATACGCTTGATACTGATCATTAAAAAAAAATTGGTAATGGCAGCATTACTTTAATTTCTAAATGGGGATGTGATGGATCCTCTGGTCAGAAACAATACAAACAATTTAATCCGAAAATTCATCAGATGTTAATTTATTTATGGTATCTTTCGTTCCATTGTGCTTAACAAAAAGGTATAGCGTCTTAGAGCCGTCAACTAGTAGAGCAACACAAATTGATATATGGGAAAATGAAAGTCCTTCTTCGACAATAAAATTTGCATTCAAAAAGGCAACCAAAGATGTCATAACTGAAGAAGTTCAAAAAATAAAAGATCAAATTAAGGAACTTCAACCAGTAATATATAAATTTGACGACCAAGACATTGAAGTACATTTTAAAATTTGTCTCACAACGATTGATGGAAAAGTTGCGCAAGCTTTAACTGGAACAAATTCAACGTCGAGCTGTATTATATGCCAAAAGACATCAAGTCAATTAAGCCAACCCCCACCAGAAGACGATAGTTTTAAGGAAGCCTACGAATTTGGAATGTCCCCTCTTCATGCTAGAATACGTTTCATGGAGCATATTCTTAAATTGGTTTATGATTTGGAATTTGGTCCGTTAGGTGAAACAGTGAAAAAAAACAAAGAAAATGAAGAAAAAAGAAAGCAAAAAAAAAAAGAAATTCAACAAAAATGTCTACAGCCAGGCCTCGTAATCGACCAACCAAAACAAGGGGAAGAAAACACAAATGATGGAAATACTGCAAGGAGATTTTTTTCCGATCCGGAAACTGCAGCATCTATCACAGGTGTAGATCATGAATTAATAAGACGATTCAAAATCATATTGCAAGTTCTAGCATGCAGCAGAAAGATAAATGCAAAAAAAATTGGAGAGTACGCCAATAAAACAGCTATACTTTATAATGAAAAATACTCTTGGAGATATATGCCATCCACAGTTCATAAAATTTTGTACCATGGGGAACAAATAATTCAAAACAATATGCTACCAATAGGAGATCTATTTGAAGAAGCGCAAGAAAATATCCAGATGTTGTACTAATGACGACCTTATCACTATTTTGTTGTGCACTTCAGATCCATATATGTCCAACATTCGTCAAAAATGGAAAACTACCTCTATTGAATTAGACAAAGAAGCTAAACAACTTCTAGAAGACGAAAATCAAAGCTATTTAGAAGAAATTTTTACCAAAATTGGTTGATTTAAAGTACTTTTTCATTACACTAACAATAAGTTACACTTTTTTTTATATAGTTAAAAAATTTTCTTGATTTAAAAATTTATACATTTTGTAAATTTACAATAAAAATTGTTATATTTCATAAATTTACCATAAGAATTGATGTAGAAATATTTAAAAAGACAATAAAAAAAAATTTAACTAAAGCAAAAACATACGCGTTTTTCATTGAAACTTCTCTATCTTGAACCAATATGAGGTAACTTTTTAGTTCGCTGCGTAATAAATTATATTTTAACTCGGGATCTTTCAAAAAAAAACAACCTTTGGCCCTTGTGCACATTAGGACTAAAAAGTTTACGGGGGCCAAAGTTTGGCATTTTCTGAAAAAATTAACTTAAAAAATTGTTAAAAAGTATTAGTTGTAAAATTAACTGAAAAAATAAGACTTTATATTAAAAAAAAACCTTTTTTTACCTTTTAACACTTCACTTTTGTACTAAAATTCAACTACAAATGAAAATGTATTTTAAACCCTCCGTAACTTTTTTAATTTTCGGTCGAGAATTACGTCTTATAGCAAAACTTAAAGGCTAAAGTCTCTCCTACCAAACAAAAAAACCGCATATCAAAATTCCAATCCAATCAAAAGTTATAGATTTTTGACCGCCTTCTCGTCAAATGGTCCACTGTGCGACGAAGAATAACTTTAATGTACTAAAATGAAGATTAACCTTCCAGGGTTAAAATTTAAAAATTTGCTGCACTTTTTTAGCTTTTAAAAAAAGCTGTGAGGGGTGAGAAGTTCCAACTCTGGGTGATAATACTATGCCAGTATAGTAAAACGTTCAAAGAAGAAGATTTCCTTCGATAAAATAAGTCAAACTTGATTTGCAGAATTGACTACAATTAAGACTGAATACTTTAACTGTTGCACTTAATGACCGCTTGCCTCGCTTCTAATTGCATTGTTTTGAGCAGTGTTTGTTCGAAAGTACGAATAATATAAAAAAAAAACATAAATTGAAATAATCGTTTGTCAACAACAAAACAACTATTTATTTTTGCGGTCGGTGTTTTACGAGTAAGTTTGAATTTATTTGTGCCATTAAATTTAGTTATTGGTTTTTGGAAATTAACCGCTATAAAAACATGTACAGTTAATTGCCAAAAAAAGGAAACGCCGCAAAGTTTACGCAAATATTTAAACCAATGAATAAATGTCCAGGATACCAGTAAATATTTGCAGTCATTTAAAAATACACGCACTCATTGAAAAAAGAACAAGCAACCACTTGCAAAAATCAATACACAATATTTATGTAAATAACCAAATAGGAATAGAAAGCTCTCATAAGCCACAGCACCTGTTTGTATGTTAATTTATTATTATTCCGAAATAAAACCGGAACTTAAATAATCTTTCAATATTAATTTTGCATATTTATCATAATGCTCTTTAATTAACCGAGCAAGGAAACGAAGAACCATATTATTGGCCCCTTTTTAATACCTTAACGAAACAACTCCGTATGTCTGAAAATACAAATTCATAAAATACAACACCTAACAAACTTCATGAATGATATTTCCGGCCTGTTTGGAGTTTGGTTGGATGACTGGCTGACTGGCTGGCTGGCTACATGGTTGTATGACTTTTGTTATGCAGTCAACAGCAAAATTATAGAAATATTATATAAACTCTTTCGTAGTGCTGCCAGCTAGCTTTCATCTATTTTTTGTTTCTTGTTTTCTTTTATTCTCATAACACTATGGGCTCCAATTAATACTTATATATCGAAAATCTAAACAACAAATTTAAATCAAGTTTTGAGATGTTATATTACAGAAATATAAAATTAAAATTTTAAATGCATAATCTATGAATATAGTCAGCACAACTAATTAATTTTTTGGATTTTTTTCTGATCTTCTTCAACTAGCAGTTTGTCCACCATACAACTTTAATCTGAGTATGTCAGTAATTTATGAAAATAGTCTGTTGATAAGGGGACCCTTTGGCAAAATGATTTTTAAATTATATCAAACTTCCATGGAGTGAAAGTTTTTCCACAACTACTGTCGGAATGGTTTAAGTATACTGTCCTACACTAGCAACTTTAAAAAAGTAATATTATTTCAAGTTGAAATAAGAGAAAATTTCCAGACTTTTTTATAGAAAGTGCCTGATCTCCATAGAGTACGAGTTCATCTAAGACACAATTGTTTCCAGATTACTTTGAAATTTGAAGGACAAATTTTATACTATAAATCAATGCCAAATTTTATTTGAATAAATACTTTCATCCATTTGTATGCAAAGCGGTCGAGCTTAATCAAGTAGTATTTCGCCAACAGCATAACTAATATCGGATTGCTTTGAAATTTTAAAAAGATTATGTCCATACTCATCTGTTTGTAACTACGAACATCTGATTATAGAAAGTAGCTGATGTCTTTCGTGTAGTTGGTCGCCTATAGTTCAATTTTAATCGGAGTCATCTCCGAATATGGTGGAATATCTACTGAACAATAAAAAATATTTTATTTTTACTATAATTAAACACAGAAAAGAACAATTCGTGTAACAAAAATAAAATAAAACTAATTAAAAAATTTAATTTAAGATTTTGGAAAAAAAAATTTTTAAAAAGTATTCAGCAACAATCGTCTTGTGATCTTTGAACTCATTTTGTGGAATACAGGTGTCCTCTAGAATAAAGTTAGAAAACAAAGAAAGTAGAAAATGTAATTAATAATATAATATAATGTGGAGAAAAATTAATTTTGTAGTCCTTTAAAAAGGAGAAAAGATCAAAAATAGATAACTGAGAGCACAGTTTTTCTATGTATGATTTCTAGTTTCAATTGACATATTCTTGTTCAAGTTCATCAAGTAGTGTCCAGTATTGTTCTAACTTGATTTCATGTTCAACACTTTTTTCTTAATATTAGATAAATAATATGTTTTTAATTAAGTCTTAATTAATAAAGAACAAATTTTAAGTATGTGGGAAAGTATACATAAGGATTAAGGATGTAAAAGTATAAAACTTTCAATGGATATTATTTAAAATTTTACGTTTTGAAAAATTAAAACAAATTGTTTTAATTTCAAGACATTATTCTCTTCCAGTTGATACCCATAGGTATAAATACTAAAATACATTTTTAAAAATTTTCATTTTCTTAAAATTTTGAAGGTCATTAAAAATGAGAAAAGAGCATAATATGAAAAAATAATAACGCAGTTTAACTATGTATGATCTATATTTTCTTGAGTATATTGTCTTGTTCAAGTCCAACAACAACTAACGCACGGTATTATAAAAATTTCTGATCTGTTACGACTAGTTATTCCCATAACCGAACATTTTTGAGAGAGTGCTGTGAAAATTTTAAAACAAGATTGTTGAAAAATAATGCCGAAATATATACGCGAAGATGTAAGAGATTTTATAAAAGCGCAGCTTGAGGAAATGCAACCAAGAGAAGATTACAAAGAACTGCTTCAACTGAGCCTTGTAATTTTGGGTGATAGATCTGAGCCCCATCCGACAATAAAACCTCCTTGAGCCATTAATCGTGCATGAAAATTATATACTCATTAAAAATATGCATTTTTCGAAACCAGCTGCAATCGTTCATAAACGCTTCAAAAATTGACGCCTTGCTTGAATTAACTGCATTTATTTTGAGAATATACATCAAAAATTGATACATAGACCAGTGCCCTAGATACGCTCCTCTCAATGATTTAAGTTTGTTGAAGTAATTGGATAACTATAAAAGCTTTAACGAATCAATCGCACGCGCCACGTTGAAAACTTTTCCGGGGCACCAGTTGTACCTATCCCCGAAGTTGGCTGCATTAGCGTTTTTGGTATCGACGTAGCGACACCAAAACGTTGCGTTTGATGGTCCGAAATCTATACGTACCAAGTGGCGGCAAAGAATTAGTAAAAGCAGTATTATCCGAAAACATGCTTAAAAATAAACAAATTCAAGATTTAATATCCGAAGCCAGCCTGGCCTTTTTTGAAGCCTGTAACATATCCGTTGATTTTTTACAAACAGATCCGGAAAAATGGCATAGCAACAAATCATTTAGTGAAGCAAAGAATAAAGTTCAGCAATTGCACGTGGTAAATGATGTCGCAGAACGCGGCGTGGCCATGGCTCATCCTTATATAAATGTAACAACTTCTGAAACAGACTTTCAGAATTTATCGCAGGACATAGAACTATATCGCAAAAGCTCTAGTAAATAATTGCAAAGCAAAAAAAAAACAAGTAAGAAAATTATAGTCGGTCTAGACCGACTATACGATACCCTATACCATGCGTTTAGAGACCCTATCTCTCAGGCCCAACTAACTGGATATAAAAAAATAAGCATAAACCAAATTTGAGTGGGATTTTTATTATTGTTTTTTGGTTGCAGATACGAAAAAGTTCATATCAGATGCTATATCTATATGGGGACTAGGCCCAAAAATGGTCCGATCCTGCCCATGTTTGCTAAGGTCTCTTGTATTTTGCAAAAATATATACAAACAAAATTTGAGAAGAATTAATGCAATATTTTTGTTTATTGATTGATTTAAGTGAAGATCGGGAAGCAGCTCTATATGGGGCCTATGACTAAGAGTTGTCCCACAGGAATCATTTTTGGACTACTGATTAATGGATATAATAAACACATACAAACCCAATTTGACTAAGATTTATATGATAATTTGGATCTTATGGCAATTTAAGTCGATTTCATAGGGGTCATTTGTATGGGGGCTAGGTCTGAACATGGACCGATTCTCACCAGTTTCAACAGCGTTCATCCCATGGCCGACAAAAGCTCATATACCAAATTTCATCAAAATATATTCATAGTTGCGACCTGCTGTTTGATTACAAGCTTTACATAGACACACAGACGGACGGACGGACGGACGGTCGGACGGACAATGTTAAATCGAATCAGATAGTGATTCTGATTCGATCGGTATAATAAAAGATGGGTCTAGGTCAAATATTTTTGGTAGTTACAAACAGCAGCACAAAGTCATTATACCCAAACCACATAGTGGTATAGGGTATAAATACTTTTTTAATTTATTTTGGGTATGAGAATTAAGCTGCCTAGGGTTTGGGGAGAGTTGCAAAAAATTTCGAAATGAACCATATTGACTCTCACTGCAAGAGAACCACGCATATTCAATATTTGAAAGCAAAAATAAAAACTAACATTAAAACAAATCCGATGCACAACAACTTAGATTATTTTTAATTTCACAAAATGGGTACAAAATGTAAAAAGGGAACGGTACGAGCAAATTCAATCATTTTTTTTAATGAATCAACCTTTATCCACATTTTAAACTGCGTCATTAGTTTTTTTAACTTTGACAGAAATTTTAAAAGTTACAAAGCATTAATTTCAAAATTTATGCAAAATTTACGAAAAAATATCATTAAGGGGACCCAAATGAGCAAAAATATTACCGGAACTTACAATTTCTACACAGAAAAGTAAAGCTTGAACATTCTGCCTTTAAAATATTGACTTTGTCACAAAGAAAATCGTTGTTATGGGCCAAGTAATACGTAAAACTCAAAAAATGTCTGTTAGTTCCGATTTTTGGGTAAAATTCCACTTTAGCGGCCTCTAAACCTCTTCCGAAAAATCTGAAAAAAATCACAAAAATACATTAGGCTATCATTAGGCTATAAGCTTTCCACGAAAATCGAAAAATAATTTTTTTTTTGGAACACCCTAGTGTACATTCGTGTCGTAATTTGTAGTTTATTTTAAGGATGGTACATATCACTATTATATTGCAAAATTCTGCGCTGTCTTTTTGCGCCTTTTAGTAGCTATGCATGTTTCTATGCCAGTCCTGCAGCAGTGAAACAACCAAGTAATCATATTGATCTGGCGCTTGCTGCTGTTATCTGTGTTTTGTTCTTTTAGATGTGTAAACATCTACACGCGTAGGGGGTAAAAATCTATTTCACAATACAATCAGAAAAATAGCTTAAGAAGTAAGACGTATGACAAAATCGGTGTTACTTATGATTGTATTGGTGAAAAAATTTTTATATGTAATAGCCTTTTTGACTCTGTTTTCTGCATTTTATTTCTTCACTTTTTAAAAATATTTATAAATAATTTCCTCAATCATTTGAAAGTATTCTCAACGTTATAATCTATTCCATATAGGTAACACAATTATCACTGCATTTAATACTAATGATAATCAAACATAAAAAAATATAAATGAATGACAGTAAAAAGGAGGTGTTTGGAGATAAAATGAAGTCACAGTACATTGGCAAGTGTTTGGAGATAAAAGGAGGGAGCGAATAGCGTTATAAAAATGCTTTGAAAAGTGAAAATGAAAAATAAAAAATTAAAAATGAAAAATTAAAGATAAAAGTGAAAAATAAAAAACCAAAATTTAAAATGAAAATTGAAATGTAAAAAATTAAAAAAAATTAAAAATGAAAATTGAAAACTGAAAAATTAAAAATTAGAAAAAAATAATGAAAAATTAAAAACTAAAAACGCAAAACGAAAAGTGAAAAATTAAAAATAAATAATGAAGAATAAAAAATGAGAAATGAAAAACGAAAAAAGAAAAATGAAAGATGAAAAATTAAAAATGATAAATAAAAAATTAAAAACGAAAAATTTAAAATTAAGCAGCTGAAGTAATAAGTAATAATAAATAGTTTTATATTAGCACAGCCCCTGCAGTTGTTTGCTGTAAGTGATACATTGATGACGCTATCAGTTTGATTTTAAAAAAGTGCCACAAAAAAATCTTTAACTTCTACATGTTTACACATCTGCCCTGTGATCGGACTCACATGGTTTTTTTTTATTTAAATGGCAGAATAGTAGCTGAAAAAGTAGTTCGGAAAAAATTTAAATTTAAAGACATTTTTTCAAAAAAATAAGTTAGGAAATTATTGTTCGTCTAGACCGACTACACGATACCCTATACCATGCCCTTAGAGACCCTATTTCTTGGGTCCAACTGATTAGATATAGAAAATAAGCATAAACCAATTTTGAGTGGCATTGTTTTTAATGTTTTTGCCTTCGAATATGAAAAGTTCGTGTCGGATGCTATATTTATTCTGTGGGTATGGTTAGGTATCAGGAGTGGTTCTTAGTTAGCTGTGATGTTGCACCTCCCATCTGACCTAAGTTACAAAATGATTTACCACGATTGTACTCGTATAATACTTTGTTATATATAGAAAAACAGTGAATATTTTGATTTCAGGAAAATTTTTAAATCCTAAAAACATGTATTATGGCATTGAACTAAAAATATATTATATATTTTTTCTCAATATATATGTATATGAATATGCATATACTGTAAATACGATATATTGGGTAAACTAGAGCCAACTCCGTAAAAAAAGAGTACCAATTCTTAAATAACGCTATACATCGCAAATTTACCGAGAACTAAGAGATGAGAAAGCTGTCCGCCAGATGGGTTCCGTTTGCTCACAATAGAACAAAAATACTATTGACAATGTATCATCCCAACAAATTCGAGTTTTGGTCATACCTGAGACAAAGGAACGATTTAACGGTTCCATCTACAGAGTTCGGTATGCGCGCGGGATAATTTTTATTAATTATTTTCTAAAAGGAAAAACAATCAACAGCGAATTTTATGCAAGTTTATTGCAGCGTCTAAGTGATAAAATTAGTGTTGTTTGATCAAGACGGTGCACCAGTTCACACATCCACTACTGCGATGGCCAAAATCCATGTACTAAGGTTCGAATTGCTACATCACGCACCATATTCACCTTGGCTTATTTTATATATGCACACTTGAAGATATGCCTCGCTGGTGCAAGATTTGCCAACAATGAAGAGGCACAGACTGATGACTATTTTAAGGAGCTAGACACTTCTTTCGATAAACAGGCTACCGATACTATTGAATATGGCTAGGAAAAATATATCGCACTAAAAGGAGATTATGTTGAGAAATAGCGAAAAAAAATTAAAATTTGTTGTTTTCTCTGTCAGGTCGGGTTGATCTGTGGCCTCCCTCGTATTTGTGACTGTATAGCGTCTTAACTAGGTGGTACGATAAAACTTGTAGCACTTTTGAAATCTGCGACCCTATACGATGTCTTTCAACTTTAACAAAATGATAAAAAGTGCTGAGTTGTAAGATCTAAAAATAGCCTAAATGACAACTTTATAATTTCCCATTACCTATTGCACGCAAATTAAAGATGAGTCCGAAAAAGTAACAAAATTTTTGAGATCGAGCTACAATCTTTGGATGTACCACCAAAAATCATATATAAATGAGGATGTGCAAAATGTAATTTGTTCATCATAGCAAGAGTGGCAGATCTCAGAATATTCAAAAATTTATGAAGATAAAATATGTTCACATTGCTAATAAGCAAGATCATTCGAAAAACAAGTAAGAGTGTTAAATTCGGCTATGCCGAATCTTTGATACCCTCCACCTGGGTTTTACGTTTACATTAATATCTGGACTTCTTGCACTATTTGTAACAAATGTATATAAAATATTTGAGTATGTAAACACTTTGATAAACCTATTACTGAATTATTACAACAAATGCTCTGAATTTTCAGCATTTTATAGAGGTGTCTACATATATTAGGTCATAAATTGGCACAATGACTCCCGATTTATCCCATTTTAAATACTAACCTGATCCAGATAATTACAAACAATATTAAGTTTAACCAGGTAAATGGTTTATTTTGTAATTTTCTTTTTAATTTAAATTTTTTAATATAAAGGTGCATTTTATTTTTTACAAACCTTTTCAATTTTCCAGACCTATTAGTATAGGGCACATTTGTGAGTCCGCAAAGATCAACTTTCAACTCTTACTTCTTTTTATTGTATTAAATCTATCTTTGTGTCTTTAAATTAATTAAGATAATTAAGATGAAAATATTTAACAAACTGTTTTTTTTTAGTTAATATCTGAACATTTTACTGATACAAGACAAAACTAAAACTGCCAAAAATTTCAGTCAAAACTATTTTGATTGTATTTGTTAAATATCGCATAATTTTTTTCAATTTTAAACTTTAAAGTCTTTTTAAGTCTGGTAATAACTCTATAATATGAAGGAAGTAAATATGTGGATTCTTTAATAACAATGACAAGTATAAAAAAACACTTTTTTGTGCATTACATTAAAATATTATAAATTTGAACATAATTAATTTTAGAAACATAATTAATTTTAGAAAAATGTCCGATTCGTTTTTCGATGATGCTGAAAACATATCAAAGAAATACAGAACATAAATCAGATCTAAGTATACATGCTTATAACCACTGCTATAAAAAATCTTTTAAAACCAACAGTATTGCCATAATTTTAAATTGTAAAGATGCTAAATTGCAAAAAAAAGATGCTTAAACGTACTGGATGCTAAATTCTTTTTTCAAATTTCATTACCTTTATACTGAAAAATTATATACTTATTAATAAATTCTTTGGTTTTTAAATCGAAAAATTAATATAAAACATATGTTTCGATTTATATTTTTTAAATTTTAATTAAAATTATTTTGGATTTCATCTGAAATTTTTATTAACATCAAATTGAGTTTATTTTAAACTTAAATTAAATATTATTAATTTTAGAGGGATTTTTTTTATATTTAAAATATAACAGAAATTACATTATCAAAAGATACGATTATATTAGAATAATTGGTTTATGGAATCTAACATTTCTGTGATGTCTTCATCTTCAAGTTCTTCTTGGCTCTGATATTTTTCTGACGATCGACTCTTATCAACGACATCGGTATATTGTAAGTGTGACAGCACCGATTTTTCAATTTCAATCCTTCTTTTATACGTATTACAGAACATAACAACTCGGATTTTATTCTGTTCGAAGTTTGCTTTTAACTAAAGCCATTAAACTAAACAAACGTTCAACTTCGGCTTTTGAGAAAGACAAAACTAATATAGACAATACAAATATTGATAACTCCTAAAATGGATTTTCGCCAATAGAATTTTTCAATCCAGAAAGAGGTTGTATTCAGTGTTGTATCCCAGTTTTGTTCTTTGATATAACTCCATTGGATTTGAATTTTTTCTGTTTCAGATGATATAAATTTAAACTCTTCTAATATATTGGTTATCTGTTCTTTTACCCGATTTAATGTGTTTTGTATTGAAAATTTTGGCATTTTTTTAATACAATAATATTTTTTGGCAATCGACTTTCAAATTCATTAAAAACTGTTGTTGGTGTTTACATTCTTCTATTTCAAAATGTTTTGTTATATTTGTTGAAAGAAACGAGCAGTGTGGTAAAAGGAGTAGTACACAAAATTGCTGTACTACACTTTGAGAAATAAAAACATATCAATACCATTAAAATTATATATTCAAAAATTATGAAAAAACAATATCAAAAAAAGATGCTAAAAGCAACTTTTTATTAATAAAAGATTCTAAGTTAGCATCTAGCATCTTTTGATAAATTTTGGATGCTAAACGACAAAAAAAGTTGCTAAATCTAGCAACTAAAAAGCTAAAACGTGCAATTTGTACACATAGTGTGCACCCTTTCAAAAACTGTTTATGTACAACACATTTGGCAAAACATATGTAAATTTTTCAATTAGAGCAGGTTCTATTTTGGCATGACAACCATATTAAAATACAATACTGCTTGTGGCGAAAGAAAAACAGAGTAAATTATAAAGATAAATATTGAAAGAAAAATAAATTGTTTAATATTAATTAACAATTAAAAAATATATTACTTTATTTTTAACAATAACTTTTTGTAAATTCACAAATTAAATCAGCTGTTGTTTACATTTAGAGGTTATGTCATACGGAAATACATATGTACGTTTGATCGCAAAAATGATGAATTGTATGTAAAACGCCAATTTTGACACACACGCCGAATTACGTATGGATCGTAAAACTGAATTTACATATGGAAAATACACACCTTTAATTGTGTAAATTTTAAATGCACATCTAACCATATCAAAAAGATGAATTAAACAGAATTGCAAAAATATTTTCTTTATAATATCTGTATGTTTTTTATATTATTCTTATGTAATTCTCATGATATTTTTATCTTATTTTTTATTTTTACATAATTGAAATTCAAAATGTACAAATTAAAAATAAATTTTAAAAAAAGTAGTGTAGGGAAAAAAGGGAATTTTTTTTATAAGCGTAGAGATTTCTGAAAAAATCTCCTGGCATCACTAGTACCTATTAAAAAACAATGTAAAAATTCACAAGACAACGCGACATAGACTTGCTTTGTTCAAAAGCTTCCATAAGACTGAATGAAATTGTTGCTTACTTTACTCTTTGGTGAGTATTTTCATTTTTGTTCGGCTGTATACATATAAGAAGCCAATTTGAGTTCGGTTTACTCGTGCTGCTATGCATATGTTTGTGTGTTAACAAAAATATACGATATCCCAGTCATCATTTCGAAGATTGTTTTAACAAAAATTACCTTACTGTGTCTTCTTCGAGCACTTTTGATGATTAAAAACTGCTTAATCACATGCGCCATTAGACAAAGACTAGATAATCATTTTTGCTTTCTCTTAGAAAGTGATTTAAAGAAAAATTACATTAAATAAGACTCAAAAATGAGTCGAAACTAATTAGTAAAGCGGATAAAAAGGACTCTCAAGAGCGGGTAAGGTAATATTTAATCCCAACAAAAGAATATTTTGTGATCAGCAAAAGGGCGCATTTATAACTGTTTTAATAGCACATATGAGTCAAAAAGACTCTACATGATCATTTATTGCATAAAATGCTTACTGGGATTTTATTCACTATCTGTAGAAACAGGTTTTTTAAGTAAAACAAATCTGCATACAATTTCAATTCTATTTCGTTCACAATGACACGGTCACTTTGTTTACTAGCTACTAGTAAAATAAGAAAATAGTATTATAATACACCGTAATGATGAATTGTACTTCTCAATTAGTTTATTTTTAATGTGCCATAAGAAGTTCGGTTTGTGCTAAGAAAAGCATGAATATATGTTTCCCAGGGCGAAGCTTCATCATTGCACTATGATTGAGTTGAGCTCCGCGGCTATTCATAATGTGAATAGCTCGTGTCAAAAATTTTTGGTAGTTGGGAATGGCGTTTGTGTTAAGAAAGGCATAAACGCATGTTTCCCAGGGCAAGGCTCGATCATTGCACATTGATTGAGCTGAGCTCCGCGGTTATTCTTAATGTGGATAACTGTTGAAACAAAATTTTGGAAATGGCGTTTGCCTCCGTTCCGACATTAAATAACAAAGTTTAAAAATTTATTGTAATTAACATCTGACAAAAAATAGTATTTTTCTAAACAACAATTTTTTTTACAGGGTAAATAAATATTTTATGGCTTACCTACCTACTACTTTTGAAAGCAAGTATGCAGGGTTTATACATGTACTAAAAATACAACTCTTAAAACCATACTATTTTTTCAACTCTAAAAATTTCAGAATTTTGTAAAAATAAAATAAAATACCGATTTATTTTAATATGCGCTTATTATGGATATACATATACAGAATATATGAATATTATTTATAGTATTTTGATATTGGCAACAGTAGTATGTATCAATTTGTAACATTTTGTGATGTTATAAAAATCGCAGAATATTGATATTGATTTTATATAGTTTCTTTTATTAATTAATTAACTTAAATATTACACCAAAAAATATTGATATTGATGAATTTTTATCTTATTAACACAACGACCACAAAAACAACATGCACAGCTATGACAAAATACAAAATTTAGGAAAACAATATAGGAAAACGTCATATTTTTTTTACCTTTTCAGTGATTTCTCGGCACCTATGAAACCTATTGTCATGATTTAAAAACAGGAACCTTCTCAAGATGTTAGTGAATCATTCTCACTAAAAACAAGCGCCCTATCTGAACTATTGAGGGCGTTATCACAAGAACACATATTCAAATCATATTTTCTCATGACTTTTTAATTCTTCGCTCAATTCTCGGGACCAGATTAACCGATTTGGACGATTTTAAATAGCAAACTTCTCAGGATGTTAGTGAATCATTTTTTATACCAAGGAGCGCCCTAGCTATCCGATTGAAGCCGTCATCGTGATTTCCACAGACGGACAGACGGACAGACGGACAGCCGGACAGACGGACAGACGGACATCGCTACATCAACTTCGCTTGTTATAAGGATCACAAATATATATATTTTATGGGGTCCAGAATTTTTTTTCTAATTATTACAAACGGAATGACAAACTTATATATACCCTCTGCACACTGGAGTGGAGGGTATAAAAAAACATATTCTTCACTTAACAAAACGCAGACATTGTTGTGCAGCAAGAACATTAAAACCCAGTTAGCATTTAATGAAATTATGACACGGTTTTATGAAGAATCATGATTTTATGACTAGATATTGAAATGAGACTAGATATGAAATGCTGACTGAGTATACACACATTGGCACACAATAAGAAACAACAAACACACACATATAGTTCATATAAGAAAACAAAACAAATTGTAAAAGGCAAAAAGTAGAAAAGTTTCAATTTTTTAACATTTGCAATTTCATCAAGTAAAGTTAATTTGAAAAATTTCATAAGACATTTGTTTTATGTGGAATGAAATTTTTCAAACATGGTTGAAAAAATATGTGAAATTTAAAGCAAATAAGGAAACACAAATATATAATTTTTTCTAAAATTTTATTTTATAAAAAAAACTAAAAGTAAATTTTAAATGTAAACCAAAAAATTCAAAAAATAAGAAAATAAAAAAAAAATCAGAAACTAAAATATAAATATAAATAAAAAAAATTAAAAAAATAATAATAAAAAAAACAATTCAGGTACTTAAATATAAATTTAAATAACAAAATTTAAAAAAAAATAATAAAAAAAAAAAACAATTCAGGAACTTAAATATAAATTTAAATAACAAAATTTAAAAAACATAATAAAAAAAAACAATTCAGGAACTTAAATATAAATTTAAATAACAAAATTTAAAAAAAAAAAATAAAAAAAAAAAAAAATTCAGGAACTTAAATATAAATTTAAATAAAAAAATTTTAAAAAATGAAAAAAAAGTTATATTATGCAATTTGCATCTAAACCCTTGAACAGCAGCTCATATATCTTCCTTTCCATTATTCGGCTCCGTTCAATAGTCATCTGCCAAAGTTTCGAAGCTACGGTGACATCGCACACGTCGAAGTCGTCCATGGCTTCTTTTTTCGAATTATGGCGATATAGGACAGGGTTCTTTACCATTTTAACTTAATTTGGCGGGCATGCCACTTCCACCATAGGTCCCTTTAAACTTTCAGTATCACATATATAGATTAAAAAAACATTGAAAGACAAAAATTGAATGAAAAAAATAATATTTCCTAGAATTTGCACTCCAATTTCGACTGCTGGGATACACTATTAAATAATTATAAGATAAAAACATTGAAAAATACAATTGTATTTAAAAAACAGTTCAAATGCCAGAAACTTTAAATATTTAAATAACAGTTAAGATTTTACACATTTTATTTATCACCATCTTCTATTTTTATTGTTTTAATCAACTCTGGTACAAAAGTTTCCATTGTTTTGGCATGCTTAAAAAAAATTTTTTTTTTGTTGGTAAATGATTTTTTTTAAACAAAATTTATTATCTTTTGTTAGAGAACACAGCAAAGAGTGATTTCGCAAGAAAAAAAAATAATTTTAGGACTTAACGCGAAATTTTTAAAAATCAATTTGCAAATTTGGAATTTTGTAAAAGTTTCCAATGTATAAAAAAAAAGAAAAATCTAAACTTTGCGAATTAAATTTCATCTGAACTATTTTCTAATGAAAGCACAAAATCTTATCAATTTCAGAGTTGTGCAGGATATGTTGGAAAAAATAGCAAATAATTTTTATATTGTTTTTTTGCACTTGGAAAGATTAATTTTCATAATATAATACGAAAAATAACCTTTACTTAAAATCTTTTTAAACACTCATTTCAATTTACTCATTTCTATGAACAACACTTTTTTTATAAATTATTTAAATATCAATTCTGATTAAAATTCAACGAATCTGAAAAAGACAAAACCAATTTCAAATGCTGCGATGTAAAACAAAGAAATCTTGATATTTTCCAAATTGACAGGATATACAAAATTATCGTAAATTGTTGAACATTTATTAAAATTTTTGCAAAAATAAAAAACAAATTTTTTATGTTTTTTTTAATTGCATATTTTTATAGTATTGAGAACAAATAATTTATAAATTTGTTTACCATTTTAATAAGACCTTTTATTTAACATCTTTCAACCACATTACGTTTTTAATAAATTTGTCTTCTTCTTTAAATGAGCTCTTATTTTAAAAGAAAACAATCAACTAAATAAAATAAAACTTTCCCAAGACAATCAATATATCCATCTATTTTTATAAACCCCACCAGACTTATTTTTTGATTTTAATTCATTTTTTTTTTATTTTTTTTTTTTCGTTTTGCACTACACTTTATTAAATACGTTTAATGTACAAGCAAGAATCATATATTTTTTTATTACAAATTATAATATATAATATATAGCTCTTTCTTAACAATTCCAGTTTCATATTTTCTCCTACTACATTTTTTCTTTTTTCTGTTTTTAAACACTTTTTTGGCAAACCTTGAAAATGGCTGCTCATCGCAACTCTTCTTCTTCATATGCCAAATGAACATTCTGGGATATGCCTTTCTTGTTCATAAATATGTGCAATGTTCACATGAACATTCTGAGAACTGCCACTCCTGATTCGTCACTTTATGATGAACAAATTTCATTTTGCACATGCTCGTCTATATATGATTCTTGGTACCACCTGTGTTGGAAATTAAAACAAAAAAAAATTAAAAACGCCAAAAACGTGGTCCATTTAGCAGATTCAAATTTTCAGTGTATCCCTGTCCGGAAGGCTTTTTCAAAGTGTATAATTAACAAGTAAGAAAATAATTGTTGATCATGTGGACAAAATTTCAAAATTTTAAGTCTTGTTTAAAACTTATCAGATGTATAGTTTTTATCAGAAAGACCTCTGAATATTTGCCAGGTCTCAATATAAACAAGTTGTTACATAAAATTCAAAAATATTCTTGAACTCTGAACTAAAAAATAAATTATGCAATATTGGATTAATGGACGGAAATATTAAAATTTTTGTTAAGGAATACTTATTTATCCCTCTTATTTACGACTTTCAAATATTTTGTAGATATTTTTATTTTTTTAGAAATTAAGCATTTCATTTACACCTTCTAAATAAAATGCAAGCATGTTTTATGCTGCTACCATCGTAAAGTAGCAAAAATTAAGATGATTTTCTTTTTTAAGTAAGTGGATGAGAATATTGCAAACAAGAGAATAATGGCGTAATATTCTGCGTCTAGAAGAAGGCAATGGTCTTCACTGTTTGCACTCTAAAAGGTTAACACTTTTCAAGGATGTATAAAACAAGGTTGCATTTTATTTAGAACATATGTGAAACATTGAAAATTTTCCAGAAAAGAACACGACAGAAAGACACACTTATTATGAAATTATGTATGTAATATGGGACATACTAATTCGAGTAATTTAGACAATCAATCCGCGTGTATAATTCATGGGAATTTAGATGTTCTTAAATACATAACAATTATCTGTAAAACTAATTTTCACGAAAAGAATTTCCCAGGTTTTAAACAATTAGAAGAATTTCATAAATAGTTAAATCGACTTCTATCTTTTTCTATACAGTCTTATGCGAAGATACTGAAGGCTGTTTTCTGTTCTATAAATATTCCTTAGAAAATATTCTAGCGACATATAATATTTCCTTAGCAAAGACACTTCTTCATATAACTGGTTATTAACCACAAACTCCATTAAAATTACCAGAATATATTTTGAATTTGGATATGAAATTTCTTTCAAGTCTCTAAAAATATTAAGTTACTTAAGTTAAATGGCTGCAGGTTCTTTTATTCTATATCTATATACCCGACATAAATTTCTTTATCACGTATGCTGTTTTCTAACATAAAATCCTGAGAACTGTGAAACATACTCATATCTTTGGTAGTTTAAATCAAACTCTAATATACCTTAGTTAAGAAACAAGCTGCAACCTACAACAAAGATATTGAGTAAATAAAATTGTGGACCCATAGTATGTTCTATCAAACTTTCTTTAGGTCAGTTAACAGCAATACTAATAAAATAAACAACAACAATAACAGTTTTCCGTACACAACTATAGCGTAAAAAACAATAATGTTGCTTTAGGAAACGGATGCCAGCTTTCATTGCATTCGTACCCGAAGGATTTCATGATAGAAAACTTTTTCCTATTTTCACAGTATTTTGTTGCGTTATTATTTCTCCTCTAGACTTTTATCATTTCACAATTGCAGTGTTGTGTTTGTTATATATTATTATTGTTGTTGTTGTTCTATGTTGTTGTTTTATCGTGGCATTTAAGCTAGCTATTGAAGTGAAATTTGATAGTATTAATTTAAAACAAAAAAACTCTAACAATATTTGTTAAAAAAGAAGGGAGAATCCATATCAAAATGCATAGAAATCTGCTATTTTTGGCTTTTTCTTTAACACAAGTGTTATATATTTCAAAAGTTCAATAACTAATAAACCTTCTGACTTAAGAAAAATGTCGAAAATTTCCTTATAAGGACGCCCATAACTTTCAAACTATACAACATATAATTTATTTTGGTCTCATTTAAAAATGATATGCACTTTATTAAAATTTTAAAGTTTTAGCTAAATTTCAGGATACTATACTCTGGGAACCGAAAGGATCTCGTATTAAAAAGTTTATGATTCCGTAAACTCTGACAATTTTAATTCATGGTGAATATTTCATTGAAATCGGATAAGACACAACTAACTACTGCGCGATTTGACATGGATTGTCTCAAAAAAAAAAAAAAAATAAAATAAAAAAATCTTGAATATTATTGATAAAATATCATAAACTAAGTGTTCATTGGAGCCAACAGAATATGAATGGATAAAATAAAATCACAGTAAAACAGCAATATATTTATTGCAAGCATGTGATACAGTTCTGTCTAGAGCAAAGTGTGTGGGTAATGTAGAATATATTATTTAATTAAATACATACATTGTCTATGTTTTTAGAAATATATTTGAAATCATATAATTACATACATATCTAAGCCTTTTAAATTTTTAATTTTCTTTTGGTAAATTTCTTAATTTGAATTTAAATTCCCTTTTACTACATTTTTGCTACAAAATTCTACAAAAATTTCTGTAGGCATATTCGAACTTATTGTCAAAAACATTTCAAGCCAGCAGAGAATAGAGGCCCATTTACATGATACCACTCAGTCGTCTGATTTATGGAAAGAAAAATCCGATGAAATTCATCTGACTGTCATAAAGTCGTACTGACATTATTTCTGCATACTTAGGCCATTTACACATCATACTCAAGTCTTATGAAAACAGCTGTTTAGAATAACAAGCAAATTTATTTTGAAATTTATACTTTATTTCCACTTTCATTGTTTTTGTTTACCTTTTATTTAATACTACAAAAAAAAAAACACCTCTGGTCCGATGAAAATGGCAAGTTTTTAGAAACGTTTCTAAAACCATAGGACTTCGAAAATAAAATGCTACAGGCTGCCAATTTCATAACATAAGCTTTTTACATGATACGACTTTTTCATAAAACTCGACTTTTTGACAGGTGGTATTACAAAGTATGATAGTGTAAACTCGCCTTAAGTAAGGAAATTATGGACGGTCTAGACCGACTATTAATTTCGAGAAAGTGTCATAGATCAAAAAATTTATAATCATTCTCAATCCTTTTCAATATTATTTTAATGCAAATTATGTATATGAATTTGATTGATGGCAATACTATATATTTATTGCAGCCCCGGTTCACACTATGAAATTTTTCGTTCTGAAACTGTTTTTATTTCTCTTTTAAACTTTCGTGCGTGAAACGAATAAACACAGAAATTTTTGTAATGAAATTCAAGATTTTCATCATGTTTGCTTTAACACTATTTTTCTTCTTTGACATTTCCAGATGAAAATCTTTTTATTTATTTTTTAATTTAAATTGCCTTTTGTTGATTGATTTTTCCTTTTCTTTTCAATTCTCTATTTCTAAGTTTCATTTAATCAAAATTAACTTGAAATTATTACAATTTGTTATCTTTTTTAACACAAATTTTAGTTGTCGCAATCACGAACGAAAATAATACTGAAAGAAAACGTAAAATAAATTCACTTTGAAAATTACGAATTAAAACACACAACAGAATTTCCGAGTACATGAATGCATGTACCCCATGCTATTCTTCTATCCCCTTTCACCTATAATTATTAATAATTTTTATTTTTATTAATAAAAATCCTAATGTAACAAGATTTAAAATCTTATAAAACAACATTAGTCATAACAGCTTGTACTTTTGCTCCGACTTAAAATGGAATATTTATTTGTTCTAAATAAAATGGGTAAAATATTTTGAGTGTATATAATAACCATAAACTAAATTTAATTGGTCCGTCTGTCCGTTTGTCCGTCTGTGTGTCCATGCAAGCCTTGTAATCAAACTACAGGTCGCAAATATGAATATATTTTGATTAAATTTGACCTCTATGATATCGACATTAATTGCCATAAGATCCAAACCATCACTTAGATCTCAGTCTAAAACTAATCCCAATAGTCACAGGCCCCATATAGAGCTGCTTCCCGATTTTCACACAAATCTATCAAAACACAAAAACATTGCACAGATTTTTCTCAAATTTGGTTTGTAAATATTTTTTAAAAGTGACCTTACCAAATACGGTCACGATCGGTCTATGTTTGGATCTAGTCCTCATATAAATTTAGCATCCAATTTGAACTTTTTCATATCGAATTAGTTGGACCCAAGAGATAGGGTATCTAAACCATGGTATCGTATAGTCGTATAGTCGGTCTAGACTATAGTCGTTCTAGACGCGACTATAATATCTTACTTGTTTTATATGGGCATTATGTTAAAAATATGCAGCTATCACGACAAATTCTTGCGTTCCGAATTTATTTCGAATATATTTATATATGCGACCTGTAATTTGAATACAAACAGACGTTTGGACAGACTGTTGGACGGGCGGACGGACATACGTTATTAAATCAATCCAAAACTCGACCCGTTAGATATCAGCACAATATACCCTGACCGCAAAGTGGTATACGGTAAAAATATCATTCAAGGAAGCTAAATACAGTCATTTTTGTGCAAGTTTGTCATAAGATGGAAGTTGTCTTTTTAGATGCTCTGCAGTGCTTAGGAAATCACGATAAATCACTTCTGTTGAATATATATATAGTATTTTCTAAAACCATTTTTATAGCTACTTTGTGGTTTTCGTATAAATTTTTATTTTCCTAATATAAACTGTTTTACTTCAAAATCAGTTCTTACTTCTATTTTATCTTTTTTCCAAAAAAATTTTTTTATTTTTTTTAAATATATTTTTTTAAAATTTATTTTTAAGAATTTTTAAATTTTCAACATAAATTTGAAATTCCAAATAATATTTTTATACTCTAAAGTTCTGTTTAATAGTTTATAGCTTTGGAAGTTTACTTTTTACATTTGTATTAGCAAATTCCAGCGCTCAAAATTCGAGTGCAATTTCTAGGCAGCTTAATTTTTCAACTTAGCCAGTTCACAAACCAACACTTTTACGGTTAATTATTACTGTGAATGAAGATAACAAACTCATTAACAGACACACTAACAAACTTAGTAAAACTCACATAGCATATGTATAATTTTATGCATGTGTTAGTAGCAAATTTAAATGCAATTTACTCAAAAAAAGGAAAAATTTTAAAAATTTGTAAATCTGCAAAACGGCTAAAAAGAAATATCTTTCAAATAATATATATATTTTTTCTCTAGATCCGCCTTTAATTATTCCCGCATTTTATTACTTTAAGAAAGTAATTCCGAGTGGATTTACGTCCGTCCGTCTGTCCGTCAATGTGTCCATGTAAAACAGGTCGCAAATGTGAACATATTTTGAAGAAATTTGGTTAAAAGCTTCTATGAGACATGTTGTGAACTCTGATGAATTGGCGAATTCCGGTGCATGTTCCGACATAGCCCCCATAAGAAGGACACCTATGAAATAGACTTAAATTGCCATATGATCCAAATTATCATATAGATCTCGATCAAATTCAGTTTGTGTGTGTTTATTACACCCAGTAATCAGTAGTCCAAAAATAAATCCTATACCACAATTCTTAGTCATAGTCCCCATATAAAGCTGATTCCCAATCTTCACTTAAATCTATCAAAAAACAGAAATATTTCAAAAAATAAATACCAAATATGGTCAGGATCGGTCCATTTTTTGACCTAGTCCCCATATAAATATTGCATCCGATATGAACTTTTTCATATTCAAAGGAACAAACACTTATAACAATGAGACTCAGCTTTGGTTTATGCTTATTTTCTGTATCCAATTAGTTGGGCTTAAATAGGGTCTCTAAACGCATGGTATGTGATATCGTATAGTCGGTCTAGACCAACTACAATTTTCTTACTTGTTTCGTTCTCTCTATTACCGAATACCGACTAATTTGTAAAATTCTTAAATTTTAACAAAAAATGCATATAATAATAAATTTTAAATTTTCGCTAAACAATGAAAATCGCGATCACTGCTCGATGTGTTCATTAAAAAACCGGGCAATGCTAATAATGAGCATACGAAATTTAATCAAAATAATATCAGAAATAAGTTTCAGATGTCATGTATATTTGTGTAAAATACATTCATATGACACCATTCCGTTTGTCTGACAGTTTTTCAATCAGTCAGTTGAAAACATTCTCCTGTCCGCAACAAATCGAGAGGGTCTCACTACTTAAGCTTCAAATGTTCGCCATAACTTGCAACAATTTGGTATTGAATATGGAGCGTCTGGGCTGCATAAGTGAAAAATGAGTTACGAAATTGTAAAGATACACCGATAAATTTTTATAAAAAATGCATTCAAATACAGCGATGCATTCACGCATATTTTTGTTTGCTTTTTGTAGATGGGAAAGAAACAACAAGAAAAAAAGGTGTATGCGTTGCTCATGAGCAGAGAAACAAAAATGTTGTTCTATGTTTTTACATTTTATAATTGCTTTCAATCAAAAAAGCACGAAAACCCCTAAAAATCTTGTTCATTATCTTATTAACTAGTTGATTGTGAATTATGAATAAAACAATTTAAATTTAAATAAACGAAAAATTTATAATAAATTATATTTCTTTTAATATAGTAGTAAATTGAAAATTATATTGTTACAATGTAAATGTGAAAAAAGATTATGTCTGTAGAAATTATATACATAAGTATCAAAACAGATAAGAAATATCTGGCAAAAAGGTTTTTCAATTTAGAATCTCTTGAAAAACTATATTTCGTGTGAAATATCGCTGGCCATTTAATAGTTTTCCTTGCTGTGGGTTCGATTGAACACGTTTTAACTTGGATTGCAACTTTTGAACGTGACAAAGCCACATAGTTGGCCGTGTGAAAGTACCGTGGTCTCCAAATTAATGCCAAATCAAATGACTGGCCTTGAGCCTTGTTTATGGTAATTGCGTATGCAGGAATTACTGGAAACTGTCGACGTTTTAATATGAAAGGTAATGTGGTGTCGTTTGGGGCGTGATCAATCCTAGGAATTAGAACCGTATCATTTTGGTCAGCGTTACAGAATTTGTCAGTCACTGAGTCAGGGATCAGCGTAAATATATTTAAGATGTTACCCGGACTTCACACGTTAAATTTTTGGCTTTCAGGTTTTAATGCACTCACACTTTTTTTACTCTTTTTTACTAAACAATCATACGTTTCAATTCTCTCTTAATTCTCGCTTAACAATTTTTTGACTATTGGATGTGTGATCATATTGACTTGAACATGGGAAGGCCGGGTAAAGTGAGGAGATTGGAGATTCCCAAAATTATTAAAATTTAATACAATGGAGTTCGCTTATAACGAACCCTGGTTGTAATAAATTTTTGTTTATTGCGAAGAATTTCTTCGGTCCCAAGTGTTTTAATCACATTTTTCATACAAATTGCTTCTCTTATAGCGAACAGTGGTTATATCAAACTTTTGACTTTAACAAACAAATTTTTTTTTCCATTTCAGAAATTTCGTATATATTATATGTTTAAAAAAAATTAATATCAATTTAATTTAATTTTACTTTCACTTAATATTAATACAAAACAAAAACTTCGATTTTCAAATGAAGTTTTGTAAAAGGTCCTTTTATGTATATTTTCGTAAAAGTTTGCCAGTAGCCAACCTTTGCTTTGTACTTTCTGCTTCTATACATAAGGAGTTTTTCATATTACATGATTTTAAAAAAATAGTTTATTTTGATAGAAACTCGGTAATTTAAGTCTTATTAAGACAAACAATTAATATGTATCTTTTTAGTAATTTAATTTATGTTTTATAACTTTATAAAATGCCCCAAAATAAATAAACTTATTCAACTAAAAAAACTTTTTAAACCTTTCGGACAAATCAAAAAAATACTACGGTTATAACGAACATAATCTATAAGGCACTAATTTGGCCGGTCCCGCCGAGTTCGCTATAACCTAACTCCATTTCATTGTAAAAAAATAGAATAGCATAGAAAAAAAAAACGTTTTAGAGCAAGGTTCCCAAAGGTTTCCTAAAGGTTTTCATAATTTTCTATTGAAGATATGAATAATGTTGGATTATTTATTTCATATATATGTACGTTGTAGCATAAAATTTGAAGAATCTTTAAAAAAAATTTCAATTCAAAATTTTAATAAATAAGTCTGTGACAGCGAATCTCCGGAGGCATTGTTGTTTTGCGGTGTACATCATAACTCGTTACCGGATCATGTGAAATAAAAAAATCGAAACGCGTTTCAAAGGTGCCATGTTTCCTGTGGTAGTGACGAAGTTTTTAAATTTTTTTTTTTTTTTTTTTGCAGCATTTTGAAGTGAAAAACTATTTTTGCTATACAATTTCGGGAAGTTGTTGTTAAAAAATGGGAAAGAAAATGGAATTAAAAAAACTCTTCGTGGTTACCTGAAGATTTATGTGTCGATATAGTGTCTAAAATTACAAAAGAATTGACGGACTTCGAATTTATATACTATGATTTATATACTGTATACCGTATGAGGCCGGTCGCTGAAAACGCTGTATCTTCTTAAGTTTTGCTCTGATTTATTTTAAATTTTGATATAACACTCTCGATATGTTGTGCGTTCAGAAAGGGAAATGCAAAAAAAGGTTTTCAAACCTAAAACCCCTTAAGGAAGTGCAAATACCAGTACACCTACAAAAAAGAGAAAAAAATATTTCATATGTCATCATAAATGTGAACTGTAAAAAGCGAACATTTTTTCCAATAATCTATAAATCAAAAAAAAAAAAAAAAAAAAAAAAATAAGGGCGTATTAGTTTTACTTAAAAAACAAAATTATTATTCCAAATCGCCTTTAATTCTTCTATGACAATTTCAATAAATTATTCAAATTAAAATCTTAAATATACCTATTTACGTAATTTATGTTTGTCTAAATTTTTTGAAAGCAAATTATGCAAAAATTAATATTATGAGTGAAAAAAAATTATTTTCCCCCTTCTCTTCTGAAATTACAATGTAATTTAATTATGCAAAGTTACAATAATTCAAAATTTACACTTAATATTGCACTATTTTTTCAAGTGCTTTTCAATACAGAGCTTTACACGAAATCATACGTTGGGCAACAACAAAGTCCACATTGAAGATCTCTTTTGTCTCAAATATTTATCAAAAAAAGCATACTCTTTGGTAAGTGCTGGCCATCAGGGAACCTGAGCGAAAGCACTCCTAACAGTTCAAAACAATTTTGAGATGAAAAACAAAACAGACAAACGGAAAAGTTTAGTTTAATAAAAGAAGTATGTATGCATATCGGACGACGTTAAATGAGAAAAAATAAAAATGTTTCAAATTTCATTCATTACTTTTTTTGCAGAATTTTTTTATTGACCAACACAGGGAATTTAAAGAAGAATTTGAATAGATATTATTTTTTGTTTATGCATTTTTGCGTTCAAATTATTCCATATGTAACACGAAATCTGCATATGTAGTGTTATTGTCGTTAGCAGTGCTGCCAATTTTGGCAACTTATTGTAATTTCGACGATTTTTCAATTTGTTAAAATGATGATTGAAGATTTAAAATTTTCAGTAGTATAAAAATTACGATTTCAAGGGTTAACAATTAATGGGTTGTTTATCGAAAATTGATAGTTTTTGTTCAGTGTAAATGTAAATTACAAAATAAATATATTTAGATTTAATTCTGGGTCAAGTCGTTTCAAAACGGAGACACCTTGAATAGCATCTCCATTTAAGATTTAAGTTTTAATTATGGCGATACTTTAAACCTATATTATATGTTTCAGGTATAGATACATGTCAATAAAATTATTTAGTTGATTGCTGTGTTAAATTTTTTTCGTTGGAATTTCATCACTAATACATTCTTATACACAGAAATAACCAATACTGTAATAATATTCGTAATATGAATGATATAAATAAATTTTATTGTTTCCTTTTGTAATATTTTTTCGAATTTTACACGCGGTAAAATTTTCTTGGCAATTTCTCGATTTAAAAATGACGATTTTGGCGATTTAGTTTCAAAAATTGTCGACTTTCAGAAGCTTTTTATTAGCAGCACTGGTCGGTAACAAAGAAGAGAGCAAATTGTGTGTGGGTTTGTATCAAATGAGAAAGATTAAATTTTGTTTGTGTATTTCGCATAGCTTTGTATGGAGTGCTATGTCTGTGTATTAGTTCAGCGTTACAGAATCAGTCAGTCAGTCAGTGAGTCAGGGATCAGCGTAAATATATATAAGATTTTAAACATCATTATAAAAAATCAAGCCATTAGCCTTCTTTATCTATATGTCTTGTCAACTTTGGTTATAATATTGTATCTAAAACTTTGGCGGAAGGAAATAAAGGTTCGGCACGATCGAATTTAACACCCGTTCTTATTTTGTAATAGTTTCTGTAAGATAAAATAATTATACAATAGTTATTTAGATTCTCTGATTTTATGTTGATCTGCACGTGATGTAAATATAAGTGTTTACTGCTAAAATCGATTAAAAATATTAACATTTACATAAAAATAATTTTGATATTTAATGTTTAATGCGCATCATTCTATACCTAACATGAAATTCAATTTGCAAAAAAATATTCCATAGTTCGATACGTCCTTTTATATACTTTGCGTGCTCGGAACTTCTAAGTGTGCTCAATGTTTTAGTTCGACTGTTAGCCCTATCACCTAAATTTTATTTGCATGCTTGACTTTGTAAAATACTCTAATCAATTGGCCGTTACCATTTTCAAGACTTCAAGTCAGTGCTTATGACAAAAAAATTAAAAACACATTTTTCATACACAAAGAACGGATTCGAATTCGTTTCCACCAGAAGTTTGGTAATTCCATGTACTAACCACATTATTCTATTACGATTACTGAATTACATTTGCGATTTCGCGCAGCGATTTCCCTTCAATATGAAAATTTACAATAATTTTTCTTACATTATATGATAATTCTGTTAATTTACGACCCATCGCAAAATTTTTAAAATTACACAACTGAAATTAAATTAAACTGGCTTTAAATTGCTGAACTAACGAAACATGAAGGAAGAAGTTCAAAAGAAAATAAAAAACAACCGTTAGATACATTGAATATTGAGCCTTGCCACCTGTACGAATACGGATTTTGTTAAACATAATAATAATACGCCACATATCGTTGAATATATGAGCTACGTAAAAACAAATTTGCAGTTTTTTTTAATATTATAAGTAAAATAAATAATAACAATTGATTCAGATTTTTGTTTTCGTTTTTAAGTAAATGACGGTTTTTCAATTTTTTCTTGGGTGTATGAATACGGGTTTTGCATACTGCATTTTTATACCACTATATGGTTTGGGTATAATGACTTTGTGCTGCCGTTTGAAACTACCAAAAATATTTGACCTAGACCCATCTTTTATTATACCGATCGAAAAAGAATCACTATCTGATTCGATTTAACGATGTCCGTCCGTCCGTCCGTTCGTCCGTCTGTGTGTCCATGTAAAGCTTTTAATCAAACTGCAGGTCGCAAATATGAATATGTTTCGATGAAATTTGGTATATAAGCTGTCATCGGCTGAACGCTATTAAAATTGGCGAGAATCGGTCCATGTTCAGACTTAACCCCCATACAAATGACCCCTATGAAATCGACATAAATTGCCATAAGATCCAAATTGTCATATAGATTGGGTTTGTAGACGTTTATTACATCCATTAATGAGTAGTCCAAAAATGATCCCTATGGGGCAACTCTTAGACATAGGCCCCATATAGAGCTGCTTCCCGATCTTCAATTAAATATATCAAAAAACAAAAATATTGCACTGATTGTTCTCAAATTTTGTTTGTATATATTTTTGCAAAATACAAGAGACTTTACCGAACATAGACAAGATCGGGCGTAGTCCCTATGTAGGTATAGCATCCGATATGAACTTTTTCATATCTGCAGCCAAAAAAATTAATAAAAATCCCACTCAAATTTGGCTTATGCTTATTTTCTATGTCCAGTTAGTTGGGGTAATGGGATACGGTATCTAGACGCATGGTATAGGGTAACATATGGTCGGTCTAGACCGACTGTAATTTTCTTACTTGTTTTTTTTTTTTAATTTCTTTGCTATTAACAACATAATTGTATATCCTTTTGGTAGGAAGTATCAAAATAGTTTAATATTTAGTTTTTCTTTCGTTGTAATCGTGCACGAAATATTAATTAAAAATTTTTTTAAATTCATTATTTTCCAAAATATAAGTGATCTTTGTCGATAAGGCAGCGCACATAAGTAAGTACACATTTGAAATGTTGTGCAAAATTATATCGGTCACAAGAAATCTCCTTGCCTATTAATATTATAGATTATGTAAGTACATATACGATTATAAGCAATTTAAAAGTAATAAAATTTAATATTTTATTTATTTAATTAAAATCTTAATTTCTTTTTTAATCACTGTCTTATTTTTCCAAAAATAACAAATAGATTGGAAGGATCGGTAAAGTCTATTTTTTTTTTAATTTCTTTTCAGTTATAAATACCAAAATAGTTCAACATTTACTTTTTCTTTTATTGTATTCGTACACGAAATATATATTGAAAATTTATTTAAAATCATTATTTTTCAAAATATAAGTGATCATTTGTTGATAAGGCAGCCCGGAAAAGTTAGTACACATTTGAAATGTGGTGCAATATTTTTACCAGTTTGCTCTAGGATGGTTACTTTTCGAGCTATAAGCGATTTCCAAAATATTGTCAAACATTTGGCTCCACGTCGTAACTTTACTTCTTTCGATCTTGCAACACTGAAAACAGTTTTCATTAAATTTTTATGTGAAAGTTAATCAGACTTATTTACTTATTTCAGATCAGGGAATACCGTATTTGTGCTGATTGTTGTAACTGCATAAAATAATTAACTTAAACAAATCGAACAGTCCCGAAGAAATTGATACTAATTCAATTAGGCTTTATACCACTATGTGGTCAAGGTATACTGACTTTGTGCTGATGGTTGCAACTATGAAAAATATTTGACCTAGACCCATCTTTTATTATACCGATCGACTGAAAATCACTTTTTGGGTCGACTTAGCGATATCCATCTGCCCGTCCGTCCATCTCTCCGTCCGTCCGTTAGCCTGTGCGTCCATGCAGAACTTGTAAACAAACTACAGGTTGCAAATATGAACATATTTTTATGGAATTTTGTATGTAAACCTAAATCGGCCATAGCATGAACGCCATTGAAACTGGTGAAAATCGGTTCATAATCAGACCTAGTCCATATACTTAAATTGCTATAATATCAAAATTATCATATAGATGTCGGTAAAATTCGGGTGGTGTGTGTTTATTATATCCATTTATCAGTATTCCAAAAATGAACCCTATAGACAATTCTCAGTCACATCCCACATATGAAGCTTATACCCGATCTTCACTTAAATCTATAAAAAAAACAAATATTGCACATATTTTTCTCATATTTCGTTTGTACATGTTTTTGCATAAAATAAGTGACCTTATTATGTGTGGTCAGGATCGGTAAATTTTTCGACCTAGCCCCAATATAAATATAGAATCGTAATATGAACTTTTTCATGTCCGAAGGCAAAAAAAAAACTTGCCACTCAAATTTATTTTATTTTTATTTTCTATATCTAAAGAGACAGGGTCTTTAAACGTATGATATAGGGTATTGTATAGTCGGTCTAGACCGATTTAAATTTTCTTTCGTACTGCACAATTCTGATATTATCTCAATAAAAGTTAGGTTGTAAGTCAAGGAAATTGTTGAATTGGTGATTAAAACTAGTTTAACCTCGTTGAGAAATGCAACATTTTGGCTGACAAAAACGAAAAAGAGTTTCAACGCTAAATTGGTCGAGGAAGCCGAAGTTTGTCCCTTATCCAACTATATTGCAGAGAGTATCAATTAATTTTAAAAAATTATCAAATGATTTTCAGAAAATATCAGTTAATTGTCAGAAGGTATTAGTTTTCAGAAATTATCAATTCTGTTTCACAAGACATAAATTGATTTCCAGAAAGTATTAATTGCCTTTAAAAAAACATGAATTGTGTTTTAAATTTAAGAATCAAAAAGCAGAATATTGGAAAGTTGTGATTTTTTTCGATAAATTGCTATCGAAAAAATGCTTACCGACATTTTTACACAATTTTGATGTACTGGAAAAATATACCTGTTTTTTTTTATAGAGCCCAGACTATTTTTCTGAAATTCAATTGATATTTTCTGAAATACATTTGATAATTAATGAAATACTATCATACACCAGCATGCAAAATTCTAGTGCAAATTCTAGTTAATTTTATTTCTTCTTTAATTTGTTTCTCTGAATGTTTTTTAATCTATATAAGTATATAAAAAGATTATGAATAATTTTATAAGAACACTAGCAGTAACCCGATGCGCTTCGCGACACCCCTCGTAACGAAATAAAAAGCAGGCAATACGTTTTGCAGAAAACTATTGTTTTCTATAGGAGGTGCCACGCCCATTAGTCTGATTCCGCCCATTTTTTGGGCAACTATTCACACTGATAACGTATGAACTCAAACAAAGTCGCTAGACGTTCATTATTATAGTACTACAGTTATGTTATATTAAATACTTACTTTGTATGGGGGTACCACGCCAACTGGTTGAATTTCGCCCATTTTTTTTATGGGACTACTCACATTAATAACTCATGAACTCAGACAAAGTTCCAAGGCTTTCACTATTTCAGTACTTCAGATATATGACATTATATATTTACTTTGTATGGGAGGTACCACGCCCCGTGATCGGATTCCAGCCATTTTTTTCGAGTACTAACGTTGATAACTTATGAACTCACACGAAGTGTCAACACTTTACATATTACAGTACTCTAGATATATTACATTTAATATTTACTTTGTATGGAGGGTATCACGCCCATTGGTTCGATGCCGCCCATTTTTTCCGCAACTCCTCGAATTATTATAATATATGTACATGTACGTATATAGTTTCAGAACTCTTGTTGTCGTAGTAATCCAGATATTATATGTTAAAATTAGATGTTAAAAATTCACTTTGTGTGGGAGGTGACACGCCCACTGGTCCGATCCCGCCCATTTTTTATGAGATTACTCACATTAATAACTCATGAACTCAGACAAAGTGCCAAGGCTTTCACTATTACAGTACTTCGTATATATGACATTATATATTTACTTTGTATTTGAGGTACCACGCCCATTGATCGGATCCGCCCATTTTTTTGTCGAGTACTAGCTTTGATAACTTATGAACTCACACAAAGTCTCAAGGCTTTATCTGTAACAGTACTCTAGATATATGACATTTAATATTTACTTTTTATGGTTGGTATGAAGCCCATTGGTCCCATCAGGCCCACTTTTTCCGCAAGTCTGCGAATTATTTAAATATGTATATGTATATAGTTTCAGAGCGCTTGCTGTACTAGTACTCCCGATATTATATGTTAAAATTTGATGTTAAAAATTCACTTTGTATGGGAGGTGCCACGCCCACTTGAAAAATCAAAAAAAATATAGCCCATTTTTCCTTCCCGATAGGCAGTTACCTACTGTAAAAATTTCAAGACAATCGGTCCAGTGGTGTAGTCTCCTATAAACCACAAACAAACAAACAAACACACAAACATACACAACTCCATTTTTATATATCTGTGGTTTTATGGAATAACCGCTTATGCCGATTTTTGTCAGTTTTGAGTTAACGATGCCAAAAATATTAATTTTTAACGCTCTTTACATGTGTTCAATTTTTTGAAAAAAATATTGACCATTTCTGAGTTTTTTCTTTAAATAAAGATGTAACTTAAATGTTTATTAAATTAATTTGTAGCACTATCGACGTATGTCAACCTATGCTTGATCGCTGTCAAATTATTTTCTCAGAAAACGGCACATAGCGACATACGTAGTTATTAATGAAAAAAAATGCAAAATAATTTTGGATTAGTTTTCAGTTTATAACCACTTATAAAAACTTGTGTGTTTATTTCTGTTATTTTTTGTCACTCTTATGCCCGTTTTCTCAATAGGCGATTATCTTTTATCCCAACGAGAAACTGCCGATTAAAGAAATTTGGTTTTCTCAATGTCTGATTTGCTTCTATTTTGTCGCAAAGCTAACCGGCACTCATCTGCCAATTATTTATTTATCGTACAGATAAATTATTCTTCCAACTTTCATATTAATTTTGAGAGGCATTGCCAACTGAAAATAATTCTCCCGACTTTCATACGTATTTTGAGAGGCATTGCCAACTGAAAATAATGTTTTTGTCGGTACATTGAGAAAACCAAAATTGCTAACCGGCAGTTTATCGGTCCAATAAATTTATGTCCTGGTTAAGTAACAGGCAGTTTGACGATACATTGAGAAAACCGGCATTATTCTTGATACGTTGTTATATTCTCATCCTAAGTCCCGTTAACTTTTTGTTGACGAACAAAAAAATCCATTTTTCAAGCAACAACAACTTATGTCTGCATTGGTAGTTTTCTTTTTCAAAGAAAACGCCATTTGTCGACATAAGTTGTTTTATCTGCACACACTTTAAGTGTTATTTACATATTGTTTTTTTGTGTCTTTCTCTAGGATCTATTCCTTTGAAGATTTTTGACTCAAAATTTTATATAAAGTATTTATTGCCCATATCTACAGGACTGCTAAATAAAAAGCTCTAATAACTTTATATCTAGCCCATAATTTCAAATAAAGGGTCCGCCAAATAACTTTATTTTTTTTTGAAAATGCTATAAAAAAAAATTACTGAATATTATCTCAAATTTCTTTTTTTATTTGAAAGTACAATCCTTCCGGTTAATAATGGAAAATAATTTTATTCAAATGGCTGCCTCGGTTGGCCATGCAGTAGCCTACATGATCGGTCCAATTTTTAAGCACATTATCGATTGTGTGCAGCTGTATTTCAGCAATGGCTTCACGAATATTGTCCTTTAAAGCGTCAATTGTCTCTGGCTTGTTGGCGTAACACTTATCTTTGAGGGCACCCCACAAATAATAGTCCAACGGTGTCAAATCGCAGCTCCGAGGTGGCCAAACGACATCAGCTCTGCGGCTGATAATGCGATCTTCAAAAACAGGGCGCAAAACATCGAGTGTAGCTTCGGCTGTGTGGCACGTAGCGCCGTCCTGTTGAAACCAAATGTTGCCAATATCCTCCTCGTCAATTTTTGTGAACAAAAATTCGTTCAACATGGCCCGATAATGATCGCCATTGACTGTAATGGCCAATCCTTGCTCATTTTCGAAGAAAAATGGCCCAATTATGCCTCTGGACCAAAATCCGCACCAAACAGTGACTCGTTTTGGGTGTATCGGCTTTTCAATGTATGCGTGTGGGTTTTCTGTGCCCCAAATGTGACAATTTTGCTTGCTTACATACCCGCCAAGATCAAAATGAGCTTCATTTGAAAAGATGATTTTTTTGACAAAATCGGCATCTTCTGTAAGTCGATCGCAGGCTCACTTAGCGAAGCGAAAACGCATTGGATGGTCAGTTGGCTTCAACTCCTGAACCAATTGGACTTTGTATGGCGTCATACCAAGGTCTTCATGCAAAATTCGTCTCAATAATGCCTCCGAAATGTTCAATTTTTGAGAACGACGGTGAATTGATGTTGATGTCGCTTCACGCACACTTTCTGCCACCGCAGCAATATTCTCGGGTGTACGCACTGTTTTTGGCTTTTCACGCTTTGGTTTATCGATGAGGATGCCAGTTTCTTTCACTTTTTTCACAAGATAACGAACATACGGAGCTGACGGTGCTTCTCTTCTTCTAAAATCCGTACGCAATTTTCGCACGCATCCTGCAACATTACCATGATTTTCAAAGTAATGTAGCAATATTTCCCAGCGTTGTTCAAGCATATACACAACCATATTCGTTCAACGGAAGGATAAAACTAATTATCTGTCAAATCAGACATGAGCTAAGTGTTACCATTCACGAAATAAGCACTAGTTGAAAAAAAAAACGTTAGATGGCGGACCCTTTATAACGTTTTTTGGCTCCCCTGAACATTTTGATTTTATGACATACGCGGTTATTCTAGAAAACCGCAGATATAATCAATATATTAAAAACATCCACGTAATATTACCACCAGGGTCCAATTTCGGAATAGAAACATGGGTAAAAGTTATGTGCCGAAAATTGTTTTTTCACCGAAATTTTTCCAATGGCTTCCTGATTGCGCAGAGAGCTTTTGCGCTAATGGTTTGTTAGAAATACAGTCTGTTCCATCCAGAATAAACACTATGGAAAGCGTAGCTAAATAAGTTTAATGCATATTAACAGGTAGCAGTTTACGGCAGCTGTGCTTATTTTAAACAACCTACGAAGGAAGTTTAAAATGACTGGCCAAGCTGTCCTCCTATATTTTTAGTCAAGAATATATGTAAATTTTTTATTTAGGCTGCACATAGAGGTATTTCAACGATCTGGGCGGCCAAAATTATTTTTGTGCTTAAATGTACATATCTTGTCGAGTACAACAAGACTGTGTCGTTGAAATTTGCGAAACCCTCTAAAATCTTGAGTTACGGGTAAAAAACCGGGTTTTCTGCCCTTTTGCACATATAAGCTAGTAACTTTGTTGAATATCAACCGATTTAGAATTTCTCAGTGGATTTAGAAAGAAGAAACTAAGCCATTTCGAAGATATGAAAATGATACTTAAGTAATATTGAGACATCTGTGTCTATTCCTCCAGCAAACTAAGTTTTGCAAAAAAAAATTGGGTATTTTTCAAGTTTGGAGATGTTTTTACAGTTTTTTTCATTTAGGAACCGTATAATTTAAGACTGTAATATAAAAGTATGTTTATTTATGGGTAAAATGCAACTTTGGTTTAAAACATCCGTTAAAAATTGACTGAGTTAATGAACTTTTAATAAAACCAAAATGTTGGAATAAATACGTACTCAAAAGTAATGAATAAAAAAAAAGAAATGGTATGTAAATGATGAGAATATATAATGAACATGTTTTATTGAAAACAAAATAACAAAAACAACATAAAAGATTAACAAAACATTTAATTGAATATTGCATCGCTCTCTGAAGAATAATCATTTGTATATGGCTCGTCAGATATGAACATTGATATTGCTTCTGGCAAGAACGGGTTAGTATTTCTATTGTTTATTGCTCTCATACAGCTTAACAAAGGGTCCGAACTAAGTAGAAGGCGATTAAATATATCTTCATTGCAGTTTTGTCTAGAAAATTTTCTTGCGAAGTCTTGCCGATAACTTCTGAAATGCTTATTACGAATTTCTGCCGCCTCCTCCGAAAGTTGTCCTATAGGTAAGAGAGATTTTCCAATTACAACTGCGCCATGAACCAAAATTTTGTGCAACGTTGGAGTCATAGGATGCCATGGGTACAGGTCAACATATAATCGAGCCGTTTCTGTGGTATAATTTTCAAACTTTTCAATGTTTGTTTTGTAACCACTTGAAATCACTTCAAGGATTACTTTTAGTCTATATATTAAGTCGTAATTTATGCCCGTTATTTCGGCTGCTAAAGATGGATTGTCAAAAAATCTTCGGCTAGTATTACCATCATTTGTATTACCAAAATTTGCTTTTGGCATGTCGATTATTAAACCAGTTTCGGCACGAAACCTGTCTTGGATTTCTTTTTTCCTAGCTTTCTCTAATTCTTTTTCTGCTTCTGTTTTCCTTTCTCTGTACTTCTTAACAGGTAGTTTGTATGCCAAATGAAGTATACTTTCAAATAGTCGTATTCTGGCATGCAGAACAGAAAGGCCGAACTCAATAGCTTCAAAATTAATATCTCTAGTGAAGTCCAGCTTGTTGAAGTCTTTAGAGGTAGCTCCACAAATGTAGCACTTGCTTCTAGATGTTGTACCTGTGGCTGCGTTGCAAACTTTGCCATCAACCATAGTCATTATTAATATGTGTTTCACCAAATACTTGTCCCCGTCTAAGTCAACTTCAGTTGGAACTAAATTGTTTATGTTATTTTTAACATATTTTATTTCGTCTTCAATTACTGCAGCACTTTCCTTGATGAAGCGGAACCTGATCGGCCTACAAAATCGGGACGAAGATGGTGTTGGGTTTTCCCAAATAATTGTTTCTTTTTTCTCTCCACAAACTAATCTAAGAGGAACAAAACAACTCTGAAATATGTTTGAATCCAAATCTTCAACATTATCTTGTTTCTGTTTATACAAATCTTGCTTGGAGCCATCGCAACCCCATTTACAGATCAGCTTCAGGGATTTTCGCTCTTGTTCTTTAATGGTTATTAAAACTTCTTCTAAGTAATCTGATAAACGTCTAGTTGTAATATCCATCAGTGACTGTAAATCAGCTTCGGCACCATTACTTGTTACTCGACAAGCTTCTGGAGGTGGATAGCATTGTTTCTTTGCCTTCTGCAAAACACTGTAGCAGGGAAAAAACTTCATATTAGTTTTTCTAATTATTTCATATTGACCTTTCGTCAAATCTGCATCAATAAACATTTGCAAAGCTTTCATTGGTGTTAAGGGCGAATGTGTAGTTTTTTTACGCTTATACGCGTTTTTAAATTTAGATGCTCGTTTAGGAGAGCTTAAAATATCTTTGAGAATAAAAGATGCATCTCTTTTTCCGCTTTTTTCTAGTTCAACACCTGCAGCATGGATGATCAAATCTTTTTCATAACAGGACCGCATTTTTTCAGTTTTCCTCCTTTTGCTTCTGTCGCTTGACTGCCCGAAAGATTTCTGAGGTCGGCCAGGTTGATTTTGAGACGATTCCACAGGAATTTCAATGGTCCCTTGAAGCCATGAGTCATTGTACTTCAAAAAGGTTTCCTCTTTGCTGTGAGATTTTATCCACCTTTGTTTAAATTGGCTTTTGAAGTGAGCAAAGTTACGCTTCAAGCTAGCTAATTGCTCTTTATTATAGCCTTTATATGCGAAAAGTTGATTCTTTAAACATTTTAGCTTACCATCAATAGAAGGCACACCTGAACTGTTCATTTTATCGAAAAGAGTTTTACGCTTCACCATCTTGTCTTCCGAAACAATGATAAATAATTTATTTTTTTCTTTAATGAAAACAATATGCACACGAACAACAACGATTTCTTTTTATTTTCAAAGTTAGTTTTATTATTTGCAAAAACTCAACTGACAGAAAAAAAAAGCTTTTGAGATCCAAAATGTTTAAGGTGTCAAAAAAGTGCTTGTTAGATCATAGAGTTCTTATTCTTATTTGCGTAATACACGTTGTTTTTTATTGTACCAATTCTATTATTATTTGTATGTACCAACAAAAACACATAAATTTACCGTTCATCGCGACAGTCATTAAAACTCTATGCAAAAAAAATGAATTTTTGTGACCCGAAATCTTTTTAAAAAGACAATGTGTAGCAGCCAACACAATTTCATTGATTTTTGAAATTGCACCAAAAGGCAAAAAAAGCTTTGCCTACAACAGTGCTTATCCGGGACTATCCGGGAAAAATTTTTTGCTACTTCAATAAAGGAAAGATTGAATAATGCTAAACAAAAAAAATTATTGCTTGATCTACCTTGATAACATATCAAAAAGCATCTTGAAAAAGAAATTCAACAAAAATTTACTACAAAAATAACCTTACTTTCAATCAATAAAAAAATCAGCATTGATATGACTAATTATATGTTGTAAAATGATTTTTCATAAGTCCATTATCTGAAGTACTAGGATCCATAATTTTTTCCTTGTGTGATTAACTTGTTTTGCTAATATTTACGATGAAAACCGGTAGTTTTGTAAGGGAACCCAGTTCTATTATGAGAACTCAGTGAAACACTCAACTTTCGACTGCTCGTACGTGCGCGTGATGCGCGGAAAAAAAATTTTGGTTCTTGTCTCATGTTCTTTGGAATGTCTTTTAACGCAGTGACTTTTTTTTTCAATATTATTCCTACTTTGACTTTTGGGCTTTTGGCCGCCCAGATCGAGCACATACCTCTATGTCGGCTGTTTATTTGAAGCGGCTTTCAACCACACATTATTTAATCATGATTTGATCAGTATTTCGCGCGGTTAACCTGTATGATAGCATGTCTTCAAAAATTTTTTTGATATACATACTTGTTATATCATCCGATATGTTAAAATATAAATTTTCTAAAATACTCACGCACATGGGAATACTTGTAAAATTTATTGTCATGTCATACGTTCGTAAGTGGCTCTACGTACGCAAATAAACAAACACATATAACTAAGTATATGTGAACATAAAAACATATATGAATTTATGAATATGAACATATTAGAATGCTTCAAAGAAGTACGTACATATGTAGGTATTTCAAGTTATTTACATACATATGTATATCAAAAATGTTTTCGCATTGATAAGTGTCATAATTTTTTTTCTCTTCGGTTACACTTCTATAGATGCACAAATACCAAAAAAGAAAAAAAATATCTCATAAATATAGTAGTTTGTATTCTCCTTATGATTGTAGAGCATGTCTACATGAGATCCTGTATAGAAAAAAGAACCAGCATCAGGTATTTGACTATGCCAAGAAACGATGTGTCATTTTTACTAAGAAACAAACAGAAAAGATGAAAAACAACATCAAAAGACGTTGCTATGAAATGCTTCAGTTTCAGTTATTTGGTTACTCTTGTCACGCATTTGTGTGACATTTATGTCAAGCTTTTTTTATATTCCATTCCAGGGAACTGTCTTTTAAGGATTATTCTATGTATGGTATATTAAAGCGTAAAACACGATGCCACCACCTGTTATTAGAATGAAAGAAAAACAAAGCTCTTGAGAAAAAAAATATATGTGGAACTGAAAAGTAAATAGGAAAATAATAATGAGTTTTTTTATTTTTATTAAAAAAAGAGGTTAAATATTAAATTACAAAATTGCATGGAAAACATACACACATATATATTTATCTCGGGTTAAAGGCTGTGAGTCATAATCTATCTTACGCATTGTTGGAGTTAGGCAACAGCTATATAAGCAAAAAATATATCTTAAAATATATGTTATCATCTAAATTACGCTGATGGTTTACATTTCTGATCAGTAACGGTTTATAATGAATTAATATCGAACAAGTTAAGTAGAACGTTCCAAAGTCTAAACATTGTTCAGGCACTTCTTTAGAATAGAAAATAATCTTGGCAGACTCAATTGCGGAGATAATATTGAGGAATTGAAGAACATGGTATCTTGTCTAATGACTAAGTATGTTTTAATTTCATTTTGCATGGAATTTGAGCAATCATCATACACTGTACTATTCTATCTGCTGTCTCTACATATTGAAAGTAATTGCAAAGGTCCAATCATGGCCAAATTTAATGTGGCCTCTTATAAATAAGTCAGCTCTGAACGTTCATTAACATTCGAATCTTACTTGAATTTGCAAATAACATGAAATTATCTTTTCAATAGCGATTAAGATTCATAAAATTATACTTTATAAAACCCTATCGGACCACTAACATATGTCAAGTTAAGTAACTCATATGCATCACAGGATGTGCCACATTGCCACAGAACACAGTAAAATAATATGAATATATTGCTATTATTTCAGCTATTCCTTATTTTCCCTCGTATCATAGGCAAAGAAATTGGAAGGCGTTTTCAGATTAAAATATAAATTTTACTTTGTCTTCCCCAAAAAAATACCTTCAACGCATGCATGGCGATTAGTGGGATTTAAGTGTACTTTCGAATGACATAAAACATAATTTTTAACAGGTATTTTTTTCACAATAACAAAACAACTTTCTCGTTCTTTATCAGAAGCCGTGAATGAACGATACGTGACGCACGTTACATTATTTACAGTAGCATATAAATAAACACAATTTTATTTATGTTTACAAAACAAATTTTATTATTTTTTAAACATTTCTGAATACAAATTTTGTATTTATAAATTAATTTTTATAAATGTATTTTATATTTTGATGAGTCTGCCATTATTGCTCTTACGAGCATATGTCATTAAATATTGAAAAATAGTATTAGCTCTTAATTCCAGGAATGCTCTTTATGTTAGCCCATACCTGCGAAAGAATGCCAGTTGTATTTTTTATATAATATCTAATGCTTACAATTTAAAAAAGTCGTGGGCATTACTAACCATTTGCCAAGGTGTGCTCTTCACAGCAATTGCAAAAAAATTCCATTCAAAGTGGCTGAAATCAAATTCTTCTTTAAATACGGTATACTACTCAAAATAAAATGCGCAGCCGTCAGAAAATATAAATAACTTTGAAATAGTATTTTTTAAGTTTCTCAAAAATTAACTTAAGGAAATAATAAACATCATGTTTATTGGGTTACAGTTGATTGCACATGATAACAAATGATCTTGTGGAATTGTGCAACCAGATAACACAAATAAAAATCGTTCCTTGGGAATAACTGAAACAAGCAGACTCAATTTCATTTTGAGAGAGAAAAATATATTTTTTTTATTGTAGAGTTTTAATTTTTATTTTACATAGAAGCAGGAATGAAATTAATTTAAAATTATAAACGACATGCAAAAGAAATTTCATTCTACTCACAATAAAAACTTTATTTTCCGTAACGCACGCCACAATACATGGACCTGATTTTCATACATAATTTTAATCTTTCCAAAATAGTAAAAATAGTAGATAACTGCCTATCCGGAAGGCAATTTTTTTTTAATTTTTCAAGTAGGCGTGGCACCTCCCATATATAAAAAATTTTTAACATCACATAACTGGAGCTCTATGACAGCAGGAGTCCTGAAACTTTGTATTAGTACATATATAAGCAATGTGAGAAGTCGGGCTAAAAATGATGGGCGTGATAAAGCCAGTGGGCGTAGCACCTCCCAAACATGGTAAATACATATCATCATATATATAGAGTACTATGCCAACTGGAGTCTTGAAACTTTCTGCACGTCAGTTGGTTGTTAATGTGAGTAGTCATACCAAAAATGGGCAGGATTGGGTGAGTGGGCGTGGCACCTCTCATAAAAAACTACTATCTCTAGTACTATAAACCCCACAGTCTTGAAACCTGGTGTGAGTTCGCCAATGATGAGTATAAGAAGTTGTGCGAAAAATGGGCGGGATCAAACCAGTGGGCGTGCCACCTCCCATACATGGTTAATACATATCATCATATATCTAGAGTACTGTGGTGGTCAGAATCTTGAAACTTTCTGAACGTCAATCGGTTGTTACTGTAAGTAGTCGTTCTCAAAATAGACAGGATTGGGTTAGTGGACGTGGCACCACCCATACAAAAAAATATCTTGAGTACTATAAACCCGACAGTCCTGAAACTACGTGTGTGTTCACAAATGACGAGTGTGAGAAGTTATGTAAAAATGGGAGGGATCAAACCAGTGGGCGTGGCACCTCCCATACAGAGCTGCATAGAAATATTATATGGCAAAACAATAACACTAATTTGCATATTGCTAATGAAACTGATAATGATGTTGTTGTTGCTGATGTGAATGCAAGTGTGATAGCTGTTAATGCTGTATCAAATGTAGAAAATACTCTATTTTTGTCTGCTGCTTCGTCTATATCATCTTTTCCAACAATTGCATCTAATGTTAGAGAGAACGATGCTAATATGTTTGATGACAGCATGCAACCAATACAAAAAACATCTGGCTGGGTGAGCGTAGAGAAGCGTAGACGTAAGAAGGGGCCTGTAGTAGTTGGGGTTAACACTTCTGATGAGCTCGATGTTGTTATACAAAAAAAGTGGATTCATATATCTTCGTTTAAGCCTACTGTTTCAACGGAATAAATAATTCAATATGTTGAAAAACATACTAAAATAAGTAAACAACATATGGAATGTTTTAAATTAGTAAAAAAGGATATCGATTTAAATGAACTTAGACGAGTGAATTTCAAACTCGTCATATCTCCATGCTTTTTTAATGAAGTTGTGAATGCTGAAATATGGCCAACCGATATTAAAGTGCGTCCTTTTTTAAATTTTCCAAGAAAACCAATGCCGGAAAGGCAGAATTAGTTTGTGGAAAATCTGGCTTTAAAATGTACTACCAGAATTTATCAGGAATGCGTACAAAGTTCAAAATGGTTCATGATTTTTCTTCTCAATGTGAATATGATGTAATTGTGTTGGTGGAAACATGGTTAAATGCTGAATTTTCTGATGCTGAATTTTTTGATCTTAATCTTTTTAATGTCTATCGGAAGGATAGAAATGAGATTCTCACCGGCTATTCTAGAGGTGAAAATTCTCGAATCTGTGTTTTAGGAGATTTCAATCTTAGCGAAATTTGTTGGTCACAAATTTGTGATAGTACGGAGTTATTACCTAGTAATATAAATAAATGTAAGGTGATCAATTTTATTGATAGTATGCTGAGTTTAAATTTGGTTCAAATTAATCATGTTTCTAACCGCTTAAACCATTTTTTGGATCTGGTTTTTGTTCCAGATGATTGTAAGTTTTATCTATGTGAGAGTTTGCTGGTAATTTCTCCTCCTAATGTACATCATAGTGCTTTATTATTTGAAATAGATTCGTATTGCTTTTTAAAATATTCTTCCTTAAGTACGCACTTTCATCATTTAAGTTTGTTGATCCTATACCCTCATATAGATCAAGAGGTTTATTATTAGGTCTTGAAACATTGGAACATCGTCGCAGATTTCAAGCTGCACTATTTGTCTTTGATATAATTTCTGGTGGTATCGACTGTCCGGATTTGTTATTCCATATCATCGCACAAACTATGCCCAAAACACTACTTTAAATCGCGCGTGTGCCGATATAAATGCTATTAATGAAATAGCTATAAATGGAATCCCAAACCAACTAATAGAGTTTTGTACATCGAAAGATTCTTTTAAGTTACTTCTCTTTACATTATTTAATTTGTAAATTTTTGTCCTTAAATTAATACATATGTAATTATTTTAATCATAGTCTGTAAGGAAATCATGTTCCATTGACTGAAATAAATTAAATGAAATGAAATGAAATGAAAACAATGTCTGCCGGTTCAGCTAAATAGTATACATGTAAAATTATATATCCAGTATAATGTTACATTAGAATCTAGTAAAGTTGGTTTATTTTCAAAAATTTTTGCTTGGTGGACTGTTTCTGGGACTTGTTCATATAGATACTAGCTGATCCAGAAAACGTATTTCTGCCTTAAATATTTATTTTAATCCAAGAATTGTGTTGATATGTATTTCAGTTAGGGTAAGAATTTTTTAAATAAGAATGAAAATGAATTTGAGTATTTAAGCTTCGAGTTAATAAAATCAATACTGTTTCACATATAATGTTCACCTCCTCCAACTAATTCTGGAGTAGGCCACATATTATTGACCATAAACATAAATTTTCCAAATCCAAGCCGCAGACTTATATTGACTGGCATTGATATTTGTTGATTGGCATTGCATGTGTCAGACAAATTGGGAGTTTTAAGCGTTTAAATGCAACTAGGATTATAAGCAAATGAAGGGAATTTAATAATTCTTTTGGAAAATTTACTCTTTCATCTTCTTCTGGCACAATATTGATTGAATTTAATGAAAATGACGAAGATTCCAATATTTTTTGCTGGCAAAATTGCGATTATACCAAATTATATTATTACATTAAATTTTAATATTCTTGATTATATTTCGGAAATATCTTCACCCAGCACCACCGATCGGTATAAGTTTTGTCAAAAATAATAATTTTGATAACAATTTTCGAAAAAGCTACCTCAGCACCACCTATAGCGTCTAACCCAAACAAAAATAATTTGGAGCATCTTATGTATATATCGTTTGAATGGTCTGACATATGTACGATAAAGCCCATTTACGGCTACTCACACTAATATCCTGTGAACTCACACAAAGTAACCTTACTCTCCCTTTTATATTACTCAAGATATATAATATTGCAAATTGCAATTGTCCTTCAGCTGATCAATGCTCATGTACAAAATATTAACTAATTATATTTCTATTTTCGATCTGTAGTTTTCGCACACGATTTCCATAAATACACAGCCAGACAGAAAGATGGACGATTGAATACACATATTGTAGTTTTGTCGATTCAAAGCGAAGTTATGTTTCGGTAGGTATAAGAATAGTGAAATATTTTCAGTGTTATTAGTAGTTACCAATAGCTGAAGTGGCTCAAAGTGGGTGTGCAGTTTATTTAAGTAGAAGAAAATCTAAGGATAAATAATAAGGGTAAAAAGTTTATGGAGTTTTCTGAGGACCATGGTTAAAAAAATAGCATACGTTATTATAAATGGGGATGAGGATGGTGAATTGGTGAAATGACCGGCTTTTTACTTGGACAGATCGCTTAAATATAATCACTGAATATCAAGCAGGATTCTCGAAAGGTTATTCAACAATAAACAATGTATACAACTTGGCAGCCATTGAGCAGTGGTTTTTTTTCTGTTTATTTTGGCATAAACTCGAATTTTTAAGCTATTGAATTGAAATTTGGTTTGTATACATTTTTTATGCACCCAAGATGACCTACCAAGTTTCATACGATTTGGGGCACTATTTCATATACCTGCCATATAGCCGATCTGGCTGATTTGCCCCAACTTTTTTGTTTATAAAGCTATTGAAGTGAAATTTTATTTGTGTATATGTTCCTAAGATGACCTACCAAGTGTCATATGATTTGGGGCACTATTTTATACAGCTGCCATATAGCCGATTTGGCCAATTTTCCCCAACTTTTTTTGTTTATAAAGCTATGAAATTTGATTTGTGTAAATTTTTTATGTTCCTAAGATGACCTACCAGGTTTCATTAGACTTGGGAACCTATTTCATATAGCTGCAATATACCGATCTGGCCAACATGCAACTAGGTTTTTCATTTTCCATTGAAAGTATTATTTTTAAATTTTGTATTATATTTGACGAAAAAAAAAAATAATAATAATACAAATTTAAATTTCAGTATTTATCTCCTATTATTGTCTGGTGATTAGTCCTTCATTCTGAAAGTAAAGATACAGTTTACAAAATCTTAAATAGGTATGGTTATGCTACTTACTACAGAAGATACAACATTTTCTTCTAGTTCAAAATATTCATCTTCTGAAGCAATAATGTCTAGTCCATGCTGTTCTTCATACTCTTCGTCAGATGAATTCTGTGTGGAATCCGGATCATCATTTTCGCATTGAATTTCTATATGTGGTGTTTGTAATAGGAACATAACTTCCGCTGGTATGTTCTTTTTTTTTTTTTTTGATTGTATTTGATCGTTCTTTTAAATAGGTACTGGACAGCAATGGATCAGACCTATCGATGGATCTATTAAAAACGTCTGTAATATTGTCTAATCGACTGCATTTTCTTGCGTGGCCTCTTCTATCGCTCTTGCACAATTTATTTCGGGATTCAGATGCATGCTCTCCAAGGCAGCCTACAGGAACTAAACAAGTATCTATTATTTGGTGCCAATGTACTAAGACTTTGTGAACAGTGGGAGACATGGGGTACCAAGGATACTTTTTCTGATATGCCACAAAAACTTTAGCACAGAATGCTTTAAACTTTTCCGAGTTTATATCGTACTCGCAGTTAATTGTTGATAAAATGGTATGAAAACTTTGAAGAATATCATAATCAAAATCAAGAATTGATGACAGTAAAGCTGCATTGGAAAATGCTCTTCTCGCTGTGTTGACATCATTGGAGTTTCCACTACCATTTGAAAGAGGCTTGTCCACAGTTAGGCCCATGTCTTTCATCATTTTTAATTGTAACAGTCTTTTTCGTGCTTTTAGTTTAAGCTTATCGCAATCCTTGACATGCCACTTCTTAAGTTTAATTCTATATGAGATTTTTAAAACAAACTCGAAAAAGCGGATCCAAGCGTGTAAAGGACTGATTCCATATTGAAGAGCTTGCGCCTTATCCATGAAAACCTTCGAGTTGGTTCCTGACAATATGTTTAAGACTTTCCCATCTATTAGTGTCATGTGTCCAGTATATTCGACATATATTTATTTTTTCGTTAAATTTATACAAATATATTTGCATGTTGCAAATCTGTGCATCCAAGTTTTCCTTTTCAGCTAATATGAGGGCGGTAGTTTCTTTAATGAATTCAATCTTCAATGGCCGGCAAAATCTAACAGATTGCGGAGCCCTATTGAGCCAAATAATTTGTTGCGTCTCATTTATCAATTTCAATTGAAGGACTATCGTGGACCTGGAAACGCTGTTTGTACAAACTCTGGCCGGACGAACCATCATATCCATAGCTGAAGAATAACTTGCAATGTACCACATTGGGAAGTGTTTCTAGGGCCTCGTGTTGCATTTCGAGAATGCGGGAGGACGTATGATCCAAAAGATTTTGTAATGATACATGTGCCTTATTTTCAAAATATGCAATTCCTTTTGGCCTGAGTTCTAATTTAGAATTAAGTACGGCTCATCCGCAAAAAGCTTCTTTTTAATTTCAATAATACTCTCACAACTCCCAGCTGCTTTCGAAACAACAGCTAAATCTTTTTCATATCATTTTTTAGCTGAAACTGTGGCAGCATGATTGAGTAAGGGAGATAAGTTGCTAATTTTCTTTTCAGGCGAGGACCAGCGCTTTCGTAATCGCATTTTGGGCGACCCACTTTATTTACTAACGCATAATGACCAGTGATTTCTACGAATATGCATTTGTCAAGCCATTTTGAGTGCTTTTCCTTAAATCTTTCCAGAGTTGAATTACACTTCGGCAAGTGTTTTTTTTATATAATTGATGAAGGCTTTCACTTTTTCATTTATTAACTTAGTGTTCTCGTTATTTAAATGTTTTTGTGGGATACTTTCCAATGTGTGCTGTTGTATGGCGCCTCTTGAGCGATTATTGTTGCTCCAAATGTCAACCAGCTCAGAACGACTAAACACATATTGAACTAGAAAAATTTGATTTTTTCGAAAGCGTGTGGATTCGGACAAAAAGGATTATTTTCTTATTAATTTGCACACTTTGGTTAATAACTTCTCAACTACAACTTTTTGCAACGCTTTGCCATGCAAAAGTACTGATCCACGAAACACAACTACACATTCTAAAAATACACATATACAAAACACGGTACAATAGGACAAAAACACATAACAACGAAACAAGCATTGGTAAACTATAGTTTTACATACCTGGACAATCGTTTTCCATATTTATCATTTTCACTTTTGTGTAAACTTTCGCCAGAACAATCAATCAAAGTTGCAAAGTTTTTCACGCCAATTTTACAGAAAACGTGTTGTATATAATCAGCTGACTTTAACAGCGCGCAAACAGAACAGTATTGCTCCACATGTTTAAGTTAAATATTTTTTTTTTTATCTAACTGGGGTGTTTAAAAATTAAAAATCAACAAAATTTTAAAATACTTAACAACAAAAAAATTAATTTATGCCAAAAAAAAACGGGAAAAAAACCACAGTGCATTGTTAATCTTAAGCTGAACCAGAAGAAAAAAGTGTACACCTTCTTTGTCTACTTTAAGGCTGCTTTTGATAGTGTCTTGTAAATAACTGATATATAAACTGCACGATATGGAATTCTGGACGAAGATGGTTTACTTTATAGAAATCGCTTACTCTACTACTAAGTTCACGGTATGGAATAGAACAGAATTATCTGAACCATATGAATCAGTCTTTGGAGTAAAGCAGGGTTGTTTACTTGCTTCTCTATTAGTTTCTCTTATATTAACGACCATAACATTATATTGCTTTTGTAGCAGACAATATTGTAATATTAGCAGAAGAGATTGAGATACTACAAAAAATGATTGATAAATTGGAAAATTATTGTGAGTACTGGAATCTTGCGGTAAATCTTACTAAATCAAAAATAATGATATATAGAAATGGAGGAAAATTAGCTAGAAGTGAAAAATGGCATTTCAAAAGTGAAAAAATGGAAATAGTTAATAAATTCAACTAACTAGCAGTAATTTTAACTCCAAAAATGATGTTCACAAAACACGTCAAAAATGGAAGTAGTCGAGCAAAAAGTAGCATTAACGCTACATCGAATTCGTTTTAACTTAGTCACAATGAAAACAAAATATCATGTATTTAGAGCAGTAATCCGAACCATTCAAGCATACGGAGCTCAGTTTTGGGGATGCAGTCACTTTGAAGAAGTTAATAGATTACAAAGATATTTTTCGAAAAGAGTGCTAACATTACCCAACCCAACACCTAATTACGCAATTATGCTGGAAACCGATTTAGAAGATAGACATTTGTATATTTTTAATTTAAATTTAACGTACTTAAAACGCACACTATTTCAGTTCGCAGAATTTCGCCTTCCACACAAATTTATTATTAAAATCTTTAAAAAAACAATTTTGAGCAGGAAGTCTAAAAATAAAAATAAAAATAAACAAAAATATGAATATACAGCAGCAACCAGGTATGACAGGCAGGAGTAGGTTGAAAAACAAAACTTTTTATTAAATGCTTTGAATATAAAATAATATGAAGATCGATTGCAGAGAACTGCTCAAACTCAAACTCTTTATGGAAGACTCAACTTTAATAGAGGACAATATAACATCATGGTTACTGCCAGCCAAAAAACTGTAACGTGGATTTCTAAAGCTCGTTTTGATTTAATACAACTAAATGGTTCACGATTTCCAACAACTAATTTCCAAGTATGCTCTTTATGCAATATGAGAGAAATTGAAAATATGCAACATTTTTTTTTGTAGATATGCCTGATATTAAATTGCTTCAGACTGGAAAATTTCATAATCCAAATTTTTCAATACCATAAAACTTTATTATGCTAGTATAGATTATTAGCATAGATTTTTTTATTTGAATACTTGCTGATATACAAATTTGTTTTTTTTCATTCGCTACAACAATTATCAGATTTTTCGGCGCAAGGTGCATGGAGCAAGGTACATGTAGTTGCCCATGAGAAGAAGATGGATTATCAAAATTAGATCTGGCAACACTTAACTATTGGCCTTGAACTTAGAATATCATTTGGCAGTTTTTCTTTTTACCGATTTTTGACTTTGCCCATTTGTGATTTTGAAGATTTTTTTGGGCGATTTTTATTTATTGCAATTTTTGGTTTTGGCGAATTTTTGATTTTGGCGATATATTTTCCACGACAATCACATTGATAACTAATGTACTTAACAAAAGACTGTTGCTTTCGTATTACTTCATATTATTTATATAGGAGGTGCCACGCCCACTAATCCCACCCCGCCAAATTTTTATTGGTCTACCCACATTAACATCTGATGGACTCGTGCAAAATGTCGAGTCTTTCCCTTTTATAGAACACCATTTATATGATATTAGATATCTACTTTGCATGGGCGGTGCTACGCCCACTGCTACGATTACGCCCATTTTTTTGTTCGACTGATCATAAAAAGAACCTATGGGCTCATGCAAAGCCACAAAGCCCTCTCTTGTACAGTACTCCAGATATATGACATTAAATAGTTACTTTGCATGGGGACTGCCACGCCCATTGGTGTGAACCCGCCAATTTTTTATCCGACTACTCATACTAAGATCTGATGGTGTCGTGCAAAGTGTCAAAGCTTCCCTTTTTTAGTAAACCAGTTATATGATATCAGATATTTACTTTGTACGGGCGGTGCCTCGCCCACTGCTCCGATCATGCCCATGTCTAACTAATCACATGAATAACTTATGGGCTCACACAAAGTCCCAAAACTCTCACTATAATAGTATGGCAGATATATGGCATTTTATATTTAATTTGTATGGCAGGTGCCACGCCTATTGGTCCGACTACTCACATTAATAATAGGTGACACCAGACAAATTTGAAAAAGCTCTCTCTATCACAGTACTCGAGATATACAATATTGAATTATTACTTGTTTGGGAGGTACCACGCCCACTTGTCCGATCCCGCCCATTTTCGGCGCAGCTACTAATATTAACAATAGATGACCTTACACAAATTTGCAAAGCTCTCCCTGTCATAATACTCAATATATGTGTATGTTATTAAAAATTTACTTTGTGTGGGAGGTGCCACGCCCACTAAAAATATTTAAAAAATTATAGCCTATAGCACTTCCCATATCCCCAGTAAGACTCTGTGAAAATTTCAGGAATATCAGATGGGTAGTTTCGGAGATTACCTCCTACAAACAAACAAACAAACACACATTACCTCTTTATAATATTAGTATAGATAACGGATAATGACGATGTCATAGCTCTATATAATATTCTTTAAATTAATTTTGTAAGTTTACTATTTGTATTGAATTTTTGAAAACAAATAAAGAATAATTTCATATACTACTAATAGTTACCGTTTATTGGCATAAATACATTAATTTATACTAGCAGATGCCAGCCGTCGAAATTCGAGTGCAAATTCTAGGAAATTCTATTTTTTCATTAAATAAAGACCCTAAGGTATGCTAATCAATTATAGCCAATTCACAAATCAACACAAAAAAAAAACAAACTCATTTTTATTATAAACACATTAACAAATTTAATAAACACACACATAGCATTGTATAATTTTATGTATGTGTTAGTAGCAGTGATGTCAGATGTAGGGAATTTTCCCTTTTTGTAGGGATTTTTTTTCAAAATTTTGAAGCGTAGGGAAAAAAGGACAGATTTTTAATTTTAGGCGAAATGTAGGGAATTTTTTAAATTTATTTTTTTTTTTTCTTTAAATAGCATACATTTTTTGAAAAAAAATTAATTTTTAGTTCAAAATGTCATCCCCATCAATTATGGAAGAAACACCTACAACAAATTGATTACCAATCTGGTAATATTCATAAAAAAATATGAAAGAGTGGTAATACCACGATAAAAAAAACATGCGATCAGATGGCATTACTCGAAGTGATAGTGGAATTTTTTCGATAATTGTTTATGGTATAGCAAATAAAACATTTTTAAAGTAATACATTTCCATCCATCATGTAAGTAAACAAAATATTAAAATTTTATTGTAATTTTCTTTAATACAATTTAATTGTAGAAAAATGTCATCTTCTGATACTTTTTTGATACCTCTTCTGATGAAACAGTTACCAATAAAAGTAAATACCTAAAATAACGATTTTGTCCAAGTTGGATCAAAGATGACAATTTCAAGGGTTGGCTCGAGCCGGCGCCATGAAAAATGGCCACAATGAAAAATGACCCCAAACTGAAAATGAAAAATGACCCCAAATTTTTATATTGAAAACAACAATAAGAAAGTTTGGGGCAATCTTTCCTTTTAAATTGGGGCCATTTTTCATATCCCAATTTGGGGCCATTTTTCATTTAAAAAATTACCCCAAATTCTTCAAATATTTGGGGCAATTTTGCATAATGAAAAAAGACCCCAAATTTAAGATTATTATCAAAGAAATAATTGTAATTTTTTTTGGGGTCATTTTTAATTTTTCATAAAATAAGGAATGTAGTATGTGTAGGAATACACTCAGCACTTTACACAAAAGCACTTGTTTCAAAAAATATTTTTGGAAACAATAACACAATGTGTTTTAAGTCAAAATAAAAAATAAAATATTCAATCTGATTTTGTATTAAAAAGTATCGGACGTACATTTTTAACTAAACATATATCCTCGATATATTTTAAAGCTATCAGAACTGCAACGGGATTTATTATCTGTTGTTTACGTTATTTGTTTTCTGTAAAAGAAATTAATATTTTGTTTTTGACGAGTGTAAAGTGTAAAAAAATTAACAAACCGAGAGGAAAAAAATAAGTTAATTAAATATATGTCTAGATGAATTGTGAGCATATTGTTGGAAAAAAAATTGGCAGTAAACTGCTTTATGTAAATGATCAGAAAATGATTTTAAAAAAAATCATCTTATAAAGACATTGCAAAGTACGAATGTTGGAGAAGCACGTGCAAGGCAAGAGTAAATATTTTGCCTGAAAGAAAATGTGTGTTGCCGAAAAAAATTATTGAATATAATCACAATACCGAAGAAGAAGCTTTACAGGAGCTAAAGACAAAAAATTATATTAAAACGGAATGTCTAGCTTACGCAACAACCCTAGGAGGAGAACGAAATGCCATAAAAACTATTAAATCCGCCTACAGGAGTGCATGTGGAAGGTAATACTAAACTGTTTTAAACACATAAATTTTAAAAATATTATGTTTTACATTTGCAGATTTCATGATGAAACCAAAAACATTTCACTCCCCAAGATAAAAAGGGGTCTTAATTATTTAGTAAGCAAATCGTTTGTCTCATCTCCAAGATCTGCTCTGGACGTTATTGAAGCGTTCCAATTGGAAAGAGTATGGACTAATTTTGGTATCTCTAGAGATGAAGAAAACCCGAAACCATTTTACACCGCTTGTATCAGAGAAGAGAGCGTCTCCTACTGCATATTTTCGTCGATGAAGTCCATATACCTAATAAGGGAGAACATTGCTATATCCAATAGAAAATATTTGATAGACGGCACTTTTAAAGTTGTTCCTCAAGGATGTTTCAAACAACTTATAGTAATATATATTGAATATTTCGATGAGGTAGATATAATTTCAAAGTAAGAGTATTATTAACGCAAAAAAATTTTTTTTTTAGAATTCGTGTGATAGCAGGCAATTCTGAAAAAAAAAATTTTCTGCGTTGCTATTTTTAAAGTAAGGGTAATAGCAATACTGCTGGAACAAAAATCTTTTAATACCAATAAAAAATTATGCGTTTTAAAACATGAATCATTTTCCCTAAAAATTTTTCTATAATAGATATTTCCAATATTTTTTGTTTTTATGACAAACAAGAGCCAAGTTTCATATGAGCACATGTTGCAATACATCAAGGTCAACATATTCAACATGAAACCGACCATATTCGTCTCTGATTAGAGACGGGACTACAGCAAGCTATCAAAACGATCTTTCCTAATGCGCGATTAGTTGGATGCTGGTAATAATGTTATACCACATGTTCACTTCAATCATTAGATAAATAATCTTTCTTCTGTCCTAAATTTTAGGTTCCATTTTTGCCAGGCTGTAAGGCGGAAGGTTTGCAATTGCAGCCACTTACTACAGTATGTTCATAGCTCCAAGCCAACTTCTATAGCATACCGCAAGCTCATGGCACTTCCTTTGCTGCCGCCAATCCAAATACAGAAGGCATTTGAAAATATTCGGAAATCCATAAGCCTAATGGACAGTGAAAATAAGTTTGGAAAGTTTTTAAATTATTTTGAAAAACAATGGCTTTCGAAGGTGAATTATTTATATTTGTTAATGTTGTTTTGAATAATCTTTATAATTACTTATCATAATATTCAGGTGGGCTGCGATGGTATAAGTGTGTACCAAGAGAGCACTCGCACTACTTCAGCAGTGGAAGCTTATAATGGGGTATTGGGATAATCCATAGAAAAGAATGGAGATTTTTTTAAATTTGTTAATTCAATTAGAAATGAGGAGTTTTTTAAAACCCGTGAGTTTGAAGTGATTGTCGAAAGTGGTGGAACAGTCCAAAAACGACGCAGGAAGGCTAGTGTTACCAAAAGCAATAAAATCGAGGAAGCAACGCAACTGCTACAGCAAGGAAAAATCACCATTCCTTAATAGAATGGTGTATGGGCCAAATAATATAATGGTTGACGCAATTCCGCAGGAGATCATATTTGAGAAAGAAGAGACCGAGGATGCCACCGAAGAAGAAGAGGAAAATCTTATTTCAGTTCCTGAACACAGCGACTGTGTTGTTTGTGCAGACATGATTCCAGATATAGTTTTTTTTTACCTTGCAAGCATTTAAAAGTATGCAGTGCATGCGTACTCAAGCTACAGGCAGATGCCATTGCAAACAATATGGACAGGTTTAATTGTCCATATTGTAGATGTAGTGTTGAAGATACTATGAAGATATATAATTAATTATATAGGACAGACGACTGTATAGCATAAAATCGAAATGAGTTTTACATTTTATAGTTTTTCCTTACCTTAATATAGTTTGTAAACCGAATTTATTAATTATTATTTTATTTTTATTATTATTAATTTTATTGGGTTTTTTTTTTTTTTTGTCATAAATAAAAGTTTGTTTCAATAAACTTGGGCCTTTTCCTTATTGGCTTAGGTCTACAGAACGATTTTGTTTAAAGTGTGGCCATTTTTCATATTGGTAAAGTTTCAATTTTTGGGGTCTTTTTTCCTTTTCATAGAAATAGCTTTTATTTTTTTTTGGGGCATTTTTTCACTTCAGATTGGGGCCAATTTTCATATTCCATATCAGTGAGATTTTTCATTTTTAAAACGACCCCAAAATTGGGGCATTTTTTCATTTTCGGTTTGGGGCCATTTTTAATTGGGGCCATTTTTCATGGCGACGCTCGAGCCTATTAAAAACGATGACTTTATATGCAAGTTTAAGGCCTGTGACAAAATCCTTAATGGTGAAAGTCAGACCTTATAAAACATGCTGCAACCAAGACTCATAAAAAGCTAGTTACCGCAATAAATACAACAACAAAAATGGATTTTTTTTTGCCAAAAAAGTCTCTGACAAAAACAGTGGTGTTTCAAACTTTGAGATTCGAATATGCCTTTTTTTGCTGAACATAATGTAGCAATACAAATAATAGAGCATTTAGTACCGCTTTTAAAGGACATTGTTCCAGATTATAAAATATTAAAAGATTGCCAATTAGGTAGAACCAAATGTACACAAATTATTCAAAATGTTTTGGCAAGTGAAGAAAAGGAAAAGTTGATACAAAATTTAAAAAGTAATATGTTTTCGGTACTAGTTGATGAAAGCACAGATGTTGCCTCACAAAAAACAATGTGTGTTCTTGTCAGATATTTTGATGAGCAACAAGAAAGAACGATAGTTCAGCTATTGGATTTACTACACTTAGTATCAGATTGCACTGCCGATTCACTGTATAACAAATTTAAAACAACCATTTTAGGCTATGGAATTCCATATAAAAATATAATTGGTTTGCGCTGCGACGGTGCCAGCGTAATGGTCAGCCAGTATAACTCTTTTGGATCAAGACTTCTAGCTCACAATCCAGATGTTATTACAATTAATTGCATATGCCACTCAGCTGCCATCATCGCAAACAAATCGTGTTTAATGTTGCCAAGAGCACCCGAGGATTTGATAAGACAAATAGGAACATATATTTCGGGAAGTTCTAAACGATGTTGTCAATTGGAAGAATTCCAGGAAATTCTTAATGCTGAAAAAAGAAAAATATTTCGAACATCAGCAACCAGATGGCTATCACATCGGAAATGTGTCGAAAGAATTTTGGAAAATTGGCATGTTTTGTTAGAATATTTTAAATACGCATCTAGTCAAGACAAACTTAAATCGGCCGATTTAATATTAAATGAATTGACAAACGAATGCAACAAAGCATATTTGCTTTTTTTAAAATATGTGTTAAACTATTTTAATTCGCTAAATGCACTTTTCAAATCTAAAAGGCCGTTAGTTCATGCCCTCCATTCTGAGTCATTGAAAATTTTTTTTAAGCTAGGTCAAAATTTTATCAAAAAATCCGAGTTAAGGTTTGATCGTGTTATAAGATCACCACATGTTTCTTTGCAAATCGAAGAAATTTACGTTGGAAATGAATGCGAAGAACTATTGAAAAGTTTTCCACAGCAAAGTGCAAACCAAATAAAATCTGATTGTCTCAAATTCTTCATAACGGCTCTTGAGGAAACCCAAAGAAGACTTCCTTTAAAGGATGATTCAATTTTTAAAGAAATGGAGTTTTTGAGCCCAGAAGCAGCCATTGGTGGTATAAATAAAAATGTTTTTAAATTTAAATTACTGTGCCAAAAATTTAATACTGATATTAACAATCTAACACAGGAGTGGTTAACATTGGAGTACAATTTCTCCAACCAAGAGAAGCTGTGTTTATCTAAACTAGACGTGGAGCAATTTTGGTCTAATATTTGTAAATCCAAAAACTTTAATGAGACTTTATTGTTTCCAAACTTTGCTAAATTGGTCAAAATTTTATTGGCTTTACCACATGCTAGTGCGGATGCTGAAAGAATATTTTCTTTAGTAACAGATGTTCGAACAAAAAAGAGGAACAAATTAAGCCACGAAGTTTTAAACTCAATTTGTATAATCAGATCTCACTTACAGTCAAATACAATGAACTGCATAAGTTTTAAGTGTATAACTAGTCATTTTAATAGAATGAACTCTAAGGTACTTTATAACTAACTATTTTTTATACTGCACTTTTAATGTTAACTTTTTATTTTTAGTTTTTACTTTATTTTTGTGTTATTTTCTTTTGGAAATATCTTTTTAACCGTTTTTTTTTTTTATGAAATTAAAAACAATATTTTTTTTGTTATTTCTTTATAAATACATAAATTGTACCTGAATTAATGTATAAAATGTAAATAAAATTTACTTTTGTTTAAAAACTATTTTTTTTTATTAAAATAAATGAATTTATAGCGTAGGGAAAAATGTAGGGAAAAAAAATTTGGGTGTAGGGAAAAAAGGGAATTTTTTTTTTTGAGAAACGTAGGGATTTTCAAAAATTTCGTCTGGCATCACTGGTTAGTAGCAACTTTAAATGCAATTTACTCAAAATTAAGGAAAAAATTTAAAAATCTGTAAATTTTTGAATAGGCTGAAAAGAAATACCTTTCAAATAATATACGATTGGTCAAAATCGGGACAAAATGGTAGAACAAAACATCGGTCAGATAAACATACAGTGTTTGCCAAAACGTAAAAAAAACTAGTGGACATTAGTAAGTAACTTTGCAACTAATGAAATCAATATATCAAGTCCATCACTATGGTACTAATCTAGATAAGTTATAATACATATCTACTGCATGTGGATGGTGCCACGCCCACTTTTCCCATCTGGTCTAAAATGTAAAAAAAACTAAATGTTCTCGAAGCAAACATAAAATATTTTTTTTTTTTTTTATTTATTTACTAGATATAGAGGATATATTTACAAACATTTTTACAAAAGTTTTGAGATAATGTAAATTTATATCTATAACTGGCATAACTTTAAAGTTGTGAGTCGGATTGGCAAATATAAGCTGTTTTTAGATAAAACAAATTGATTTTAGTTCATAGAATATTTATCTTAACATATTTACAAAAGTAAGTAAATATTTATATTTAAAAAAAAAAAAAAAACTTTAAACAAGTTTAATTTCAAATTATGTAAATTTAATAATTATTAATTTTCTGTATTTTAAACAAATTTCCAAATATTTTACAAGCGTACTAAAGGGATAAGTTTGTCCATTGAGGATCCCAGCAAAACTTTCTATTACATGTAATGAGCTATAGAATAAGAAATCAAAAGTGTTCAATAGTTACCTTTCCATTACGAAACCCATTATTTTAACATGGGGGTGTCATTGGAGGAAAGGCCTTACCGGCACCTTATTAGGTACTGATACAAATAACTAGTTACTTTATAGACAACAAGAAGGGTTTTGAGTAATTTGTTACATGTAGGAAGTAAAGTAAATTTCTGTAAAAACAACACATTGGTATCGCATAATCCTTTGTAAATAATGTAATGTAAAATTTAACAGCTTTTGTTGCGTTTTTTGTCCAATGATGACTAACGCCGCGAAATAGTTTGTTTCATTAAATTTAACTCATTATTTATAGTTTTTACTAATACAAACAATGGTCATTATCATAAGTATTTACATAAATCATTATCAGGAAGTTCTTACATTTAGATTGGAATTATTCAAAAGGTATGGGGTTAACATTACCATGTAATGCAACGGTAATAACTTATCATTACCAAGGTTTTGCTGGGATGTTTAGAACTTCAGTTAAGTTCAGGATACTTTTTCTAAAGTATTGAAGTCTAAATCCATTATAGTTAGGGCAGATACCAATAAAATGAAATGTTTTTTCTGTTTCGTCCAGGTTGCAGAGTGTGCACAACTCGACTCGATGTAGCTCTGAATGGTCTAGTGTTAATATCTAATAGGCCTCCTATTGCTCGAATTAGTAGACTAATTGCACGTGAAGAGAGATTAGAGGTAGTAATTTTCAATAAAAAATATTGCATTGCGGATATAAATCATGGAATTGCGAGCTTCTTGCATCAGAAATAACGGTTCCATTTTCATAATAATTAACGAGGAACAGAATTGATTTGTAGTAATTGCAAAGTGGAACTGTATTATCTTCTGGTACGAAATTGATTTTTGCACATAAGTTTGACCATTCCTCCGCCCAAAAAGTATGTTCAGCTATAATTATTTTTGCAAGTTTGCGAGGCAATCTATTCTGAGGCATATTTAGGATTTTATTTATATAATCGAAATGCAACTTTAATGTATCGAGATATAATGATTTTAAACCAGTATCTGCAAGTAAAATGTAGTTTGCTGTGTTGGTGGGCAATAATAACACTTTTTTGGTAAAAAATCTTAACAATTTTTCAACTACATCGTATTTTTTATAACCCCATACCTGGGCTCCATATAGCATTATAGAACGAGAAGCAGCACTGAAGATTTTAAGTTTATTTTTAATGTTTATTTTAGGATGGTTTATATATTTGGACCAAGTATAAGAAATCGCCATTTTTGATGTTTTGAGTTTGTTTTCTAGATGTTTGTTAAAAGATAAATTAAAAGACAGATCTATGCCAAGATGCTTGTAAGAGTTCATAATTTGAATTTCATGTTCTCCATAAGTCCATTTTAAGTTATTGGGTATTCTCGTCCCACTACGAAAAACTAATACCTGGGATTTAGTTAGGTTGACTTTTAATTGCCACAAGTTACTATACGCGTACAGAGTATCAATCATGGTTTGCAGACCACTTTGGGAGTCAGATAATATGACAATGTCATCGGCATAGAGTAGGATTTTTACTGTGATGTTTTCAACTGTTATCCCGCCAGGAAATTCATCGGCTAAGTCCTTCAGGTATAAGGCAAATAGCATTGGGCTTAATAGACACTTGTTTAACACCAAGATTTACATCAAAGGAGTCAGAAAAGGAATTTCCGAAAAATATTTGGCATGAAGTGTTTTCATAAGAGAGTTGAAGTAATCGTATTATTTTTGTTGACAACCCCATACGCGACAGTTTGTAGAACAAAGAGTTCCTAGGAATCCTATCAAAAGCGCATGAAAAGTCGATGAAAAATGCATACGTATTTCTGCCGTTCAATTTGTGAAGTGAACCAGATTTAGAAGATTAAAGATATTATCGACAGTTGAATAGTTTTTTCTGAATCCAGCTTGGTATTGATTTATGATGTTATATTTGTTAGTCCAATCAGTAATACGATTCAGAAGAATATTATTAAAAATTTTGCAAAATGTATCAATTAGAGACAATCCACGATAATTAGAAGGGCAGTTTGGATCTCCCTTTTTTAGAAGTGGAATAAGGATTGCAGTTTTAAAACTAGCTGGTATATTTTCCTTAAGAAAAATCATATTTAGTACAGAAAGCATTTCATTAACAAAATTAACGGGAGCATTTTTAAAAAACTCGTAAGTGATACCATCCTGACCAGGTGACTTGTTGTCCTTTAGACACTTAAGTACAGAAATAAGTTCACATAATTCAGATGGTGAATCTAAGTATGGATCTATATTAAAAGGTAAGCACCAGTTAAACACATTTGATGGATTTGTGTCTTGCAAAATATTGCTAAAATGTTGTAGGAAATCATCAACGACTAAATTACCACGCGTAGAATGTGGACGAGATTTTAAATTGTTAGAAAGTTTCCACCACTCTTTGCTGCAATTTATTTTGCTTAGCTGCTGTAAGTTTGAATTATAATGTTGCAGTTTACTGGTATGGCACACGTTCAAATATCTATTTTTAGATGACTTATACTTCACTTTGTTGGTGTTAGTATGAGGTATTTTTTAAGGTTTTTTAACATTGTTTTACGGAAGCGGGCACACTTCCAATTAAACCATTTTTGCTTGGACTCAAAGTAAAATTTAGACTATGTTTTAACGTTAGCTTTTAGAATTTTGTTTTTGATATTTAGAACCATGGCATCAACTGGTGTATTTCCATAGATATGGGAACAGCAAGACAATTGATTTAGATTTTCAACATATTTGGTAACAGTATTTGGATTCCAATGTAATCTTTGTGGCCGTAACTCAGGTATAAAATTTGTATTGCTTGCAGGTTCGCTAATTTTTAAATCAAGTGGCATATGGTCAGAATAGGAATTTTAAACAACAAACATAAAACACATAAAAAATCAGCATTCCCACTAACATAAAATATAAAAAATAAAATTTAAAAGATTTAAATATAAAAAATAAAATTGAAATCTCTTAAAGGTACGGAAAATGTTCGGTATTAATAGTAGCACATTTATTCACCATTTTTTATATAATAGACTGCTAAAGTGTATTCGAAATATTTATTGCAATATTTGGTAAAATTCCTTCCGAAGTTTTCAAAAGATAAATTAAATATATTTTGTATTTTCTTTTTTACGGAAATGAAAAGAAAACATTTAATTGTTGTTAACTGAAAATTAATGTTCATGATTTTTGTGAAATTACATGTAAATTTATATTTTTCATTATGGCTGCATGAATACAAATGACTGCCAGATGGTGGCAATGTTAAAGACAAATTGTTTCATTTTCCAATAAAAGCATATAAAATATTTTTGTAAGGCAAATTTCATACTATAAGAAAAGGCATCTCTATACGAAATTATGCAAAAGTTTGTAATAAATTTCTTGTTTACAAGTGGAAGAGGGTACAAATTTAATGGATGATAATAAAAGATAGGAAATAATTTTATATGAAGCAAAATTGCTTTTGTTCTTTCTTATTCTTCGTATAAAAGCAGTTAAAGTTTTATTTGCGTATTTGCAGAAACTTTTGAAAACTACCGGCTCCACTAGTCTGAACAGATATTAAAGTTGAGATTTTTGAAACTTAAATAGCGGCACATTATCTCCATAAGTTATAAAAATGTATTCAAAACGCCATCTAAATTAATAGAGCCTTTTACTAAGTTATTCGTTTGTATATCATATATGATAAAAAAAAATATATAAATATCTATCGATTTTTATAATGCGGTTATATTGACCCTACGAGTAATAAAGTTTTAATATCAACATGTAGATCCGGATTATTTTTTTTTTTTTTTCATAATTCAAATATTTTCAACAAGTTTCTAATTTATCATATTCAAACAAGATTCAAAATGACTTGATAGCATTGGATAATTGGTGTGTTTTACATAAACTTGTTCTCAATATTGGAAAATGTTGTACTATTCTTTCCTACAACACTATTGGCGACGTTGTTCCTAAAAGAGTTATCGAGGTAAAGGAGCTTGGAGTTATTTTTGATGCCAAATTGAATTTTGGTAGACACATTGATTATATTACTCTAAAGCCTACTCAATGTAAGGTTTTATTAAAAGAAACTCTTGTGACTTTAAAGACCCCATCACTCTAAAGTCTTTACATGTTTCATTTCTCAGAAGTAAATTAAAATGTTGTCGCCCTTATAGGCCACTTATTCTAATAGAATTGAAAAAGTTCAAAATCTTTTCACGTAATACGCTTTAAAAAAATAAATTGGGCTGATGATATACCCTCATATGAAAGTAGGCTTAAATTTCTAGCCCTGCAATCTTTAATGTTTATCAATTTTTAATGTTTTATCAAATGAGATTAAATGTGACTATTTATCTAATCTTTGCGATGAAAAGTTTCGTGTTATGAACCGCTTTTTTTTTTGAGGACTAGCACATAACAAATTGCGGGACATATGAAGCGAATGCAAGATGCTTAAAATTTTGCAACAGTTTCTCGTCATTATCGGATTTTAATTTAAATAAAAATAATTTTGATTTAAACTTATTTAAAATATTTTATTAAGATATGTGACAAAGATATCATCTAAATCATAATAAATAAATAAATATTATTTTTATAAAATCAAAAACTCCCAAAAGTTTGATTTTTATACCCTATAACACTATGTGGTTTGTGTATAATGACTTTGTGCTGCTGTTTGTAACTACCAAAAATATTGCACCTAGACCCATCGTTTATTATACCGATCGACTCAGAATCACTTTCAGAATCACTTTCTGAGTCGATTTAGCGATGTCCGTCCGTCCGTCTGTGTGCCCATGTAAACCTTGTAATCAATATACAGGTTGAAAATATTTTGATGAAATTTGGTATGTAAGCTTTTCTCGGCCATGGGATGAACGCTATTAAAATTGCTGAAATGCGGTCCATGTTCAGACCTAGTCCCCATACAAAAGACACCTATGAAATCAACATAAATTGCCATAAGATCCAAATTATCATATAGATCTCAGTCACATTCGGTTCGTATATGTTTATTATATCCATCAATCACTAGTCCAAAAATAATCCCTACAGGACAATTCTTAGTCATAAGCCCCGTATAGAGTTGCTTCCCGATATTCACTTAAATCTATCAAAAAACAAAAATATAGCACAGATTTTTCTCAAAATTGGTTTGTTTATATTTTTTCCAAATATAAGTGACTTTACCAAATACGGTCAGGATCGGTCCATTTTTCGACCTAGTCCCCATATAAATATAGCTCCCGATATGAACTTTTTCATATCTGCAGCCAAAAAAAATTAAAAATAATGCCAATCAAATTTGGTTTATGCTTATTTTCTATATCCAATTAGTTGGACCGAAGAGATATGGTCTCTAAACCATGGAATAGAGTATCGTATAGTCGGACTAGACCGACTATAATTATCTTGCTTGTTGATTTTAAAGATGTCCAGTTTAAGGAAAACAAAGAAAATTTGCTGAAATCTAAGTTACAAAAGTAAAATAAAACAAGTAAGAAAATTATAGTCGGTCTAGATGGACTATATGATGCCCTATACCATGCGTTTAGAGACCCTATCTCATAGGCCCAACTAACTGGACATAGAAAATAAGCATAAACCAAATTTGGTTGGCATTATTTTTAATTTTTTTGGCTGCAGATATGAAAAAGTTCATATCGGGAGCTATATTTATATGGGGACTAGGTCGAAAAATGGACCGATCCTGACCGTATTTGGTAAAGTCACTTATATTTGGAAAAAATATAAACAAACCAATTTTGAGAAAAATCTGTGCTATATTTTTGTTTTTTGATAGATTTAAGTGAATATCGGGAAGCAACTCTATACGGGGCTTATGACTAAGAATTGTCCTGTAGGGATTATTTTTGGACTAGTGATTGATGGATATAATAAACATATACGAACCGAATGTGACTGAGATCTATATGATAATTTGGATCTTATGGCAATTTATGTTGATTTCATAGGTGTCTTTTGTATGGGGACTAGGTCTGAACATGGACCGCATTTCAGCAATTTTAATAGCGTTCATCCCATGGCCGAGAAAAGCTTACATACCAAATTTCATCAAAATATTTTCAACCTGTATATTGATTACAAGGTTTACATGGGCACACAGACGGACGGACGGACATCGCTAAATCGACTCAGAAAGTGATTCTGAAAGTGATTCTGAGTCGATCGGTATAATAAACGATGGGTCTAGGTGCAATATTTTTGGTAGTTACAAACAGCAGCACAAAGTCATTATACACAAACCACATAGTGTTATAGGGTATAAAAATCAAACTTTTGGGAGTTTTTGATTTTATAAAAATAATATTTATTTATTTATTATGATTTAGATGATATCTTTGTCACATATCTTAATAAAATATTTTAAATAAGTTTAAATCAAAATTATTTTTATTTAAATTAAAATCCGATAATGACGAGAAACTGTTGCAAAATTTTAAGCATCTTGCATTCGCTTCATATGTCCCGCAATTTGTTATGTGCTAGTCCTCAAAAAAAAAAGCGGTTCATAACACGAAACTTTTCATCGCAAAGATTAGATAAATAGTCACATTTAATCTCATTTGATAAAACATTAAAAATTGATAAACATTAAAGATTGCAGGGCTAGAAATTTAAGCCTACTTTCATATGAGGGTATATCATCAGCCCAATTTATTTTTTTAAAGCGTATTACGTGAAAAGATTTTGAACTTTTTCAATTCTATTAGAATAAGTGGCCTATAAGGGCGACAACATTTTAATTTACTTCTGAGAAATGAAACATGTAAAGACTTTAGAGTGATGGGGTCTTTAAAGTCACAAGAGTTTCTTTTAATAAAACCTTACATTGAGTAGGCTTTAGAGTAATATAATCAATGTGATAAATCAATTTGATAAAACGGGACCCGAAGGGGAACAATATGAAGGGCCTAATGAGGAACAATATCGAGAGGAAAGATATGATAGAATAACCGAAAATATGGTAATTAAGGCAATACAAAGCTTTGCCCCCTTTAAAGCAGCAGGCCCAGATGAAATCTTTCCTGCTCTATTACAAAAGAGCGGGGACTTGATTGGCAGTAGTCTGGCTCTCTGCTTGCCTAAAACTTGCGCATACCCCCAGAGCATGGCAGGAGGCCAAAGTGGTCTTCATACCAAAGCCGGGAAAGGAAAGCTATGCGAACCCTAAGGCCTATCGACCGATAAGTCTCACATCCTTCCTACTGAAAACCATGGAGCGAATAGTCGATAACATGGTTAAATCTCAAATCCCAAATGAGCTGTTTAAGTTCAAACAACACGCTTATTTAAAGGGACGCTCAGTAGAAACTGCGCTTCATGAAGTAGTTCACCACACAGAAAGATCTTTCGATCTAAAAATCTTTACTCTAACCATATTCATTGATATAGAAGGAGCTTTTAACAATGTATCAACAAATACGCTACTCCACTCCCTAGAACGATTCGACATCGACCGGGATATCAAAGCCTGGATCAGTCACATGCTAGGGAATAGATGGATAAGTTGCGAGGTTGGTGGCATTAAAATAAGAGACAAGGTTTGCTGTGGGACACCTCAAGGGGGAATTCTATCGCCCCTTCTCTGGGTGACCACTATAAACAGTCTTCTAAGGATTCTAACCGATAAGGGTTTCCAACCTGTCTGCTACGCAGACGATGTAGCGATGCTGTTAAGGGGGAAATATCCTAGAAATTTATGTAGGAGGGCATCGGATGCACTCGAAATAGCATACGATTGGGCACAACCAAGGAGATTAAATGTGAACCCGGAAAAGACTGAAATATGCCTCTTTACTAGGAAGACGAAAATAGTCGAATTCGATGAACCCCGCTTCCAGGGCAAAACGATTAGAATCACACAAACGGTGAAATACATTGAAGTGATTCTCGACAAAAAGCTCACTTGGAAGGACCATATTGAGAGCAAAGTCGCGAAGGCTCATCGGATATGGGCCATTTGCAGAAGAGCTATAAGTTCAAAATGGGGTTTAAACCCGAGGATGACTCATTGGCTTTACACAAGCGTCGTTAGACCTATTCTAACCTACGCATCCGTAGTCAAATGGACATCAATGAACAGGAAATGCTATATTAAACCATTCCAAAAAATACAACGCCTCTGCTGCATAGGAATCAGTGGCGCAATACGGACTACATCTACGAGGGCTTTAGAGACGATTCTATCTATACACCCGATCGAGATTAGAATTAAATATGAGGCAGCTCTGGCCATGTTCCGACTAAGAGTAACAGGGGAATACATCACCGACCGGAATTCAACACAGTGGATTTTAGCTGTGATAGAATCGCGGAAGTGTCGACAAACATACCCTGCAGTATAAGGATACCTGACAGGGAAAGCTGGTTGAACGAAAATTTTCTACGAAACCTTCCAGGGTCACATTACTACACAGACGGATCTAGTCTGCATGGTAGGACTGGTATATGTTTCTATGATGGGGACCGTCCCAATGGCATACACCTACGCATTCCGGACCACAACTCTGTCTTTCAGGCCGAAGTGGTCGCGATAACGGAATGCATAACATCTATTGACGTACGGGCAATCCCAAGCCCCGGAGACGTGAAAATATTTTCGGACAGTCTAGCGGCTATCAGGGCGATATCCTCGGACAAAACTAGATCAAGGACTGTCCTCAGATGTAAGGAAGAAATTGCAAACTTCACTACAAGAGGCAGACTTGAAATCATTTGGATCCCAGGACACAGTGGTATAATGGGAAACGAGATTGCAGATGAACTGGCCAGGAAGGGTTCTTTCCTGGAGGGCTTCAATTTGGAAAACCCAATACCTTTCCAGGCTCTCAAATTGAAACTATCGGAGTGGGCAACTAATTCACATACTTCAATTTGGGAGGAAACTGACATGGGTAAAACTACGAAGATACTATGGGGCTCGCCAAACACTTCGAAGACTAAGGAAATCCTTAGTCTAAATAGAAAGGAAATGGAAAGGAACTGGAAAGCACTCAGGAGATTTGCTATCGAGACCGAACTCCTAAGTTAAATAAGGAGTCGATTAACGGATGAGCACGAGGATGTAGAGCGCACAACAAGCCGTATATCCGGGTTAAACGGATGGCTCCTCTTTTTCAACCTAACCTAACCTAGCTCTTCAACAGATTTTATGTTGTGCTATCGTAATAGAAAGTCAATATGCTGCAAATTTTGATTTTTTTTAAATTTTAGTATAATCATTGATAACTTTTATGAAAACTAGTAAAAAAACAAGTAAGAAAATTATAGTCGGTCAAGACCGACTATACGATACCCTATACCATGTGTTTAGAGACCCTATCTCTCAGGCCCAACTAACTGGATATACAAAATAAGCATAAATCAAATTTGAGTGGGATTTTTATTAATTTTTTTGGCTGCAGATATGTAAAAGTTCATATCGGATGCTATATCTACATGGGGACTAGGCCTAAAAATGGGCCGATCCTGACAATGTTTGGCAAAGTCTCTTGTATTTTGCAAAAATATATACAAACAAAATTTGAGAAGAATCAGTGCAATATTTTTGTTTTTTGATAGATTTAGGTGAAGATCGGGAAGCAGCTCTATATGGGGCCTACGACTAAGAGTTCTCCCATAGGGATCATTTTTGGACAACTGATTAATGGATGTAATAAACACATACAAACCCAATTTGACTAAGATTTATATGATAATTTGGATCTTATGGCAATATATGTTGATTTCATAGGGGTCATTTATATGGGGGTTAGGTCTGAACATGGACTGATTCTCAGGAATTTCAATAGCGTTCCATGGCCGACAAAAGATTTAATACCAAATTTCATCAAAATATATTTATATTTGCGACCTGCAGTTTGATTACAAGCTTTACATGGACACACAGAGGGACGGACGGACGGACGGACAGCGTTAAATCGAATCAGATAGTGATTCTGATTCGATCGGTATAATAAAAGGCAAAATTGCACTTTACGGGGCGCACCGCCAAAAAAAAATGGAAAATGAACCCATCCTGGAATCAATCCGGAGATTACGAAAATCGATACCAGAAGGAGGGAAAATGCCCCTGGGCGGGCCCAGGAGGCCCCAAAAAGGGACCCAAGGTTGCGAAAAAATCATGTGGGTACTCAAACTTCCGGAAATTTTATGGAGATAAAAAAAAACAAAAAAAATTTGGGGCGTGGTCCCAAGTGTCTCCAGCCCCCCCCACCTAACATTGGGTGCCTGATCCATTTTATAAGTGTGGGTATTCAAATCAAAGGGAAATCCGAGAGCATTAAGAAAATCGATACCAGAAGGGGGAAAATGCCTCTGGGGGTCCAGAGCCTAATAAAAGATGGGTCTAGGTCAAATATTTTTGGTAGTTACAAACAGCAGCACAAAGTCATTATACCCAAACCACATAGTGGTATAGGGTATAATGAATTCCATTGCAATCCCATTTCTAAATTATGCGCGTCCTGAAAGCATTATCATATTTGACTCACAATTTTACCATTGATGTTTTACAAATACTGTCAGATTATTCAGTAAGTATTGATTTATAAAAATTAAAAATACAGTCAATCTTACACCCACAAAAAACAGATTTTGCCTCCATATTTATTGCCCAACGAATTGCGATGAAGTAAATAACCGAATTTTGAATTGATGGTAATAGAGATTCCATTGTATTAACAGCAAATATTTTATCACAAAATAAAATGGCTAAATATTTCTGTTGATAGGATCGATAATTCAGTTTTTGGGGAATTTTGTTTCTTTGGATATATGTAAGGTTGATAGTATTTCCTATTTTCTTGAAGTGATATGTATTTATATATGGAAATGTTTTAAATAATATCTTACGAAGGATCTCGAAATTTGTGAGCAAATGGGAAATTTTTATTAAGTAGAAAAATATACTGTACTTTTCAGAAATGCAGTCACCCAAACTCCCTAGCAAGGAAGCTGATAGTAAGTGGTGTAAATAATCATGATAGAAGAGCTGCCCAGATTAAAGAGGCTCATGTGGAAAGTTAGGGGTCCGATATAGGAATAACTACTTTTAAGAATTAGTATGTTAGAATTTATATACATATATTTGGAACGAGAAAGGCAGATTCCATATGTATAAAGAAAAATTTACTGATCGGTTTGTGCAATGTACCTTTAACTGGTTGGGCGATGACTTCATTTCTGTGTGTATTACTAAGCCTTGTTAACCATAGATTGGAAACGTTTATTCTACACTAAAGTGTACAACAAACAAAATTATAAAGCTATCTATAACCCTAGCAATATGTTCAAATTATTATGCAACTATTGGCAATAATATATTATGAATATTTGATGAAAATTATTATTGTTTTTCCAACAAAACGATTTTTTAGTATTTCTTAATTCTCCAAAAAATAATCCAATCTGGTCCATTGCATTGATTATCCATGGAGTCTTCATAAATTCAATACATAAAACTTTTTTGTCAATAATTTTTAAGATAAACACTAATTTTATACAAGTTTTTTCCTCTTCCTTTTTTGTTCGTGCAGTGGCTAAACAATTAAACGTGCGCAGCTGGAATTGACAAAAAAAAACTTTATTTGCGTCAGCTGTTGTATAAAATGTTGTGACTTAAGAACTAATCACAAAAGCTACAACTATGTGGTTAAAATGTTTGATTTAAAAAAAAAACAACTAAAACGACCATAAACTAAGCAGTAACTTGTGTTTTCCGCCAATAAATCTTTAACTTTCAACGCAAAAATGTTGTTGATGTATTTAAACTTTAATGTTTGCTTAAGAGAATGAACTATTTTTATAGCTAACTGTACCTGAGGTTTCTCTTTACTGTTTTAATATGTTTTGTTTGCCAAATAACTATTAAATGGCTCATAAAATGAATACTACTACATGCGGATTTATTGGTGCCGTCTAGACTGCAATTTATTGGCAAACTGTATGCTAGTTGATGTTTAGTTAGTTTTATATGTTGAAAAATGTTGAAAAATATATTTTGTTTTAAATTTTAGAATCTTTTTCACTGTATCATTGGGTAAGTTCTGTTTTTCTACCTCATATAGTAAGATCCTGCACTTACGTACACTTTAGGACCGGAATCCACTGCTTTCATTGATGAATAATATTTTTGAAACAAACTAAAACAATAATTGGATAAATCAAAAGAAAAAGAGGGATGTATGTTTGTAGTTTTACTCTTTTATTTCATACGTTTATATTTTCTTATGCTATATTTAAAAAAAAAAAAAAAAAAAAAAACAAATTCATATACATATTAAACAAAACTTAAAAAATAAACATAAGGGGTGGAGGTTGAACGAAGGAAGGAGAATAATTGAAAAATCCCCACAGAAACTGTAAGCGATGTGGTGCTCTTAGGTGGGGGGGGGGGGGGGCCGATATATTTAAATATAGAATTCAAGTGGTATAATGTTGTAATTTAAATTTAATTCCTCGATGACATAGAGAACGATGTATCATCTTCACATTCATAAGTGGTGTAATCAACCGCTAAACGCTTTTTGCTGGTTAGTCAGGAGATGTAGATGAACTTATTGAAAAAGTGTTGGGACTTCCTGAAGTGGACGCCAAATTCCGATTTTCTTTTAATTTTGAGCTAGGTGATATAGTTTTTGTAGCAAAAAGGTCTTTTAAAGAGCTTTGTTTACTATGTTTTTTCATTTCCCTGTATAATTCCGAATAACAGGAATATGCGTCCATAATATCTTTGTTAACATTTGAACTCCTCTCAAAATCTGGATCGTATTTTTCAAAAAGAGATATAAACATTGGAAAGCATCTCGTAAAATTTTGGATGTTAGTCCTTCAGATTGAATGGATTTTTCTGCGACATTGCATACTAAATTTTCAGGTTGGATCTGTTCATTTAATTGTAAAAGATCTTCATTGTTGAGTGGTTCATTGTAAGATGTCATAAGTTGAACTACATCATTTGAATCTACTTCTAACTCCAGATGTTGCGCCATATCTACAATATCATTCCAGGTGTCTCGAATTGTTTTTATGCAATCTAAAATATTGTATTCCGCCCAAACTTTTTTTAAAACTTCCCTACCTGAACCTTCTTTACTGTGAATTGCAGCAATTATATTACTGAATGTTTTTTTTTTTTTAAATAGTTCAGTTTAAATGACGCGATAACACATTGGTCCATGGGTTGAAGGATAGATGTGGTGTTTGGAGCTAAAAATTCAACTTGAATATTATCGTTGCCTAAATTTTGCGGATGACCGGGAACATTATCGATAATTAATAAACTTTTATGCGGTAGTTTTCTGCTTTTACAATATTCCTTAACTTCAGCCGTAAAATGTTTGTTAAACCATTCCTCAAAAATATATTCAATAACGCACGCTTTAGGGTTAGATCTATACTAGACTGGCAGTTTATCTTTCAATTAGTTTTTTAACGCTCTAGGGTTTTCATAGCGATGCAAAAGCATGGGTTTAAGTTTATACATTCCTGCGGCATTACTTTACTTTGGATATAAATAAAAGTTCAAGCTGGTATCTTCTTCCAAAAAAGACCTGTCTCATTAACGTTAAAAATTTGGTCTTATCTTTGGTCTCTTTCACAATTTTTGCGAGTTTTCCTGGATACATTTTTGCAGCCTCAACATCTGCAGCTGCTGCTTCACCGGTGACTTTAATGTTGTGTAAGTTGGATCTGTTTTTGAATCGATTAAACCATCCACGACTAGCACCAAATTTAGTCTCGTTTGCGCCCTTTTTAACTTTTAAATCTTTAAACAAGCTTGGCGCTTTACTTTGAATAATTGACTGACTTAAGGGTACGTGTTGTTTTGTTTGAGTTTCTATCCAGATGACTAGTAATTTCTTCATATGTGCAACAAGACCGTGTTCTTTTCTTATGCTGGTATTCTTATTATTGGTGTAGCATTTTTCACTTCAAAAAGAATCTTTGTTCTTGACTACAGTGTTAACAGTAGAATGATTCGAACCTAGTTGGTGGGCTACTTCAGCTTGAGGAGTTCCGTCATCGTACATTCTAATTATCTTAACTTTGGCCTTCAGCGCAAGAATATTTGGAGCTTTTTTTTACTTTTTGATCTGCCATTTTCTTTGAAAAATTTTTTATTTTAAGAATTAAAAAAAAAAAATACACATATTTCTACTTAGTGTGCAAGTTAATAATTCATAGAATTGTTGTTCAAAGAAAGAAACTATACATAAATCAAAACAGAAAATTTTATTTTTTATTCTTCTAAAGTCGAATTAATTATGAATTGTATTATGTATTTCTATTTTACAAAGGTTTTTGTATTGATTTATTTCTACAAAAGTTTTGCTCTGATTCGTTTTCGTTCCTATTCCACTTCACAAAGATTTTGTTTTGATTTGTTTGTACATGCATTCACTTATAACAAAAATTAGTTTTCCTATAAAATGGGACTTTCCGTTTTTATACGATAGCAAAATTTATGTTTTATAGAAATAATGTACACACATACAAAAACACGTTGTTACAAGTGTTCATTAGGGTGGCCCTTCGTTATATTGAGAAAAAAAAAATGTGTTCAAACTCTCGGTCGCACCCCCTAGAAATATGCAAATATCAAAAAAACTGAGAAATACAAAGTTTTGGGCCAATCAAAAAAACATGTAGAGGTGGCTCAACGCGATTGAAAATTGCAAGTTTGTTTTATATGGGATATATGACTTTCTTTCATATTTTACGAAAATTTCGTTCTATAGTTTATTTTTTTTTCGACAAATTGTTACATAATTCGGGTTCAGTATTAAATTGTCTTTCCAAAAAGCTATAAAACTTCAAAATCGAATACAAACTCGCTAAGAAATAGCAAATTCCCCAAACCACTTTTTTGCCAAAAAAAAAACTAGGTCAAGAAATTTGATGGCATTTTTTTTTTAAAATTAATTATTAATTAAAACCAATATTTTGTTTTAGTCTCTATATCTGTAAGTACACAGCTGTGAAGTATTGTTTTATTCCCACCTTGTTTATCTATTAAGCATTGAGACCGAAAATGGAAAATTTTTTTGATAACATTTTGAAAACTCCTTTTTCAAGTTTTGGAAAATTTTCTTAAACAAAATTTAAACAAAATGATTTGGCTCTTAAATATCTTATTAAATGTATGTTAGAAATTAATTGTGTGAATTTTTAGATAAATCCCTGTACCAGATTTTTTTGGCAAGGATTTTATTTTTGCGGATTTCGAGAAAAATGGGATTTTTGTAAAATATTCTGTAAATGTACTCTTTCTAAATACTTTGTACCAAAAATTCATCACTTTTCTTCTTTTAAATATTATATTTTATCTTAATAGCCTAGGGTTTCGGAAAAAAATATTATGAACATATTAATCGTTTTGGAATTGGGGTCACATATGACCCAAATTTAATAGAAAACAATTTATTCAAAAAATTCAAATCTTTTGTAAGTGCTATTGAATTTTTAAATGCGACTCTTAAAATATAATAACTAAATGTGTAGAACTTCCGTCTCTAAAATTTGAGATAAATCCGAGAACGTTAACCTATTATTTGCCAAGGCCAGCTTTGGATTTTAAGATATTTTTAAATAAAAATTACCGAAAATGAATTTTCCTATTAAACTCGATGAAACCACTACTTGGAATTTAAGAAAAATAATTCGGTTAGTTTTTATTTATTTAACCCTTCAGTGCTCCTGGGATCAAAATTATCCATTGTGGTATATTTTTGGTGCAATTATCTGCTTATTGCTCGCGAATATAAATTAAAACAACTTTTAACCAATTTTGTTATAAAATTATTTTATTTATAAAAACTGTCTTCATTTTTTTTTTTTTTTTAAATAAGAAGATCCACAAATGACCCAAAGCTAATAAAAGACAATTTATTCAAAAGAATATGAAATATAAGATTAAAGCTGGCCTTGGCAGATAATGGGTTAGCGTTCTCGGACCTATCTCAAATTTTTGGAACGGAAGTTCTACACATTTAGTTATTATATTTTAAGCGTCGCATCTAAAAATTCAGCAGCACTTACAAAATATTTGAATTTTTTTAATAAATTATCTTTTGTGACCCCAATTCCAAAAGTGCTAATGGGGCCATAATATTTTTTCCGCAACCCTAGGCTATTAAGATAATATACAACACCTAAAACTAGACAAGTGATGAATTTTTGATACAAATTATTTATAAATAGTACATTTACAGAATATTTTACAAAAATCCCATTTTTCGCGAAATCCGCAAAAATAAAATCCTTGCCAAAAAATTCTGGCATAGGGATTTACTTCAAAATGCACAGAGTTAATCTCTAGCATGTATTTAACACGACTTTAAAGAGCCAGATTAATTTTTTTAAATTTTGTTTTGTCAAAACTTGAAAAAGTGGTTTTCAAAATTTTATCACAAAAAAATTTCCATTTTCGGTATCAATGCTTAATAGGTAAACAAGGTGGCCATAAAACAATACTTCACATCTGAATACTTACAGGTATACATGTATACAGGTATAAACAAAATGTTGGTTTTAATTAATTTCTTAAAGTTGAAAAAAATGCTATCAAATTTCTTAACCTAGTTTTTTTTGGCACAAAAGTGGTTTGGGGAATTTGCTATTTCTTAGCGAGTTTCTATTCGATTTTGAAGTTTTATAGCTTTTTAGAAAGACAATTTAAAACTGATCCCGAATTATATAACCATTTAAACTGTAGAACGGAATTTTCATAAAATCTGAAAAAAAAAAGTCATATTTTCCCCTTATAAACACACTTGATATTTTCAGTCGCGTTGAGCCACCTTTTAATGTTTTTTGATTGATCCAAAAATTTGTATTTCTCACTTTTTTGCTATTCATATATTTCTAGGGGGTGCGACCGAGAGTTGAACACTTTTTTATTACGGGCCACCCTAGTGTACATTCATAATTTGTTATTCTAATACATTATTTTTATACCCAATACCACTATGTGGTTTGGGTATAATGACTTTGTGCTGCTGTTTGTAACAACCAAAAATATTTGACCTAGACCCATCTTTAATTATACCATAAAATTGGCATTTGATCTTTTATCGGCCATGGGATGAACGCTATTCAAATTGGTGAGAATCGGTCCATGTTCAACTAGCCCCCATACAAATGACCCCTATGAAATCAACATATATTGCCATAAGATCCAAATTATCATACAAATCTTAGTCAAATTGGGTTTCTATGTATATATTACATCCATTAATCAGTAGTCCAAAAATGATCCCTATTGGATAACTCTTAGTCATAGGCCCCATAGAGAGCTGCTTCCCGATCTTCACTTAAATCTATCAAAAAACAAAAATATTGCACTGATTCTTCTCAAATTTTGTTTGTATATATTTTTGCAAAATACAAGAGACTTTACCAAACATGGTCAGGATCGGTCCATTTTTGGGCCTAGTCCCCATATAGATGTAGCATCCGATATGAACTTTTTCTTATCTACAGCCAAAAAATTAATAAAAATCCCACTCAAATTTGGTTTATGCTTATTTTCTATATCCAGTTAGTTGGGCCTAAGAGAAAGGGTCTCTAAACGCATGGTATAGGTTATCGTATAGTCGGTCTAGACCGATTATAATTTTCTTACTTGTTTTATTTTGATTTTTTTTATTGTCAACAATAGTCAATCAACAAAAATATCTGCAAACCAAACTTTGAGATCAACAATAGTTTTTACTTTTTTCAATAATTTTTAATAGTTTTTCTATGAACAACCTCACTCATATATTATTAACACTTATATTCCATGTTCATTAACGAGCTGAGGCAGTATGGTTGGAATTTGACCATACTTGACGATATCCTACTGTCGGCATAAACTCGCGTATAACTTCTTTCACTTATTTTATTACTAGAATTCTAAAACTCCCACATGTGTTCCTAAAATACATAAAACCTGAAAAATTAATGGAATAATTATAATTTATTCGAAAAACTTTGAAATGTTTTAATGTATGGTCCTTTAACTAACCTCTATTTAAACCGATAATTAAATTTTAATTTATATATAATCGAATACAGGAAATTGAGAACTTAACCGACCCTAACCTCAATTAAAGTAGAGATAAGCTGCAGGACTTAAAGTTTGCAAGATAATTAAATATAACATTGCATTATAATGTTACTTATCTTAGGTCTGCTGTGGCGTGTCTAAGTTCGATGTTGAACACAGCTACTTTCGGAGATAAGTTAATAGCCATTTAAATTATAAGCATTCAAAAAACCAAAAAAAAAAAACAGATGTACAGTCTTGTACATACATAAGTAACTAGCTATAAATAAAATTATGTAAAATAAAATATCTACTTAACCTACATACACATAAGTAATATTTTACGATACTTAAAATGTTGTTCAGACTCTCATGAGAATACTGTTAAGGATTCAACGTGAAGATTTTTCTTTATGTTGAATAAGCGAATGGTAGATGTCACTGCATTTTTTATATATTAAAATTTTAAGCCAAAAATGAAAAAAATTACATTAAAGTGTTAGAAAATAGAAGTCGAGAACTGAATATTTTAGTTTTTATAGCCTCCATATCACTGTACTGAAGGTATATATCAGTTTGTCATTGCGTTTGTAACGCATCGCATCGAAATAAAGTTCAATGTGCTTCTTTTGTTTTGTTTTTCTTATTATACCAGTCGTTACTGTCGTGGGTTTGGATACACTACAGGTGTCACATTCGCTTAAGGAAGTATTGCCACATATTTTTTACTGTTATCACATTTTTTTAAAAAGTGCCTTTACTTAAAAAGCGGCTTTTCTCCAAAGGTAACTTTCTTAAAGAGTTACTTTTTCCTGAAAAGTATCTTTTCTTAGAAAACAACGTTTTCCTAAAAAAGTTTATTTTCTAAAAAAAAGTACTTTTTTATAATAAACGGCTATTCTAAAAGAGTTACCTATTTAAAAATAAACCTTTTTTAAAACAAGCATGTTTAAAAAAGTGATATTCTTAACAATTTCCTTTTTTGTAAGCACCTTTTTTTAAAAGCAACCTTTTTTGAAAAGTACAGTTTTTCGAAAAAAAATAAAGTGTTTCGAAAAAATAATCATTTTTGTAAAAAGTGCCCTTTATCTAAAAAAAAGTACGTTTTTTCTAAATAAAGTACCATTTTTTAAAAAAAGAACCCTTTTACAAAAAAAGTACTCTTATTCTAAAAAGTACTTTTTTCTGAAAAAGTACCCATTTTCTGGAAAAGTACCCTATATCTAAAAAATTTACCCTCTTTCTAAAAAATAACATTTTACTAAAAAAAAGGACTATTTTTCTCAAAAAAGTACCCCTTTTTGAAAAAAGTAACTTTTCTAAAAAGTACTCTTTTTAAAAAAGTAAAAATATACCTTTTTTTAAAAGCGTTGTGTACAAAAAATACCTTTCTATAAAAATATTTTTTTCCCTTACCTTTCTTAAAAAAGGTACCTTTTAAAAATGTACATTTATTTTTAAGTAACTTTTCTTAAAAAAGTACCTTTCCTTAAAAATTATTAATTTTTTAAAGAATCTTTTTTAAAAAAAGTACGTTTTCTTAAATAATTTCCTCTTCTTAAAGAATTATTTCTTTAAGTGCCTTTTATTTAAAAAGCACACAAGTTTTAAAAAGTACTTTTCCAAATTACCCTTTTCGAAACGAACCTATTCTTACAAAGTGCTCTTTTTAAAGTGTACCTTTTCTTTTAAAAAATAATAACACCTTTTCTTGAGAAAGTAGCTTTTTAAAAAAAGCGACTTTTTCTAAATAGTAAATTTTCTTAAGGAAGGTACCTTTCTCAAAAAGCACATTTTCTTAAAAAAGTAAGTTTTCTTTCAAAAGTGCTCTTTCATAAAAAAGTACTTTTAATTAAAAAAGTACTGTTTCTTAATAAAGTACGCTTTTTAAAAACTACATTCTTCTTAAAGTACGATAAAATTACAGTTATATTTTCTTAGAAAGGTACCTTTTTTAAAAAAGTAAATTTTTTAAAAACTTTTCTTTTTTCAAAAGTTATTGTTTTTAAAATACCTTTTCTTAAAAAAGTGCCTTGTCTTTTGTAATTTTTGATTGCGAAAATTATCAAACATCGGTTGGTTTTTATTTTATATACATCACTATGCATTTAGTTGTTTGGTGTTGTATTTCTGTTACACGACTGCTTTTGGCTCATCGAAATAAATTCAAGAGACCCCATAGACTATTTAAATCCTTGATCCTTATGAAAGAAGAAGTCGATCTGGTGATATCCGTCTGTCTGTTGAAAGCATTCTCCCGTCTGCAACAGGTCCAGTGTGTCACATTACTTGGACTTAAAATATTCGTCATAATTTGCAGTGAAACATTTAATTTAATCGTACAAATACTAGATAGTCGTTTAGAACAACTTAGTGAGAAACTTAAGTTACAAATTTGTGAGAGTGAGAGCCGTGTATTTGAAAAAGTAATAATCTTGAACGCGGTATGTGTGAGATGAAAAAAGATATGATAGATGTAACAGAAAGAGTGTCTAAACTCGAAACAGTGGCGGATGATTTAATAGCACTCAAAAATGAAGTGAATGAATTAAAAATGCAAAATCTAAGGCAAGAAAATTCGTTAGTCGCGTGTGATATTCGTATTAATGGGATTCCTCGCTTAGCTAATGAAAACTTATGAAACATTTTTGATGGTATTTGCAATGAACTAAATATATCAAAACCCTCAGTGAAAAATATTTATCGCTTGCAAAATAAAAATAATAAAGACAAAAACAACTCGCCAGATGCAGTCATAATGGTTAACCTTCAGTCACCACATGATAAAAATTTTATGTTAAAATCGCTTGCTGGTTATAGAAAATCTAAAGAAAGACACCTTATGTTGAAAAATATAGGGTTTGCTTCTAAAGATCCTAAGGTGGTACCCAATAGCCGTGTTTTCATAAATGAACACCTAACATCTCATAACTACAAAATTTTTCAAAATGCACTCGACCTACGAAAAGATGGGCATTTAAAATCAGTTTTTACAATGCGTGGTATAGTGTATGTTAAACAATCAGTCACAGATAAGCCAATTCGAATAGACAGTTTGCAGCAATTAGATGATTTTTTTCTCCCTACACATTGTGAGACCGAACTTCAAGATAGCGGAGCTTCTACAAATTCCATTGCTGGTCACTCCTTTCATAATTATTCACGGATGTAATAAATTTTCACATAAAGAACAACCCTTTAAAATGTTTCTTGCAATTAAATTAAATTTAAAATTTATTATACTCTTTAGAAAAATGTTTCTTATAATTTTTATAATAATTAATACTACTTATCGAATTATCGTTATTGTTGTTACCTATTTAAATTTTTCTATACACTTTTTCAATTATAGCTGTCATTACGTTGTTAGAATTTTCTTTATATTTTATCAACATGAACAACTTACGTAGATCTCGTGGTAGTTCCAGTGAAAGCACTTTAAACATGGTACGGATACTGGCTAAGCAGAGGAAAGGTATTAATGTGTGTCATATAAATGCTCAGAGCCTAAATAACAAAATTGATGAATTCAGATTGACATTTGAAAACTCATCTGTGGATGTTATTTGTGTGTCAGAGACTTGGTTCGTAAAAGATATGCCTGACAGTCTGTGTAATTTAAATGGTTATGCTGTATTCAGAGCTGATCGTAAAACACATGCTGGTGGTGTTGCAATATATATTAGGGAAGGTATTAAATTTAATTTTAAATGCAGATCTAATGAAGGTGAGGTAATTGATGAAATCGAATATTTGTTTGTAGAGGTTATTTCTGAAAACAACAAAATACTTATAGGATGTATATACATTCCACACCGTGATACTGTGATCACTTCTTTTATGGAAGTATTAGAGAGGTTGACGGTCACCTACATGGATTTGTTAATTGCAGGTAATTTTAATTGTAATCTTCTGTGTGACACTTATGTCTCAGAAAACATGGAAACCATTGGTCTCACATCATTAAACTACACGATGCCTACACACTATACATCAACAGCAAGTACTTTACTTGACCTTTTTTTTGTTAACGATTTAACCAAAGTATTGTTGTACGACCAACTATCGGCCTCATGTTTCTCGAAACACGACTTAATTTTCACGACATATGACTTTATTTTAAATAATGAAACACTATCAGTTACATATCGTGACTTTAATAATATCAATTACAATTTTTTGGCAGAACATATTTCTTTAGTAAATTGGGCGTCCATTTATCATATGACTTCTGTTGACCATCAGTTGTCCTTCTTGCAGAATAATATCTCATACTTATTTGATCTTACTGTACCTAAGATAACGAAGAACATTAGGACCTATACAAGATCGTGGTTTACAGCACATATTAAACAACTGATTGGTCAAAGAGATAATGTGTTTTCACGTTGGAAAAAATTTAAGCTACCTCAACTTAAAGAAGAATATCGAAATCTTAGAAGAGAAGTTACTCGTGAAATTCGTAGATCAAAGTCTGAATATTATGGCCAACGTTTTGAAAATGCAATTAACACCAAACGGAAATGGAAAACTAATCGGGAAATTGGAATTGGCCGAACTAGTAATAGGAAAACTTGTGAACTCACTCCTGATGAACTTAATTCAGCTTTTACTAATTTACCCACTGTTCAATGTCAACCTCCTGCACACAATACAATCAATAACCTAGTGATTTCTGATAATGATAGTCCATTTGATTTTCAATGCGTTAGCAATGATGAGGCACTTACCTGTCTTTTTGCCATAAAATCAAATGCAATTGGATATGATAACATGCACCCTAAATTTATCAAAATTATCCTTCCTATCCTCTTACCATACATTACTTACATGTATAATGCGATCCTTACCACCAGCGTGTTTCCAACACAATGGAAGCATGCAAAGGTTATTCCTGTGCCTAAGACAAACTCTGAGTTTAGGCCTATATCAATACTACCATTCTTTTCTAAGGCCCTTGAGAAGATAATGCATAAACAGATAAACGAATACCTAAAACGATTTGGGCTATTATCGCAAAAGCAATCAGGCTTTAGGCAAAAACATAGTTGTACAACTACTTTAATAGATGTTGCAGATGATATTCGTCATGCCATTGATGGTGGAAATATTTGCTTTTTAGTCCTTCTTGATCATTCTAAAGCCTTCGACATAGTTGATCACTCAATACTTTCAACAAAACTTAGCCGTCTTTTTAATTTCTCCCAGTGTTCAAAGAAACTTATTGAATCCTACCTGGTAAACCGTGTTCAGTCACTCTTCCTTAATAACCAATTTTCGAGACCACTACATGTACCTAAAGGTGTTTCGCAAGGCTCAATTCTAGGCCCTCCTTTATTTTCAATGTACGCCAATGACTTGCCAGATAATGTAAGGTATTGTAAAGTACACACGTACGCCGATGACGTCCAAGTATATCTTTGCGGTCCACTAATATCTTCCAGAGAAAACGTAGCAAAACTTAATGATGACTTAAATAATATTTATAACTGGGAAACTGCTAATGGACTTTGTCTGAATCCTCTCAAGTCCAAATGTCTCATCATGCATAAGAAAACTCTACGTCATAATCTAAATTTTGATATTGTTCTCAACAATCAGAGAATTGAAATTGTGTCCTCATCAAAAAATCTGGGTATTGTTTTTAATGACACACTTAGTTGGAACAATCATGTAAACGTTGTGGTAGGGAGAACGTATGGTATGCTTCGGACGCTTTGGGCGACTCAATCTTGCACTTCATTAAATATAAGAATAATACTTGCAAAATCTTACCTAATGCCGGTTTTATTTGCTTTATGTGACTCAACAAGACTATATGGTATGCCGTTTGATAATATTTTAAAATTAAAGGTGCTAGTCCTATTACAAAAAATTATATATCAGAAGGAACCATCATACCTTTTCAACCGCCTAACCTTTGCAAGATCCAATAGAGGGAGAAAGCTTGTACCGATAAGATATCGTAGTAAAATTTCTGAATGGCAGTTCTATTTTAATGCCGTTTATCTCTGGAACTTACTACCAAATCAAACACAGATAATCAACAACGCAATACAGTTCAAAAACAAAATAACTGCTAGTTTTTCAATGCAAATTTAAATTGATTGTCACTTATTGTTTTTAGGCCCAGTTTTTGAGATGTCAGTTAAACTTAGTTTAGTCAAACCGAGAATTAATTTTTTCAGACGTGTCCAAATTCATAAAGGAATTGATGAATAAATTCTGGGTTTAACAAAACTAGGTTTAACTAATATCTTAAAAACTGGGTCTTAATATACCTACGTTATTTCAACCATTTTTTTCTTTTTTTTTTTTTAATCAAAATTTTTACCATTTGATTCTTTTATATTAAATTATGTCAAACTCATTCATTTATTTAGTTCTTTATTTTATTTATTTTTTTATTTACTTTATATAATTATACAATTTATTTAAATATTTTGTATACCGTTACTTGTTTTTCTTTAAAAATTCCCATACTATAATATAAAAGATGTAAATCTTGTTGTATGGGAAGAACAAATAAAAATAATCTAAACTAAACTAAACTATGTAGTAGCGATGCAGCAGCGGAAAGTTTTTCTCTTCCACTTCAACTATAAATAGTGAACAAATATACTTCATCGATTGAAATGAGCGAATTCTGGTTGCCAATGCCCGGCTTCAGGGTTCACAAGTTAAAAACTGTTTGCCTAATAGCGGATGGAAAATTCTAACTCGCCCTCCATATAGCCAAGACCTAGGCCCTTCTGATTGCAACTTAAATACATAGAGTTAGAAAATTATCGAATGTGATTTCTTATAAGTGAATTGAAAAATATTACACTCATTACCATTCAAAGTGATATCAGTTATGCATTCTGAAAATATAGACAAGCCAACATTTTAATTAGATCGATTTTCTTGGTGTAGCTTAAGATAATTGAGCATAAAATTATTATTCGAGAGCTTTACAGCTATTATTAAAAGTTTCGTTATACGTACTATGTATATTTGGACTCATGATTTATGAATAGAAAAACACAGATTATTCAAGTTCGACCATGGCAGATATGATAATTTGGACTTAAGATTAACTGAAGTTAAGCTTTTAGAGAAGAATTTGCACTTATTTTGATTGCCATCTTCTTTTGATTCAGAAAGTTTCAATAGGATGGCGGCAATAACAAATATTGATCTGGTTTTAGACCAGTATAGCCAAGTAAGTGTACAACAATAACAAATATTGTTATCCCCTGACAATAGATTAGTAGAGAGTAAAAAAATTACAATAAATAACAAATTAATTTAAAAGAGATAATGAAACATCATGAGAAACAATCGTTCAATGGTAGTATTGATTCACGAACTTCACAAACCTTGCTTTTTATGTTTAATTTCCATCACCGAAGGAGAGAATCCTAAACGTCTCACACTTTTATGTCCGAAAGTTTTGTTATATTTCTTCGATGTCCGTCCGCCTGTACATCCATTGAATCAAACATACGACACAATATCTCTTTGAGACTGGAATCCTGTTTATAATCATAGGAAATAAAATTCTCTTATTTTATTTGCTTAACATTTAGTATTTTTAGTATAAATTGTTTTTATTTAGTACGTGTTCCTGTTATTCTTTTTCTTCTTTTTCTTATTTATCACACATTATCTGATTAAAAAACTTATAAACAACAACAATTACCGCAATATGCAAAGCCATGCCAAGCGGAAAAAATATAAATGAGTCTAATGTGACTCTTCCTTTTAGCTTGTGTACATACGAGTACGAGTAAGTCTGTGTGCCTGCCTGCACTAAACTGCCTTAATTATTGTATTACCAAAGCGGATGTTTGTAATTTTATCTAAAATATTTTGGTTTTGTTGAGGACAAAGTTTGGCGAAAGCAAAAAGCCAAACCATCAGGCAGACAGAGAGAGAGAGAGAGAGGCCAAATAGAACGGTTGATGACAAATATAATGGAAGTGTTGGAATATATTTTAGTTTGTCTTGGTAAATAAGGAAAAACAAACTTATGTTGCTCTTGTTTGTGTATTTATACACATATGGTTGGTGGCATTTTAGAATAGCAACAGTTTGTGACACAAGTTTTATAAATAAACTACGACTGTCACACTAACTATTTTAAAGTGACACGTATACAAAATTCAAATTATGCTTTTAAATACACCCCTGACAACATAAACTTTAAGTTAAGCGGTAAATACGAGTAGATACTAAAAAAAGTCTTAAATCCCTATTGGAAAGAGATGAAATAACAATATGAATAAGTAAATAATAATCAAGTTAAAAAAAAAACAAGTAAGAAAATTATAATCGGTCTAGACCGACTATACGATACCCTATACCATGCGTTTAGAGACCCTATCCCTCAGGCCCAACTAACTGGATATAAAAAATAAGCATAAAACAAATTTGAGTGGGATTTTTATTAATTTTTTTGGCTGCAGATATGAAAAAGTTCATATCGGATGCTATATCTATATGGAAACTAGGCCCAAAAATGGACCGATCCTGACCATGTTTGGTAAGGTCTCTTGTATTTTGCAAAAATATATACAAACAAAATTTGAAAAGAATCAGTGCAATATTTTTGTTTTTTGATAGATTTAAGTGAAGATCGTGAAGCAGCTCTATATGGGGCCTATGACTAAGAGTTGTCCCATAGGGATCATTTTTGGACTATGGATTAATGGATGTAATAAACACGTACAAACCCAATTTGACTAAGATTTATATGATAATTTGGATCTTATGGCAATTTAAGTCGATTTCATAGGGGTCATTTGTATGGGGGCTAGGTCTGAACATGGACCGATTCTCACCAATTTCAATAGCGTTCATCCCATGGCCGATAAAAGAACAAATGCCAAATTTCATCAAAATATATTCATATTTGCGACCTGCAGTTTGATTACAAGCTTTACATGGACACACAGACGGACGGACGGACGGACATCGTTAAATCGAATCAGATAGTCATTCTGATTCGATCGGTATAATTTAAGATGGGTCTACGTCAAATATTTTTGGTAGTTACAAACAGCAGCACAAAGTCATTATACCCAAACCACATAGTGTTATAGGGTATAAATACTAGTTCATGGACTAGTTTGTGTCAGGAAGGGAATTATCACTAGTTTTTGTTACCTGTGCGATAAATTTTAAAGTTGTATTTATTACGATGACTTAGTTTTCGGTTATTAAATGATTTGCAATTAGTACAATTTTTAAAAACACTTGTACAAACACAACCATGAAATATATAGAAATGCATGGGTTCTTTCCTTCGCTCCTTGCTCATTTTCGGTTAGAATGAGTACAAAAAATAGAATATTTAAACTCAACTAAATAAAAGAAGTGGAAGAAACCCATGGCGGTTGGATATACAGGATCAAAACTGTTCTAAAGAGAGTTCATAGCTTTATCGGTCTATAACTTTTAAACTTAAGGTTTAGATCAGGGCATCTTAACCGTGAGTTGTACCTCCCCAGGGGAGGTATGCAGATGTCTTCGGGGAGGTGCGAGTATAACATATTATTGGCTAAAAATAACAAATATATTACGAAAAAAATAAGAATGAAATTTTAGAACATTTCCATTTTTTATTTTGAAACCTAGTGGGATTACAAAATTTTAAACTTCTCAAATAATATATTAAAGATAAATTTTCATAAGCTTTTAAAAAGTGCAAAGTGCGTTTACTATATATGCAAATAAATTCGATGTTAAAATTTATTTGTTTAACCTATTTTGTAGGCTTTGAAAATACAAAATAAATTTGAATATATTCAAATAAAGTCGTTAGTTTGGATTTTCTTAAACCATTGAAAAGGGCAAAATATATTTATAGCCACTTATATGTATTCCAATATAATAGTTTTTAAATTTAATTTTTTTAAACCTAGTAGGCTTGAAAAATATACAAAATATATGTCATATCCATAGTACGTGTAGATTAATTGTTTTGGTTAGTTGGAAATAAGTTGTGCATTGGTTACATCATATAAGTTTAATTACAAATTAAGTTATAATATCAAAAAAAAAAAAAAAAACGCGAATATGGAGAAGAATGTTTTAAACTTGTGTCTACGAGTTCACTAGATCGGGATAAAACTGAAAATCCTCAAGAGTTTTGTGCTCAAAAAAGCTCCAAAAACATTTCACAAAGGAAAATCCAAATAATAGTGGAGAATCGATTGAGTTGCTCGAACAAAAGAAATCGCGGTTTCAAGCTTTAGGAACCTTACCTGTGTTAGGTTTTGTATTTACTCAAAACCCACTCGTTGAAGCAAGTTATATAGTCGCACATCTTATTGGAAAGAATAAAACGTCTAATACCATTACTGAAAAACTAATCAGGCCTTGCGCCCTTGATATGGTGGAAGCTGTCATCGGAATGCAAAAGAATAACCAGATCGATTAAATACCACTTTTAAGTGACATAATCAGAAATATCGTCGTGGAAATATCATCGGATATTTTGTACCAGCTCATCGAAGAACTAAGAAACACCTATGCATTTCGGCCTACAACTGGAAGAAAGCACTGATTTAGTTCAATGCAACCAACTTGTGAACTTTGTTAGAAAGCTACCGAAACAGGCATTAAAGAAGAATTTTTGTTCTGTCATCCGCTTTTAGTTACCACAAAAACTGTAGTTAATACAGGAGATTTTTACAATTAATGAAGCTAAATACAATGGTCAGCAACTTTTATTTCAAATATTATAAATATTAAAGTACTAGAAGTAGCATCTAAATTCCTGTATTACACTTGGAATCATGTATTTACCGCTCTTTGTTGGGGTATTTCAAATAAAAGTCATTTAAAAGCTTAGAATCATGCCGTAACATCTATCGAATTTCAACCTAATTCGAAAGTTAATCAATTTTCGTATGAAGAGACAATTCTTTCAAATCAAATGATAATTAGTATTTGCAGCAATGTTGATATTTTCGCTTAAGAGAATATGTATAAATTATTAGACTAGGCGATTTCTTGTGACTGATGTTTTGTTCTACCGTTTTATACTGATTTGACCAAACGCATATTATATGAGAGGTATTTCTTTTTAGCCGTTTTGCAGGTTTACAGATTTTTTAATTTTTGCCCCTATTTTGAGCAAATTGCATTTAAAATTGCTACTAACACATATATAACATTATACATATGCTATGTGTGTTTATTAAATTTGTTAATGTCTTTCTAATAAAAATAAGTTTGTTTTTTGTGTTGATTTGTGAATTGACTGTAATTGATTAGCATACTTTTAGGGTCTTTATTTAATGAAAAAAATGAAATTTCCTAGAATTTGCGCTCGAATTTCGAGGGCTGGAATCTGCTAGTTTTCATAAAAGATCTCATATAACATAGGAGCATAATGATTTTTTGTTTCAAATATCCATCATTTTTGTTTTGACTATTTCCACAATACACTTTTGTTTAATTTTTTAAATATCAGCTCTTAACATATATTAAAATATAGTTACAAAAGGGTTCGAGATCTCTCGCAAAAAATATTATTTAAATAATAATTTAAATTTTTGTATTTTAATATAATTTAAAGTTTTTTCTTAATGCATGTATTTTCTCTTTTTCAGGTAATTTAAATAAAACATTAAGAGTAAGTTTCTAGCTATTTGAGTACTTTATATATGTATCATAATTTCATTTTGCTTTAGTTAGCAGTATGACATGATTTAAAAAAAATTAAAAAAACAAAGTTAGGGGCCAAAGGCCCATATTATACTAGCCGACCTTTTAGCCAAAAGGGTGCAGTTGAGCTCCTTTTTGACACACCTAATATTAAGTGTTTGAATAGATGCTATATTTTTTGTCAAAAATGCAATAAACACCAGCAATTTGTAATATGCATATATACACTTGCTGAAAAAAATATCCGTACACCTTAAGAGCGGAACGTTTCTATTTTAATTTTTTGGTTAATAGTACAAAAAAAACAAGTAAGAGCGTTAAATTCGGCTGTGCCGAATCTTTGATACCCTCCACCTCGGTTTGAGTCTTGATAATAAATGTAAATGAAAAAGTAAACAATTTGTTAAACTTAATACCAAATTATTTCAGCAAATTCTTTGGGTTGGTTTTCGTCTTTTCTATTATTTCCGATTTATTTCGGTGTTTATTTTCAGAAAAACTTCAAATTTTCATCAAAAAAAAAAAAATTGTGAAAATTTATATATAAAAAATAACATTCTCATCAAATTGCGTTTATTTATGTAACAGTTTTTATGTTCGCAATTCTTAAATATCATTTGACGTTTTCTAAAATTCATTGAATTTAAATTAATGTTTTCTGTAGTGTGATTCTGTAAATTTCAACGATCCGACAATCTCAAAATATATCGACAGCTATTGTTGTTTGCACTAAGGATTAAGTGATTCACTAAGTACATACATCTTAACGACAGTCGACAAATCTATTTTTCTATTTATTTAAATTGTAAACGAGTGGCATCTCTGTCAAAATAAGCGAAAAACACAAAGAAGAATAGAAAAAAACAAATTACTTCGTGTTTGATAGGATGATTTTATGTTTATGTTTAATATCTTTATTTTTTTTTTTTACTAACATTTCTGTTTATTTATTTGAAAATGAAATAATGAATTTAATAAGCTATTTAATTTTTTTTTTATTTATATAAAAAAGTTTTTTAATTAAAGCAAAATATTTTCACTATTTTATGATTTTTATTTATGTATGACGACATTTCAACCTAAAAATTTAAGTTTTTATCGATTGAATAAACAACACAAAAATGGTTGTCGTTTAGATAACAACAACAGCTGACTTTAACAATAGCGAATATCGTTTCAAAATTTTACTGATAATTTTGCAATTTTCTTTTTTTAACGATTCGACTATCGCTAAAAGAAGTTACTGAATCGCGATACTGAAAAGCTATTAATTTCTCCTGAATGTCAATATTTTTTTTAAATGTAAAAATTTTCTAAATGTAAACATAGGTATTTGGTGTTTTTTTTTTGGAATTTCAATTTGTGTTTAACGAATAAAATTTATATATTAAAGATGCAATTGATGTCTTCTAAATTTAAAATTATAATTTCCGACGTTTTGATATGATTTTCTGAAATGCAATTAATTGTAATTTATAATTGGAAATTTTTAATTCCAGTTTTTAGAATTGATATTTTCTTAAATTTGAATGGAAAATTTAAAAAGTGCAATTTTGTATTTATGTGAATAATAATGCTTAAGTAATTATAAACAATTTTTAATCGCAATCAGATATTTTGTAGGTAAAGCAAAATAATAATTCTATATAACTATGTAGAACTGCTTTGAAAGCAAAAAACTCATTGATGAACTCGGTAACTCTATTTTGTATAGACAACAAAAAGTTAATATGCCAAACTTATGTTCATATTTTTAAAGGAATAATTAAAAAACAAATGAAATAAAAGACCAGCCCGTGTATACTCTTAACATTGTTTTGTATGATATCTAGTCGAAAATATTGACATTCATGTTAAAATAGAAATAACTATTGCAAAGCTAATTAGAACAAACAAAAATTGTGGCGCCATCTACTGTGGCATGGTCACGCTGAGCAAAATGAAGTGACACTCTGTTAATGCAAAAGAAATGTATTTTCCCCACAACAAAATATTGCAGAATTTTGTGTAAATAAAATAATATACCGACTTATTTCTAACATGCAGTTGTTGTGGATATACATATATAGAATACTAGATGTGTGTACCCGGCGTTGCCTGGGTTTCCTTCGTATTACTGGAATAAATTGATACACAAAGTATTTGGAAAATTGTTAGAAATTTATTTTAAAATCTTTAAAAGAATTGCAATTATCTAAATAAATTGTATGGAGTTGGTCATCTTCATAGCATACAAACAAACTCAATTATTTTACAAAAGCAGATTATAAGTTTGGATTATAAAATATATTGAAAGAAATGAGTTATCATTAGTGTTATTTTAAATTTAGCACTATTTACTTAATGTAAAAAAATATTAAGCATTTTTATATATTTACATTATTTCACTGCTGATTATTTCTAAATAATTAATTATTAATTTAAAAAATTAACGAATAAAGTATTAAAGTAAAGTATTAAAATTAACAAATAAAGTATTATAATTTCATAAGTAAAACGTTTAAAGGTTTTTTAAAATTTTTATGTAAGATGTAAAATATACCTTTTAATGTATTGTTTTTATGTATTAAATGTATGACATGTTTTAACATTATGTTTTTTTTTTTTTTTAATTTAAATAAAATTTTAAAGAAGTTAACAGTTTTTGGATATTTTTCTTGAGAGATCTAACAAATGAAAATTTCAGGTTTATAATACACTTGTATAAACGACGTTTAATGTTTTTCCATCTGGAACCAAAACGTATAAATTTCTTCCACTTGGAACTCTTGAGCAAGCAACATATAGCTCACCGTGAGAAAAGCAAGGTGTCTCTAAATGTATGCCTGCAGTTTTGAGTGTCTGTCCTTGTGATTTGTTTATTGTTATTGCAAATGCCAGTTTTATAGGAAATTGCAAACGTTTAAATTGAAACGGTAAATCTGTCGGAATGATGGGTATTCGGGGAATAAAAACGTATTCCCCTTTCGCAGAACCTGTCAATATTGTTGCTCCGATAATATTGCGGCTTAAATGTGTTACTCGTAATCTCGTCCCATTACAAAGTTTTGGTGCATTCAAATTTCGCATAAGTATAATAGGCACCCCAATCTTGAGCTCCAATTTATGTGGTGGAACTCCTGAAAGCTCCAACGAATTAAGGAATTCTGGCGGGTATGTAGTACAATGCTCTTATCCAGTACACTATCAATTGATTTATAAATTGTGGACTGACCAGAAACTTTGTGTAGAATTTGGTGATTGATGTTGGCCACAATACTGTTTTTTGCAGCTAACAATGCTCTTTCACATAACCAGTTTTCACTACACATGTTTTGGTTGATGTCTGGATAAACTTTCGAAATAAGTTCTTCCTCTGAGGAGACTAAGTTGCAAAACTGTTTTTCAAATGATATTTTACCATGTATGTCTGTTGCAATTAGACCATTTCCTATTTTTAGTAATTTGTTAGCATGTGATGCAGCTTCAGGATCATTGTTTACAAAAACTCTCATATTGGTGGTCAGGCTCATTTTAGACACACGATTCCATAAATGAGAGGCTTTTATGCAAGCATTAATTTCATCAGCTGGAGTCCCTCTTGGCATAACAGGAAGAGTTTGGCGAAAATCACCAGCAAGAAGTACTACCATTCCACCCATAAGTGCAGCGCAGTTTCTTATGTCTCGTAAACTGCGGTTTAATGCTTCAACTGCATTCTTGTGTGACATGGTGCACTCATCCCAAACCAATAATTTACACTTCTGTAATAAAATTCCACGGCTGCTGTTTTTACTTATATTGCATGTTGGAGCTTCAGTTTGAGCTAAATTTAATGGCAACTTTAAAACAGAGTGTGCGGTTCGACCACCATTAAGAAGAGTTGCCGCTATGCCTGATGAAGCTACTGCTATTGCGACTTTTTGATCTCTGCGGACAGAAGCTAACAAAAGATTTAGAAGGAATGTTTTGCCTGTCCCCCCAGAAGCATCTAGGAAAAAAAGAGCTTCTTCTTCTTTATTTATTTTCTCCATCACTTTTTCAAATATAATTTTTTGTTCGGGAAGCAGTTTTTCCGTCTTCTCCGCAACTTAAGCATTTAAATTAGTCATATCCTAGCTCAATTCTCTCGACAAATCTTCGGATACGTTTTCCACTCGATGTGGTCTAGGAAAACCCAATGTATCTAAGGTTTTGCCTACCATTGAAATTAATTTGTCTTCAATAAGTGTTAGAGTCTCATTATAAATGTGATTATCGAAAGAAATTTCAGGATTAGTCGCTTCTCTTCTTCTCAGACTATCTTCCGATAAATCATTTTTATACCGCTCCCACAGTTCCAGACGCTTAGAAAGCCCACAGATAGCAAGTAATATTGCAAATAACTGCCTTAGCTTATGCGGAAATGAGCATAATACGGCCTCTTGCATGGCTAGATCCCACTGTTCGTCATTTTCCATTAGCCCTAATACCTCACAGGTTTCTCGAAAAGTTTCACATTCACGTCCATTTATAGTTTTTAAATCCGCAAAACACGTTGGTCCTTTTATATTGTGCAGTAGCATTCGCAAACAACAACATTCCTGGTTAGTGACATGTACAGTATACACACGACCAAGAGTGTCTCCTTCTTTAACTCCAGGCCAGTTGCTTACCAAGGAACCAATTTTACGTCTTTTCCACTTTTTTTGTGTTGCATTCCATGTGTAATAGCGTGGAACTTCAACATAAAATAGAGTTTTAGCAAAGCAATCACAGTTCAAAAAATGCCGTTAAAGTTGTTTTCGGATGAGAGGAAATTCTTTGCTGGAAATTAACCTCATTGAAGTAGACACGTTCTCCATTTTCTAAGTGAATTGCCAAGTGTGTTACACTGGGATATCTTTCATGTAAGGGGAAACTTAGCAAACGCCAAACTGCTTCATTGCTGCTAACATAACGTCCAGTTTGATAAACCTCGACTTCATTTCTCATATTCACGTTATTATCTTGCCGTTGTATATCAAAAATTGCTAGATCGCTGCCTTTGTTTATATATTTGCATATGTATTTTATTGCTTTGACCGAACTACAAAATTCAACATTTATGTGTGCTTTAAACGCTTTTGACAACAAAGGAGAATATGGCACAATCCATGTATTGTCAATGCCCACTTCCTGTTGCAACCCACGAATTTTTATTTTAGCAATGTGACCGCCATCATTTTGTGCTCTACGTCTATATAGTGGATATCCTTTATCATTTTGTTGCGTATGTAGTAGTAGTTGCTTTGGAAATTTTTTGCTACATTTTCCATTTTTCATACATGGAGAAGTTGGCTTGAGGCTTCCGCACGGACCATGTATCATGTTTTTAACCACAACATCATGAAGATCTTTATCTGTTTGAGGATCAGTTATTTCAGCTGAGATTATCAGATCAATTTGATTTGGCTGTATTTTAGTCTCCATCCAAAGCAACAAATGTAAATGAGGTAGACCTCTTTTTTGCCACTCTATAGAGTACATGAAGCATCTATGTTCTCGAAAAATTTTTCCTTTCGTTAAAAGTCCAATTAATTTTTGAACTTTTTGATGAAAGACGCGTGCTACCAAATCGTGACGGTCTGTTGATTTTTGTCCTGGCATTAGTTCGTCTATTATTTCTTTCCAAGTCGGGTTGCATGTAAAGGTAATAAAAAGATCAGGTCTACCATAAGCACGTACATATGCAAAAGCATCTTGCGTATATTCATGTAAATATCGCGGGCTATTAATAAATGAAGAAGGCAGAATTATCATTTTACCCAAATCATTTGGATTTACATTTGCGTCGTTGTTAATAGCATCTTGTAAATGCACGTATGATTCCGATCTTAACTTTCGTTGGTTGAGAGTTATATATCTTAGTCTTTCACTTTCAACTTTAACGTACATGTCAACTAAGAATTGGTGGAAAAGTTGTTTGAACCTACATAATAAATTGAAATTGTTGGGTCGCACCATTATGTGGAAAGCATAAAAGTCTATGGACGAAACTTTTTTATTTGGTACGGGAGCATTCGTAGTTGGACTTACTTGCGGTATATGAAAGTTGTAACCCTCCTGTCCGCCCCAAAATATTACGGGATACTGAAGAGCATCATAAAAGCGGTGCGTGTCGGAAACTCTTTTCAATGGTCCATTTCTCGCGTGAAGGACAATATCACGTGGCGAATCGTGATTTCCAACTATTAACGCTGCAACTTCATTGACAGCGGGAGCGTTATATCGTCGTTCGTGTTCACCATATGGAGTGCGATCTGAATGAATAACGATTTTATAGCTTTCGTTGGGCATATTTTCAACAGCCGTTCTAAATGATATTACCAACTGATTATGCTCCTGGAATAGCCGTTGAAGATCATTTATGATACTACTTTGAACACCGGGTATGACTTCACATCTTCTTTCAGCTTGCGCATTTTCATCACCCATGAAATATATTTGCATAAATTTAGCTTGTTGATTGGCCGGTGGAAATATTGTACCAATTGTGTGATAAACTTGTCCTTGTATGCTAAATGTTGGCGAAAACCCTGGTAAAGAAACTTCTTTATATGCTCCAAAAGATGTCATTTGAAATGCCGAGTTGTATTTTCGAATATGAATTAAAAAGTGTTTAGATTCATGGGTCTCGTTTAGCAAAAGTTGTTTTAAAGGCTCTGGGGGCTCTTGAAGAAATGGCATATGAACTTTTCCTAAAAATTTGAGAATTATGAAGTAAGTTAACTTATAAAACTTGTCATATAAATGCTCTTAATTTCAACGAATAGATATCTATTAGTGCTACGGTGTAATCTTTTTTGGTAATTTAAGCTCGTAAATCATTATAATTTTATTGCATCAAAATTATCGACATGTACCTATACATGATCTACGCATTCAAACACGCACATGTTGTGGCCACATATCGATTTTTAGCCGGGTAGTTATATTATTTTTGTTTTTGAAAAGTAGTATGTTATATTGATTTACAACTTTTCTACATATTCTTTTTTTCGTGTATAGGTACATGTTGATAATTTTGATGCAATAAAATAATATTTTTTGTAGGATATGTTTTACTTATGAATGTTTTTGGAAAAGCAGACTAAAATTGATCGGAATCTATATTTACAATGAATAAACCTCTTTGCACACTTATATTTTGAAAAGGAACATATAGCAGAAAGTGAAAGAGTTTTTTATAGTTATAGTACCTGAGCTGCAGCACATTCCACTTGTTTCCGTTTTCCATTTTAATGCTCTACAATAACTGCATTCGTTGTCCATTCGTCCAACTTTGAGTTGATTGTGCCCACTATAATCAAGCGTGGGATCATATTCCAAAGCAGCTTCGTTAAATATTAACCAACTTGCTTTCCTAAAGTTATTTCGCCGTGTTGCCATACGTAGAGTTTCAGTCGACCGCCGAGAAAGCGCTTGTTCCTCTGTTTGTGTAACCCTTAATGCAGACTGACGTTGCGATTGAGTAGAGCGACGTACATTTGCCTGTTCCTCTGTTTCTGTTGATCTATGCGTAATCAGGCGTTGGGCTTGAGTATGTAGCCTGGATGTTGTTTGCTCTTCTGTTTCAGCTGTCCTTAACTCCGTCTGGCGTTGGGCTTGAGAAGTACGCCGAGATTGTGTTTGCTCCTCAGTTTCAGAAGACCTTAACGCAATTTGACGTTGGGCTTGAGAAGTGCGCCGGGATTGTGTTTGCTCCTCAGTTTCTGCTGCCCTTACCACAGTCTGGAGTTGGGCTTGAGAAAAACGTCTGGTTGCCGTTTGTTGGGATGTTTCCAATGCTCGCAGCAAAGTTTGACGTTGGGACTGTGTGGTCAGGCGTTGCAAATGTTGGCTTACAGATTCAATATTTCTCGCATTTTTAGTACGTAACGTGTTTTTTAAAACTTTACTGAGATTTGATTTTTTTCTTTGTTCCATTTTTAAAAAACGAAGAAACTTTCTTTACTTTTTTAAGTTTTGATGAATTATATTGTTAAACATATGATTTAAATACATTCCAAAAATGATATTGTTAAACATATGATTTAAATACATTCCAAAAATGAAATCGCTTTAAATATAATTATTATAAGCATACTTTTAGGGATAACTAAATAAGCTAATAAAATCATGGTTAATTAGCTTAGATTAGTCACGATAGAAAAAGGTTAATGTAATGTGAGCTACATTCGATACTGAATACGTCTGGAAGTATGCACCCTTAATTAATTATTTGGTATGTTCATTTTTGTATTATTGTGGAAGTTATAAGAAATCATATATTGTTACAAAAACGTTGAGTGAAGTGGCAACTTGAAAATGCATAAATAATATACAAAAATTATGGATTAAAAGTGAAAATACTATGTACAGTAGGCACTCGTTAATCTGAATAATTGATTGCAGAACTCAATCCTTCTTTTCGGTTTTATTATAATGTTCAATAAAATAATGAAAAAAATAAGAAGTAATCGTAAAACAGTAAAAATTTCGCTTGGAAAAGAAATCGTAAAGGATTGTTTGATGCATATTATTTTATTCTATCGAAATTAATAAAAATAACTGCTTGCATTATATACAAATTATATAGTTGGTATCAACCCTAACTGACTAATAGGGAAAGAGTTGATAAATGCTGGCCGGATTATAGATTAATCCAGATAATGGTCATGATTATCAAGATTAAGCTGTAGTTATTTCGTTAATAATTTGTTTGACCATTTATTAAAAATTTTTTTTGAATAAATTTTGTTCATTAGTTCGTATCATTTTTATAATATTAATAAGGATATGTATATTATTTGTATTATTTAATATGTTTATATAAATTTATAAATAAATTTATACATAACATTTTTTTTTTGCTATACTTACATTATTTTTTTTTTATTAACAGCTAGGTATTTTAGCATTATTTGCTCAAGATGTTGGTGAATTTTTACTCCCTTTATATTAACTCGTAGTGTCTGCTTGTCGAAAAAATTTTGGATCGATTTTATCCAATTTCCCGTGAGCCATTCGGTCTGAAATTTTGCAGGCAGGCTCGTGGTAATAACAGAAATTATCTAACAAATTTTTAGAGTGATGCCAAAACAATGGAAACTATTAAATTTTTCTACCAGAGTTAACAAAAAAATGTACAAAGGGTTAGTTTTTATTACACTATTACCACAACGACCACAAAAACAACAAGTCCAGCTATGACAACAACACAACATTTAGAATAACAACAAGAACAATATAGAAACATCATATTTTTCATTTTTTTTTTTTTTTTCAGAGATTTCCCTGGACCTGTTCCACCTATTTTAATGATTTTTGAAACAGAAATCTTCCCATGAATTTGGTGAATCATTCTCACTAAAAGTGATCACTGTAGCTGCACAATTCAGGGCGTGATCGTGACAAGAACAACATAGAAAATTATATTTTTTCAAGACTTTTTTTTAGTTCTTCATTCAAATCTCGGGCCCTAATCGACCGATTTGGACGATTTAAATAGCAAACTTTTCAGGATGTCAGTGAATCATTTTTTATGTCAACGAGCACCCTAGCTGCCCGATTGATGCCGTCATCGTGATTTCCACAGACGGACAGTCGGACATCGCTATATCAACTCCGGTTGTTATAAGGATCACAAATATATATATTTTATGGGGTCCAAAATTTTTTTTCTAATTATTGCAAACGGAATGACAAACTTATATATACGCTCTGCACACTGGAGTGGAGGGTATAACTAGTACAAAATAGAGTTACAATTTGGAGAATCCCATGAACGACGTGTAGGTCTGTTACATTAATTTTATTTTAATTGTAAACTTGTTATCATAAAATTAAGTTGACTTAATTATTTTTTTTTGGAATCTATATTTTGATATGGTGATGAGTGAAATATTATCATAAAACTTAGAGGGTACATTGTTTTCGTGGAATAGTGGAATTGCATTAAGCAAAGAAAACCTTTTACCAACGGTTAAACACGGTGGAGATCACTTTTCGATTTTGGGTTGTATGGTAGACAACGGGGTTGTTAAACCCGTATTTATTTAGTCTATAATAGATCAGATTGGTTACATAAACATTTTAAAGTAAAACTTAAAACAAAGCGCACAATAACTTGAGTAATGATCCAAAAAATTAGGGCGCATAATGTCATTTAAATTCTATAGAGCATTTGTGGGATTTACTGGAGCGCAGCATCCATCAGCATAGAATAATCTCAAAGAAAATGTTTGGAGGGGTAAAATAAGAGGTTGATTATGGCGATGCAAAATCGGCTCGCAAAGATCCTAGATCGCAATATTTACTGTAAATGGCCAAGGCGATTTTTGTGACCGATGTAACTTTGTCAGTTTTACCCCGACTTTGACCCAACATACCTAATTTGAAAGGTCTATCCTTTCAGCTGTCCACCAGATTTACAGATTTTTACTTTTTTGCGTTTTTTTTTTTTTGAGTCAAATGCATTCAAAATGCTGTGTATGTGTGTATGTGTTTGCAAAATTTTTATATTAAAATCCCTGTGTTGAATTAAAAATTAATTTTGGATATAAACCAATAACGACAATAATGACAATAACACAATCGAATTTTATTATAATAATTGCCCTATGTTGAAGTGAATAGCATTTAGGTGGCATAAAATATTGAAGGAAATAAATTGAATGAAAAAATAAAATTTCTAGAATTTGCACTCGAATTTCGAGGGCTGGACACTGCTACTCTAGATTTATTTTATTAATAATTCAAATGTATGAATATTTTTTATTGTGATTTTTTCCCTTTTTTGTGTCTTTTACCCGTAGCTTGACAATGTAAATTTTAGGTGTGCATACACTTTTTCGAGCAAGTTAATATATACATTTCAAATCAATATTATTTACTGATTTTATTCTATTTACGGATTCATTGCTCGATTTGTTCAATTTTCCGTTTTCGGAAAGTTAAAAATTGGAATTAAAGTTAAAGTTTCGTCAAAAACTTCCAATGCTTTCAAATTATCAGAGGAAAAAGGTTAATTTTATTTCAATAATTTACAATTGCATCTAAAATTAAAATTTATTAATTAGTAAGTATTGAAATTTTCAAATGTATGGAAGGCGTATTCTGTAATTTTTTTAATTTTTGTGGCAGTGTCTGGAGGCGTTGTCAATATTTTTTGTTTATTATTGGCTTAACTGCATTTTATCTTTACTAAAAACATTTGTTAACGACAGTATGTGAGATGGGCGCAGGTTCAAACCTCATGACCATCCTAAGTAGAAAAATTACATATAGAAGCAATTTAATAAGTTATAGCAACATAAAAATTATTACAATGTTTAATATAATCACACAGAAACTGGTCTGATTAAGAATGCAGAAATGTTATATTGTTTAGAAATATATCCTCATTTCTTCTCTACTACGCACCGTAAAAAAAGATAAAAAAGATTATTTCGAAAAAATATGAATTAAAAATTAATTTATATATACATATATATGAGCTTAATTTTTTAAAAACTAAAACCAAGGAAGTGATTCAAACTGCTAAAATATGTTTAATATTTACAGAAGCTGAATGGCTCCGTAAATTTTCAAAAAACAATGCGATCATCACAGATAATTAAACTTTTAATATCTTTCATTCCGAAATATTTTCTTAGTTATACCAACATTTGATTATGTAAAATATATAAAAATAATAGAAACAATTAAGAGTGTTAAATTCGGCCGTGCCGAATCTTTGATACCCTCCACCTCGGTTTGAGTATTAATAATAAATATAAACGAAATATTTGAAAAAGTAAACAATTTGTTACACTTAATACCAAATTATTTCAGCATATTCTTTGTGTTGATCCACTTAACAGATGATTTTTGTTTATTTCAAGAGTTGGTCTATAAAGCTCTCTCACATTATTAATTCGCTATCCGACGAGGAAAGATCGTTTTCGTCCTTTCTGTTATTTCTGATAAAAGAAAGCACGTTACGGTGTTTGATTTTTGGTCATCGCGGTTGCTGATCGGCATGCATTTAGGTTACATAGCTATATGCATGCTTTTCCGGTTATATCTTTAATTTTGTTTAAGTTTTTGCTAATAAAATAGCTCGCCCTAACCTCAACTGCAAAGGTAATGGTTGTGTAGGGTGGCTATATGCATTAAATCGTCCTAATTGGAGATGGCTGTATAGTTTCTTTTAACTGGCCAAATAATTCTCTATTGCGGCCGTATAGGTCGGATGAAGTAACAAAATAATAACCAAAAAAAAGCTCTCTCAATTTTTTTGTTAAAATCTTATATATATTTACGCTGATCCCTGACTCACTGACTGGTTGACTGCTTCTGTAACGCTGAAATAATACACACACATAGCACTCCCTACAAAGCTATGGGAAATACACAAACAAAATTTAATCTTTCTCATTTTATACAAACCCACACACAATTTTCTCTCTTCTTTGTTACCGACCAGTGCTGCTAATAAAATCTTCTGAAAATCTACAATTTTGGAAACTAAATCGCCAAAATTGTCATTTTTAAAACAAGAAATTGTCAAGAAAATTTTACCGCTTATAAAACTCGAAAAAATATTACAAAAGGGATCAATAAGATTTATTTATATCATTCATATTACGAATATTATTACAGCATTGGTTATTTCTATATATAAAAATGTATTAGTGGTGAAATTTCAACGAAAAAAATTTAACACAGCAATCAACTAATTAAAACTTAAATCTTAAATGGAGATGCTATTCAAGGTGTTTCCGTTTTGAAACGACTTTACCCAGAATTAAATCTATACATATTTTGTAATTTACATTTACACTGAACTAAAACTATCAATTTTCGATTTACAACCCATTAATTGTTAACCCTTGAAAAACTAATTTTTATACTACTGAAAATTTTAAATCTTCAATCATCATTTTAACAAATTTAACAAATCATTTTAACAAATTGAAAAATCGTCGAAATTAAAATAAGTTGTCAAAATTAGCAGCACTGCTAACGACAATAGCACTACATATGCATATTTCGTGTTACATATGGAATAAGTTGAACGCAAAAAATGCATAAAAAAAAACTAATATCTATTCAAATTTTTCTTTAAATTCCTATTGTTGGTCAATAAAAAAATTCTGCAAAAAAAATAATAAATGAAATTTTAAACATTTTTATTTTTTCTCATTTAATGACGTTCGATATGCATACATACTTTTTTTATCAAACTAAACTTTACCGTTTGTCTGTTTTGTTTTTCATCTCAAAATTGTTTTGAATTGTTAGGAGTGCTTTCGCTCAGGTTCTCTGATGGCCAGCACTTACCAAAGAGTATGCTTTTTTTGATAAATATTTGAGAAGAAAGAGATCTTCAATGTGGATTTTGTTGTTGTCCAACGTATGATTTCGTTTATATGTAGCTCTGTATTGAAAAGCCCTTGAAAAAAAGTGCAATATTAAGTTTAAAATTTAAATTATTCTGACTTTGCTTAATTAAATTACATTGTAATTTCAGAAGAGAGGTGGGAAAATAATTTTTTTTCACTCAAAATATTAATTTTTGCATAATTTGCTTTCAAAAAATTTAGACAAACATAAATTACGTAAATAGGTATATTTAAGATTCTAATTTGAATAATTTATTGAAATTATCAAAGAAGAATTAAACGCGATTTGGAATAATAATTTTGTTTTTTAAGTAAAACTAATACGCCCTTATTTTTTTTTTTTTTGGATTTATAGATACATAACTGGAAAAAATGTTCGCTTTTTACAGTTCACATTTATAATGACATATGAAATATTTTTTCTCTTTTTTGTAGGTGTATTGGTGTTTGCACTTCCTTAAGGGGTGGTAGATTTTAAAACCTTTTTTTGCATTTCTCTTTCTTAATGCACAACATATCGAAAGTGTTGTGTCAAAATTTTAAATAAATCAGAGCAAAACTTAAGAAGATACAGCGTTTCCAGCGACCGGCCTCATACGGTATATAGTATATAAATCATAGTATATAAATTCGAAGTCCGTCAACATCATAACTCAAAATCTACTTGACCGATTCTTTTGCAATTTTAGACACTATATCTATACATAAATCATCACGTAACCACGAAGGGTTTTTTTAATTCCATTTTCTTTCCCATTTTTTAACAACAAATTCCAAAAATTGTATAGCAAAAATCGTTTTTCACCTCAAAATGCTGCCAAAAAAAAAAAAAAAAAAAAATTAAAAACTCTTCGTCACTACTACAGGAAACATGTCACCTTTGAAACGCGCTTCGATTTTTTTATTTGACATGATTCGGTAACGAGTTATGATGTTCACCGCAAAACAACAAGCCTTCGCTGTCACAGACTTATTTATTAAAATTTTTAATTGAAATTTTTTTCAAAGATTCTTCAAATATAATGCTATAACGTGTATATGAAATAAATAATCCAACATTATTCATATCTTCAAAAAAAATTATGAAAATACGACTTTTTTTAAATTTTAAAACCTTAAGAAATTTTTAGGAACCTTGCTCTAAAACGTTTTTTTTTTCTATGCTATTCTATATTTCTACAATAAAATGGAGTTAGGTTATAGCGAACTCGGCGGGACCGGCCAAATTAGTTCCTTATATACTAAATTCGTTATAACCGTAGTATTTTTTGATTTGTCCGAAAGGTTTAAAAAGTTTTTTTAGTTGAATAAGTTTATTTATTTTGGGGCATTTTAAAAAGTTATAAAACATAAATTAAATTACTAAAAAGAGACATATTAATTGTTTGTCTTAATAAGACTAAAATTACCGAGTTTCTATCAAAATAAAATATTTTTTTAAAATCATATAATATGAAATACTCCTTATGTATAGAAGCAGAAAGTACAAAGCAAAGGTTGGCTACTGGCAAACTTTTACGAAAATATGCATAAAAGGACCTTTTACAAAACTTCATTTGAAAATCGAAGTTTTTGTTTTGTATTAAAATTAAATGAAAATAAAATTAAATTAAATTGAAATTAATTTTTTTTTAAATATATAAAATATTTGAAAATTCTGAAATGTCAAAAGTTTGATGTAACCACTGTTCGCTATAAGAGAAGCAATTTGTATGAAAAATGTGATTAAAACTCTTGGGACCGAAAAAATTCTTCGCTATAAACAAAAATTTATTACAACCTGGGTTCGTTATAAGCGAACTCCATTGTATTAAATTTTAATAATTTTGGTAATCTCCAATCTCCTCACTTTACCCGGCCTTCCCATGTTCAAATCAAAATGATTACACATCCAATAGTCAAAAAATTGTTAAGCAACTGTCCCATTGAAAAATTGGAAGAGGGAAACGTATGATTGTTTAGTAAAAAAGAGTAAAAAAGTGTGAGTGCAATATAACCTGAAAGCCAAAAATTTAATGTGTGAAGGCCGGGTAATATCTTAAATATATTTACGCTGATCCCTGACTCAGTGACTGACAAATTCTGTAACGCTGACCAAAACGATACGGTTCTAATTCCTAGGATTGATGTCGCTCCAACCGACAGCACATTACCTTTCATATTAAAACGCCGCCAGTTTCCAGTAATTCCTGCATACACAATTACCATAAACAAGGCTCAAGGCCAGTCATTTGATTTGGCATTAATTTGGAGACCGCGGTATTTTCACACGGCCAACTGTATGTGGCTTTGTCACGATCAAAAGTTGCAAGCCAAGTTAAGATACGTATTCAATCGAACCCACAGCAAGGAAAACTATTAAATGAACAACGAAATTTCACACGAAATACAGTTTTTCAAGAGATTCTAAATTGAAAAACTTTTTTGCCAAATATTTCTTATCTGTTTTGATACTTATGTATACAATTTCTACAAACACTATCTTTTTTCATATGTACCTATGTAACAATATAATTTTCAATTTACTACTATATTAAAAGAAATATAATTTATTATAAATTTTTCGTGTATTTAAATTTAAACTGTTTTATTCATAATTTTTAAACGGGCGCCTAGGCGGCACACAATCAACTAGTAATGCCATATTTGGAAAACATAGAGAATACAATTTTTTTTTTACATATTAAAAAGGAGTTTTCACTATTAGATTTTGAGGTAACACAAAATAACGCAATACAATACAAAATCTAACCCAGTGATGCCAACTTTTGAATTAAATTATGTTAATAAAATATATTTTCATTTATTGGCTCCAAATAATACTACCTGGGAATTATTATCGAACTTAAATTTTTTGGGTTTTACTTTGCCTACCATGAAGTCAAATTTTGACGTCATCTTGAACACTGGGTCAAACTAGGGACGCCAAACGCCAAAAACAAATCTACCAAAAATTTTAATTAAAATAATTTTTTATCGTTATTTTCTGAATAACTTCAAATATTCATCCAAAAAAATTGTGAAAAATAATATATAAAAAATAACATTCTCATCAAATTGCGCTTTATTTATGTAACAATTTTTATGTTCACAATTCTTAAATATCATTTGAGGTTTTCTTAACTTCATTGAATTTAAATTAATGTTTTCTTATCCTGAAATGCTATTAATGTCTCCTGAATGGCAAACTTTTTTTTTTTTAATGTAAACATTTTTAAATTTAAACATATTTGTTGTTTTTTGAATTTCAATTTGTGTTTAAAGAATAAAATTCATATTTTTGAAATTCAATTGATAACTTCTAAATTTCAAGTTATTATTTCCGACGTTTTAACATATTCTTCTGAAATTTAATTGATATTGTCTAATTTTGAATTGGAAATCTGAATTCCAGATTTTGCACTTGATATTTTCGTAAATTTGAATGGAAAATTTAAAAGGTGCAAATTTGCATTTATGTGAAATAATAATGCTGTAGTAATTATAAACAATTTTTACAAATTATATGTAATCGCAATCAGACATTTTGCAGCTAAAGCAGAATAATAATTTTATATAACTATGTAGAACTGTTTTTAAAGCAAAAAATACATTGCTACTTCTTTACTCAGCTCTGTGTATACTTTTAACATTGTTGTGTTTGATATCTAATTGAAAATGTTGACGTTCATTTTAAAACAGAAATAACTATTGCAAAGCTAATTAAAACAAAAATTGTGGCGGCATCTATTCTGGCATAGTTACACTGAGCAAAATGAAGTAAGACTCTTTTTAAAACAAAATATTGCAGAATTTTATATAAATATAAAATAATATACCAATTTACTTCTAACATGCGGTTTTTATGGATAAACATACATATAAAGAATATGTGTATATTATTTTATTATTTAATATATGTATGAATGTACATATATGTAAATATTACACTCAAAAAATACAATATCAAAAGTTATTGTTGTGTTTTCTTTAAATAAATTAATATATAAAATTTTTTTTCGGTAACTTTACATTATTTTTTTTTATTAATAACAGTTAGTTTAGCATTATTTAGATGTTGGCGAATTTTTACTCTTTTTATAGTAACTCATAGTGTCTGCTTGTAGTCAAAATTTGGGATCGATTTTTGACCCCTTTACAGTGACCCAATCGATCGAAACGTTGCAGGCGGGCTCATGGTGATGACAGAATTATCCAACAAACAAAGCAATGGAAACTTTAAATTTTTCTACCAGAGTTGTAAAAAAATTTACAAAGGGTCAGTTTTTATTATATTATTATCACAACGACCAGAAAAACAACAAGTCCAGCTATGACAATAATACAACATTTAGAATAACAACAAGAACAATACAGAAACATATATTTTTCAATTTTTTTTAATTCTTCAGTGATTTCTCGGGACCCATTAAACCGATTTTCATGATGTTAGTCAATCATTCTCACTAAAAAGGAGCACCCCAGTTATACTATTGAGGGCGTGATCGTGACAAGAACAACATAGACAAATCATATTTTTTCAAGACTTTTTTACTTCTTCACTCAATTCCCGGGACCTAATTAACCGATTTGGACGATTTTAAATATCAAACTTCTCAGGATGTTAGTAAATCATCCTATATGCCAGCAAGCATCCTAGTTGCCCGATGAAAGCCGTCATCGTGATTTCCACAGACGGAAATCGCTATATCAACTCCGCTTATTATAAGGATCACAAATTTTTTTTTCTAATTAATACAAACGGAATGACAAACTTATATATACCTTTTGCACACTTGGGTGGACGGTATAATTAGGCGCTTATAAGGAGCCCGGTATTATGCGATACTATTTTGTTTT